>JAOTQM010000049.1:5246460-6476201 GCA_026939265.1 Oreonectes daqikongensis
TCTGGTGTCAGCCACAGCGAGGAATGTCTCTACTGAATCAAGAAAACCATTTCTTTCAAAATACACCTAAAAAGACAAACAAATACTCCTGAAAACAGAAATAAATTGAAAATGTCAGATTATTTAAAATCAATAATCAAATAATGAATGGGGTATTGAGACCTTCTTAACAGTGACAATTAAAACTTTGATTTGTGCAGGTTTTCATTAATATAATTCATATAGTTGTATCTGCCAAGGAAAGTTATAAAACTGTGTTGAGAATGTATTACATTACAGTCACTAGAAAAAAAATTGCAATTAAGTATTGAAATGGTGATGGGTTTCCATGTCCTGACAACAGCAGTGGAAACTCTTTACCCTGGGTTTAAAGCTTGCTTATGTCATGCCAATATCAACAGCACATGACAGGAACTCCAGGACTCTATGGCTGGAATGCCAGCAGGAACTCTGAGGCCTGGCACACAAATGTCAGTTGTATAGCAGCCTATACAAAATCATTTGTGTCTGCAACAAAGAAACAATATCTTTACACTTTTTGAACTTGACAGCCTCTGTATTTTCCAATACTTTCCAATATTGTGCTTGTCTGTACTTCCACACAGTGTACTACTGAACTCAATTTCGAACGTTTTTCATTACATGAGAGTTATTAAACTACAGGTACATGTGAAGACAAAGTATATCACTGGCTAACACCGTAGTATATAACCCACTAGGGTGCTGTCATGGGTCAATGGGAATATGCTTTAAAGTGTATTCTCATTAAAGTGCATACTCAATACCTGAGTGCCTTGTAAGACTGCCAGGACTAGTTTCTTTATACATCGCTTAATAACATTCAGCCATAATCTGCCATTAGCTACAGCAACAAGAACGTCTATCAGATCTTCATGTTTTCATAATATATGCAAACTCAAAGACACAAGTTTACTACTACTCTCCGATTTAGTATGCATACTTTTTGTCAATGTAATAAATGCAATAACCTAAGGAGATATGTCATTTCAACATTTGTGTAACACGACTGTTTCAACAGTAGCTGATCAATATTACGTAATCCATGTTGTATTGTTGCAAGATACACTCAACATGCAAAAAAGAAAAAATAAATTTTCTTCAATACCCATTTTATTTAAAAGCAGAATTACTCTAAAACTTTACCACCAAAGTAAGTTCCATCTTAAAACAGACTTAAAAGTCTTTAAAAGAAAAGCATCAAGATTTCGCTACTAACAATGCAGATAGATACATTTGAGGTTTCATCCTGAATCTATACATGCTTGTACCCTGTGCTCGATACATTGTGTTACAGTGTTAGTGAGAGGGACAGCTGATCTTTGGGTGTGTGCTCTGCTCTGTACGCCTGTTAGCCCAAAGGCAGCCGGCACATTGCCAAGCATGAGAGGATACACAGGCACACGACAAAGCACTTACAAGGCATCTTTGTAAATCTGCCTGCCTTAATGAGAAACAAAGTTCTGCCATAAAACTGAAAAAAATATTTTGTAATGTTGCATCTATGTGTTGTTGTCTCTTTATTCAGTCACACATAACAGACGCCTCATTCGAGATACAGAACTCTGGAGGGTCAGAGAGCGCTTTAGCCTCAAATGGAATATGCTACTAGTCATGCAGCACTCAGACTAAATGACGGGATTGACGGGCTTATTTCAAGGAGAAATGGGTTTCGGTAAACACCTTTGTGTTGTTTGTCTGTAAAACAAAACATGGAAATTGAGTATTTACAGCAGAAGTGCAGAACAAGATTAAATAAACATGGAATATAAATCAAACTCTACTTCAGTAACATTGTTTTCCATTTCGGGCAATATGTAGCAATCCATTCACAATAAATTCGCTCACCAGTCAATGTCGTGCTGGCAGGAGCAGTTAATTTAAAGTGAAATAATACCTGATATAGACCAACTACAAGGTTCCTACAAATTAAACTAAAGTAAGGTGTGCAACCGTTTCCATAATACAATTCCTGCTTAAAATCCAATGACAAGCAAGCCATTCAAAGGCTGATTACCCCGAAAAGTGTAAAAACAACAGCTGTGTATTGCTTAGGAGTGTCACAATATATCAATAGTGACAATAACCATGATATTAAAAATCATGACAACCAATATTGTGCAAATATCGTAAATAATTCAGCACTTATTTTAAAGAGTCACAATGGTTACATTTATAATTTTGTGGGGGGTTAAAATGAATTTGACAACAACAATTGTGTTGTGAAAATCTGATATTGTGACAGCCCTAGTTATACTTCTAAGCATCTCAACCAGCCTGCAATACTGTAGCAACACAGATTTTAGGGTGAAATGATCTGTTTATTCAACCAATGGCATACAGGAAAACTGTTTATAAACCAATTTTATAATTTGGGTAGACATATGGTTACTATGTGCGGTTTCAGGTAGATAACACAAAAATAGTTTCTCTGTCTTTCATGGTTCAGCCAAACAGGCAATACTGCCCCAAACTGCAAATAAACTACAGTACAGCACTACAGAAATCACACACTTCACTTTTAAATTCTCCAAATGTGTATTTCCCAAAGTCTTACTTGGTTACCTTAATCCCCTACGTGACTCAGTAGGTGTTGTACAGTATTTAAGAGCATGTGTTTGAGTTGGAACCTCAGGCAAGGAAAAGTGAGAGAATGAGTTCACAATAAGTCACCACACCTACTGTGTGGCAACTGCACCAATGGGGCCAGTTATCACCTACACAAACAACGTAACCAAGCTCTCTAAAATGATGTGCTGTGGATTACAAAAACAAGATCGCATTGCATTAAATGACTGATATCAGCCTTTAGCGTAAAACTAAGACATGCCCTCCGTCTCACATGCTTGCTCAACATGGCCGGCCCCAGCCGAGCTTCCCATTACCTGGAAGAGCTGCCGTCCTAGTCAGCTGCACGGCAGATAACGTTTCAGCCTCTTAATACTCCTAACAAGCATGTTTCCTTTGCAACCACGTGTCAATACCACTCCACAAAGTCACCCCCGGACTCTCCTTCCACCAGGAAACACACCAGTGCCAGCAGTTATCCACACCAATGTTCTCATTAACTACTAAGCTATATTTATAAACACAGAAAATGCAAAATCGGTGGTTTTAACCCAAGGAAGATGGAAGGTTTTATTCAATGGCAAAAGATATAAAAACACACCTGATTGTGTTTTAACAACTTCCATCGGTGGAGGCTGATGTACAGTGTCAGTTTCAGCTGGACTCGCTGCTTTGTTGGTACGCTTGCACATGTAGGTGATTAAATGGTAATGAAGACTGGTGACTTCACAGACGTCATTAACCCTTCTGATTTAAATAAATAACAAGTTCAACACGATTTCATCCGAACAAAAAAAACTGACATAAAGAGGGCATAATTCATTGACAACTAGGGCTGTCACAATTATTAAATAATCGTCTCATTGTAATTATTTCAGATAACAAGGGTGATCTGCAGTATCTGCTGCATTTTATATCCACTGGCCTTGATCTGCACTTACTGTTACATTCAAATGACATTTCTCCATCATTTGAGTTGTATTAGCTTTGTATTTTTTGTTGATTTGTTTTGTTTCCCGACTTGCTGGATCTACAAGACCCTCATATCTAGTTTTAGTGCTCAAGAATCAAGTCTTCTCTGTCAAGGTCACTCTACGGTAAATAATATTAGTTGTTTACAAAATTTTCACATTTCTAAAGTATATATTTTCTTCATTGAATAAACTAATTGTCATTAATAGTTATATTGTCAAAGCCTTAAAACAGACGATTAATCGTCAGCTAAATTTCATAATCGTGACATCGACTTTTCAAACATGAAAATATTCACCGCCTAGGTTGTAAAGGACGACAAACAATCCAATCTGCCTTTTAAGTAATTCCCAGACAGACATCTTAGTCAGTAGATACTAATAGGGATTAAACAGTATTGACTGTTTGAATCCAGGCTTCATGTGGTTAATTATAACTCATTGGCTATTGTCTCTTCAAATCCCACATGAACCAGCCTATATGAAGCTTCGGTTAACCGGTCCTTTTTTATGTCTGCATTGTGTCTCTGGAGAAGCGAATAACACTTTTCCATTTACATTGGATTGCTGCCAATACATCAAAGATGATAGATATGCAGAAGATAAGCCACTCTTTTGTTACAATCAGACATATTGTGCCTAACTGAGTCCATTTTGAGTGCCTAATAGAATCCATCACATTGCTATTAAATCGAATGCGTGCCAAAAATCAAACATTTTATGTAATGTTAGCAACAGGTCTGGACTGTTTTTGTTTTTTGTTTTAAAAATTGAATGATGAGCAGTTGGTTGGTTAAAATGGTCATGCAATGCTTGTTTGCTCTGAATGTTATGTAAATGAATTGTTGCTTTGTTTAGTATGATTTATAATTGTTGATCATGGCTTTATTCCCGGTAAATTCCTAAGAGTATAACTATTTACAAGACTAAAATACTTCTACAACATTTGAAATTCTTTAGAAAACCCGGTAGACTTCATCCTCCATCAAACCAAACACAAGGCAAACCAGTCCAACAAACATCATGCTTTACACCCATACCCAAGGTGATAACCAAAAGAAACACAGTTATCACAAGAAACACAAGATGTAAACATAACTTAATTTTTGATCTTGTGTCTTAAAACCTGTAAAAAAATAGTTTACAACATTACTGAATTATTCAACCAACTAAACAAGATAATATGGAAATTTTGCTTGTACTGCCATTCTGCTGGGATATATCATCCATATAAACTGTCGAATAAACCACCAATGTTGGGTGGACAGTCGAATAAAATAAAATCATATAGCATATATAACAAAATGACAGATCAAAACATTTCATTCATAGGAAGCTTCTAGACAATGTTATGTGTGCATTCAAATATAAGGCCTATATGAAAGGCTCTCTATTTGTTGATAAAATAGTTTATAAATTAACCAACGTCTTAAAACCCAAATTGTTTTCTTTAAACATATAAACACTAAGATGTTTAGGGCTGTGTGCATCATTGTGTGTAGATTATTCAGATGTCACTTGACTGCTGCAATGTTGTCACGCAGATCAAGAGTGAACACAGCGTATTTTCTCAGCAATGAATGTCAATCCACAGCCATCCAAATGTCATTTATTTAAGATCCTGCGGTTTAAACCCTGACAATAACACGGCTATTTAATTCCAGCAAATTGCACTTTTAATAGAGACACAATCCCAAACGCACATTGTACGTCTTGAGGTTCATTACCTTCTTTTTGATGTTGCAATGACAGCAGACAGTCCACAGGTACTTGAGGGTCCTCCACAGGAGAATGATGAAGAGACCCCCGAAAAACGTCACCATGGATGAGGCGAGGAAAGCCCACCACATGCGCTGACCATTGTTGTCACAGGGAACGTCTGGTGAGAAGGGGATGATCACGTCCATCTTCGATATAGAGACAGAAGAGTCCGGATTTTTATTATAATATATGTTATTACTACTCATTCTAGGGCTGCTGCTGCCATAGGATCCGTTGCCATCTGCCACGGCTAGCATTGAGAAGCTTTGAAGAGCTCCTGCCAGCGCCCCCAACCCCAGCCATCAGCCATATTGCTTCAAATATCCCTCTCGTTTCTGCTCAGCTTCTCTATCCACGTCACTTCAGAGGAAATAATATTTCTGAGCGATTTTTTCGTGTGAGAAACGCAGCGGCTTTAAGAGCGTGAGGAGAAAGCGCGCGTCCGCTCCCCTCAGCGCGAGACATTTAAATCCGCATTAATGACGACTTGATGTTTTCATTTGGAAGACTTTTCCACTTCCTTTTCCATATTTTATAAATAAATGAGCCTTCAAGCAAATATTCGTTCGGTCTCTGTTGTTAGTCGTAGATTTGTGAGAGAAAAACAAGCTATCTGACGTGTTCTTCGGGCGGCTTGTGTATGTCTGTGTCGTCCATCCAGCGACGGTGTCGCCTCAGCGCTGTCTAATCGATATTTCTCTCATAAACGCCAACTTAATCAATGTCTTCAATGGTATTCAGCTGGGAGCCGAGCTGCTCTTTGTAGTCTTGCTCGGCTCGATGGAAGAACCTGACCGAATATCGGCGTTTGGGCGATTATTCCTCTCTCAATGACATGTCGCTGTCCCCACTCACTTTCCTCGGCTGATCCGTGCAGCTCGTCAGTCAGATCTGCTCCACAGATTGTTGGGGAGATTTACAGGTAGGAGGGCGGAGCCAAACCGTTATAATGAAGATGGAGAGAGAGAGGGAGACGTTATTCTAGCGTGCGTCTGTGACTGCGTGCGTGTGTTGAATTATAGACGCACAGACTGATGCATTGTTTCACGTTTGCGTTTATAGATCAGATAAGGAGAAAATGCAAATGCTTCAAGCTGACACAACGCCGTTTTTCATTGTCCTATAGCCTACTGTACGGATGTCTTGTAATAGCTACTGCTTTGTTGTCTGCGTATCATTTCATAGTGGTTTTGTCATGTAGTAGGCTACGTGAGATTTAGTCATTGGTTTTTCAAAATGAAAGGCTTTTAAATGACCAGTCTGAAAATATTGATTAGTTTGAGGGTATAGTATATACTAGTAGTAGCCTATGTGTTTGCTTATAAAACAAAAATGCCAAGCTAAATTATGTCTGTAGCCTACTAAAGACTTTGAAATGAGACCCTAAGACAAGTCATTTTCAAAATATAAACATAGATAAACCCGAATGAGGTGTAAAGAAGATTTGATGGTGATCTTTATGCTTGAGGGAGATGGTATTACTTCAACCAAAATAGCGGCTGAAACCGAATCTTTTCTGAGGGTTGGCAGCAAATACTGTATGGTGATATGTATTACAGCTCATGTCAGGCAGGTCTTTTCATTAGTATTGCAATGTTTTGTTCAGTATTGATTTATTTAGGACCCTATTTATTAAACACATTTGCCTAGCTAACTCTATATGGGTATAGAAGCTGTTTTAAATTGAGCTTTTATAGTTAGGCTACAATTAACCTATTCTCTCAGATATGCCTATAGAATACTTGGAGATTTTATGGAGAGATCAATGTAAAATTAAATGCCTTTTGTGGCATTTGTTTGTCTCTAACAAAACATGTTTATGGATTGAGCATGTTTGTAAATGTAGTCCCTGACACTAAATGTAAAATAGTCATGAGCACATATTAGCCAGTGACCTTGTTTTTATCAGTCATTTATCATTACCCAACCTGCAAAAGCAATGGCTTCTATCTGTGATATCCAAAATATATGCTTTGGGCAAGTTAATATAGTTATAATGTATTGTAACTTTGTTTAATGTTATTTCACACCAGCAAGTAACAAGGGCAAAGGCATTAAACACACACTTCCAAAAACAACTATTTTACTTAAATGTTTTGTTTACTAAAACAGTGTAAAAGCCTTTGAGACAGTAGTAAAATGTGTGTTTATGTAGATTTCTATTTTGTATGCACTCATTGAAAAGCATAATCATGTAATGCTTCTCCTATGTCTTTTATTTCCCCTCCTACTGGTCAACAGTGGAAGTGCAAGGTTGAAGTAAAAGAAAATTTATCTTGTGCACCAGAAGCAACATGGGTTTGAAAGCCTTGCTCACCATCTCATCAATCCTACACCAGTTCCTAGGTTAATCCACTACAACATCAAGACAGTTTCAACACCAACCCGTGTGACAGTATGATACCATCAAAACAACATTTTGAGTAAGTGTAAAATAATGTGTCTTTATCTTGTGTGCAATATCAGGCTTTGAAAATAGTCCATCCTTCTATTTAGAGTTAAAAATACACATTCATTATGTAAAGACAGTTTTAGTGGTTTTCCAATTTGTCTCAGATATAATTTGAGATAGCCTTCTGTCCTGGTAGGCCACCAGTTGGTCAGGGCTGGATCTTGCAGACCTGGCTTCAACTGTGTTATTTATGGAGGGCAATAGGATCCTGCATCAGTCATCTTCCTGGAAACGTGGCCAGCTGTCAGCTTAGAGGTCTTAGTTCCTACAAGAACAGTGTAAAAGAATGGCATAGTCGACAGATAAGATCACTTAATCCACAGATGTTTCCTCTGATGCTCATGATCTTAGGGAACTCTTCAGTTTTAGAAAAGACAGAGCAGTAGAACACAGAAAACTCTAGCTTGGCTGACACTAAGATCACATCTACCACTTGGATGTACATCATCTCAAATTCAGAAGAGCTGTCAACAGCTGTCTTGAAACAGATACCTCAGCAGGAGACACAGCCCTTTCTAAAAGAAGAGTAAGGGGACTTCAAGGACGTGTTGCTTTGGGAATGCACTGCCACTGCATTCTTAGGGGTTTCCGTGACTGAGTAATTCAGAGGGGAAGCTCGAAACAAGAAATCGGCACACAAGCCGAATGAGGATGAGCTTCCGGCCTTACGACTGAACTGTGATAATCAGCACTGGCATGGCCGAGGGCATCTTCAGTACTAGACTCTTAAAAGTGATGTAGCAAAGCCAGTGACCTCACTTTACACCAAGAAGAATAGCTGAACATTTCTTAAGAATTACATGATGACTTTGACTATTATTTAATACCTCTTTAAAGCAGCAAATGATTCATGTGCTGGTGGCCCACTTGGCTGTTGAAATATGAATGTCTGAATCAACAAGACACAGTGTTATATTGTATTGGTAAAGTTTGCACTTTACATTTGTAGCTATTTAAAGCATCATATTATTTCCGCAAATTTATATTTAAAATGACAGTAAATAAAAATTCTCATCATTTACACAGTTTCAAACAGAGAACAGAGAAAGATATTTGGAAGAACAGTTGGACCCTATTGACTACTATAGTAGAAAAAATTACTTTATTTTTTTTGTTCTGTGGAACACAAAATGAGATCTTTTGAAGAATGTAGGACAGCAGTCAATGGGGTCCAAGAACTGTTTGGTTCATCCAAAAAAATTCTGTGTTCAACCAAAGAAATGTATACAGATTTAAAACAGAGATTTTGGGTGAACTATCCCTTTAACAGGACAGTGCACCCAAAAATATTATTTACTCCATGTTGTTCCATTCTGTCTGCAGTTATTTCTCTGCTGTAAAATCTTTTTATTTATTGAAAATGTCCACAGTTGTCAAGCTCTGAAAACAATAGTTAAATCCTAATTTTTAATTCTATTTGTTTAACCTGGCACACTGCATGCTTTAAGACACCAACAATGCATGAATTGCTATTTGAGCGACAATGATAGCAGTCTTAGTACAAGGTGTGTAAACATGATCTGAAATAGGATTAAAGAGTTTCATGAGGTCAAGATTTTTAGTGAATAGCTTAAATTGCAAAATTCTTTACAAAAAATACTTGGGTAATAGTTTACATAATCATTTTAGTCATTTTTTTTTAAACCTCACATTGTTCAAAGTTAATGGCGGACACATTGTTCGCTTGAAAACATTCTTCAAAATATCTTCTTTTGTGTTTTGCAGAAGAAAGTCAGTTACATGTTTGGCATGACATGAGGGTGTGTCAATGTTAAAAAAAAAAAAAAAAAAGATTTTGGCTAAACTATCTCTTTAAGGAATCAAGGTATTTAAAACAACCAGTGATATCCAATTCATCAAAACAAAATATACAAATTAGAAACACAATTATGTCCATCGACTGATGTTCAGACAAATTGCCTTTATTATTTCCCCCCACAACGTGACTCATGTCCTCTGAACCTCTTGACAAGAATTCTTGAGAAATTAGAAAATGTCACCTGTCAAGTTCCATCATAAGCAGTCAACCCTGTGCAGTAACTCTTCCCCCAAACCTCAGCCGCAGTTATTGTTCGAGCTCACCTTATTTCCAGTATTTAACACTATACCTTACTCCATGATTAGATGAGGTGCGTCAGCTTCAATGATGAGCAAGCGATAAATTACAGCACATGTCAGTCTACCACAGATGTAGGCAGAGCTTTGAAAATAGAACTTGAGAAGTATATGACACTCTTAATATGACAGATTTCCCCCTGTAGCACTATTAATATCCCAATCAAAGAAATGCACACTGTTTTTTTTCTTCATTTAATGCCATTGTGTGATACAGAAAATGACTTTTATTCTTGTATTAATGTTATGAACATTTTCATACAAATCACATTCTTTTATAACAAAAGAAAATCAAATCGCAACAGTACCTGTCTTCTATTTTTTTTCCTACATACTTAATAATGTTGTGATGGATCCCTCTCATTCGAACCGTACACTAGCTATTCAGAAAAATAGTTAGACATTAGATTCACTTAACAAAATGCCTAATTTTAACCCGATAGTTAACATATGGAGTGATCTTGCTTTGAAAAACAAAACTGTGCAAAAAGAAATCCCTTTTTAAATGACACCATATATAGTGTTTCTTTTTTTTAAAAAGAAAAAGGCAATGAATGAAATGTGTGGAGCGGGAGTGATACACAAAGGAATATTACATCTACCGTAAAAATGATAGTACCTATTTCCATCCTATACTGGAAACCTATAAACAGTCATGTTAAGGGTTCATAGTGTTGAAGTGCAAAACAGACAATGAAAAGAAAATGACGTGACTGGATTTTTGGCACAACATTAATGGTCGGGCTACTGGTCTGCATTAGAGACATAACTTGCCTCTTTAATAAAAAGAATAAAGAAATTAAATAGCAACGAAAACCACTAACATTTCAACAGATTTTAGGTTTACATCATAACACTTTATGATGTTTATTAGTGGGTATTACATATAAAAGTGACTGACCAACATACGCAAACAAAAATGCATGCATTCCCCCTCTCTCTCTCTCTCTGACACACACACACACACACACACACACACACACACACGCAGTAATTCTTGCTAAGACATGACTGCTCTGTCACACTGCCCTAGGCCTACAGCCTAGTAAAAATACAGTAAATATATTTCTATATATTTCAATGAAATTGCATACATACACGTAAGCGTGTGCCTGTACTTCAGTTCGTATGCGTGAGTACAAGTGTTACATCTGATATTCTCTTTAAATATATGCTCTGCTATGAGAATGCTAAGAGATCTCATAGAACACAGTGGTCTGTCTAGCCCTGGAGTGCAATCTGAGAAGTTTCACTTTTTAAATACCATGCTATTGTCATACGCTCAGTATATCTCCAAAGGCACTTCCCATTTGGCCCGTAGAAACCGCTTAGCTGCTGTCCGTCTCAGCTCGATACACATACGATTCAAATCAACACTCACTGACATCTACTAGACAAACTTCTCCACGGATTACTCTTAAACACGAGATAGAAGTCCTTGAGCTGATATGGCAAAATGTGGGAGGCTGACACGCATACCGTTTTGGTGGAACTGAATAAGGAGACGGGGCAGATTTTTTTAGGGTGGGGGGGTTTGGACTTCATTAAGAGAACATAGGGAGAGTACACATTCAGACAGACAATTCACCGACTCACTGCTCTGTAAACGGGTTTCTTAAATGCAGCATTGCTAAACATTACACGTCCATCAGGAAGACCAAAGAAAATAAACAAATACTTCAGTGCTATCGTCCTGCGTTCATACACACACATGCAAGCGTAAACATTCACACAAGCTCATACGTACAGGCACATATATACAAAGAGACGGTTACAATTCGTAACGTAATAAAAACGAATATTGTAAAAGAAAATCTTAACGTGACGCTCATCGTGTTAGTGTACCTTTGTGTGAAGTGTGTATAAAGTCTAGTGTTTGTAAGCTCGGGCGAGAGGCAGTACGTAGAGAGGACCGTCTCGCACCCACTACGGAGAGCCCAGCGGCGTCCATAAAACTTTACTCTGTTCCTGATCCACAATAGTCACGATCTGAGTGCAAATGTAGGGCAAGGTGCCTCCTTGAACGATACCTGGAAGAAAACAAACATCTTAACAGAGTACCTATAAATAATATTGGATAATTCTGCACCACAGCATTTAGAACTGGCTCAAATGCTTGCTGGCATGAATGCAAAGAAAACATAAACAGATACAAAGGACAAAAAGACATTTTACTCAAATCCTTATGCTCATAATATATTGTACCTGTGAAGAATTTGCTATATTCCTGCTCTATCTTCTGTGCAATATCAAACTGCTCCTTGGAATGCTTTTGAGAGACTTTATCCCGCAGATAAACCGGATCCTTCTGTTCTCTACACGGAAGAACAAACAGTCATTCACCCTTCATAAACCGTAATTATATCAGAAGATTAAGCAACACTAAGTACAAACATTATTCATTTGAGACAAGTTTGATTTTGGACGAGTGATTTTCAATAACAAAAATGAAGAGATCAGCTGTTTAATGTTAAGCCTCGGAGTAAAAGTGTGCAGCTATCTTGAAAAGAAGATTCCTGCCGGCCAAAACACTTATTTAACAATACCGCTGTGACGAGAGAGAGAGAGAGAGAGAGAGAGAGAGAGCGAGAGATGCATGGTCAGCCGTTCATATGACTGAAATTACTACAATGATTGGAAATTGGAATTAGTTTTAATTCAGAGGAGACAACATTACAACAGCCATTATTGGCAAATTAGATGCAAAATAATCCAAACCTATTTTCATTAAACACAATTATGATTATTCATGCTGTATAGGTACTAATAACATATACAGTATATTAAAAACAAGAATAAATGTTTTTTAAACATAACATTTTATTAAAAAATGTGCCACTGGGACTTGGTGACAAACATATAATTAAAAAAATTTAACTTGCGTATAAACTAATATTGTTTATTAAACAGCTGTCTGCAATGCTTGTTTCTGATTGTCATTCTGAGGTTCAATAACAATTGCAAAAACTGATAACACTGCTAGTGCTAACCCAGTTATTATGACTGGAACTACTGAAATGTATTCCACCATTTCTTTTCTAATGCCAGGTTTAAATTTGTTACAAATAAGCTAATAAAATACTTTGTGTCCATTTACTCATACTCAAGTAGTTGCTTCAAGTTTGCTTAGCTGGATAAATATTACCCCTACTTAACGCTAATTCTTTCATACTTGCATTGCTCTAGCTTAAGTACGTTTTAATATAGGTCTATTTGAACATTTACATATACCTTCTTGCTGGATTCTTTCCTATTAAAGCGACTTACAAGAAATGCAAGAGGCAGTAAGTCCCTATACGTCATGTGATGAGCTAATGAGTGTAGAACTGATTAACTCGAGCTGACTTTATCAAGTAGGTGCTAGTCAGCAGGTCAAAGACGACCTGCATTAATCCCCGGTGTGATAGAGTTCAAAACCTCTGCTGAGATGACTTTGTGCCATTAGCGATCTGACAACGATGCACGAAAGCTATGAAAAGAACTAAAGGCACTAGCCAGAGAATAAAGGAGGGATTTATTGTCCTTTTAATCTTGGAACCTCTCGAGAGCTATCTGTACAGTATGGACTGAATCCATGATATGCATATTAAGAGCACACAGTCGGCTTTAATTTTCCACGTGTGATAAACTGGAGCTGGGGATCTCATGAAGCATTCTGCAATGCACAACCTTGAGCAAGAGCGAAGGAGAGAGAGAAAGACAGACAAACAAGAAGAGGAAAATGGCTGCCTACATTGTTGTATTTCTGTTTAAAGGGACAGTTTATCCCAAAAAGAAACTGTTGCCACTATTTACTTGCAGTCATTTCTTTTAAAACCAAGATTGTCAAAGTTTAATGTCTTTTCTGTCTGTCTGTCTATATCATGAAAGCCCTAGACCAATCCAATTTCAATGAATAGAAGATATATATATTTTTTTCGTTATTTAGGTTTGGAAAACAGGAACAATTTTTATTTTTAGGCAAACTATGCTTTTAATTTTAAAGCAAGACTGAGCCAAATACATTAAGCTATTTAACTAGCATACAGTAAAAACGGCAGCTTTTTATTTCCCAAATGACTTCAGCCTCCTGAGGGACCATAAGGAAACTTCTTGGCACAAAATGCACCAAGAGCACCTTACACAGAGCGTGTGTTTTTGGAATAGTCCACAAGGACAACAAAAAGCTTAGCTGGCTTACTAACTCGCTGTCAGGCTGAAATATTTCCACCCGCTGCCTTTACTCTAAAAGCTGAGCGGTAGACCACAGGAAAAACACTTGGAGGAACCACAGGAGGGACACTTACTTTATCTGCTTTGCATTTTTGTAGCGTATGAAAATGACGATTGGGTAAATGTGAACGCTGTGAAGTCGCTCGATAGCGTAAGGTGCAATGTCAAGCAAACAGTGACAGTCCTAGGAGAGAGAACCACAGCACAGAAAAGCACTGAGTCACGTATCACACACACACACAACATGAGTGACTGTAAACAAAAGAACAGGAGTTTTTGGTCACAGACAGCCCAATGAACAAACATCACTCTTCTCTCATATTAAAACAATTTAAAATAGACTTGAAGCAAAGAATCAGACATCTGGAGAATCCAGACTAAAGTCTCAAAATCGAATTATGAGATTATGAGGATCAAAGTAGTCACATCCATAAAATGACCAAAATAGATGTGTGGGTCCACATTTGCTGTTTTTCAGGAAATGCGATATCATTTTAAATGATTCAATAACGTGTTGTCGAAGTTGACAAGCACTTTTTAATATGACAAACGTAAAGGATGACTAATAATTTATGGTTAAAATCATGAAATATGGAGAAACAAGGTTTCAAAAGGACAGCAGCGATATGATAGATTTCGAGATATACGATTCATAATCTTCCCTTATAATACTGAAATTTGGCCTCATCAACAATGATTTCAATATCTAATGGCCTTAATAAATATTACAAGTTATCAAGGTTATATTTACACAGAATGTTCTTTACATGTGCATTTATTTTATATAGAAAAAATGATGGGACATTTCTGTTTTTTCACAAACAGAGTCACATTTTAGTATATAATTAAGAGCTTTAATTACAGTTTTACAAGACAAGAACTTGTGTACTCCACAGATGAACAAACCTTGTCTGTGATCTCCTTGATCGAGGCAACAGTAGTGACATCAAAATGGCCGCTCCTCCGTTTGTAGTCGATGAAGAGAAAGTCTTTCACGCCACGCTCGATGGCCTGCTGAGAAGCTTTCATCACCTCTGGATGAGGAGAACAAACAAAGGTCAGCGTACTCATTTTCAACACTCAACTAATGAGGGCTGATCACTTTATCATTGCTCATCTTGATACTGTATACTGTTAGAACAGTGTGCTTGATATAATAGAATTCTCCACTGGAAACTATTGCTGCGTTTCCATTGTGCTTTGAGACAGACACATGTTCCGATGACTCAGCATTCTATACCATAAAACCATAAAATACACGATTATTTTACTGTTATATGATATTGAGGGAACAGAAAGATTTACCAAGCACACATCTGTTGAATTTCCCTGGTGATTCCTTGACTAGCATATCTTTAACAGCATCCACCAGCGGCCCCAGGATCAGCACGGGTCTGGGTGACATGCAGTCGATCTTCTGCACTCTCTGATAGGCAAGACTCACACAGTCTGAAAAATACGAACCCAGGATCAGTAAACTGTCATTTCAATGCTTGTAATAAATATGTTGCATTATGGGACATTGAATGGTTTCTCACCATCAAAAAATGGAAGAGAGTCCGTGCTGATGGCGTCCAAGGCAACAACGTCTTTGCCATCTTTGGAGCTGCTACGTTTGTGCTTCTGTTTTCTGCGGAAAAAGGACCTCCTCGCGGCTGCGGAGAGCGTTTTACTGGAGCCGGTCTCATCCTTGAGTTCAGTCATACTGTGTCTGCGGTAAAATTCCTGGTCCATCCTGTAGAATGACATTGTGTACATTGTCCACTGAAACAATCAATTTCAAGCCACAGCCATGTGTGCAAGCTTCATAAATGTATTCTCCATCAGCGCCACCTACCGTGCGGGTGTCAAATAGAAGAAAGCGAACATTCGTTTCGCTCTTGATATGAAAGCTTGTTTCGTCGGGCATTCGTTTCGCTTTTTCGCATGGCCCGCAATGTGAATGGGCCTCAAGTCTGTCTCCCTCACACTTTAACACTCTGTCTACAAAAGAAACCATTGACAACAAGGCGTTTGTCACGCCACATCCAGTGGGGACGGAATTTCTGTATATAATCGGTTCTATAGTATTTTGTCATGTCGCATCACTCGCGTGCAGTGTAGACAAGCTGACAGCCCTAGTGTACATGTAGCAAAGCGAAGTTAGCATTGAATCCACCAAAAACTGCAAACATCACTGCCCTTGCAGTAAAGCGCTGCATACATTTGGGTGTGTGTATGGTTTCCTCACTATATATAAAATGCTGAGCTGACTAATCAAGACTGGTTCATCCATCATAAAACTTAATCAAATGAACATTCGCATACAGCGATTTTCATTTTCAATTTCAAATTCCAGCAATATGAGTGCTGGT
Organism: Oreonectes daqikongensis; assembly: GCA_026939265.1. Taxonomy (NCBI): domain Eukaryota; kingdom Metazoa; phylum Chordata; class Actinopteri; order Cypriniformes; family Nemacheilidae; genus Oreonectes; species Oreonectes daqikongensis. The sequence continues at coordinate 5,262,912 of JAOTQM010000049.1, forward strand.
GAGGTGATGTGGGCGTACGCGTCCATTGAAGGAAAATGGTGATGATCAATAAAAGCAAAGACAGTGATGCTCACATGATCCGTCTCCTGTGAGATCCACTGCAGTGAAGATGGATGATCTGTTTATCTCACTGATGATATGATTCACTGTATACTTCTGCACTATACAAATATTTGATTTCTTCCAGAATGTGACATTTTTAGCAGAAATATTAGAATGTCATCGCATATTTACATGTAAACCACCACATTTGTTGTTCATCCTTTCCTGACGAAATGAAAATTCGTTCATCAGCTTTCTTCTGTAGAACACAAAAGAAGATATTTTTAAGAATGCTGGTAACCAAACAATACAAGTCTCTATTGACTTCCATTGTATGGACACAAAACCTCTGAGACATTTCTCAATATATCTTCTTTTGTGTTCAAAAGAGAAAAGAAAGTGAAGTTCTGAATGACATAAGGGTGAATAAATGATTTTTGGGTGAACTATTACTTTAATGCATCCAGCGCTCGGACACCTCCAGTGGTAACATTCGCACAGTGTGTTTGAATAGGACAAATGAGTATGACTCACATATATTTGCTAGGAATCTGCCCTCTCTGAATTTTCTGTGCGTTTTCGTCAAGTTGCCAGGCCATCCAAGTGCCGAAGTTGCCGTTCGGAAGCGTGTCGTCGACATAGAGGATGTCGTCTTTCTTAAAAGAGAGGTCGAGCTCGGTCTCAGCAACTCGGTCATAAAGTGCTCTGTGGGGGAAAAAATGAATAATTCAACAAGTGATAGCATAATACATGAGGACAAGATTGTCACATCTGCAAGTATGAGGTAATCCGAGATGAATTAAAAGACAAAGAAAAAGAGAGCAAAGAAACAGGAATTAAAAATTCACAAGAGGGAGGGACAAAGTCGATAGTGGCTTTTAGCGCCCATCTATAACTCCTCATCCCTGACACGCAGATTGACGGAGATTATTTACTGCGACAGCTGCAGGCCGCAGAATTTCATTTGAGAAGACAAACACGGCTATTTCTGAACAGCCCACTTTCCATTATTCTTTTTTCAGCATGCAGACACAATGCATCTCTGTCTCGAACCATCTAATTACCACGGCTGCTATTATAATACACAATTAATGAAGATGATATGATCTTGACCACGACATTCAATATCTCATCCTCCATCTTAAACATAACTAAAGAGATTAAAAGATCGCAGCAGTTTTCTCACATTTCCAAATTTAGAGCAGTGCACATGAGGCCTAACTCATAAGTGCCTTGTATGTCAAAAGCAGATACAAAGATTGTTTTGTGATGAGAGAATGTTGTACCTGATATAGAATCCATCTCCAGGAGTGTCTTTCACCTGGTTGAACTCATCTAGGCGATGCTGGACTCGAAACGTGACCGTTTCTGCTGGCTTTAGCATTTCCAGATAGGCTTCCTCCACAGTCTTGTTCTTCATATTCACAGAGCCATACTGGATGAAAAGGTTAAAGAATTGTTATTATATTGAAATACCAAAACTCGGACAACTAGAAAAAAATGTTTGAGCTTTGCAAACTTGTGTATTAAAAGTGAGGTGTGAAATTTCTGAGTTGCCGTTTTCAAGCAGGTTTCCAGAATGTTCCTCCTATTTGCTATAGACAGTTTCATCGGACACATGTGTCTAGCCTGAAGTTAACTTCCGGTTTGTTGATCATCTGGCTAGTGGCTAATAATTATTTATAATTAAATTGAATTTATATTAATATTTTTATTATTGTATAATAATTGTATTAAATAAACAATTTGTTGAGTGGATCGTGTAACTTTGTCATATTTAAGTTTAGCCAAGTAACAGTAACCCACAATAATACTGACTAGACATACTTTTAACTTGCTATAGATAATGTCATTTACTTGTTATTTCTTTTGCTTGTTATCAGAAATAATCTGCAGGGACTCGATTCTTTGTGGATGTGTACCGGAAGTTAAGTTTGGGCCACAAAAATCTGCATGCGCAGTAATGTTTGTTTATGTTGTTGCTTTGAAACCACCTATTGGATGGATAAATAGGTTGTCCTACCCCAAATGTACAGCATTGGTAGAGTTTGTTAGCTATGGTAGTTTGTCACAAAAACAGTGCAATGTTTTAAAGGTGTTTACACTTTTGGCAGAACGGCTTAGATATCTCTGCACAGCAAAGACAGAATAACATCTAGAAGACTCAGGAGAACATTTAAAAAAGAATTCCAACACGTCACTTTTAAGAGCTGATCGATTTCCATTCCAGAAGAGATATTGCTTCTTTCAAGACAACATTACTTCTGTGCTTCATATGAGTGCAACAAATAAGTGCTGCTGCCTTGTGCTTGCACAGGTCTATACATTCATGCCAGGAATGTGATATTACCAATTCCCTCTAGCACAGTGAAGGAAAGAAAGCAAAGCTGATCAATGAAAAACAAGGTAAGAGATGCATGCTGACATTTAATTACAGCAATACAGCCGGTGGAGGAAAGCAATATAGGAAATGCTAAGATTCCTATGGCACAGGTAACTCAATTTTAATGTAAACTATACAATGTCAATCTTCAAAGACATACAAACCATCCTTCTCAATTATTCTGTATTCAGTAGCCCCCTAAAACAACTAGAGACAAAACGGCAGCTCTGTTTTACCTCAAGGATAAAGTCTCCAGGCATAAGACCATCTGTGCCTCTGGCAGGACTGTCCTCTTCAAGCCTTTCCACAAAGATCCCCCGCAGGTTCCCTCCACACAACTGAATCCCCAGCTCAGCCTGAGCTTTCCTCACCGTTACCAGCCGAGGCTCTGGAAGTTTCTTCGAGCTCTTAGGTGACATTCTGAGTGAACAATACAGACACAATTTGAGCGCCGGAGAATTTTTTATTATGTCACCCTGGCTATTTATACAGAGCCTAGTGAGCAGCCTACGTTGGCTGCATATTAAAGCATCAATTCAGTCACAAAGGCAGTTTTTATTGTTCAACATACCATTTGGTATCATCTAAACCATATCATCTGGGCAAATTGTGCTATGGCTTATGCAATACCTGATGAATATGTGTGGGCTGGTGGTGGGCGTGGTCTGTTTGGAGGACGGGGTGAGCGTGCCTTCATCCTGTTCGCTGAGGGTGTCTATGGTGGAGTGGTTATCTGGGGTGACGGATCCACTGCCCTGAGTCGACGACTGAGCGCTCACCGGTTCCAAGCGTGAGCTGCAGCACAATGCAAGAGAAATCAGTGATGGAATCCGCATTGACCTGAATAACACAGAACTGGACCAGGACTGTACCTGGAGCGAGAGTGGTTACCCAGTTGGTACATGTGTGGGTTGTACTGGGCCATGATCGTGATGGTGTCGCACTGCTGGCCGATGATGAGGCGAGCCTGCTGCTCGGTAGCGTTTCGCAGGTTTATGCCATTATACTGAGAAAAAGAAATGCGGGCTCAAAATATAAAGTACGCTTACATAGGGTATAAATAATGTTTTCAGGGAAACAAGCTGACTTCTGTCGATAGCAAACAATCAACTTAATCCCACATAGGATAATAATCCCATATAGGTTATTTGTCAATACCAACCTCCAATAGCTGGTCTCCGTATTCTAGCCCCGCCTGGTGAGCAATGCTGCCCCCGGTCACCTTAGAGACAAAGATTCCTCCGTTCTCTCCACTCACAATGGAGATGCCAAGAGGCTCCGCCCCTTTGTGCACGATGACATTCCGTGGCTCCTCCAGGAATGGCCTGCCAAAGTAAAAACCATTTAAAAGTCAGAGATGAGTGATATCAGAGAATAAAGTTCAGCTTGTTGAGGAGTAGATGCCAAAAAACAGAAACAGAGGAGGTTCATGCAGGTGGGTATACAGACTTTTTTTTTTTAACTGAGCTTTAGTTACTTCAGGCACACATGAACAGAGCACAAAAGCAAGGATTTCAATAAAAGATCCAGAAAGTTGTACATTTACACTTCAGTCCTAAACTTTTAAATACACCTGCATGAATGAATTCATACTAAAAAATTAAAACACTACTGAAAACATACAATCTCAATGCATTTACTGACGAAAAGATCTTTGCATCTCTGCATCCCTGAGATTCTAAATTATTAAAGCTGCTGTAAACAATGTGTGACATCTAGAATTATGGTGCCAACCCACTAGTCAAAACAACCTGATATTGGTCACCAATTTTTCATTTAGTCTGCTTTTGTATTGTGCAAACCTGAACTAAGACTGTGAATCGTGTGGTCTTGTCAAATATAAGGGATATTTAATGCTGACAGCAGCTTTACACCAATGTAAAACCAACCAAAATTTACCATGTAAATCTGGATCTTTTCAGGAAAAGAGCAGCCAAACTGACATGCAAAAACATCTTCATTCTACATCCTGTCTCGAGTACGTATTTACCCCGAAAAACAGCTTTTTAAACAGCGATTTAACATTCATGAGGAATCGTCTCGCTGAGCAATTTAATCAAAAAAGTAAATCAGAAGCAGCAGGTAAAATTACCCAATAACACCAATTAAACTAAATGACTCCACTTTTAGGAAAATGTCGGCACACATTCATACACTCAGTCCCCCCTGTAGCTGTACTAATTCAAACAATAACCAAAACGGTGAATCTAATTCTGGTGACACCACTAACACAAAGCCTAAGTGTACTAAGAAAGCACACAGAAGCAGGGATTTCTACAGCCAACCACTCGGATCAAACAAGTATGTTTGTCAGGCATTCCCTGTGCGTAACTGGCAGGGAACAAACCTCAGGCTTCTGAGAGAGCAGAACCTAGGCCTAGCAGCCAGAGGAATTCTCAGAAAGGATCTGTTACGGTACAGAGATCTGAAAGATTTAGGAGGAAAAACAGACGGTGAAAATCTTATGGAGACACACACAAACACACACAAGGGCCTCGGAAGAAAGGCTAATATGTTGAGTGATGTCGGAAGTTAAAGACATACATAAGAATAAACGAGTGACCTAGTTTACAAATCTGAATTAAGATTAAAATGAAAGAGAACGACTCTATATTCAAGCACTTTTACAGCGGAGTCGAATTATTCGAGTCAGATAAAGGGTTTCTGGAGGCTGATGTATGTGGATAAGAGAGAGCTGTTGCTTGGCAACCTGATGGAAGGGGGTGGTGGGGGGACACAGCAGGAGTGTACCTGTCTTTTCTTCGTTCTCCTGCGGGCACGGGGCTGACGGAGATCCTGGGCAGGGTTGTGATGGAGCTTTGAGACTGGCTGGAGGTAAAGGATGATGTCTCCAGGTTGAGAGGTGACATGGGTGGAGTGATGAGACTGGGACTGCTGCATTCTGAATGAGACAGCGACCCTGATCAACAACATTGAGTCAGTGTTAATATAGTGCACTAATAAATACAGAAAGCTTGGATTATATATTTACACAATCTCATCTCTATGATTATAGCCACAATATTCAATATGTAGCTTTTTTTTAAATACATGCTATTGTATTTGATATATATTGATTTATTACTTTTATATTAAATGGTTGACTCATTTTTTTATATGTGCTTTTGTCATTCTGTTATTTATTTTTATTACACAGTGCTCTGGAATTCTGATCGTGCCAATCGTGCCATTCCAAGGTCTAACAACCGCTCAAAACTAGTAACACATGGTAACCCTGATGCTGCAAATCATTTTGACAGGCAGATTAACATTACACAAAATTAAATATCAATGTTTCCTTTATTAACATAAATGACATTATAATTAAAAACGATTAAATCGTTTCTGGCATTTTTTCAGAAGGTCTGCATTCATTAAAATGAGCTAATAAAATATTTTACATCAATATTTCATGTTCAATAACTTACTTGTGAGCAAAGTAGTAATAAACAGAATAATGTTACTGTTATCGCAAAAATAAACCTTGACAGTGTGATCAAGACCCGACACGAAGCAGACCTACCAAATAGGCTGCAGTTTGGTTTTAGCATAGTTTTGATTTATTTCAAGTAATAATTTTAGTCCCTCAACCTAAACTTCTTTCAGTTTATTGCTGAGGGTAATATAGATATTTCTAATTTTTGTTTCATTTAGTATGTTTTTAAAATAAAATAATACTGAAATATGGAGATACAAGGTTTCAGAACAATATTTTTCTCTTTTCTAAATGTTTTAAATAGTAGAAGTTAACAATAATAACCTTGGTTTGGATATAACAAGTATGTTCTCTTGTAAAAAAAAAAAAAAAAATGCTCTCTCATTTGCAAGTCACTTTCAATAAAAGCCTGCCAAATGAATAAATGCAAATGTCTAAGGCTAATTCAATTACACTTTTACATTATATCTTTAATGTAAACTGGACAGATAAATATTTTAGAATCCTGTGGTGAAATATTTCCTATTGGATTGGTTCAGGTATCCATCTTCATCACATTTACTCCACACACGTTCCTCATGGTAGAACATTACATAATATACAAAATAAGCTTTATTCCTATACATTTGTTTTTCAGTGTTATTCTTAAAGAGCGGCTGAGCAATCCTTTAGAAGAATAGCAGCATGGATTTTTACTTTAAAAATGCATCTTGAGACCTGTCATTCGCTTTCATTCCTGTACTTTGTCTATCTGTTTTAGAAAGCATAAACACATCCTGTGTAAACGCCCCCTTACTTCTGTGCTTTTGTCTGATCAACATTAGCTTTATGTACACGTAAACTGAATTCTCACTATGAATGCATAACTCTAACTGCTTACTTTCAAGCCCTGAAGATTTAAAGCATATTGACCTGACAGGAGACTCACCTCTGTCTGAGCCCAGTACTGAGCGAGGATAGCGTGGTGTGGAGGGGATCTTTATCCTTTCAGTGCGATACTGCAAGTTATTTGATGAACCTTCAGGAAACATCAGGAAGATGAGAAGAAAAACACAGAATTTTTAAACCCATGATGCACAAGTACAAAGACTGACCGAGTCTGGCGCTGGACGGCAGTGAGTTTGTGCCGTTCGAGGCCCGGCTGCTCCGGGACGACTCTGTGGAGTCTGTGGTGCGTTTCTGGCTCAGGTCCAGACTCAGATGACCTTGATGCTGAGGACTGAGATGAAGACAAAAACAGAACAGGTCGGTACACAACAGATCAGCAGACATTTATGATGTCATGAGGGAACAATTACTGTCCTGAGGGAATCTGCAGGTGCAAAAAAAATCCAGATATTAAGAGATTTGCCTTTAAAGTTGTCCAAATGAAGTCCTTAGGATAGCATATTACAATATAAACTTAAAGTTGTGATATATTTACGGTTGGAAATGGGATCTTCTTGGAACATGATCTTTACTTTTGGCATAAAAAATCAATAATTTTGACCCATACAATGTATTTTTGGCTATTACTACAAATGTCCCTGTGCTACTTTAGACTGGTTTTGTGATCCAGGGTCTCAGTTTGCTGTGTGTGTGTGTGTGTGTGTGTGTGTGTGTGTGTGTGTGTGTTGGTACCTGGGGTGTGTGTGCTGCTGATCGATTTGGCTGGTGACTGTAGGGCAGTTGTTAGTGTGAACTCTGTGGCTCCGGACCATGTAAACAGGGTTCTTCATAACGGCTGTTACGGCGGAACAGGGGGATAGTCCTCTGTGTGCCGAGTCTAGAGTTCAACCACATCCACATAATAACCAATAAAACACTTGAATGAGAAACACACACTCCCCTTCAACTGCCCGCTGCGCTCATATTTTTCATTTCAGCCCCATTACGGCGGTTACTACTCTCCTCACATGGCTGAGCAAGACATTAGCTGAAAGTGAAAACAGGTTGTGTTGTCCAGCTTCACCTTTAGCTAAAGCCAGATGCTCTGGGCAGCTGATGAGCGGACTGGCCGAGGAGGCTCAGAAGTCTGCCAGTCAGGCCAATGCATGAATATTCAAATCAGGTAAAAATAGACCTCATTATCACACAAACCCCATGCGAACTGCGTGTTCATGTGACAGAGGGACCGAGGGGCATCTGCCATGGTTCATCCCGTTACACAAAAATATCAGGTCAGATTTGTTTTGATCACTTCTTATATTCAGACCGGTAAAACGGTTGTTAAAATAGTCACAATGGTTTACACTGAAAACAACCACATACAGTTACGCTGCAAAAAATAATAAGTCTTATTCTAAATTTGTGTATTATTATACTTAAAACAATATAATTTCACATGCAATACATATAAACCAGCTTACCCAACCACACTCTGAATGATTATCATAAATAAGCAATTCAATTACTGGGAGTTCACCATAAAATTAAGTCAAAACATTCATTTTGTAGGCCGCCTTGATCAGAATAAAGATGAACTGTAAATGCAGATAGCGTGTGGTTAAAGAGATAAATTCAAATGTGCTACGGGCCGCTAGGGCCCAGATAAGGGCTGGCGTAACTCACTTGGAGGCAGGGTTCCATTATAAGCTGTGGGCACAAAACCCACGCTGTGTCTGTGAGGTCGGTTAGGAGAGGAACGTAGCATCTCCCTCTGCTCCACTGAGTCCCCTTCATTTGAATAACTCTGCCAAACACAAATGCAACATTGAATAATGCAATACAGAAAAATATAATAGAATAATTCATAGAAGTATTATGTATCGTAGTAGTACTATGACTAGATCATTTATTTTTTCGTTTATGATATTTAATATACTGTACATTCTCATAATATGTATTAGCTTGCTTAATGTATGTCCATGAATAAAATCAAACTTACATACAAACAAGTACATTAAATACAGAACATTGCAAACGATTGAGTAAAAACAGTAAAAATCTTGTTTTTGTTCTTGCTCTTATAACCAATTTTTTGAACACCACAAAAAAATCTTTAAATCAAATTAACACATTTGTTACTTGCAATAGACAACTTATAAAAATAAGAATTCTGTCATCATTTACTGACCATCATGTAATTTCAAACCTGAATGACTTGGAAAAAGAAATGTTGAAAAATGTTGGTAAGCAAACAACGGTGGTATCCATTGACTTCCATTGGTTCCGTGACCTTAAAATAGAAGTGAATGGGTACCGCCATTGTACGGTTACCAACATTCTTCAAAATATCTCTTTTGTTTTCTGCAGAAGAAAGTCATAGAGGGTGAAAAAATGATGAATTTAAAGTATTTGTTAGCATAACACACACACAAATAATATTTGAAAAACCTTTATAATAACTTTTGTCAAATAAAGTAGCCCTATACAAAACCTCTGTATATCATCCGAAGACATGCCTCAGCATTTTTAATGCCGCCCCCCTTCGACCTCACGATGCGGTGGGAGATCAATCTCAGGCTGAGAAGCTAATTAAAACAGGCAGGATCGCTGGCGGATCTATAAATTCACCTGGAAGCTCTGGAGAGGAATGGCCTGAGGTGTCATTCTGTGTCTGAGCGCCGGAGCCGATTTGGGCCTGGGCCGCTTCACCTCCGGCACCTCCGGCCGCATCCGGCCGATGTCCTCCTCGCAGGACTTCCTGGAGCTCAAGACCTTGCCCTCACGCCCTGTCTCGGTAAAGTACAGATTACCATTCCGGTCCTCCTGCTTGGGGTCGGGGACAGAGATCGCAGTGATGGTGGACTCGGAGGCGGAGCTGCCCTGATGCTTGTGCTTAAACTTGAAGGAGTCGCTGCGTGTGGGCGGTGTGGGGGGCGTTGGGGCCGAGTCGACTTTCGAGCCCTGTGGAGAATGGCCGGAGAGGTAATCTGGCTTTGAGGGAGCGTCTGGCCTTTTAAACGCATCGCCATCAAAGATGGACTTTCGCTGCTTTGGTGACCTGTAAATTGAAAGTTGCGCCGGGCTGTCGGTTGTCATGGCAACGCCCACCACCATTTTAGGCCAAGTGCCGCCGCTGTGTTTCTTTTCCAGGGTTGTTTCCAGGGTTACGCATTCAGGGCCGACCGACTCGGATCGGTTGAAGCAGACCTCTTGAAAGGCACTGCCGCTGTAGCGGGACAGGCCCAGCTCTGATGCCGGTCGCAGGGTGTTGGGGTGCAAGGTGACAACAGGGAAAACCTTTCTTTCATGGTAACTGCTCTCATCGGTGTCCGCCCTGGTCTTTCTCCTCTCGCCACCTCCAGCTTCCCCGCTGTAAATATCTGTCTGAGTGGAGCTATTGTGTCTGAGGTTCCTGCTGTTCCGTGAATGAATGTCCATCAGGTGGATTCTACCGTTGGATTTTTCAACCTCTCTCAGGCTCTCAAAGATGTTCTGCCCTGATGTGCTCTGGGGGAAAAACTGATAATGGACAAGTTCAGTATGACTGGAATCAATAAATGAAAAGCTTGAAAGAATGCAACATTAATAATAAGTACATAAACAATTGTTATTGAGGTCTCTCAAGAGGACATTTTAATTTGTTAACAAATTGATCCATTGCTATCCAACATGCAGCAAGAACCTTATAAGACATTTAGTTTTATGGATAATTATGAATTCAGAATTTATTTAAATATTTGGATATTTTGTGTATCCCTTCTATTGCAGAGCCCCACCACTTAATAAGCATGTTATTTGATCATTTCCATAAATTTTCTCTGGCCTATTTTCTAAGCTGACTTCCAGAAAAAAAGCCTTAGAAATGCTATCCTGTCTCAGACACAGGCGTCTCGAACACAACGAATAAATGTCACGGTGCACCTTGGCATGTGGTAATGAAAGCAGAGCTCAGGCACAGACAGCAGCGAGAGAACAATCACCTTCATGAGCGACAGACTGAGCGAGTCCCTGCCGCCCCTCAGCAGCGCCTCACATTCACTCAGAGATTTGTTATCCAGAGCGATCCCATTTATCTGGGGAGGAAGAAATTTAGGTCAGAGCTTCAGCAAAAAGTGCCAGCAGACTTTTGATACTTTCAATTTCACACCCAGAAATGACTTCGGAAACTTGGGAAGGGAGACAAAGAGACACGTGTGCGAATAAAACGCTGGTTCACTTTTGAAAACTCCAGATGAAATATACATTTTTTCAATTAAAGGAATAGTACAGCCAAAAATATAAGTTTAGACATTTTGTTATTAGACACACAAACCCCAATAGTGTCTTGCATCCAAGATGTCACCATGTTGAATTCAAAAGCACCTTTTGCAGTCTATTTCAGAGCTTTGGTGCAGGTAAATACATTATAAATAAATATAGAATAACATTTTGCTCTGCTTTTACACAAAGCTATAGTCAAAAACACTAAAGAATACTTTTGTTGTTTGTCATTTCGAAGCTTAAGCCCAAGTCCCCCTTCACTTTAACTATAAGAAAATCAGAGACCAGTACATTTTAGATCTGTTCTCCTTTTTTATTCAACAGAAATCAGTCAGTCCTAATGGTTCGGAACAACATGAGAGCAAGTAAATGATCATAGATTTTTCATTTTTGGGTAAACTATCCCTTAAGTGCTTATTGAGCCATTTGACACTCCCAATATTAGAACCGAAAGGTCACAGATATGGAACTACCAGCATCTAGCATCTCAATATTAACATCTGCATCACTTTTCACCAACATGGCAGCTATCGCTTTGCACGTCACCTGTCTAATATTCCTCACTTCCACTTTTTTGTTGAGTTGGTATGATTGGCGGTGCTTTAGTGAGGATAGCTAAGGTCAGACTTATATAAAGAGTAAATCACATCCCTAATAGCATCAATTAAAGAAAGGATCACATGACCGCCTGAAGACTTACGGCAATGAGGCGGTCTCCAACGGTAAGAGATCCCTCTCTGGCGGTCGGGCTGCCCGGCGCAATAGCGGCCACATAAACGCCACCTTCAAGGGTGATACCAGTGTCTGGAAAAGATCAGAACAAAATTAAAGGTCATAATTACAAAAACAAAGGAAATTAGCAACAGAAATGAGGGCAAATGCAAATGAGGGAAGTTACAAAAGTAAGTGATACCTTTGTGTCCAATGAGATTAATGTGAACAGGAGTAACCAGTCTTCCTCCTAAAGATTTCCTCCTGCGAACCACCATATTGATCAGGCCTCCTCCATTAACTACAGCTTTGATGACCTGCTTCCTGTCTTTGTTAGTCAGGTCCACATCATTTATCTTCAGGAGCCAATCATTTACCCTATTGAGAGAGAGAGAGAGATAGAGAGAGAGAGAGAGAGAGAGAGAGAGAGAGAGAGAGAGAGAGAGAGAGAGAGAGAGAGAGAGAGAGAGAGAGAGAGAGAGAGAGAGAGAGAGAGAGAGAGAGAGAGAGAGAGAGAGAGACACGACCAGTCAGGACAAAACAATGAGCTGAGAAACAGCCGTGCAATCATTCCAGAGGTCATTATACAAAAACGCTCAATAGCTGAATTCACCTCAATCTCCCGTCCGCGATACTTCCTTTGTCAACCCTGGTCACAAATATCCCACATTCCCCTGGTAAATATGGATCATTTACCCCTTCTGCAATGTCAAACCCCAGCGCCTTCAAATCCATATCGTCCTGTTGGGAGGACAATGAAGAGGAACTGCTTCAAATAAAAATAAAGGGGCGCTCCAAAATGGAGGTGAAATGATCCATCCTTTGTTGACGCAGGAACGTGTTTTACTTTCTTAAAATACATTAAAAATCAACATGCTTCATTCGGCATCAGTGATATGTTATATTATCTGTAATAGTTCATTCATTAATGTTTGACACTCTTACCCTGTCCTTCTCAAACTCCACCACTTCTGTCTCCCACTCCAATGAATCTGTGTCTATGGCTGAATCATGGGAGCTGTGAGCCATCAGCTGGCAAAATCTCGCCTCCTTCTCCAACTGGCTCTCCATCTTCTCCCTTTATCACCACAGAGAGCACAAGGTCATTTTCTACCTCATCTCTCCACACGGGTGTCATCCCATTCATCTCCCGCCCACGAAAACCAACACGAAACAAGAATGTCAAACGTCAAAACTCTTTGAGAAAAGCATCTTCTCAACCGCACAGAGCCGCTGATGCAACACTGGGAAAATACAAGGATACGGCTTGGATTTTTCGACATGGTTTGTGTAACAGCTGTGCTAGATGGAAATGCAACATCAAGGTCATACGACAAACTTGGGTAAGAAAAAACAGGATCAGGTAGTTGGGGAATACTGGCAAACTGTCACTAAGATTCATAGGATGAGAGAGAGAAGAGCCTGGAGGGCATTGGTGACATGATTTCTCATAAGAAAACTTGGGTGGGGGTGGTCTGGAGTTTCAGCTGGGGATCAAAAAACCACTAGGGGGCGTTTAAAGCAGGTTTGAACAGACTGAACATATGAAGCAGAGGCGAGTAATTAAAAGAACCAGAACTGTGAATCATATATCATAAATAAAAATATAGTGCTTTCATTTATTCACACAGAGTAATCGAAAGTGACATATATTTCTAAACAATAAATCAATCTGTTGATTCTCAAACACAATGTTTTCTGTGTCTACACAAACTTCTATAGGGACCACAAGATTATTTCAAGTTATTTTGAATAAAAAACAACTTTTAACACAAGCTCAAAATACTAAAAATACTTCTTATGTTTGGTTATTTTTATACAAATATACATCTTTCTAGTTATGGAAAGTTCTAGAATATTTTACTGGGACGAAGCTGTAAGAATGAAACTTGTGATTTATTATTTCTCACCTTAGGAATGCAAACATTTGTTCCAAACTTTGTATGTCTAAAACTTATTAGTTTAAACAAAGTATTTAAATTAAATGATTTATTAATCAAACTATTTGACCAAATTAGTTTTAAATATGAAAGTTTATGTAAAAATATGTGATGACCTTTACAAAGTTAAAACAATCTAACAACATTTAAGTCTTTAGTAAAATGTACAGTACATTGCTCATTTAATTCCATAGAAATGTAACGCATTGGGTTTTTAAAAACAAAAATGATTTTGTGACCTTGGAAATTGGAGACATTAGAAAAATGTCGTAAAGGTCTACTTCAGTCAAAGAAAGAGCAGACTAGAGTTATAAAGTGTTTACTTGAGCTCTTTTAGCTCCCTGACAGCATCGTTCCTCTGCTTCCTCATGTCGTCAAGGTTACGCAGGGCATCAGCCAGATCACTGACAGCCCGATCTCTCTCCCTGCGCAGGTTATCACACAACGTCCTGCCATACAAATAAACAACACACTCAGACATCAACACCAACAGCTATATTATAATCCTTTAGTTCATTGGCTGTGCAAATTCAGGATGGTACCGTATGCTCTCTCTCTCTGCAACGATCTTGTCTCTCTCCTGAAAGGCCCAGTCTCTGCGACACTTTGCCACCTCTGCCTCCTGCACGGCCTCCTTCAGTTCCTGCGACATGGCCTCACACTGCTTCCTCAATACCTCAATCTCTTTATTGGCACGCTCCATGTCCAGCGTGACCGAGTCTTGTTTCTGTAGCAACAGATGAGAAGAGAATTCATGATGATAAGGATGTCAGAAGCACGTCATATTAGTCGTAAGTGTTATATTAATTTTACCGTTAAAATTTAATTTTGTAAAAAAATATCAACTTTGGGTCTGATGGTGACTCTGATAAGCTGATATAGAGCCCTCTAGTGGAATATGGTGGTACTGTGGGCTGACTAAAAGAATAACATTTTTTACAATGTGCAGCAGATGACAGTTTATGTAATTTTCATTGATTTTGTGGTTATTAGACAAAATAAAAAAATGCAATGCCCCTTTTGTTTAAAGAATGAGCAAAATGATCAATAAAATAAAATCCATAAAGATTTTAAGCCTAAAATGATTCATAAAAGTATAAAGTAATAATAAAAGCGTTTAATAAACTTACTTCTCTTAACTTGAACGTGGCCATGACAAAACAGTTTAAACCGTTCACTGAAAGATAAAAGTATTCATACGACTAACAGCAATTTTTGGATTCCTGGCAACTGATAAAACGAATAAAGTTTATTAGGCCTTTTCTGCAGTAACAAGACCTGTCTAGTTAGTCTTAGTACATCATATGGGCTGAAGGCCTACTGGCTGTGAATTAAGTAATTCTTGAATAATGTAGCCGTGTGGCTCTGATTTAAACCATATGGTGATGCCCAGCCTCTATGCACCTGTCTGGCCTGATAGTATTCCCGCAGTAACTGGTCTCTCTGGATGATGGCTTCGGTTCTCTCTTTCCTGGCCACATCTCTCTCCTCCCGCACAGTCTCGATGTCTTTACAAGCCTGACTCAGCTCTTTCTGTGCCTCCGCTTTGTCCTTCACCTCATGGCAGTATTTTTCCAGCAGCTCGTTCCTCTCACAGATGGCACGGTCCCGATCCACCAGCGATGAATTTAGCTCCTGCAAAAACACACCGACGTCAGCAACGGTGAGTATCACTAACCGCTATTTATTAGAAGCGCTTTTTTAAAACAGAACGTTACTCACTTGGCAACTTACTGTACAGATTTTCTTTAAATATTTGAGCGCACTGAACCAGTCAGTACTGATTTATTCACATGTATTAAATTTACATGTCTTTTATTTGATTTATTTAGGAAATGCTTTTATCCAAAGCGCCTTCTAAATGAGGTAAAGCAGAAGCAATTTATCATCGAGGACCCAACCCATCTGCAAATCTGTGCTACGCTTGACAGTCTTGGGAATTATTCTCACAAAATAAACAAATTATAGCTTATTCTGGGTAAAGTCAGTTTATACAAATATGACATTTCCACTTATGCATTTGGTAGACATGTCTACCTAAAGCGATTTATTGTGCATTCACACACATTCCCATGACATTGGCATTAACAGGCCCACAACTTAGTTACTAACTTAGTGTAAACAAACACCAAAACATATAAAAGGTTTTCTATTTTAAGTTGAAAAAGTTGTGCATGAAAACAAAACAAAAAATGACATATCGCTTGAAACGTGGGGATCTGTTGGTAAAATATTCTTTTTTGGATACAACAACAGAACAGAATGTATAAACCTTCCTTAACTTTGGTTAAAAGGATCTGGGAAATCTCAGCATTATAGATATGACATATAAACGCATAAAGAATTAATTTGCTACCAATGTACTGAATCATCTGTTTATATTTTACTAAACCCTTGTTGATAGAGTCTAAACATTAAGAAAATATCAGTTTTCTATTGTGAAAGGGAAATAAACATGTGTTATGGATGTGACAAAAAAACTTTGTAGAATTTCTGTGAATTAAATGCACAAACCAAAAGCAATAATACCCAATAAATGAAGATCGCTTCTTAGAACATAAAATAGTTACTTTATTATATTTTTCATGTGTCCATTTATGAGGAACATATACTGTTATGGTTGTAACAAATCATGAAAATTGCACTTACCAGACTATGGAAAATCGTGCATTTAAAATAAAAAACTGCTTTAAAAACTTTGACACCTTACATGGATATTTGAATCACCAAATGTTGACAGCTGTGCTATCACTACAGTAAAAACCCTTTGGTGAAAACTTGATTTTTTTTCAAGGTAAGGGTGAAATTTGTGAAATGACTACTTATAGTTATTATGTGTTGTTATGGAGATGTTACCTGTCTGAGCGCTTCCAACTCCTCACTGGCCACCATCCTCTCAGATGAGGTGTTCTTGAGTCGGGCCTGCGCAGCCTCCAGCTCCGTCTGCAGTTTGTCCACCTCTTTAATGACCTGGTCCCTCTCGCTCATGATCAGCCTGTATTCATTAAACACTGAATCTCGCTCCTCCTTGAACTTCTCAGCATCTTTCACAGCCTTCAGCTGGAAGTTCTTGTAGCGCGTCACCTCCGACTGGAGTCTCTCCATCTCCCTCTGTAGCTCTTTATTCTGGGCTGAGGCTTTATTCAGCTCCTGCTGCACGGAGTCAAACCTGACAGACCGAGAGCTGCGATTAATACACTAAACACTAATATTACTACCCCAGTCAACAAATATGTAACTAAAGAGTTCACACTTTGGTCCTAATAAAAGGAAGTGAACTCAGACCACTTGTGTCTGTAAAATAAACTGACTTAAGTGAACGGCCATCCTACCGTCTCATAGACGTGGTCCACTGTTGCTGATACTGGATGGCCGTGTCGCGCTGTTTCAGCAAAGCATCTATTTGTTTCTGCAAGCGTCTGTTCTCCTCCTCCACCTGCTCCAGTCGGCTCAGATCTGTGTTGTGATTGGCCACCTTCTCGCTGTATCGTTTGCTCAAGACGTCGTATTCTTTCTTCACACCCTCCAGCTTGTCCATGGCTGTGTCGTAGAGCTTATTTAACACCTCAGATGAGCCGTTCTCTCGGATTACCTGCAGAAACAAAACCAATAGAGGTAAAATACTGTTTTGAGTGTAAAGTAACTAATAACTCGAGCGGCTTTTTCCATCTACAATACAACATTAAAACATAATGTAATCTAGTTTATTAGCCTAAATATAGCTGGGCTGGGTGATATTTTTGGGGTGGTGTGTAGGGAAGATAGCAGACTTTGAAATATGGCAGATTATGACATTATTATATTAACTGTATGTAAAGTGTAATAAACATGCTAAGGTAAGATTTAAAGTTCTGACAGAATAATCGTGGTTATTAACATAACTAATTAATATCATTATTAATATTATTTAATATTATTATTATTAAACATTATCCAGTTGTAATGATAACATAGAAAACTATGAACTAAAGAGATAGTTCACAAAAAAATTACAATTCTGTCACTATATATTCACCCTCTTGTCATTTCAATCCTGTAGGACTTTCTTTCTTCTGTAGAACACAAAAGAAGATATTTTGATTGAAGAATGTTGATTCACTTCTATTGTATGGACACAAAATCAATGGAAGTCAATGGCTTTTTGTTACCAACATTCTTCAAAATATCTTCTTTTGTGTTCTGCAAAAGAAAGAAAGTCCTACAAGTCTAAAATGACAAGAGGGTGAATAAATTATGAGAAAATTTTCATTTTAGGTCAACTTCAAATGTGGGTGTGTAATTTAAATGGTTATGATCTATTTTCGAATAGTTTCAAACCTGGCTTGTTACCCCAGACTTCATAATCTGCACTACCAGTTCAATAAATCCACATGAAATAAGTTCTCAATGCAAACACCAGAGAGCGATCCTGAGTCTATTAAAACATCTACTGTACTGGCATGAAAAATGCTGTCACTGTACTTTAACAGGAGGGGACAAAACAGCATGCAGCATTAAACAAACGCAATACGCATTTAGCTGAACACTTGTTTTGCAAAAACGTTGACCTATTAGAACGCTATATGCCCTCCTCGATACACAGCGGCCTCTGATCGACTTAACACAAGGTAAATCCTGACTCCACACGCTGCTGATTGGCATCTACGTCTAACTTTCCTCTAGGCCATGTAAACAGTGCTTAGAGTATCGACAAACTGCACAAGCCTCTGCCCTTTTCCATCAGTCAAAGAGCCTTTGCCCTTCTAGTCTGACCTTTACCAAGCAGCCGTGTAGGTTTTGTGCAGCCTGTGGGCAGCGTAAGCACTGCTGACGTCTCCAAAACCCTTTCAGTCTGCAGAGCTACAGTACAGATCGCATGACAAGCCTGAGTCACCCTCTCTCGAATAAAAGAAAAACACGCACAGGCTTGATGCCGTAAACCTTTCTCCACCTTGTTCATGGGTTTGATAAATCAATCGGATGGGTAAATGCTCAATCCTTTACAGCAGCGGCAGAGGACGGACGGTGTTTCAAAGTGGTCGCATCGAATAATCCCCTGTCCCTCTGCTTCCGATTTGTCAAGGTCGGGTGAGATTAGGTCGCACGGAGCGCCCGTTCTCCGGATTTACAACAAAAGCGCGTTAATGATGCAACACGCTCACTAATCCGACATCACAGTCTGTGCTGGAGGAGAAACCACACAATCTGCAATTGAATCAATCATCTGTGGAGCTCACAGACAAACCCTGAATTCAAAGAACAAACAAGGTCACATTTTGGCCGATGTGGCACTTGTGGTAGTGTGAAAAAGCACATATTTATTTTGGCATCCATATTAACAGGTGACTGTATTTGACACTGTGCATGAAAACAGTTCTGCGTTGCGTTGCAAAAGATTGTATTGCTAGACAACAAAGGTAATAGAAAATATAAAAAATAACTGCGCACAAACACCACTTAATATATTCAAATCTGAATCCAGATAATCTGAAGAATTAACAGTAAGCACTTTTTGAGAAATACTTTTGACATCTGAAATCAATACCTATAAAAAAAAAAACACAAACATTGGTTTTATTTCTAGTTACAAGGACACTCACAGAGCAGACTGGCAAATATTCATATAATATTCATATTCATATAATATAATTTGCAGACTAGCAAATATTTTTCTCCGAAGTTTTATTATTTTTCTAAATATTTTTTTTTAATAAATAAGTTTAATTTTTAGCAATTTTGATATGTACTTTTGTGATTTTATTCTTTTTATATTCTTTTTCTAGTTTTTCAAATCATATTTATGCTGATATTTCAATAGACAAAAATGTTTGAATAGTTTTCGTTTTAGTAAACTATAGAACACTTCACAAGATGTAAACACTGGTCCAGCAACATAGCAGTTTTTTTTTTTTTAAATCCTACATTCACAATTAAATCTTAAATGTATTTGTTTAACATTTCGAATTGGTTATAAATGTCCTGTTGGTTGTATTCTGTTCAAACGTTTAGAAACAGAACCAGGAAGTTCTTCTGCACCAGCGTTGTTTACGTCATCTCAAGTCGTCTATAATAAACGTGTTGCATACTCAACCTTTAACGGCCTCAAAGAACATGATGCCCACCTTATCTAAATTCAGACATCATGATGATGAAGTTTATAATAATTCTCAATGTTGAAACCCTAATACCCCTTTAATAATTTATGAAACAGGCCTTGGTTCCTCTGGAGGTCATGTGAGGTCAGTACCTGCTGCTGCTGAAGCCTCATGTCGGCCACCTCGCGCTGATCTTCAGAGTGAAGCCTCCGGAGCTCCTCACAGCTCTGCTTCAGATGGTTGTGTTCCCGAACCAGTTTGGCGTTCTCCCTCTTCAGAACCTCCATCTCCTCCTTGAGCTGAGACTGATCGCTGAGGAGACGACTGTGCTGCATGCTGGAACACAAACGCCCAAAACAAACACAAACAAATGAGCTTCTTTAAATGTTATGCAACACTGTTACATCCGTGAGAATCAGAGTCAAGCGTTTCATGTAGGAGCTAGGTAATGTTTCACTTTTATGGGCCCAACAGCTGAAGGTCTTATAGGGCAGTATAACACAATCAAAATGAACAGAGTTCTCCCTGCAGTGTCGGGATGGACCGTTAGCTCCATATTGGAGAGTTCAACATTGGCCCCGGTCCAAAACCTGGAAAGCTGCACACGTAGTCAGAATTTTAAGGGATTCTAGGCACACTCCCAACACAAAGACTGTTAGGAAAGGTAGTATGATTGTGCTGCCTTTAGCTGCCTACGTAGAGCACTTCAAATGTGGTTCAGTTAGAATGCTGCCTACATAGAGGGCTTAAAACTCACTCTCTTGGTACAGTTAGGATACTGCCTATTTAAATAGACTACTTCGAATCGCTCACTTGTGAGGTTTAATTAGAATTCTGCCCACATAGAGTACTTCAAATCTCTCATTTGAGAGGTACAGAATGCTGACTAAGTAGAGTGCTACACATTGGTCACTTCAAATCGCTCACTAAAGTGGTTTAGTTAGAATGCTGCCTACGCAGAGCACAAAAAATCGCTCACTAAAGTGGTTTAGTTAGAATGCTGCCTACGTAGAGCACAAAAAATCGCTCACTAAAGTGGTTCAGTTAGAATGCTGCCTACTTAGAACACTAAAAATCGTTCACTTATGTAGTTCAGTTAGAATGCTGCCTACTTAGAACACTAAAAATCGTTCACTTATGTAGTTCAGTTAGAATGCTGCCTACTTAGAACACTAAAAATCGTTCACTTATGTAGTTCAGTTAGAATGCTGCCTATGTAGAGCACAAAAAAATCATTCACTTATGTGGTTCAGTTAGAATGCGGCCTACATAGAGCACGTCAAGTCGTTCACTAAAGTGGTTAAAAGACAATGCTACCTATGAAAAGCGCTTCAAATCACTCACCAATGTGGTTTAGTTAGAATGCTGCCTAAGTACAGCGCTCAAAATCACTCGCTTGTGACATTTAGTTAGACCACCATCTATGTAGAGCACTTAAAATGTTTCACTTTTGAGGTTTACTTAGAATGCTCTACCTACATAAATCGATCTATTCAGACAGTGGAGAGCACAAAAGCTCACTAGCTTCTGAATCAGAGTTTGCGTGTCTGGTTTTGTGTGTGCATGTTGTAATCACGCTATTGAAGGATCGCTGGATTAATCCCTCATCAACTCAATCTTCCATCTCCGTGCGGACGCTCATGCTCAGCAGAGCTGTAGACAGGAGGGCATGTGCCCTAACATCATAATCAGATTACAGCCGCCACACATCTGTGTACAGAGGCACTATATGATGCCGCCGCGTGCATGGCAGGACACTGGCAAACAGGGATGACAGAACAAAACTCCTATTTATTGCCAATTGGTTTAGATAAAGAGCTGTATTAAAAATCAGCATCATTTAAATTAATCAGGGAAAATACAATTTTAAGCCACAAATGCTGCTCCAAACTGCATCAATATCACAAGCCTATTTCAGCAGCACAGCAAAGTGTTTGTCTGTTTCTCAGACGTTTAATGAAGTCATAATAAGTCTTCAGATGATCCGGCTGCTAATTAAAAGCTGTGCTACAACCGCAGCAGATGGCTCTTAGCTATGAAGCGCTTGTTTCATCGCACTTTTCCAATGAAACAGTACTGGTTCTCCTGCGAGCTGATGCTCTCTTGGTGCTCGGCCAGGGGATGAGAGTTTTATGATATCACGACCGGCTGTCGATCCAACCGTCAGGCGTTATAACAAAAAATACTCATAGCAATCGATTCACACATGCAATATTTCTAAATCCAAATTTAATTTAGACGGATGGGGAAAATGATGTCACACGACAACACATTATGGTGTCTTTACTATTACTCACTGGTAGTAGTCGGCTTCCTTCACGGCCTCCTCACACCTCTTCAGAGTCTTGGTGTGCTGGTTCTGCAGGGACTGCAGGTCTGCCATGGCCTTCATGCACTGCGTTTTCAGACGCTCGTAGTCATGACCGGGTTTGGAATTTGGCCTTTTGGAGACAAGAGCAATGCATCACATCAGAGTCTCTCTGTCTACAAGGGCAGCTCGATGTTAACTGGGATAAGAGAGATGCTTTCGCATCTAACACTAACTGTGTTTGCGGTTACACACTCTGATGAAATTGCTGGAATTTGTTTGGGACAGAGATATAGAGTTAAGTCCTTGCATGAAAATGTTTACAGAATTGTGATGTTTAATTTAATGAATGTTTCTTTTTTGGGGGGAACATGACTCATGATGCAGTTATTTCAAAGAAACTTTAAGGTAACACTTCAGTATAGGAGGCAATTCTTACTATTAACTAGTTGTTATTAGCACGCCTATTATTGGCATGTTGGCTGTTTATTAGTACTTATAAAGCACATATTCTGCATGACCATACTCTACAACCCTAATCCAACCCAAAACCTAAACCTAACAATTACATTACTGACTATAAATAAGCGACAAATTAAGAGTTTATTGGGGAAAAAGTCATAGTTAATGGTTTGTTATTAGCGAGAATTGCCCCCTATACTGAAGTGTGACCAACTTTAAAAGTTTGTCTATAAGGAAAACATAACTGACTTTTTAATTAGCTATCCTGTCATTTATGATTACTGTATAATATTTTTAAACGTTATTTTAAAGAAGCAGGTATCCATTTCGGTCAGGTACCAATCTTTCAAGCTAACACATTTAAATGATTATAGTTAGGTTTCTACCCCTGCTGAAAAAACAATAGAAACCAATAAAGATGTTATAAAGGTTTTGATGGTTTTAAAGAGAATTGTTGTTTACAGCAAACTATAATGGTGTCTACTGGTATGTGATGGATTCTATTGGTTGAATGTTAAATCCTATTGGAATAATGCCCCAAACGCACTACATATGGAATTTTGTAATGGTTTTATTGGAAAAAGCTAATGGTTCATAATGTTATTTATAAAAACCATTAGAACTTCTGTGATGGATTCCCTTCAGACCTGAAAAAAAGTCTAAAGGTTTTCTTTAACATACCATCATGAACCATTAGCTTTTTCCATTAAAACTAATCGCAAACCTTTTTTATTCCAATAGGATTAATGTGACAGATAACATCCCACCAATAGAATCCATCATATACCAGTAGATACCATTATAATTTCCACTAAAACCAATACGATTCCCATTATTACCATTAAATCCATTCGATTTTCTATTGTGTTTTAGGTGGGGTTCTATTGTTTTTCAGCAGGGATATCCATGATTTTTGAACTCATTTGTGAATACAGAATAGAGATTTTAAAAATAAATGTACATTTATGTATATAATTGTATCCAAGTGTATGTACATAACCATCTTTATACTCTCTATATTTGTAACCAGGGCTGGTACCTGCAGTCATCGAAAGTGGTGCCAGGTGATGCGAGAGCCAATCGTTTGCGGAGTTCGTCCCGTTCCCTGGTGACTTGCCTCAGCTGGAACAGGACGGTGTCCAGGTTCTCGCTGGCCGACCGGGTGTCACCGAGCACAGGTGGAGGTGATGAGGCTTTGGTACCTGCAATAGTGAGCACGTCACCGGAGCAAACACAAGCTCACGCTGCACTAATGCAGGGCTGAAGCACGACAATCTAACTCAACGCAGGATTCATATTTAAAAACATTTTTAAACAGTAAATGTATAGGTGGAAAAATGACCAGATGAAAAAGGGTAAAATAATATTATTATATAACCAAGGATATATGCTATTTTAAGGCTTGGAGATTAAGAGCTGTAGTAAATAATCGACTTAAAACATTTACATAAAATGTAAAAGAAAAACGACCTAAAAACATCGATGAGCTATCAATTAAAGCTGACCTTTAAAGCTTGACTGTACTAAAAACAAATGCCAGAGCAAAACAACAAAGCCGCATAAATAACTGTAACAAATGTAAAAATGCTTGAGGTCACAATGGCAGACAGACGGAGCACTTATGTAAATGATGATCTGCTGAGATCAGCTGCAAACCAAAATTCCACTATAATCTTTTGGTCTTGAACAATCTGCTGCAAATATTCAGAATGATTTCAGCTTTACGCAGTAAAAAACAGAGATACATTTCTATAAGATAAAAGCAGGGCAGGGAACATAGCATTTGTGAGCATTTCTAGGGATTCACGTTAACAAACACATTAATACACAGCATCATATTCCCTAACAGATGCGTTTCTAATCCTTATGTTTGACATGAATATTTACTTGGTGAAATTCAAATGTATTCATTTACACAGAGTCCGCACAACTTGACTAAAGATTATTTAAAAACCATTGTAGAGATTTTAGTCAGGAAAATGTTTTTTTGCAACGGACAACACAGACCTAAACAGGCAGAGGGCATTGTGGGTATCTCTGGCACAATGTTTTGGTCCCTTTAGAAACCTCTATATGAAACCGCCAAGTCATTTGGATGGCAGTGAGCCTCGAAGCACATTCTCCACTGGCACAGGACCAGTTCAACAAGGCTTGGCTTTCAAGCACAACTGCCATGCCCTCCCACAGCCACCATCACCATTCAAATGATCCTCCAGTATGACTTGTGGCAGTTAAAGTAACAAACGCATCATAAACACACCCACGTGTAAACCATAATCGCCGTTGCGGCCCGTTGATGATGTGTTTGAGGTGTCAAATATGGAAGACGAAACTCTGACATACCGACACTGCTGAGGGAACTGCTGCTCTCGGAGTCTGATGGCATTGTGGACAGCACGCTGTAGGTGGACCCTGCGGAGGAGAGAAAACACAATTAATAATCCAAATACTCAACACTGGCAGACAGAGAGCACTTTAGAAAATGGAAAATAATTCATTCTGCAACTTCCTGCAGCACCTGAACGTATTTAAAAACCAGGATTAGAGATCAGGATCAAGCTTAAAACTATACATAAAACAACAACGAGTTTTTCTAACAAAATCTTGGTTTCCAAGATGTCAAACATGATTTAATTTTTCAAGATGTATCCATGCATCAACAAATAGCCTTTTTAGGCAAAAAAAAAAAGAGGCCATGATGCCTAAGCAACTTTTTAGTCATAATGCATAATAAGATATGAATTAAATATATTTTTATAATTAAAATATCAAAGTAACATTTATGGTAATGACAATCAATATTCTGTTATAAAAAGTATGACAAGAGAATACTGAACTTTTATCCACAGAAATATAGAGAAATCTGTTGAAAGGTACTGGCAGATGTGCTACTCCAAACATAATCAAACTCTAAAGATCTCTCTGTCCGTGTGGAAACAGTCCTTTAAACATTTTTTACGGAAAATAAAAACATAAGTCACGGACACTTCTTTTTTCCACTACTTCTTCATTTTATTATACATGAATATTTGAAAACATTTTGGCATTTAAGAACATCTAGTATTAATTTTACCATCAGAATATTTCAATTTCACGGTTTACAAAATATCATTTTTCATTAGCATGTTACGGTAATGATATTTTCAGAAGCAAATGCAACAAAATACTAAACAAATCATTCCTATGTTAAAATTATTCTTTGTGCGAGGAAAAAAACAATTATCTTTATTATGATCATTTTTTTGTTACAGATACTTAAAATCATTACTGCAATGATGTTTCAATGGTTTCGTGAGAACGACCCGCATAAAAAACCTCATACAGCTACTGTACCTGAAGCTCAATTGGTTATTTGTTCAAGTCTATAGAAATGCACATACTTGTAAACTGCATTTCGTTGCCTTGTACTTGTACATGTACATGTGTAATGACAATTAAGTTAAATCTAATCTAATACTGATAAAAATATACCTTATAACATAAGTCACCTTGGATTAAAGCATCTGCCAAATGCATATATGTTAGTGTATGGATCAAATGTACTCTTAAGCTCCGCCCCCTTTGGTGACTGTGGGTGACTCAAACAAGCTTTAAAGAATGTTCTATAAAAATTAGTCTTCTGTGTGCTCCTAGAAGTAATAAAAACTATATTAAAACATTATTACTCTTACATGGGCTGGAATGAAGTGTAAAATTACAAAGGATTTGATCCGTGGTACTGCGAACTCGGTCACAATAGCCTGTAATCTCTGTAAAAATCCATCTAAAATTATGCAATTATCATTCATGTTGAAGGAAAGAGTCACTACAAGATGATTGGACAGCAATGTTTTGAAGGCGGGGCTTACCCAATGATCAATTATAAAACACAAGTGTGTTACTGTGAAAACATCATGCAAGCCAGTATATATATATATAGAGAGAGAGAGAGAGAAAATATATAATTTCATCTTTTAGATTATTCACAGCACTTATACTTCAGGGCCCATCTTCACGAAAGGAGTGTGTGTGCTGACTACGACACAGTTCATTATCACAGGCCTCCGGCAAAACACGCACGCACGCACACACACAGCCTGGAGAAGATCACAGGCACAGCGACTCAAATCTTCCTTCACACTCTTATCACATCTGCCGACACACAATTCTGCATCTGAAGAGAAACTTCAGCAGCTGACTTCAATGATTCTCTCCTGAAATAACTTCAGGGTAGAGACGATTTTAGAGCAAGCACTACGTCTTTTTATTGTTGGGGTGGAGGCAGGGCAGAGAGAATAAATAGATATGGTATAATGTGTGAAATCACACACTGATCTTATCACACTGTGTGTGACTACAGGAAGTAACTTTACACAATTAGCCTCTATGGCTTTCAATCCCCTACTGAGACAAGCATGCTGCAGTTCGGGGTTTAGGACACATTCACATGATCATGAGAGCTGTACTTCATTATTGCATCAACCGTTCAACAGACGTCACCAAAACTAGCCTAGAGGAAGCATTATACCGCTGTGCATGCCATAGAGTTTTTTTAATGATGCTTTCAATCGATACACATTAACATTCGTCAAATACTTTGAATAGAATTGGTGGTAGAGCAAGCTGACAAAATCAATAACTTCTGCTTGTCTGTTTGAAGCTTCAGGTGTCTTTAAAAGAGAACTGTGGCATTTCTTCAACTACTGGCAACAAACAGGATCACCAAAAATACACTTGATTTTATAACAGACAATGCATTTCTACAAATGCTTTCATGTCACTGTATACTGCTAGTATAGCTTATAACAAAACCAATAAGCCACAGCAAATATTTAAGCACAGACGCATTTAGTAAAATTCACGTTGGTCAGATTTGAAAACAATAGCGAGAGCCCTTCGCTGTCTGCATGTATTAAGTAGGTCAGAGATGCCATGCTGTGCCCTGGGCATCTTTCCGTGTTTGTTTGTTTCCTGCTCAACAGTTGTTTCAGGCAAGACGACGATCAAACCCCCAACAACCCCCCAGCATGCATCACAAACACGAGGTGACATGTACGGCAGACACTAATTCAGATGAATCTTAAATCCTGCTATATGGCAAAAAAGCAAGAGATCCACAGGCAGAGAGTGAATCTTGAATCTTGAGTGAACATGCACAGACTGAGACATAAACAAGTGCAAGACTTTCACTGAGACAAAAGCTGAAGGCTGAGACTTAATAATGGATGAACTCCAGAGCTTTTGTCCAAAAGCCACATTTTTCCTTAAGCTTTGACAACCAGACACAATCTGTCTGTATGGGGGTTGATCTTTAATTATTGAGCTATTATACCATAATAACCATGACTGAATACTCTCAGATTCGATCTTGTTGAGATTTTAACACATTCAAGCTATATTTTTGCCTCCTCTGAAGCAAAATTCAGCAATAAACTCAGCTCGCAATTCACAACATTGATACAGTACAATACATGACATAATAGTATCACTTCATTTTGAGCAAAATTTTAAAAATATTACTGTATATACCACTTTCAAGGTTTAACAGAACTGAACAGCATGGCGTCACAGGAATTCATAACTATTTTACGAGGTAGCTAATGTGCATGTATAGTCAATGTGAATCAAACAGAAATGTATGATTAGTGGAAAAAAGCAATCCTAATAGGTCTGTCAATAAATAATATGAAAAAACAAAAATGTAAATTAAAAAAGTCAAATCATAGGGGAAAACGTCCTAAAGCACTAAAAGCACTTTAAAACATTATTTCTTTTAAAATATATATGTGACTGATGCAAGTCAACCAATAGGAATAAACATGCAATATCACCAAAATAAAAGCCATAGCTGTATAATTAACATTGTACAATTGTGTGAATCTGTTACTGTACACCCATCAAAAATCAGACAATCTCAAATCTAGTGTTTGGAAAATAACGACACTATTTGAGGTGCAAACACAAATAGTGCAGTATGGGTTTAATACTTGGGTCAGGGGTTATGGGAAATATAGGCAAAAGTACTTGTAATTCCTGCCATAGCACTACAAAGTTGTTATCCTGTATTATCTGTGAGTTAAGGGTTGTTCATTACACTGGACCAGCAGACAGAGCTGCTACAGAATGAGCCTGATAAACGATTCTGTTTACACACATTTCAGCGCTCTAAATCAAACTGACTTCTGCCGCAGGAGCCACTGCCGTTCGATTCAATCTGGAGTTGCCCCAGAACAAGCCAAAAGACACAGAGCCTTATGAAAAGACACATCACATCACACACCCTGCCAAAATGGCAAGACTGTGGCAGCGAGGGCAAGGTTCAGGAGAACCGGCCAATCAGCGTTCAGAGTTGGTCACGTGACACTGCAATGTTTACAGTTGGTCTGGTGACAGCGTGAAGTGAGGAGACGAAAGAAGACAAAAGCGTCGATTTCTCATGTATCAGGTGATGTCACACACAGATAAAGGGACATTCCCACTTTTTTCTGTTTTAAAAATATCAGTAGAGTAATCTAATACTCTTCAATACGATCGCAGGTGAATGACCTCGGGACGTCTTGAGGACATAGAAAGCACTGAAATGAACAAGAGAAAATCAGGATGAAAAGCAAAGGAAAGTTTTACACCATCTGAAGTTACTTGGCATTAAGCTGGTGCTTTTTATCTGTGTTACTTTACAGTGACACGAACGAACCTGACGGCCCTCAGCGCTTTGCTCAATGGCAGTACAGTAATATATCGATACTATGATCCCTAGGGCTGTTTTTTTACCACCGCAGTGGTAATGGACAAATTAACCACAGTGGTGCGGTGGTTGGGAAATATACATTATTCATATAAATAATATATAAATAACATAAAAATTATATACATGACAAGTGAACGAGAAATATGGACCTTATTTAAATACATTTTAAAATTAGCCTTGTCTATTTTAAATAAATGAGGATCAAACATCCATCCGTGTTTAATGCGCAAATTCCTCAGTGAAACGGCACACTACCACATAAAAAACATTTAAATAAGCATCAGTAAATAATGAAATTTTAAACAATATCAGAAAGATAAATATTAAATAAAAAAGCATTTGTTGCAGTGACAACTTCAGTCAATCGCGTTTAAATCCGTATACATAACAATTCCATTTGAAACATCATCTGTGTTAAATGCGCAAACTCATCAAACGGCACACTCCAGCATATAAAACATTTAAATACACTTAAGTAAATAATGAAAACTTAAATAATATCAGAAAGTTAAATATTAAATAAAAAAGCATGTTTTTAACCCATGTATCCATTTAAGACCAACTGTTTAAACCTACCACAGATTGCCATAAAAAGTTACGTTTTCCTACTCGTTGATGGAAAACTAACATGTTGACATTGTCAAGATTAAGATGTGTACAGCTGAACTGTACAGCGTTCAGAAGAACTCAAAGCCCAAATGATTCTCCGCATCTACGGCAACCTGTATACCAATAACTTACACTTATATTTGTCACAGTGTGTGACGTGCACTACCACTGGTGGCAGTTCACCACCGCGATGACACTTTACCACCGCGGTGGTGCGGTTGACACGGCCACCGTCACAGCCCTAATGATCCTTGAAACTTCTCAGAAAGTGTTTATCCACTAGAAACAGCAGACTTTGTGTTGGTAAACCACATCCTTAGTCAAAACACCATCATTACCATATCCTTAGTTCACCTCCAACCACAGGAAACCCTGTTTGTCTCTCTCACCACTTTTAGAGATTTGCAATTTCATCCGCCACCACATTATACATTTTAAATTGAACATAACCCAGGGATCGTCTGCAGGAAATGCTATTAAACCAACCATAAATATTTTAAAACATCAGAAGCTTTTAAAATCATATTGTGAACCCAAGTGCCAAATTAATTCATCTGAATCTTTTTGACTGGAAATGGCCCTGGTATTATATTCCTAATGCTTTACCAAATTTAAGTTTTGCCTTCAAGCTGATTTGATATTTTCAATAAAATATATTTTGCTCATACCAGTTTAATGTGCAAAGTACAGCTTTTTAAGCAGCTTAACATCAGTTTGGGCCGGGCCTGCCTGTTCATCCAAATAATGGTCGTCTTCTTGGAGAGTTTGGAAAAACTGGAGAGTCAATAGTGTTGTACAGACATTTAAAGGGGTCATATGAAAAGATTTCGTGTTTTCTTGTATCTTTGGTGTTGTTAATGCATATATTAGACACGTAAAATTGCAAAAATGTAAGTCTCAAACCAAAAGATATGTTCTATTTAAAAGCGGAGGCTCATTCAGACCTGGCTAAAATGGCTCATAAAACATTCCCCCATAAATCTACATCACTTTGTCATATGACAGCATAAATCGAAACGATACAGATAAACACATTCTGTTAAATCTCTTCATAATAGTCTTCTAAGAGTACCAGAGCTTTCACTTTCAGCACAGCCTGTCAGATCTGCAACTTTGCTACACCCCAGTGCCAGTGTGCATTTCACAAATCAGTGTAAATGAACAGGGTCACTCATCTCAAAGCACAACACTTCAGAAAGTGACACGTGCAGTGAAAGTACACATTCTCTTCCAATGTAAAATAACTGCCCCTAAAATAAACATCCGATTGTGTTGCTCCGACAGCTCCATAATTCAGCCTCACTCTAATATAGTATTTCCCTAAGGGACATGTGGCCGCTTTTCAATACCCCACTACAGAACCTGAATATGATAACGTTCAAGCTTAACAGGAAGACTGCACTACATACAGAAACATCAGAAATGTGCATACTGTGAAAGCATCTCAATAGTTTGCAATAACTGAATGATTTCAATACTTCAAAAGTTATGTATAGTCAAAGTTTTATGTTGATCAAGAGAGAGAGAATGGCACAGGAATGTTGGGATGTGTGCGCATGAGTGCATGCACTATGCAAGACAATAACAAGCACGCAACGATCAAAATGACATTTTGAACAAATGAGATTTGTTTTTAGGTACTGCATTGTTCATTTGTTCAAATTCTAGTGATGCTTTTTATTCCCTGATAGAATGTGCTGGAACAGTTGGTTACATAATTTACTGTTTTTAAATATATTTATATATAAAATAAACATATTTTTGCAAAACTAAAACATTATTGTATCATATCACATTATGCTTCGTGTTTGGTGTGAACCCACCATATGAGAGAACTTCTTAAAAGTAGTAAAAGCACAAAATGAAACAAACAAAACATTAAATAAGTTGACGGAGGTCACATTTTGTCAGCTCAACCAAGAGGAATAAACAGACACTGTATTGTAAAACAATCACCGTAGCTTTACGATACACATTTCATTTTGTTGCATCATTAAATGCAATGCATCAATATTGTTACACCCCTAACATTTTTAGCTTTATGTTGCTTCTTTTCTAATCACACCATTTAGTTTAGAGCCATAAAGGGGGGAAATAATTATCGATTTTAATAGCGTGGAACCCAATATGGGTAGCATTCAAATACGATCACAACCCGGATACTGGAGGGCAGCATCAAACATGACTCTATCCGAGCTCTGTTTATTTCCATCACCTCACCACCAGCATTTAAACTGTAGCACTCCTGCAGTTTCTTAGCAATTAAGCAGAACTGGAACACTTGAAAATGGTAATGAAGTATTTCTTGATAGCTAAGCCTCTGAATCACTGGTGAAGCTGGAAAAGAAAACTGGCAGCCTTGTGTCCTAATAAAGAGACTTCAACTAGAATATATCCATGTGTGGCTGGCACAGTATCATTTCGCCTCTGTTATTTCCAGTCCTAGCGCACTGCTTCACACGCACAGCGGCCATTAAACATCAGGAGCTGCTAGCGTTTGCACCACAAATTGAACCAAAATCAATACCGTTTGAACCAATGTGAAAATGTGCACACACACATATGAAATCATCGGCGCAGGAAATATGGATTATATAAAATGACTTTATTGAGCCATGTAAGTGATGAGGCGTTAGGTTAAACTAAAATAGCTGGCACACTCGATAGACAACAAGATAGATGGATGGGGAAACAACATCTGGATCTACACTTAAGTGAGAGCTGCTATATTGACTAAAAGCAGAGCCATCCTGAATGCCTTCCATCTAACGGTGGATTTAAAAGGGAAGCTGACGCACAGAATATAAAAGATACAAGCTATCTTGTCCTTGAGTGTGACATTAAAAGAACAGCAGAGATCCTAAAAAAACCCTTTTAGATCTGAAGTGAGGGTCTGGAATCAGAGTGGCATCAGTATTCATATTTCATGCCATGAGATGTGCTTCACAAAGGGTAGAGAACTACTAAACCACACTCAAAACTTCATTCACAAAATCACTCCAGTAGTGCCTTTTGCGATAAATAATGAAAACATTTAGGTTTTAAAAAATAAACCTTTTTATTTGGACAAAAATGTTGTATATGTCGTAGGGTTGGCACGATAACATACATTTCTAGTATCACGGTACTGTGCCATGTTGTGGCGATTCACTGTTTAAATCTACAAAATGAACCATTATATAAAACTGTTAATGCAAAACATTCATGCGAATATTATGGTACTACAAGAGCTTGACATTAACGCTTGTCCGGGACATTCTCTACTTTTTTTTAGTTTAATCCTTTACAAAGGCTAATTAAAGCACATATTATTGCTTTTTTTATATTTACATTTTCAGGCACTGTTTTTCCATGCAGGCAAGTAAAATTCTCTCGAACTTGCCCATACAAAATATTAATTTATTTATTAGTTTGACGGGTTGCAAAACTTGCGATATGAAAATGGCTGAAAAATGTTTTAGAAGCATTCCTTCTTTAGAAAGTTATCGTTTTTAAAAACTATATAACGTGACAGTATTTTTCTCATTTCTGTCATTACAACACATCAGCGATGTAAAAATCGAACTTATTACCCATGAAACAGATCTGCAGGTCTATTCTACAAAAAAGAATTAATCAACATAATTGTCAGATTACTCGATGACCAAAATAATATAGTAACAGCTTGTCTGAAGGACAACCACATGACAACGCTTAACATCAAGCCCTGGTACTACAGTACTACAACCCTAATATGTTGTATATGTATTAATAAATAACTGTAAACTGTATCTGCATGGATGAATTAAAATGGATGAATGGGTGAATTAACATTTGATGGTTATATTGGCGCAATACATTATTTTTTACATTTAAATAAGATTCAATTGTTCATTTTCAGATGCATATTAAAGACGGAATGACGCGTTGAACTTTAGACACTATCAGTTTTAATTTTTTGGGTCAACTATATACCTTAATTAAAAAAACAATAACAAATAAAAGATTTATTTACCTTAGGAAAAACACAACCATTATAACAACATGCTACTAAAAACTACCAAATGGCAAGACTATTAAAACTAATAAATCTGTTTCCATATTTCACAATGTCAACACAATTCTCCCCAAAGTTACAGAAGTGCCCGCATGTTTAGGGCTGGGAGACATTTAAGAGCCTTCTTTTGATATACTGTCACATTGTAACTTCCACTGTCCACTGCACTGATCAACGGTGATCCGTGTGGACAGCCCCCACGCTCCGTAAACAGCACAAGCTGCTGACTTCGCAGTTTGCTGCAGTTTCGCATAAAACAAAAGCCCTGTTGTCTTTGTACTGGCCCTACATTTGACTGCATGGAGGAGTTACCCGCTAGCCCACCACAGACAAGCCCCATCCTATACGAATCAACTTCCTCGCGCTTCAAATAAAAACGCATGACACCACGACGGCGCTCTATACTGTAGGTCACAGTGATCATATAGGTCACGTCGCATCTAGATCAACGTCAAAGTTAACGTCACGCGGCAGAGCTCACTAGAGAAAAACAGCTCTGAAATGACGGCCATTTAAAAGGTGCCAAGTCAACAAAAATGATTATCTGGGTTGAGTTAACAGCACCCAATTGGTTTCAGCCCATAGAAATGTGCAAGTCTGCAGTAAGGCCGCTCTAATATCATCCACAGCACATAAATCTCACTTTTCCCATCCTGTTGGAAAGAGTCATTGACAACATTGATCTTTCGCCTTCCTATTTAAGCTGATTTACGACACGGCGACCGGAAACGTCCCTCCGTGGAGATACATGCTGCTTGTAGTTCCTTTTGCATGCATGCTGAACAGTCGGAGCAGTCGCTACAATACCCTTCCCTGAACCGACTGTGCCCCTCCTCCACGACTGTGAGCCTGTGTGTGTGTATGTGTGCAGAGGAAGGCCTGGCAGCGAAGGAGCCCAACAGAGAAAGACTTGAGCAGGTTGATATCAGTATAAGTTATCACACACACATAAGGCAGAGTCAGTCCAGGCTTTCGTCCGCCTGCCGGTTGGAGCCTGCGGGGGGACAAGACTTGTCTTTAGCTCTTACTCACAAGCCTGAACGCAATAATCTCATGCACTGAATCACTGCACTAAAAAAGGAGCTGTTTTTTAAAATACCTTTCAACTCGAATCAGCATAAGCCCAACGCAGGACGTGTGCTGCGAGAGAGGCGGAAAAAGACCATCTTTAGAGAAAGGCCTAAAACAACAAGAACAAAACTAATCCTGATATGAATAACCACAGCTGTGTGTGGGGAAAATACAGGTTTATGATTTCTTTCAGTGTTTGTGATCCACAATCACAGTCGAGCGGGACTGTGCTGGCATGCACAGAACCAAACGTGTGTGTGTGTAAGCTGACAGTAATGCTTTATAAAGCAGTGTTTCCTAACCAAA
This sequence comes from Oreonectes daqikongensis, assembly GCA_026939265.1. Taxonomy (NCBI): domain Eukaryota; kingdom Metazoa; phylum Chordata; class Actinopteri; order Cypriniformes; family Nemacheilidae; genus Oreonectes; species Oreonectes daqikongensis. The sequence goes on from JAOTQM010000049.1 coordinate 5,298,144, forward strand.
GGTGCATAAGCATAAGCAGGATTCAGCGGATACTTGGAAAAGATTTAGATTTGTTAAACTAGATTTTTTTTTTCTTGTGGAGAAAAAAAGTATGCATTTCTATGGATGACACTCCAAATATATGCTTCGTTTTTCAACCCATAGTATTAAAAAGTGACTTGAGTATCAAGTTAAAAGAAAATGTTTTATTGTTGGTGTCCATAAAGGAATGTTTAAGCTGAATTGGTGGAACGTGCCTGAAAAAAGGTTTGGAAACACCTCAATATTGAGAATATTGCATGCAAACAGCTATATGATGCCCTCAACAATTTAGCAGCTCATTTTAAATGAATCTTATTTTTTTTGTTCTTTACACTGGAAAATCATGACCTAACTTTACCTCAAGGACACAAAATTGAAACCACTGAATTCTCACATACATACTAATCTAAAACAGCAAAAATCACAAAATAAAAATGTATCCCGCTGGAATCCGATCGATTCCAATTATCTCGAACCGTTTTGAAGAGACACCAACCATCCGTACAGGTCTATGAACCCAGCACATGTATGTTCAAATCGATTTGCCATGGTACCCTGGCAAGTGTGTTTCCATGGAAACAAGTCAAGTCAGCCCATAGCCTATTCCATAGGCGCGTGCCGGGAAAGCACTTGGTTCGAACAAAATCTAAATGGAAATTATACGACCCGTGTTATGAGCGGTCATACCGAAGCACATTTCCGAGGGCTGATCCACTAGAATAATCTTTATTTGAGTTACCCATGATGCCACACTCTCATCACTGACGGGTAGCGTTGACTTGAGAGACCCAGCGTGATCTTTGCCATTAGAATGAATCAATAGTACTTTCATCCGCTTCTGTGACACCACATTCCAACCTGCAGTGGTCAATGCCAACACTTTTCTATTGATCCAAACCTAAAAATAACCAACCTCTTTTCATTATGTCATGCAACAAATACATCCTTGCAGGCTTTGACTCATTCACTGCATACCTTACATAATAATAACAATGAAAGCTATGACCTCTCATGATAAGCATCCTTGTATTACCATCGCGTACAACTGACATATGCAGAGTGACGAGATGCAGTTTCTACAGCAACAAATCCATTACAAACACAATGCATGTAAAAATAGTGCAATTGCACAGTAAACCCCTGCAAGGACCTGACATAAGTTTCATGGACCCCCAAACATCAGTGTGTAACTTGTGTGTTGTAACCCACGTCACGCATGATGGACAGGTTGTCCCGCAGCGATGCACGAGAGAATGTCTTACCGGAGTGTTCTGGTGGTCCTCCACCGTTAGAGAAGATCACGGAGTACAGGTGAGGGTATGTCTTCTCCAGGGCCACACACAGCTCCAGGAAATGGTCGCTCTGCTTGTTCATGAGCATCTTCAGGAGCTGCTCCACTTTCTCAGCGCTCGAGGAGCAGTTCTGGTCCAGCTCGAGCGTCTCCAGGTCGCTGAGGGTTCCCGATTTCCCCAGCAGCTCTATGAGCCGGTCCGGATCCGTGATGGACTCCAGTAAGTTCTGGTGGCACTGGTGTAGTAACTCTTTGTGCTTGGGCTCCATTGCAGTTCCTATAGTTCCCTAGCTAACTAGCTAGCAGCGCGCTATCCCCGTACACCCGATTCCCCAACACAAACCCGACGAATGCGGCAGGAACTTCTCTCTATCGACTCACTTGTAGGATCCGAGCGAGATCTGGCGGCCCAATAAAGCGCTTTTTCATTACAAACATCGGAAAGGCACAGAAGCCATGTTTGTCGCCCAAGGCTGTTGGCTGCACTAAACAGCGATACATTTCTCCGGATCACTTACGCAAGGCAACTTGGTCCATTTTCCGCCGCGCGTCCGAGGGGTGCACGCTCGTCTGCGTTTAGAGTTTCTTCCTGGCCATTTATGTGGAGATGTGCGGACTCGAGTGTGAGCACAAGTAGCGCAACTCTTCTGGCGTTACCTACTTAAACTGTACGCTCCGCCATGTCTCGGTATCTGTATCTCAGCAGCTGCTGCCCGCTGTCAATCAACTTCCCGTACAATGTCCATGTAAGGTAAAACAGGGCGGTGACTTTCCCAGAGACACACCTGTTTTTTCCAATGGGCGTGCACCGGTTTTCAAAAATTCTGGCAAAATTTGCAGGCTACGGTTCGTCGTGATGCATCATGACATAACAAAGTGCAAGCGGGTTTTATATTAAACATGTGCAATTCACCACGAACTGGTTGACGTTTTTATTGAACAGTTTTGTGCATATCGATCTATTGTTATTTATGCACATATTTACAATGTGTTTGGGGAAAATAGAATAACAATAAATATAAGAAAACATTATGTCATGTATTATGTTAAAGATATGTTTTAGGACCGTCATCTATGAGTTTTGCAGAATAAATCCACCACTGTACTAGTGCTATAAAAGCAAACTACTGTAAGAGAATTAAAGGGATCGTTCACCTGTCATCATTTAGCAGAATCGGAATCAGAAGAGCTTTATTGCCAAGTGTGCTTGCACACACAAGGAATTTTCTTTGGTGTTGGAAGCTACTAGTACACACATTCATCACAGTGTAAAAGATATAAAAGAGAAAATATGCATTTATAAAATAAGGACTATTGTACAGAAAATGGGAGTAATAACATATAAAGGACATTAGGCTAGTATTTATTCACCCTCATGTGGTTCAAAACTTGTATATGATATTTTGAGAAATGTCCCAGTGGTTTTGTGTTCATAGGAAGTCAATTGGGTCCAGTGTTGTTTGGTTACATTCTTCAAAATATCTTCTTTTGTGTTCTGCAGAAAAAAAGAAAGTCATACAGGTTTGAAATGACATGATAATAAATGATGAAAGAATTTTCATTTTGGGGTGAACTTTTTTTCACAAAGATAAAAAACAGCAAATATGTTCAAAGTTCACATCATTATTCTTTAATCCAGTAAGAAGGACTGTTGTTTGCACATTTTTATGGGCGAATGAGTAAATTCACAGGCTACAAGGGAAAGTTGTAGTTACAGATGCTAATAAAAGTGGTTTAGTTAAAATATTAGTTGTGCAAAAAAATGCTTTTTAATTTTAAGAGGAAATTGCAATAGAAAGACATGCAAACAAGGATCTCTGTGTGTGTTTAAGCAATTGATTTTATTTCTCTAAATACACCTACACAGAAAACCCTTCGAATGCTGGTTTTACTGGCATTCTTTTAAACACAGCTGACAGATGTAAACAGGACTAGGAAAGAGGCATGTGTCAGCAAAGCAGAACAGGCAATTCTCCTCTGATAAACCGTGCAACATTGCAAATTGGGTGTAGTAAATTGAAGCTGTTTTTTCCAGCACTGCCACATGAAGTATAAATGAACGTTGTCAAGGCCGCAACATTTAGATTGATGCTTATTAACAACCAACAATTCAATAACACATGTGTCTGTATACAGTAATGGGCTGAATATGGAATGATGTTAAAATCAAGATAGATGTGGAGCATTTGCTTTTTGTCTCCACACACAAAACTGTTATTATTATTACTGTGGTGATTTATTATATTTAGCCTGACATCATTATGATGGAGTTGTCTTGTACATCCTTGCAGGCATTTCATAATGCACGTATGAATAAAACTCAATAAAAGATGAAACAGGAGATTATTGTATATGAACAGATGTTTGGTTTTGATCTTCTTCTGTGGTTAGACATAAGTTGATTGCTCTTTCAATATATGGATAGTATTTGTAGGCCCTGATTAATCGGGACTTGTGTTTTTATTCGGAATGTTTTTACAATTTTATAATGTATGACCTAAATGTTGGAAGACATTGGTATTTTTAAAACACGTTTAAATTCAACATTTGTATTAAAAACCACAATATGTATCATCCAAAGTTATTTTGGTACAAGGCAATTGCGCCCTCTACTGCTTTAAATGTGAACTTTACACACTTAATTTTACTCAACCACATCATTTCACCATATGTGTAATGATATCAGCTGATAAATAGAGTCATAGTGTGAGACAGCTTTGGTTGAGGCATCACACTTTTCAACACCATATTTAATTGTTTGTATGGATCCATATACAAATGTTGTGTGTTAAACGTCTGTTATTTATCTAGTTTTTAATGTAATCACATTCACCTTTCTCAGCAATTGTTCCATGATATGAATGATATGAAGAAATATGAACAGGCTGATTCTGGAGCAATGATGGTTAAACACATTTAGCATGCCGGGATGGAGCAGTGGGTTTTAAATGATGGATTTGTAGGGTTTTATGATTTGTGACCCTGGACAACAAAACTTAAAGGGTCACATTTTTGAAATTGAGATGTTTACAGCATCTGATGTAAAAATCGATTCATATATGGTTTGTTTGAATAGGACGATATTGGACCGAGATACAACTATTTGAAAATCTGTAATCTGAGGGTGCCAAAAATCTAATATTGAGAAAATCGCATTTAAAGTTGTCCAAACGAAGTCCTTGGCAAAGCATATTACTCACAAAAAAAGTTTTGATATATTTACGGTAAGAATATCTTTATGGAACATGATCTTATAGATTTTGGCATAGAAGAAAAATCTATCATTTTGACCCATACAATGTATTTTTGGCTATTACTACAAATGTTCACGTGCTCCTTAAAGAGTACATTCCACAAGATCATAAACATTATATTTCATGCATTGTGTAATGTTGCCACGTTTGAAAGTAAACAGTCTGCCAAAGTTGTAAATCCGAAGGTGAACGAATAACAAAGTTATTAGCTTGTACAAATGGGAGTCGACCCTGAATCACGCGAACGAGTCGTGACCCGTCCGAATCTTTAACCTCCGTGTATCTGCGTACATAGAAATAATCCCCACCTGCTCGCGAAAACTTGAACGAACGCGCTAAACCAATCACAGCAGACTAGACCATCTGACCAATCACATCAGACTACACTAGCGGAAAGGCGGGGATTAGACCGATGAATCGCGGAACGAATCATTTGAGAGTCAGTCAAGAAGTAAGGTAATAAAAACGGCTTATTATTACGAAATAATAGTGTTTTTACACCATGTATGTACATAAACCTGTTGTCGGACACTCCACAAACCAAATAGGCCCTTAAAAAACAGATGCTTACTCTTTAAAGGGATAGTTCACCCAAAAATGAAAATTCTTTCATCATTTACCCTCTCGTCATTTCAAACCTGTATAAATGTATTTGTTCTGCAAAACACAAATGAAGATATTTGGAAGAATGTGAGTAACTAAACAGATCTCCCCCCATTGACTCTTCTAGTATTTATTGTCCCTACTATGGCAGTATTGGGGGGTGAGATCTGTTTGGTTACTGGCATTCTTCCAAATATCTTCCTTTGTGTTCATCAGAACAAAGATATGTATACAGATTTGAAATGAGAAGAGGGTGAGTAAATGATGACAGAATTTAAATTTGGGGTGACTTTTAAGACCAGGGTCACATTTGTATAAGTGAGCTAAGAACGGTTTTGGCTGTTCTAATATTTTGTAAACACAGCTAATTGCAAGAGACATGTTTTTGTACTTCGATTATTTATTTATATTAACAGCAGATACAAACTATTCATTTTAGCTTTGTCATTAAATTGCGTATGTTATATAAATGCAGATATTAAAATTAATGCTAGCACAGTACAGCTTAATTAAAAGTCAAGACTAATATTCTCTATCAGGCAACATGTACTTTCATATGTTACATTTACATCACATGTATGCATATGGCAGGCCCTGGTTAATCAGGACTAAACCGCAGTTTGTGTGTGTTTGGATCCATACACAGGAAACAAATAATAAAACACAAACACAGCACCATCTTTTTGACTTCTTTCTTTCTTGCCTCAATAAACAGCTGGTTGACAATCATAACAATCATAGCAAAAAGATAAGTGTATTGCAGAATAAAAGCCTTACATACAGTATACATAGCTTTTTTTTTTTACTATGAAACACAAATTAATGCACATTTTGCTATGTTTAACATGAAAACTAATCCTAAAATATATGGCACATTTTCCCCTGTTTGTAAATTACTCAAAATACATTTTTGTAATAACTTGGTAGGTATTTGATATTCAGATGTGTATTAGACACAATACTAAAAAGCAGAATTTGTCAAAACAAAATATACCTGAAGTAAACAATTATATAAAATATATATGTCTAATATAAGCTAAACCATTGTTTTCAGCATATAAGGCACATAATGAGATACTTTTGCTAACTAAAACATAGTAATAAAACAGCATGAAATGTAACATGCGGCATTCCAGTATATAAACTGAGTAAGTAAAACATGCAGGTACATAATAGAGTGCAGATTAGAGTTATATGTAAGATGTATATAAATCGTGGTGTGGCTTCATGTCTTCTGTGGCCTGTAAAGATCTGCTCTCAATCACTTCCACCGCACAGCTTCAGCAATATCTTTTTATAGTCTCCTGAGGTGTCTCCCTACAATACAGATTTCATTATTATGTTATCACATTTAGCTTTTACACATATTAATATTTTCATAAATGGGATTTAGGAGTTTAATTTGAGGGGTTGTTACACATGTACTCACAGATATGGCTGTATAGAGAGATTTCCCATATTTCTTCATGTATTCCTGACGAATGTCCAGCATGTCGACCTCAGAGCGGCTTACCATGATGCGGATTAGAGTTCGATCCTTGGTTCCTGCCCCCTATACATAAACAAGCAAACAACAGGCAAAAGTTCTAAGCATTCGTGAACAAAATAAACATTACAATTAATGCAATGTAAAATGTATTCTGCCTATCAGAAAGCGTTTGTAACTCAGACTGGTAACACTGCCTTTTGTGAAAGTGAAAATTTGTATTTGACCTTGTATATTTTCTGAATTGACTTTATAGTGTTTAGGTAAAATGATCATTTTTGTTTCATTCTGTAAACAACATTTCTCCCAAATTTTAAACAGAAATTTTGTTTCTATTTGCATTTATTTGAGGAAATGAAAACTGGAGAAACAAGAACAGAAAAGATGCTCTGTTTTTTTGTGATGCAGTTTATATTTACTTTTAAACAATACAACACTAATATTTGTACATGTATTTAAGAAAAGTTACAAAGGTATTATTTTATGTGATAACCTCGACTTTTATCACAGTTTTTTTTATTTGCGAAAGCAAAACTATATTATAGAAGATGATGTAAAAAAAACTTAACTAATCAAGGTTGATATAGGATATAGAAATAGTAATATATAATTACCACCTGGGGGCGCTGCATACTTCAACACTGTCTGAGGCAACACAGTCCTCAAACCATATAACTAAACCATGCCAATGTTTGACATAAGTAAACATATGTTAATAAGTCCCTGTCACTTTATAGTAGTACATCTCATCCATGCTGAGAAGCATGTGTCTTACCTTCATGGCCTTGTAGAGTCTCTCGGCGAAGTAGGCTGGTGTGTTCTTAATGCATTTCACTGCATACAGAAGAACATGTTTAGACTCCCCATGCACATTTACCCTGCGGCTATTAAGCTGTGTACAACCGAGCAAGCAAGACAGATCTTGAACGCAAAACCCAAAGACATTCATTTGGAAACAAAAGTCATTTAAAACGAAAAACTGGTTCATGACATCACACAGAAACACACCTTATTACTGTATGAGCGATTAAAAAGAGAGACATGCAATATGACACAGCAAGCAAGACAACTACTATGTGTTACAACACTTCACTGTGCGTGATATGGTACTCATCCTACCGCATATTTACCCTATTACAGCATTTTTGGAAAATGGGCCAGCAGAATAAAAAGCAAGTCAAGAAATACAATTATGAAGTGTTTAAAGGAAATGATGTCATTAGAAGAATATAGATGTCAGATCACAGAACTCACCGACGGCCAGCATGCCGCTCTCTAGATCTCCAGACATCTCCCTCTCAACGCTCTTCTCAATGTCTCTACCACACATGTGCTGGTACTCATTAAACACTGTCAACATAAACACACAACACGTTTTAACACATTGACTCATGTTTAATAATCTGCACCATGCTCCTCGAGGCAGTGGATGTGTCAGAATGAAATACTAGCTTACCATTTACAGACTGACCATTCTTTAAAAATAAGAGGTGAAACGATGACTCGAATACAAATACCTGCTCTTAGGTGAGCTTTGCTCCGAGCACACAGGACGGCATTGAACTTGGACTCATCTGTGCCGAGTTTGTTTTCCCCGGCTTGATACAGATTCTGTGACACAAACAGCATACATCAAGGACTCGAAACAAAGTACCATAAACACATATTTATGTATTTAATAATTACCTGGGCATCCTGTTTTGCTATTGATATATCCACAGTCTCACGCTCATCTCGATTACCCTTTAAAAAGACATGAAATAGATTTTGATTTCACCACATTTATTTAAATCAAATCCATTAAATCACACAAAACAACGTGTACCTGAGCAAGAGCGACCAGGAGTCTTCGGAAGTGGCCAGATGTGTCTCCAATGATGGCGTCCTCTAGTGTTTTCTTATTCTCTTTAACAACAACACAGATCGGCATGATTCACTACACATTACCGTTCGATTAAAATGCACATGACATGTAGCAGATGTCTGATTGGGAAGTAATCACATCCGTAATTGCAGAAGGAAGGAATAATCCGTTAGGATTCGAGTACGCACCAGTTTTGAAGATTTGATTGATTTCTTGGATCTCTGCGTTTGAGCGAGAGGACAAGATTTCAATCAGACAGGCCTCGTCTGTTCCTGCCCCCTGTGTAGTGACATAATCAGCAGATTACACTGGTGTTACTTGCATATTAAAACATATGAACCGACTGAACTATTGATTTGTTTTTCTGTGTTTCTTGGTAAAGAACAGCAGACACATTTGTAATGACATGGAAGTGTGCATTTTATACAAGTTTTATACAAGTCAAATGATGGCAAACTGATATTACCTATGATATCTCATACCTGACAGGTCAATTATAAATCATTACTATTAGCTTTACATTGTGAATTAGGGTAGGGTAAGAAAAGGTTTTCAATGCAAAGTTTTCATGTACTTGCCCAATATTTTATATTTTTAACCAAAAAAATTACAGCTTTAAACTACTATGTTATTAGCAGTAATATTATTAGAGATGCACCTATACTATATTGTATTAACTTGCATTAACTAAATTTTAAGATTAAATTAATATTTCTTAACTTTCTGAATGTTATTAATTCATATAATGACTATTAATATTGAACATTAAACTGGTGATGTTTCATAACATTTTCAATACACCGAGTACAAAATCATTGCATTTTCCTATCCTCTTTTCATTGACAGGATATATCGGTCCTAATCAGCGGATGTTTTTCAAATATCGTCCGATAGCGTGGACATTTTTTCTTATCGACGAGATACAGATACTGGCCTATATATCGGTGCATCTCTAAATATTGTTCATTTTTTTATGCTTAATTTCTATGTAGGAATGCACCGATACCATTTTTTAAAGATCAATATTTTTTCTGATACTCACAGATCCCTATACCTGTATTTTGTTTGGTGAGGTGGCAATTTTCCAAGCACAACACAGTAATAAAAATAGAATAGCTTCATAATTACAACTCCACCTCAAACACATTATACAAAAAAAGTTTATGTGCTTGTCACAAACTTTCAAAACACAAATTTCAGTCAGTTATGTCATGAAGTATCGGTGTACTTTTCCGAGTACACAAGCTTAGTATCTGGCCCGATACCGATATCGGTGCATCCCTATTTCTCTGATGTTACATGCAGTACATTACATGCAATTTATGATGGCGCTTTATTGCAGACTGTAAACTCCATGAACATTTAATACCATTCAAATTCATATTACGAATGTGCTTTGACAAACCTTGATGGCTTCTTTGAGCTCATACGCATCAAACTGAGCTGGAGTCATTAACATGGCCAGCACCACCTTCTCAAAGCTTCCTGAAAGCTCAGACTTCAGATCCTTAATCAAGTCCTGTAAACACGGAGTACGAGAATGATCAGAGCGGTTCGCTTTAAAGTTTCACAGAAACATTTCTACATTTACTATTCGATTTCTGTAAGCACACAACCTCTATTCCAAAACTCTAAAGACAAACACGCTGCAGTGAGGTGACCCAGTGAGGTATGCTGTATACAGTGTTTCTGTGGAATTTCAAACCATACAGTTTCTAATACTGGGTGAAAAAGCAGGTTTAGCCTAAAGACGTAAACCACTTTTGCACATGACACCTGTTGTAGTTCAACTGCATTTTCAGGTAAATCCATTAAGTCTTGTAAACTCTCTCATCAAAACCAAAATGGTATTAGTGTCGGTTCCTTCATGAAGGCTATTTGTTAAAAACGTTTCACTCTACAAGCAAAGTGTGGATTATTTCCACTTATACGTAACTATAATGGGTGGGGTCATAGTAGCTAGTATTATACTAGTCTTAGTAGTGTGCTCTAGGAAAACAGAATCTGCAGAATACCTAGAAACTAAAAAGGCTCCTTTGCTCTCCATTACCTTTCCATAGGCAGTCTTGTATGATCTCAATAGTGGCACACGCTGCTTGTTTGAGCGACTTCCCAGCAAATTAATGATGGCTTGTTCATCCGTGCCTGGTAAAACATGTGCATTTCAATTACTAGCCTGTATTAAAGTGTATCATGTAAACAAATGAGTCATTTTCTTAGAAAGCTTAAACTGTGTTCTATGTTAGGTTGAAAGAACCTTCAGTATTTGAACATCTGTATCACAAAGGGATCAAACTTTACGAGGACAGGAGATCAAAACGCTCTTTATCCTGAGGGTGAATTATTAACTTAGCATTTTAATAAATAAATAAAGTTGAAAATGAACTTTAAACAACCAACCAAAGCCCTTCATGGCTTTCCTGAGGACCTCTGCGTCTCTTAGAGGGTCGGCACTGGGGAAGTCTTGGATGGTTCCTCTGAATCCACGCTGAAAATGAAACAAGACGATTACAACAGAAGAAAGGACCCAATTACATATTACACGTTTACAGAAACCGAGTTCAATTACATTGACAGCTGGAACAGCGGGTGCGCCTCCTCCGTAACCTCCTCCATATGCTGGCATGGACGGGTTGGGTGAAGGATTGTTGGGATAGTTGGGCATGGACGGGTTGGGTGAAGGATTGTTGGTATAGTTAGGCATGGACGGATTGGGTGAAGGTGCATTTGGGTATCCTGGCATCTGCTGGCCCGGTGCAGGACCTCCAGGGTAGCCCATTCCTTGGCCCTGGGGCATACCTCCTCCTGGCTGAGGATACATGCCATAGGGCTGGTTAGGGGAGGGGGCAGGTGGGCCCCCGGGTTGGGGGCCAGGATAGCCTTGAGAGAACATGGCAGGATTTGGAGCAAATCCACCAGAGGTGGAGATCTGATTCGCCTGTGATGGAAAAATGGGGGCGACAAAAAATGCCAAAAGCAAAAGCGAGCGTGGCAATTAATACAATTAGGACAGAAGAGCTGATGCTGCAGGCATATAAACATGAACAAACAGCCTTGAAATGACAACAATGACGGAAGAGGAGATGATTAATGCCAGGAAAGGGAGATAAGACGAATAGTGAACAAGTGTGCATTCATAGAGAGGTCTGTTTAGCTAGTGTGGCTTTCAACTCAAACATTTCTGTTGATTTAAGCAACTTGCACCACATTGCGTGATGATGTTACAGAGGAGCTGTTGCGTAACATCACACATCTAAACAGTAAACAGTGTTTCCCATAGTAAACCTTACGAATGCAGAAGTACAAAACAAACAACTATTAAAAAAATGACCATATTCTTTATCTTTATTTATTTCTAAATAAAAAAATATAACCATAAACAGAACCAAATCAACAAATACAAACAACAAAACAAAAACTTAACTTAAACATATCTTAAAAAAGCTAAAAGTTCAACTATTTTGTAATGGTAGCTGGAAATATTGAAATCTGAAATCTCAGTCACATTATTGCTATGATTTAATTTAATGATAACAAATAATAAATTAAGAAACTATACAGCCGCAGAAAAAAATAAGAGACCATTTCAGTTTTTCTGAATTTACTATTTATAGGTATGTGTTCAGGTAAAACGATCATTTTTGTTTCATTATGTGAACTACTAAGAATGTTTCCCAAAAATATCAAACTAAATAATTTTCTATTTGCAGGAAATGAAAACTGGATAAACAGGTCAAAATAACAGACAAGATGCTCTGTATTTCGTCAGACCTCAAATACTGCAAAGAAAACAAGTTCAGATTCACTTTTAAGCAATACAACAGTCATATTTGTACATGTATTTAGGAAAAGGTGATAACCTTATGAGATAAATGACTTTGTCACTCCTGAGGTTTGATTTTGTTGAAATTCAATAGACACTGGACTGGAATGGCACCAATACATCTAGAAATGATGATTAAATATACATCTGTAATGCGGTCTCTTGTTTTTTTTCTGCAGCTGTATGTATTTGTATCCCTTTAACAACCTTGGCCACCATTTAGAGATATTCTAAAATCTTTCCAAAAAATCAAGGCCAAAACTTAGATTTACTATTGTCTAGGAACGGTTTATATTAGAACAAATATGAAGAATTAGCTTAAGCTAGTAAAACACAACCATCCTTTTCACAAAATGTAATATTGTTAAAACCTGCACACATCAAGTTGTATGTATAAATGCAGCTGCAATATTTTGTCAATGGATCCACACTTGTTCACATTTCCTTCTATCTTTACATCTGATCACAAACACATTTTACAGAAGTGTTTGCATTTGTAAATTGAGCGGAATTAAATTTAATGGTGAAAGCACATTCTGATGACAGATATATGAAAATAAATAATGTTACGGTCACAGGAGCACGATTTTGTTGAAAAGCGTAGCTATAAATGAAAGATCTGATGCGGTTTTAGCACGGGCTGTGCGTTTCATGCTGATTTATCATGAAATCAAATGACCTGCATCTGATAAGAATGAGCATCATTGATGTCAATTCAGATTAGTTGATACATCATTATAAAAAAAAAAACATACCAATCCTGAGAGATTGCTTGCATTGAATCCAGGATTTGGCAAATTATCCAAGCCAATAGGATGCATTCCTGGTGTACCGGATGCACCCCAAGCCCCTGTAAATATATGTTCAAATACAAAAAAACAACTAATAAACAAAGACACATAAAATAAACCACATATAATCTATTGGCAACAGTCTACATGAATTTCTGCATGATTATAAGCTTAAAAAAGGTCATATTTTCATTACATTTTAATTGTATTATTTTCATAATGTTATAATTTGTTGCAACTAGCTGGTTTCATTTTAGTATAGAACACCCACTTTCACGATCCAATACATTCCCAATGGATAAATCCCTACCCTACATTTTCATTGTTATGGTCCACTGTGGAACACCCTCCAATCCTCTCTGTTCAATCTAAAGCAGCAGGTTTTTTGTTATAGTAATAATAAATGCCTGGTAAATGCCTGCGCTAAGCTTATAAATATTAATCTCCACTTCAAAAGATCTTCCTGCTACGTGTTGATCTATTTTTAACACAACAATATTTATAATCGCACAAACCTAATGCCAAGCCAAAGCCTAAGAGTGTGATTGTGAACAACAAAACCACTTGTAAACAAACAATGTAGTTGGGTGTATTGTCTGTACACACCAAACAAACACAAAACATATTTTGGGTAGGACAAAATAGCAAAATCAACCGACTATGGAAAATGTGTGACACACAATTTTAACCACCTCCCTAATAGACATATTACGAAACACTAAACAAAGTGTTTAACTGTGTTTATCTGTGACACACAATCCACACACACAACACAGGGCCTCTCAACAGAAAATCCCCCATCACAACCAGTGCAATGCTGGAAACTAGTTCCACATCACCACGGTAACCCAGTCAAATGCTATGCAAGTTGGCTTTTATTGACTATGTGCATGACCTTAAAACCTTCGAGCATTTCAAATGCAAACTGCACTTTAAAATACAATGTTAGGAAGTGCACTGCACATATGGAAATAATCTACCTAGATAATAACACACCACAGGTCCCTTCTTGGTAAAGTGACTCACCTGATGGCATAGTGGGATAGGGCCCTGGCTGACCAGGGTAGGCACCTGCACCTGGCTGTGGCGGGTAAGCACCGGGTTGGGGAGGATATCCACCCGCCTGCGGGGGGTACATTCCAGGTTGGGGAGGGTAACCACCAGCTGCGGGTGGGTATGCCCCTGGCTGAGGTGGGTATCCACCGGCCTGGGGAGGATAGCCGGCTTGGGGAGGATAGCCTGGGTAGCTCATTGTTGTGTCTGGAAAAAAGTGTTATATCATTTTTGCATAAGTTTAAAGGGATAGTTAACCCAAAGATAAAACGTCTGTTATCATTTACTTTCTATCTTCTGCAGAACACAAAAGAAGATATTTTGAAGAATGTTGGTAACCGAACAACGGCTGTACCTTTTGACTTGAATTGGTTTTGTGTCAGTGCAATAGTAATGCAATATCGCTTCGGTTTTTAAAGGAAATGGGGAACTACTTTCTTCCGCCATGAATTTCAGATCAGTGCAGTTAAAGGCTGGGTAACCGATCTCTGAAAATCTACAACAAAACGCACTACTACGCAACAGGAACACGCCTCTTCCTGCTCCGCTCTCAAACGTGCTGTGCAATGCCAGCATTCCCTCGCATCCCTCCGTCAATAAGCGGACACGCCCCTTGCTGCTGATTGGCTACACGTTTGTTTTATTACTCGACCCGACTCGGTTTTCTAAAGCATTTTCAGAGATAGGTCGCCCCGCCTTTAATCTAATCGTCACGTCTTTTACATTTGCGCTGTGCTGCTTCAGTAAAGTTATTACTGAGGAATAATGAAGCGGAGCATACGTGTGAATGAAAGAGAGAGAATGTAAAAGTAAGGAAAACTCCAGTATGAACGTACGTCTATGAACGTGTCATCACTTTATCACGTGAACACGCCTGAACGCGCCCCCTTTGGGTCAAAACACTCAGCAAAATGGAAAACCTAATTCCTTTGTAAGTCATAGGGATGTCGCCAGGATCACGTTGAGTCCAGCTGCTTGTAATTTCAGTAAATTATTGCGTGTTTTAGTCCAGGCTTCTTTGCTTCTCCTATTCTCCTCCATTTTGCTCAGTGTTTGCCACTCAAGGGAGCATTTCCTGGGACGTGTCCTGGCATGTTCACGTGGGAAAGTGATGTCAATGCATACCCTCTATTTTTCTGCGCTGCTCCCGCTCAATTAAAGCGACAATGGACTCTTTATGGTCAAAATGCACATGGATTAACAGAGAAAAGAAACATTTTAACCTTTAAAGCATGTAAGTGGTGATTTTTTTGTATGATGGGAAACGATTGAATTAAGCTGAAAGAAAGAAAATGTACTGTCAATGTACTGACTGCAAAACAGATAAAAACATAGACATTAGGGCTGTGACCGTGGCCGTGACAACCGCACCACCGCGGTGGTAAAGTGGCATGGCGGTGGTGAACTACCACCGGCGGTAGTGCACGTCACACACTGTGACAAATATAAATACAACTTTACACTTTTTTTTAGGAGATACCAAAACTTGATCTATTAGGCCCACTACCCTACCAACCCATTTAGCTTTTATTTGTTGCTGTATCTACTCCTGAGTAACTTAGGGGTTCTCAACTTTTTTCACTCTAAGGCCCCACATTGTATTCAACAAAATTCAAAGGCCCCCTCCCACTCAGAAAAACTCTTTTTTTTATCAAATAAAATATTTTAGAGCTTTTAATTAACTAGAAAAACATGTTAAAAATAAAAATGGCCAAATAATAAGATATATAGGCCTTTTGAATTTTAGTATATTTAAAAATGTATTTCAATGATCATTTGGTCTAAATTTAGTCATTATGAGTCATCTTGAAGCCCCCTTAGAAGTCAGCTGGGGCACCCTTGTGGGCCCCACCACTGTTGAATATCATTTTCAATGGTCCCTTAGAGATTGTTGTTACCACACAGTCTTTCTTTTTTTACCTGATGTAACCCAAAACATGTCTGGTATGTTGTTCAGTATGTGAACGGTTAACGCATGTGACCTAGTCAGTAAAAACCACAATCTAACTACGAGATAATACGCATATTTTACGCATTAATTTCACTATGATTTCAATCTTTGACATGACACTACTGAGTCAATATATTCAAAAAAATCAAGGTTATATTTTTACAGAATGTTCTTTATATTACGTAGGATGATTTTATGTAGACAACTGTCAATTTAGCTGGATATTCACAAACCTGCTTAAATGTTGCAGTTGTTTCACGCATGAGCTCTTACAGTTTTGCAAGTGTGGTCAGAGAAGCATCTCTTCAATCCTTTGAGTTAACATGTTTAACACTTGACTTGAGATGGCGGTCTGCTAAACCGAGCAACATTTACCTGTGGCAGTGAAACATGAAGCATAAAATCCACCAAAACATAACCTGCACTATACTGCTGAAGTTCGCTTTGCTATTCAAATAAATGTGAATAAAGTTCAAATTAATTAAACTGTTTTATTTTTAAAACATAACTTACTCTGTTTTTCCATCTAATATGACTGCCCAGATTCATCCTTTCCTTTGAAATGCAAATATAGACCCATAATGGAAACTAGTGGCTGCACACAAAATCAGGCCCAACATTTTTTCTACAAACATTAACAACAAAGTGAGTGCCTTTCTCAGAAGAGTTCACGTTTGGTGGAAACCCTGGAAATGCATTCTGTAAACAAAGCTTAATTTGAAGGTCTTTTCTAGGTCTTAGGTAAATTCTCATCTCAGTAAAGAAAGATAATTGTACAGAAGTTATATAGATGACACAAGACAACAGGAACAGATAAGATACAGTATGAATAAATATTGCTCATTGACCCTTAGAGAATTGCTTTATAATCAGGGGTGCACATACATTTTTCTGTCTGGTTCTCAAGAGAGCACCTGGAGATTCGGTTTGGTGCTCACACTGTACATAGTGTGAAAAATGTAATTTACAATTAAAAATAAAGTTAAAAAAAGTTTTTAATTAACACATCAAGTAACATTTTATTATTTTGTTTGTGTATAATACAATATTTATTTTATTTGATACTACACATTTGATTTCGAATAAAAAAATGAGTAGGCTATTAAATACAAATACAATTATTTTAAAATACAATGGTAATATATTTCTTCTTATTTTTCTTTTTACTAG
This sequence comes from Oreonectes daqikongensis, assembly GCA_026939265.1. Taxonomy (NCBI): domain Eukaryota; kingdom Metazoa; phylum Chordata; class Actinopteri; order Cypriniformes; family Nemacheilidae; genus Oreonectes; species Oreonectes daqikongensis. The sequence continues at coordinate 5,315,451 of JAOTQM010000049.1, forward strand.
TTTATATTCATTTTTTGGTTTGTGGACGGTTGCTGGGAAGCAGTGCGGAGCTACTCTAGGATCAACTATAGCATTGAGAAACACAGGCTGCGTGCATGTGTCAAGTTTAAACAGCTCGTCTTTTTAGATTGTTTAAGAGAAGCGGCCTTTTGATAGACGTGTAGCGCAGTGCGGAGCCAGACATTCACAGAAGCTGCGGGTGCTGCATGCTCTAGTAACAAACAAACATTCCTATTCCTTTTGATTCCTAGCCTTTGATTCTGATTCCCAATCGATTCCGATTTTCAATTCCCAACCCTAGAGCTGTGTAATTGTATATATACAGTACGTATTATAAATTCATACTTGATAAGGTTTTGTGGCCATGGAAACTAATACCAATGTATTTGAAAGTAAAATATGCATACAGCCTTATCATCTGTACTTACAGAGGGAGTGGCACTAAAACACATATACATTGTGTAGGACAAGCGGCAAAACAAACAGACTGGTAGAGATAAAATCCACCTAATAAAAGCACAACGTCTCAACGTGACAAAAAATACACTTTTTTGTGATTGTATGAACGTTTGCCTTTCTCCAATGCGTTACTATGACTGATGCATTTATCCAACATTTTAATAAGTAATACTTTAAGATAAAATTGATATGCAATGCCTGGTTTCCTAGTATAATCAAAATATAGTTTCTTATTCATTATTTCAATTCGTTTAATTGGGGTGAAATATGACTATGATGTGTTTTTGACAGGTTTTAAAAGATTCACCCACCATGAAAGTCTTGACAAAGATTTGAAGAATAAACTATCTAACAGGTTCTGTTATTATAATAGTTTATTATAGACGAGTATACCACAATTTAACAATAAGAGGAGAAACCATTATATTACTTGCTCTAACGTTAATAACAAATAGGCCCTGACAGCCTTTTTTGTTGAGGCCTGAATGAAAAAGCACTATTTAGGTTTACTCAGCACCAAAGAATGCGCTTATGCAGAATGCCATACTAAATGTTGTCTGTGTCTTACTGCACTGCATATAAAGAAAACAAAATGGTCTCAATAATACATGTTCGTTCCCACCCCCCGTAATGACATAAACACAAGGCACACAACTTGTACAGCTAGATCCTTTTATGTATAAAATACGCGAAGATCAGAGTTAGTGCATGCGATAATAAAGCGCGTAAAATAAGCTCACTGTAAGTATAGCATATAAATAATGCGCATTCTTTTATGGGTGGAGATTTTGAGAATGCTAGCTGGAAGGCTACGGGACCTTAAAATAACTAGTTCGTATACTTTCAGGAATTAAACACACACGCAATGATATTAGCGATATCAACGTAATTTATACAAAAACACATATAAAGAGAAAACATTTGGATTTAAGAGTAAGTTACTTACAGAATAAGAGACAGGCTACAGTCCGTCACTTCCTAGGTACAGCGTACCTCTGTTCTGCGTGCGTGCGTGCGTGCGTGTCTGCCTGCGTGTGACACGCATGTCATATTTAAAACTGGTGGGTGGGACTCATACTTTCCGCTAGTCGCACTTTCCATGACTGTTACTACACAAAACAATATTTAACTGAATACAGAACATGTGACCCTTTCATATATGATGATGACTCGTTGTTTGATGAGTCACGCGCTGGTCGTCTTTCCATCAGGTCTGTCATTTTACTTTGCTTAATAAAGTCTGCAGTAAGAAAATAAGAGACCGGGTATTGTACATATGTAAGGGTTTTTGCAAAGAATTACTATTACAAAGGCTACTATGGGACTAATCCACTCGTTTAAAGCTGGGTGGGTCTAAATTTGGTAGTTTGCCCGAGTTGAACAGGCCCTTGAACTCAACCACACCCACCAGTGCAAGTATGACGTTCATGGACGTGTGTATATTTAGCATAAGGCAAATGTTTGCCTTAAGGTTTTAGTTTCATTATTAAAGGAGCTTTAAAATGCATTATAAATAAATAAAACCAACTCAAATATAAAAGATGAATGAAGCCAACCATGTATTCATATTCATATACTGTAGGCACAAAAAAAGCGTAAACATCAGAGACACATTCAGTGTTGTATAGTACTCAAGTAACTGTACTTTATGGAAGTGTTTTACTTTGGAAAATAAATCCTATGCTACATTCTAAACTAAAGCATATATCATATGGTTTACTCCACATTTCATTAATACATTTTTACATGTTTTTTACTTTTAATACAGCACTTAAGTATATTTTAAAAAATCTACTACTATCCCATTTTTAAACGTAAAAATACTTTGTAAAAGGAAGTACTAGATTTTAATTAACTTCAGTATTAAAAGGTAGAAAACAACAACTTATTTCTAAAATGTAGTCGAGTGAAAAGTATGATGTATGCGTGAAGTATTTTTTACAAAGTAAACACAAATTTATAAAATACAGAAATGTAAAAAACACTTAAAAGTAAAAATACTTAAGTACAACACTGGACACATTACTTTCTTTGAGCTTTCGCAAGAAAGTTGTGTGGTATAAATGAGATTTAGATAAATGAAAAAGAATAAATAATATTGCTGTCTATGTTGTTTTTAAAAAGGATAAAGTAAACAAGTATTTTACATGAATATTTATGGGTGTATTGACTTAAAAAACGAATAATGCTCATATCATAAATAAAGTTCATCAAGTTTATTGAATATACAAACAGATATATAGACAGGTATATCTGTTAATTTCACAAATATAACACAAAATACTTTGAATTAAATAACACTGGGGTGTGAGCATAAAAGTTCTAAAGATTATCAGCAGTTTCTGATATCTGTGGAATAACATGAGCCCCTACAGTTAAGACAGGTACAGAAGTTGAGTTCCTCACTGACTGATGAGTCAAGTAAACGCCAAACGTCATCTAAGAACAAAAGAACATACTTCACACGCATAAAAATATATAATTTCTGGTTTCCTCGAAAAACATCCACAAAAAAAAGGAGAATAAGAAGTTGTTTTACAGACCTTTCCACTTCTGCATTCAGATAGAGATCTGAGGGGTTCCTGGGTTCTAGCTGCTGAATTCTGATCAACTCCAATCATCTGGCAACGGCCACATTTCCCTATTACCTAAACACAAAGAAAACTTGATATAATGTGTGTTTTTTATTTTTATTTCCTTGCTTTTATCATGCATTTTCACCTGAAACTGTGAGGCTCCTATTGTTAGATGGGACCAGCTCTCCTCTACAAAAGCATCCTGTCCAGAGATAACAAGATTCGCCCGGAAACGCTGAACAAGATGCTCCATATCCAAACATGTGTCTTTATTCTCACTGTCCTGTCTTTAAAATGGCAAATTTAATAAAACTTCATAAATGCATATATGTATTTGATGCATTGAAGGCACAATGTGTAAGTGACTGCACCATCGAATAGATCACATTAGTCAGCAAGGATCAAAGTGTCAAATCACTTGCGCATACCTGTTGTCAATGTGTTGCTGTAGAATAGACACACTAGCTGTATTAATGAGCAGAAACTGAGCCTCGTTCACCAGAGAGAGAGCGGTGAGGTAACAGTCCCCTGCTGGGGAGAGAGACATCCTTCAAGTTAAATTACTTCCCATTACAGAGTAGTAATGGAGTTGATAGAAATGAATGAGACAATTGTTACAGTAAGAATACAGAGCTATATAATGAAATGTGCACAGCGCAGATAATTGATTTGATACAAAAGATTAAAAAGTCTAACTTTTATTTACTCTCCTTTTAATTTCACTGATTTATACGAGAAACACTTGTAAAATCTCATTTGTGATTCATCTTCCAATGGGCAAAAGTAAAAAACAACAAGAACCACATAAATATGCTAAAATGTGAAAGCACTCTTGGTAATTGACCTGAATCTGAATACAGTTATCAAGATCTATTGACTGTCTATGTGAACATTGCCAATACTCCCTTAAATTAGACTACAACAACACAAAACCATAAAAGTGAAATAAAAGCTTCAACAATAGGGCATTTCTGTGACTTGCAGTATACATGTCACTAAGAATGAGTTAGATGACATTTACAGTTACAATATCAGGACTGTTTTTACCTTTTTGTCTGCCATTTTTCATTTCACGCAGGAAGTCAGGACTCTGTCTTATAAGACGACAAGGTTTGCCAAGGAACTCAGAAAGCCAAACCGAAACCTCCTCACCACAATCCACTGTCTGTACACTACACCAAAGAAAGATTCAACTTTCAGTATGTAAACAAATCACGTGGACATCTTAAGATCACTTTAATTATGTTTACCAAAGATGTATCTAAATGTCATTTAAAATAATCATTATATACAAGTGCTGGTCATATAATTAGAATATCATCAAAAAGTTGATTTATTTCACTAATTCCATTCAAAAAGTGAAACTTGTATTATTCATTCATGAATAATATTATTCATTTAAATGTTTATTTCTTTTCATTTTGATGATTATAACTGACAACTACTGAAAATCCCAAATTCAGTATCTTAGAAAATTAGAATATTACTTAAGACCAACACAAAGGATTTTTAGAAATCTGGGCCAACTGAAAAGTATGAACATGAAGAGTATAAGCATGTACAGCACTCAATACTTAGTTGGGGCTCCTTTTTCCTGAATTACTGCAGTAATGTGGCGTGACATGGAGTCGATCAGTCTGTGGCACTGCTCAGGTGTTATGAGAGCCAAGGTTGCTCTGATAGTGGCCTTCAGCTCTTCTGCATTGTTGGGTCTGGCATATCGTATCTTCCTCTTCACAATACATCATAGATTTTCTATGGGGTTAAGGTCAGGCGAGTTTGCTGGCCAATTAAGAACAGGGATACCATGGTCCTTAAACCAGGTACTGGTAGCTTTGGCACTGTGTGCAGGTGCCAAGTCCTGTTAGAAAATGAAATCTGCATCTCCATAAAGTTGGTCAGCAGCAGGAAGCATCTAAAACTTCCTGGTATATGGCTGCGTTGACCTTGGACCTCAGGAAACACAGTGGACTAACACCAGCAGATGACATGGCACCCCAAACCATCACTGACTGTGGAAACATGGATTCTGTGCCTCTCCTCTCTTCCTCCAGACTCTGGGACCCTGATTTCCAAAGGAAATGCAAAATTGACTTTCATCAGAGAACATAACTTTGAACCACTCAGCAGCAGTCCAGTCCTTTTTGTCTTTAGCCCAGACGAGACGCTTCTGACGTTGTCTGTTGTTCAAGAGTAGCTTGACACAAGGAATGCGACAGCTGAAACCCATGTTTTACATATGTCTATGCGTAGTGGTTCTTGAAGCATCGACTCCAGCTGTAGTCCACTCTTTGTGAATCACCCCCACATTTTTGAATGGGTTTTGTTTCACAATCCTCTCCAGGGTGCGGTTATCCCTATTGCTTGTACACCTTTTTCTACCACATCTTTTCCTTCCCTTCACCTCTCTATTAATGTGCTTGGACACAGAGCTCTGTGAACAGCCAGCCTCTTTTGCAATGACCTTTTGTGTCTTGCCCTTCTTGTGCAAGGTGTCAATGGTTGTCGTTTCGATTGTGTCACCTACAGCACTAGACTGAGAGATCATTTAAAGGCCTTTGCAGGTGTTTTGAGTTCATTAGCTGATTACAGTTTGGCACCAGGTGTCTTCAATATTGAACCTTTTCACAATATTCTAATTTTCTGAGATACTGAATTTGGGATTTTCAGTAGTTGTCAGTTATAATCATCAAAATTAAAAGAAATAAACATTTGAAATATATCAGTCTGTGTGTAATGAATGAATATAATATACAAGTTTCACTTTTTGAATGGAATTAATGAAATAAATCAACTTTTTGATGATATTCTAATTATATGACCAGCACCTGTAAATGGCTTAATGGAAAAACACATTTTATCTTCATACCTGTCACCGCACACTTTGCTGTGGCATGTTCTTAACACTGAATTCTTTACACTGGGCTCTAAGGGAATAGCGACTGGTTCCATCCCTAAGATGATGGAACATTATTGTTTACAACAAATTTGAACTTCCGCATAATAAATACCTACAAATAAATTATAAATAAATAATAAATTCTCTGACATCACTAAAAACAACAGTAGCAAATTTGAGTTAAATTTAGTTAAAGGAGCGATGTGGAGATTATAGCGGCATCTAGTGGTGAGGTTGTGAATTACAACCAACAGTTCACTCCACCGCTCTCCCCTCCCTTTCAAAGATGTCGTCATGTTTTCGCCTCTTTGCTGAAGGAGATAACATTTAAGAAATGCACTCTGTTGAGCTGTTTGTGTTTAGGGATACTGTAGAAACAACATGGTGAATTTGATGTAAGGGGACCCACAGTGTATGTAGATAGAAATAGCACAATCTAAGAGAATAAAAACATAACGCTTCATTCGTGTAAGATCTGTAAACACCTCTGAATACACATTCAGACATTGTAAACACATTGTATGAATACAATGTATATTATATTGCATTTCTGTCAATAGATCCTCCTTAATATGACACACAGCACCTTTAAAATGTAGTTCAAGTTTCTGTGGGCTTTACTCCTACATACTGTACTTGAATATATAAATCCCTTTTTTAATGAGATGTATTCACTTATACTTTTTAAAAGCCCGCAGCAATATGTTTTGCATTTGTTTCATGTTTTTATCCAAATTAGCAAACAGTTCATTCAAGTTTGATCAGTTGTTGGTGTTGCTAGACTAGAGCTATACGAACAGCTTTGTGGTATTCTTCTGGACAGAATACAGTATGCCTGACCTGAGACCTTTAGCTGTAGTGTATCAGAGGCCAGACAGATGACAGGTTGGATGAGACACAGTTTAGGCTCTCGTTTCTGGCTCAGACACACTCCGTTCTCATTCACAACCATCCAAACACGGTCATACAGTAAACCCTGTGGTCCCAGTGGCCATTCTGCCACCTGTTACATCAATTACAGAGAACTTCATATGTCAACTGATATCATTCAATTAAAGAGGTTAAACATGACAAACATAAAACAGGTGTGTGCTTTTCTTACCTCGAATGAGGCACATGATTTGACAGGATAGATGAAGAGATTAGTTAGTGTTTGGATACTGACGTTGTTCTTTATTTTTTTGGACACATCCTCTTCAGATGGCACTTCTCTAAGAGAAGGACTGATAACTTGGCCATCTTCATGTCCAACTTGCCCATTTGTTATTGGTGTTGGGTGAAATGATCCTGATGTGTCTACTGGTGCTGATGTCATCAGTCTTTCCAGCCTCACTTGATCAAGTGTTAAAGGTTTGTCTACAAAACAGTTCACAATAAACCGAAGAAAGCTCTGACAATCCTCAAAACTGGACATGTATCCGAAAGACACACGGATGGACCCTGTGGGACGGCCCTCAACAAGGTCAATGTTGTCTCCACAGATGTGACCAGCCTTGAAAAGAACCAAAAACAACTATTCGATGTACACTAGATTATTTATAAAAGGCTTTGTCGAGCAACATGAACATTTTATTTTTACTTTCTTTTTTGTTAAAAATATAAAACAATTACTTACCTGTAAGTTAGTCTTCATATCTTGGTTGCTAATAGCCAGATAATGTTGACAGGCTCCTGTGTTGCAGAAACAGCCGGTGCGAATATGAATGTTGAAAAGACTGGCCATTTTGTCCACCTGACGCAGAACAAAAGCATAGTCAATGTTTTCTAATTATTATAGATTCGATTCATGATCTAAACATACATGTGGTGGCATTGCCACAAATCACTGTTTTTTAATAAAGTAAAGTGATAGTTCAAAGTGATGACAACATTTTTATTTTGAGCAAACTATCTCTTTAATATGTTGTTGTTGCTTCGCCATTACAGCTCGTAATATGAATATGGGGATGGACACTGACCTGAGAATATCCAACTGTTCGTTCATGGCAATCCAGCAGACTAAAGTTGAGGATTGCACCCTGTTCAGCAATATTCTGAAACTCATTATCACAGTGAATCCGCGCCACAGGTTTGCCATTGCTATGACGCAGACATGAGAGCACGGCGTAGGTATGGCGAGCCAAACCAAATGTGTGAAGCTGAATGTTGAGCATGCTTCCTAAAACCCCAAAACATCATTAATGTAGGTCAAAGCCAGAATATATGGAGATAAACCATACATTTACGAACCTGTAAGCTTTTTAAGTGTCTCAAAACCATGATGAAGGGAAATTATGTCAAGGAAGGAGATTGTGCCGTCCTCAAACCTGATGAAATTGGGAAACAGATTAAACAAATCGTGACAAGCTGGCTGTATTCCAGCAATTTCTCCTAAATTACCTGCTAACAACATTTTGCCTCGGTACAATATACTTCTCATCCACAAGATACGCTGCTGCTGTTCCTCCACCAAAGTAAGTCTTCCTCAAGATCTCAGCTGTTTCATTCCTAACCAGCAAGGCTCCGAGTCCAGTTGGAAAGCCGAACATTTTGTAAAAAGATATCGGCACGAAATCGGCGGGATGCTTGCTGAGGTCCAAAGGTGAGCAGCTTACAAAACAAGCAGCATCCAGAAGAACAAACCATCGACCGGCATGCTCACATGCTGGATAGAGCTGTTGAGATTGAATTCCTTTCACATATCTCAGGGGATATTTCCTGCCTGAGAAGTTACTCTGGGCCGGATAGCAGAAGAGATGAGGGGTAGAGCTCCACTGCTCTTCTTTCCTCGATTTCTTGCTTGCGGCTTTTGCTTCCACTTCATGAGGCTTGACAGGGACTACAACCACCCCCTGAAGAGCAGCCGCGCCGCGAATGCCGACCACAGACGTGTGGTTGTCGGTGAGGTAACCAAACAGACTTCCAGGCCCATCAGTTGAGGAAGATTTCCAGGGAAAGGAGTCAGCCACTAGTTTCAGTGCTGCGGTACATCCAGATGTGAATATCACAGAGTATTCATCAGGAGTTGTATTAAAATGTTCCAGTATCCTGAAAGAGTTCATTACAGAAATGAATTAAATGAATAGGTTTATTCTTAAAAATGTCACATATATAGTAATGCTGCAATATATAGGTTCAAAAGTCAAAGTGTGCCTACCTGTATCTGACACTTTCAACAGTGTCATGTGTTAGTCTGCTGCTGGGATTGTGACTGTGAGGATTGCCTCAAAAGAAAAAGGCATGTTAACATCTTAAAGTTTGCAGTGCAAAATGGGTTATATCAAAGGCATATTTTTTTTAAGTTGGACATTTGAATAGTAATTCACCCCCCAAAATTATTTTTTTTTGTCTCTTGTCATTTCAAACCTGTATGACTTTCTTTTTTCTGCAAAACACAAAAGAAGATATTTTGAAGAATATTGGTAAACGAAAACCGTTGATCCCCATTGACTTGCATTGGTTTTGTGTCCATACAATAGAAGTCAATGGGGACCAACAGGTTTTGTTAACCACTCTTCAAAATATTTTCTTTTGTGCTCTGCAGAAGAAAGAAAGTCAAGTGGGCGAGTTTTAGTTTTAGGGTGAACTCCTTTAATAAATAATTATGAGAGAGAATTGGAGAAAATGTCTTACCATAAACATTTCTAGCTATATCCTCATGAAATGCTTTAATGTTAGATTCGGGGAACATCGTTGTCCCGGCATGATCAAGGTATGTTATACCTTAAAATGACAAACGAAAAACTTTTTAGATCCACGGACTCAGCCTTGTCATGTAATACCTCATTGAAATCAACAGAGGGCGCTGCATTCATTGCAGATTATAAGAATGCAGAAGAAGCGAAAGTAAAAATGCAGCACAACAGCCCGACGCGCTTCTTTCTGAACTTATAAGAAAAGTCCGTTTTATATACTTTATTCTATATATTTCATGCAGAAATATTTATAACAAACCAAATCGTATATGAATTCGGACTGTTAACGTTTAGAAAATGTAGCATATAAACACGCACGTTAATTCACATCAAACGCTGGATTCAAAGTTGCTAAGAGAAGAAAGGTTAAGGTCATTTTACCTTTTATTCTTTTAAATTCCCGAACGATCAGCTCTTGTTGATCACCGCCGTAACCGTAATGTTTCCAGCAAGTGTTAAAAGTCTCAAAGCTGCATAAATCCTGCAGAGACAGATTCTCCATATCTCTCATGTGAGAAAAGACAAGAGCTCCCTCTTTCGCGAAACAAGAGCAAAGTCCAGCTGCAGTGTGACTGGAGACTATCATTGACACCCCATGACTTTAAAAGCACTTTTGTAACCCCATGAATTTTTAAACAGCTGCGATCATAAAGAGAAAAAGTTCACTTTATTAAATAAGAAGTGCGACGAATAGGTAGCCTACACATCATTGGTTTTTCATTTTAAAATGATGAAAATATCAAATGCTTTATTTAATGGTGTGTAGGCTACGTTACTATGGCAAGAGAGTTTCTGTCAAAATAGAAAAACTAGTTTTACGTAAAGAGAGGAAATGTAAAAATGATTGTGAAATACTGTGGTATACTTTGAAGTAGGCTACACTGCAGATATTCATTGGACTGTATATAAAAGTGACATGGTTATGTTATCTACATCATTGTACCATGCTGCCTTATTACATTTTTGCAAGACTGTTAGAAAAAGATCCCCAATCCACTACGGTGCACTTTGGTTAGTACAAAGATCAAATTAAACCCTTCAGAATGAGATCTGTGGAAGGTGATATGAAAAATAGACGTGTGAGGTCTGGCAATAAAACTGTGCTTGAGAAAAATATATTAGTAAGACAAGGCCATGCCACAAGAGAGCTAAAACATGAAAAAGCTGTCAGACTCTGTCCAGTTATGATCTTGTTATTATATCTGTAAATGACTCATGTTCACTGTAAAAATGGATTTGGTGTTTCTGCCTTAAAACGTTTAGTTATTTCAACGTAAAAATATTAGTTATTGTGTGAATTTGATGCAAAATTGTTATGTTAACTAATATTTTTAAGTTAACTAAAAGTTACTAAAAACTTTTAAGGCAGCCGGGTAACTTAATTTTTCAAGTTAAAACAACGTTAAAAAAAAGTTTAAAAAAAGTCATTTTACAGTTATTTTAGAGCCACAGTAATACAAGTTTAGTTTCTAATGTAAAACGCACTGTGACTGTTTGTCAAGTTCCACAGACTTTTACACTATTTATCACTGCTTATGGTTTGCATATGCAGAGAAGAAAGAGAGATCCACAGAGGCTATTGTTCATTTCCATCCCAAACAGTCTGAAGTGATTAAATATGCTACTCGACTCCACTAATTCATTCACTTTGATATTTTGCTGCGGAGCAGAGCGCATGGTTTTCTGTTAAAGGGACGCTTTGTTTTCACAGGACTTTGGCCTCATTAGAGAGAGGAGATGCAGGCTGTGTGGAGGAGGGGAAACTGGCCACAGACACATTGTGTCTTTCTGACTATAATGATGTGACACAGTCAATTTGGAGACACTTATGCTGATTGAGGGCGTAGGCGTAAACATTTTGCCAAATTCTTCTTTTGTATCGTCGAAAATACACGATTATGTCTGTATCTGCAAAAACAAGAGAAGTTTATTGGGATGCAGAGTTACACACTGCTGTCTAACTTTTGTTATACACATTTTCCAAGTCCATGCATCATCTGCATCCATAACAAAAATCTTGCCTTCCATGAATCTCTAGACCCCTCTCTTCTCCAATGCCACACTGACCCTCAGCTCCAAGGATGAAGGACCTGTTCCTCTGGCATCTACTACGTGAGCATTAGGAAGAGAGAGAGACTCCAGACTCGCATATCCAGGTCCAAAGGCTTATCAGAGGCTAAGCCAGAGGGGGAAAAAACAGTAAAGCTAGTCTCAGTCGACCAGAGGTACGGGCACAAGGCCATCTGTCCATTCTCTAAATACAACTGACAACAAAGGAGAGCAACTGTGCGCTCAGGGAACCATACACGCTCTGGAACCACAAACATCAAGTCATCCCGGAGAGGCGAGACGAGAAGAGTTGGTGAACCTCCCGGCATCTCTGTGCCGTCTCAACCTGCATCACTTCACCAGGTCAGTTTGCTAACTTCCAAGTAAAGCTTCTCGTCACGCTCCGAGACTTCCAAAGGACTGAAACAAATAGGCTTATGACTGCTTTTCTGAGCACAGACAGTGCTGTTGTTTCATCTTTGAAATGTTAACCAACAAATTAAAACAGTTAGTTAGAGTTACAGTTGTTTATACTGTATCTTTCATATACATTTGCATTAATTGAAATTAATGCACCGTATGACATTACACAGCCTAAAGCTGAATTGTTTATATGTTTTATGAATATGTACACTGTAAGTTCATGAATATTGTTTGGGGTTTGGCAGTAATGTGTAATATATTCAGAGACACAGGCTTTAACATGTAAACATGAAGATTTTTTAAGCACAATTTATTGTATTCACGACATAAAGGCATACCATTGTGATGATGTATTTAAACGGAAATTCACTTCTAAAGACTGACATTTCCCCACCGTATGATAGAGTGACATTTTAATGGCGACTGCGTAAATACATTTAATTTCCAATGTCAAAAACAATGCTATGTTTCACCTTATTAGCGCTGTAGTGTTGTAATATGACAGTGTTTTAGATGCTGACAAGCTTTGAAAGACAAAAATGGGTCAAATGGGTTTTAGCATTAGCCAAACAAATCCTGGCCTATAGGATTAGGCAGCGTGCTGGTTGTTTGTTGCATTTACCTGATGAAACATCTTAAACAAAAGAAATGCCTACTTTAAACCACTGCAATCCTTTATTACTATATTCAACATTTATGTTTCTTTTTATAAATGCCAACGCCTACAGTTCGTTTAATAACATTTAGAGTCTTGTTGAACGTTTTAAACAGCGAAATGGCTCTGAGAGCACTTACACGAGCATAATTCAATGAATGACCCATTTATTGTCTTTGATATTGAAGAGAAGCATTAAACTAATTAAACATCACATTTGTTTTGCTTTTTAACTTACAGTATTCAGTGCTTCGCAGCTCTTTAGCAAGTTTGTTTTCTGCTGGAGTGTCATGGCAAGAGGGACCATGTTGCATTTTACAGCTTATGTAAGTTTCAAAAGCACTTTTCAAAGAGCGCTAACAAAATTAACGCATCTCGACTCTACAATAAGACTAAATCCGTCCATAGAAAATGCATTAATGTATTAATTTATTGAGCTGCAGGGCATCATTAGAAAAATATGAGATATGGCTCCCAACGCAAAATCTGCTACCACCCAACAATCCAGTTCCAGATTCGACTCACAAATGTTCGGGTTTTGAATCACTTTTAGATGACGATAGCGATAATCTTTGTTCTATACATAAAATCGCTCAATAGGAAGAGGAGAGGTTGTGGACACAAACAACATTGTGTTCGGCTGATAGATTAATAAGCCTTGTTAGACATGGTCACACAGATGTCACTTGACCCCAGAAAGCAACAAGAGGCTCCTGTTTAGCCATATCAAACACTCAGATTGTATTAAAGCAGGATTATTAGAGACGGCCTATAGAAACACAATAAATGTCGGACCCAGCTCGCCCTCTCAGAAACTTCTACCAGGAACCTACACCCAGACTAATGTTAAAGTACAACAACAGGAAAACAAAAATGAATGCACGACTGAAGAGATGCTTATGCTTGAGAGAGGAAATACATTTGTGAAGCTTGTGGAATTATGTGTTGTCAGGCCTGAAATGTGTGCTATTGCTCGCTGGAATTCATCATCAAATTTTAAGCCGCTCTGACTGAACTGTAAATTTGTCTATTTGTGTGCACAGAGACAGTCGATTTGAAGCTCCTGGACCCAAGAGAGGAATGAATATGAATGAGAAGGAAGGCGGAGTATCAGAGGGGGGGCTAAATGTCACCCTCACCATCCGCCTGCTAATGCATGGGAAAGTAAGACACATCACAGCCACTTACAGAGCTTTTGCTTGTTTTGTTTTCAGCCTGAGGAATAAAGCAGTACACGAAAAATAACCATTTTCCTTTTTGATCATATTGGACTATGGGAGAATCTATCTATCGTGTTTGCATTAACAGTTGCATAAATAGGGAAAGCAATTCAAATGTGATTAAAATGTATGGTTTGTTATGATAGGGTGATATTTAGCCAAGATATTACTATTTGAAAATCTAGAAGCCGAAATATTGAGAAAATCCCCTTAAAGTTGTCCAAATAAAGTCCTATTTGGGATTAATATGCTATGCTAAATTTTGATATATTCACGGTAGGATAATATATAATATATTACTATTACTATTTAATAATATGTAGACTAACAGATTTGTGTGTTGTGTGTGTGTATTTATGTGTTTCTAGGAAGTAGGAAGTATTATTGGGAAGGTAAACATTTCAGTATTATTCTGATAATACAATAAAAGTAATATAAGCTAAACATAATATATAGTAGATACAGTATATAATAGATGTCTTTGCAGTCTAAAATGTATTTGTTGTTTTGGTTGTAGAAAGGAGAGACTGTCAAGAAAATGAGAGATGAGGTGAGTACCACATGATGAACACTGAGTCTAACCACAGATCAAGTGACTAATGAATATAGAAAAAAATATTCCCTATATTTGATATTAATGTTTTTTGACTCATGACTGTAGAATGTAAAAGTAATTACTTCATTAAGCCTATCGCACTTGTGTATATTAAACATTAAACAAAACACCTGAAATCATTTTCAGTTTGAGCAAATGTAGCTCTATTAGATTTTCTCTGCATGATCAGTTAACAGTTTTTAATTGGGAAAGGATCCAGATATCCACACTGAGGTAAGATTGATCACTTTAGTTTACTGTACTCTTTAAAAAATATGAATACAGAGTGGAGCCCGTATTAATATTTCGGATGGTTCCAGTCCAGAGCGCATCGTGACCATCACCGGCGCTGCTGAGGTGATCTTCAAAGCATTCGCCATGATCGCTGAGAAATTTGAGGAGGTCTGTGTGTTTACAATAACATCATTCTAGAAACTGTAAATGTCTATAAATGCAATTGTTTATTTATATTTTTACAATACACTCTCAAAAATAAAGGTGCTTCACGATGCTATAAAATAACCTTTTTTGTCTAAATGGTTTCCTAAAGAACCTTTAACATCCGAAGAACCTTTCTGTCTCTTAAAAGGTTCTTTGTGGTGAAAAAAGGTTCTTCAGATTATAAAAAGGTAAGAAAGAGATGGTACTTTAAAGAACCTTTGACTGAATGGTTCTTTGTGGAACCAAAAATGGTTCTTCAATGGCATCGCTGTGAAGCACCTTTTTTTAAGAGTATACCTGGGTCTAAACAATAAATTTATAACAGCCACTTGCACCCTAATATTTTAGTCTTAGTCAAAGCAGACAAATCTCCAAAAAAGAAAAAGTTAAATGAAGTGGCCTGCAGGGTCGAGCACATGCCTGGACCACCTGAGTAAAAATCTGGCTGACATTTTTTGATCTTAGTTCCCATGTGTACGTGTTACTATAAAAAGTGCATGTTAATATTCACAGAAGCATGCAAATTTGCAATTCTTTCTACAAATAAAGACAGTAATCTGAGCTGCAGTGAGCTGCTCTGCAATACATATGTATTTCTTCTCTATCAGGATATCTTGGCGTCCATGATAAACAGCACGGTGACAAGCAGACCTCCCGTCACACTACGCCTCGTCTTCCCCGCCAGTCAGTGCGGCTCGCTCATCGGCAAAGGAGGATCCAAGATCAAAGAGATCAGAGAGGTAGATATGAGTTTAATCAGCAGTCAGAACGTAAAGGGTTTGTAATGCAGGTCACAGTGACTCCCGGATGATACGCAGAATGAACCGTTAAACAATTACTTTCCTTTGTCTCAGCAGCGGGCAGAAACGCTTAGCATCACTATGATTCATTGTGCTCATCACTGAACTTTGATTTGGGAGCGCTGGGAGCCACTGGGTTCAGATTTTCGTTCAATCTGCAAGTTATAAGACCCCAGCGCCCCTGAGCTTTAATTTCAAACTGAAAACTTATTGATGGATTTCACTGACAGCAAAAGCAATTCACCTCATAAGCGGAACCATTTGTTTTTATTTTGGGTGTGGAAATTGACATGAGGACTGCGGCTTTGGCTTGAAGGGTCTGCTTTTTATTCAGCCTGTGACTCTCGTTGAATAAATATAGCCGTCCTCTCTGAGCCGAGGGCTGCTTGTGTGGAGTGAAATGGCTGCTTTTATTCCCAGTCGCTATGAATGTCTAGAACAGGATGGCCCACCAAAGCTTAAATAGGCTCACATTTATATTCAGCATCTAAATAGATTGACCTAAATAACTGGCCAGACCATAACAATGTCAAATCTAGACATAAGAATAGGAGATCAAACTGCACCATATGACATACTTTTTAAAGGCATCGGTAAAAGGCATCGGTAAGGACATGCAAATGTACTAAGAGCTCAAATGTATTAGGAAACTTTCACCAGTCTCGGTTTATTGTGTGGAGACAACTATAAGAAAGCATTGGGGCATTGATTCTATTGAAATGTGTAAACAATCAAGATTTGTGATGCTTTCATGATGTTGTCTTGATTGTTTTGGCAAACCGAAATGTGCGATATAGTGGATGTTTAGGTGGTGTTTGTTTAACAGACAATTATACTAAAAGGAAATGCATGCAATTCTTACTATAAATCCGTAAATTTGCCTCTATATTGCCATCTGTGTTTGTAACACACAATTGCAGGTTATTTTATCGTAAAGGTATAGTTCACCCAAAAATTATTTCATTATTTACTCACCCTCATGCAGGCCCGGTTCCAGAACCAAATCACTGAGGGTGCTTTTGGAAATATTGAGGGTGCTTAATATTACGATTAATGTTTTTATTTTTTTATCAGTCAGCTAGCACACTAACAAAAAGGGCAAGTGAGGATTTAAAGAGACAGGCTCACTCACCTAAGCGCTTCATGCTTGCTGAAGACACGAATCGATGAAATGCCATTTTAAGAATCAAAACATAATGAAATTTCGATTGTGTTAATGCATTAATTATGTTAAGTTGTATATGTGTGCATCTGCATCTACTGTCGAATTCTAATTTACATAATTAAAAATACTTTATTTATATACGATATTAATAATTTTCCTCGTAGAACCGGGCCTGCCCTCACGTCGTTCCAAACCTCTGACTTTCTGCAGAACACAAAAGAAGATATTTTAAAGAATGTTGGTAACCATTGACTTTCATTGTATGGACACTAAACCACTGACACATTTCTCAAACTAATTTCTTTTGTGTTCCACATATTAAACAGTCATATACAGAATTACATTAAGGTGAATAATCAATGACAGAAATTTTATTTTTGGTTGAACTGTCTACATCAATCTAACATTTCTCATGAAATCAAACCAGACAGCTCAACTTTTTTATACATTATTATTTTATACAAAATTATTATACACATGTCGTTGTGAATCAGGGTAAGATAAGAAGAGAGTTTAATCATTGTTTTTCATGTACTGCTCAGTTTTTGACCTAAATGGTTCAAAAGAATGCATTTCTACCTGATCTGACCCTTAAAGATGACTTTTTGTCAAATAGATTTTATACTATTAATAATAATAATAATAATAATATAAAAAAAATGTTGAATGAATAAAATATTTCTAATAATACTTTACAAACCCACTTTAACTAAATAGATATTTACAGTACTGTAAGAGACAGAAGAGAATGACGCAATTAGAAAATTTTGTAAACATCCAGTCCAGCATGTGTTGACTAACAGTGTTTTACTGTATGTGTGTTATAGAGCACAGGTGCTCAGGTGCAGGTAGCAGGAGACTTACTGCCTGACTCCACTGAGAGAGCTGTGACCATCTCAGGCACCCCCCACGCCATCACTCAATGTGTGAAACATATCTGCACCATCATGCTGGAGGTGAGCGAGGGTACGAGTGGGAGTGCGTCTGCATTTTTAATTGGAAATCGGCATAGATTTCCCTTGTGCGTAACCGTTTTTCAGGTCTTTTTCACCTTCGAGCTTCATTTGCATTCAGCTGCAACGCATGCACAACATGTTTGATGTTCCCGTTTGCTTCATTACTTCTCAGCATCCAACCTTGAATGCCTTTGTTTTATAAGCGTTTGGATTGAATTAGGCGTTCCATGAATAGGGGGACTATTACTTATTTTAACAGCATTAGAGGCAAAGATAAATATATCTTAGATTCTCTAGCAATACAATAACCGAGCATGTCTGTTATCATTCCTGCAATCCTGTTACCACCTCATGTACAATTCCCTGTTGTAGAAAATGTAACAGTTTTCTACGTTTGACCCACATATTCAGTCACCACCTAAAGGAGCCACAATACCATATCGACCCAAACCCACGGCAGGAGGCAACCACACAGTGTTGACGCAGCCGCATGCTGCGCCGGTAAGTTTTGCATTCATCTCTTAATACAACAGAGCCATGCAATCGAAAAACTCCTCACAAGCATTAATGACTCGGTTCCCTGCAGTCCCAATGAGAATCTCTGAGTATGGATGCTTACATAAAGATTTCACCGGCAGAATAAATCCCACCCTTACATATAATGGGAAATAGTAATGAGGCTATTAAACCATGTCAAGTGCTTCTAAACAAGCAGCTCAGTCATGTTTAAATTACTAACTGAGGTGTGATATTGTAGGCTTTGGTTAGAATAATAAGGTTGGTGATTTCGATTCTCGCTTCGATTTTGTTTTTCTGATCTTTTTCAAGACATGAAATATTAATTCGTTTTTTAGGTGATGTAACCTAAGCATTGACCCTTAATCTGTGACTTATCTCCAGTATGGTTTCCAAAGGGCTGCCTGAACATTTGAGTGATCATGACCTTTAATTTGACTGAGGTTAATGGAGGACTCCAAAGGCTAGTTGCCTGAATAATGCCAAATGATGTCAGCTTTGAGTTCCACTTGTCATAGAATTAATATTCTACTTATCTTCCAAAGAAATAGTTTACCTCTCAAAATATTTTGAAACAAACAGGGTTTTTAGAAAAACAGTCCATGTGACTCTTACAGATTTGGGCAGAGTGACAGATTTCAGTCTTGAAATATGAATTCTCAGAGAATTTATTTATTTAGCCATCTGTTTATATTTGCGAAACCCCTGATGAGCCTCGACATCAGAACAATTTCAATCAAGTTTACAATTTTGAAAGAGAGAAAATAAATCACAGGTTGTAGATGTGACAAAAAGGACGCACGTTTTTTAAAAGACGACTTACAAACGTACAAACCAGAAGCAATAATACCCAACATATGGAGAAGGGATGCCTCTCCATAGACCACAAAATAGCAATGTTATTTTAATTTTCATTTATCTGTTTATGAGGAATATGGACTGTTATGGATGTGACTGAATGAATTCAAGCTGACTACGGAACAATGCTTTAAAACCTTTAAGAGAGATTTTACATGTATTTTCAAACCACCAAATATTGACATCCGACCATCAGTATTATGAAAACCTTTTCAGTAAAACTTAAGTTTGACATTTGCATGGAATTGCCCATTTAAAGAGAGAAATATTAATGTTATTATTGAATTTCAAATTAAACAAGCACCTGCTCTATATATACTTATAAACATCCATCATCTTTTTTTGGGGGGTTAAACGATTTCTTTAAAAACATGTTGTATGTGTGGTGGTAGCATGAAATGTTCATGTAATGCCCCCTTGTGGTTACATTAAGAAAACATTACATGTGACATTTTAATGTTCATAACAAAGCCATCCTTTGGCGGCTTAGTCATGAGGCCAAAATGAGCCTGTTGTTACTTGCACAATTCCAGCTAACCTAAACACATTTCTCATCTCCCACAGGCCTTTGCTATTCCCGGGCAGTTTGCCTTTCCGCCCCAAGACGTAAGTCTCGGTTCCAATGCCTGATCAACACATCATTAACACGGCACACATAACACCACAGTTCCCCGACCACATCCTATCCCTTATACAACCACAATTCTCCCACATCGATCCTCACACACCTCTGAGCCAATATTCCTGTCCTGATCACACTGAGACGTCCACTAACCTAGCAGAGGATTAGAGGATATCAGAGGCATAATGAGTACTGTGAACAATTCTTTTTTAATATCTATAGTGTCACTAACATCAGTAGCTCTTTGTTGTTTCATACCACTGAATGAGACATAATTCAATAAGATGTGTTTTCGGAGTCACCCACATGTGAATGCTATAATATGCTTATGTGTGTGAGTGCTTGCAGGGCAGCGCTGTATTGATATTCCTCAGACATTCTGGTTAGGGTTTGTTAAACTCCTGCGATTAATTCAGGCCGACCTGCTTTCCATGCAGACTCCGTTCTTTTACTTTGTAAATAATTTCAGGCGTAATGTAAGTGTGCTATCCATTTTTAATTCTTGCAGACTTTATCATTTGTAATAAATCATAAGAAATATTACAATGTCATTCAAAGCGGCATGATATTTGCATACTGAATTTCTTACATTTATTTGCATACTCAATTGGTCTTTTCTTTCTAGTATCTGTACCCACATTTACACTGCAAATGCAATGACATGGTACGTTTTGGTTCTCAGCTCTCATGCGGGATTTAATTCACACACACGTCTAAAACCTGAGCTGCATAAAACTATTAATATCATCATTCTGTATTGCAAGCGCCAGTGGTTTTTTTTAGTAAATGCATATTGTTGCTGTCGGGAGGGAACCTTGTATCACAAGTTAACGTATTTTATATTAAAATAACTTGACCAGCTCTTTTTAACACTTTTTTTTGCAAAACTCACAGAGAAACATGAAGTAGTGATTTATGAAAAATATCAAAACGTTTTCGTCCGACAGTGACGATATCTAGTTTTCATATCTTCTTATTTGGGAGAAGACGAACGGTAAGTCCAGATGAGAGCCGATAACTGATCTAATTTTCAGATTTAATATGGGTGCTGTTCTGTCTGTAGATGTGAGTTTCCTCTGAAATAATTCCATTTTGATTGGCTAGCTCTAACCTCCCTTCCTGCCCCCGCAGTTCACCAAGCTTCACCAGTTGGCTATGCAGCATATCCCCCTTACCTCCCTTGGGCAGAGCAACCCCACCTTCCCTGGTACGTACCCAGAGATCCCCAGGGAAGTCTGTCTCTCCCATTGTCTGTCTGTCTCTCTCTCTCTGTCTTTCTCTTTTTCGATCTGTCTCTTTCCCTCTCCACTCGTCCACCTCATGCGTTCACCACATGTTCTACTTTTCCACTCTGAAGAAAGTGAGGGGGAGGCCATATTGTGGTAAGACAATAAAATCGTCATACTGTATGTGTCAGAAAGCCAACCTTATGCTGGAGCTGCAGCGCCATAATGCATCTACTAACCGGTCCTGATGAGGGCAGTCAAGGGGTCATCGTTCGGCTGGTTAGCATGGCCTTGTGTAACAAGACCATCTGGCATGCAATACATTCCTTTCTCTTATTGACGGTAAAAGCAGCTGCTTATTTTGAGAAAACGATCATTTCTGCAAGTGACAAGTGATCCACTAATGTTTCAGTATGTACTGTTGGAGTTTAGGGGCCATTTAAATGACAGTTTTCAACTATAAATGGAAAACTTTTACACAACAATGGCGTTCTGGGGGTCTGAAAAGTCTTTAAAAACTTTTGAAAATGGGTTCAAAGTGTACATTAGTAAACAACAAAACAGTGATGTCTTGCGCATGCACATACTGTATATTTCTGGTCTTCTGGGCTGACTAGCATGCATAATGCAACATAAAATATCTTTCTTGTTTTCCAATACAAATATATGAAAATCAAGTTACATTTACTTCAGAAGTTAGTTTTGTAAACTTTAAGTTGTCTTTCTTCCCCATTGGCAGATATTTTTGCTTGGTTTAGGCATAAACTCACTTAATTTTAACTGACATTTGTACTGGAAAACAATAATAAAAAAAAAATATTTGTGTATGTGAAACAATTTAAAAATGTTAAAACGTTTTTTCTCACATTTTGTAATGTGACAGCTCAGGTAATGTCTAGTAAAGCGATTGGGATTATTTGCATTTATGGTGCCAAACAGCCAATCAGCATTGATGTGCTGTTAGTTCATTTTAGTCACATGGTATTTCAACTCAAAAACCTGGCTGCAGTAAAGATCGCAGATCTCAAAGTTAAGCAGCTGCCATTTTTATTTTAAAAACAGTAATCGATAGCTTCCTCCAGATTTTTCACACCCCCTTGGGTCAAGATAGTTTATATACCACTGAACTGTGATAACGTCATGTCCCCATATCAACAGCATCATGATGTGATGCATATGTGTCATCCCTCACCTCACATGTCAACTAAGGCAGGTCTACTGCCTCGTCCTGCTTTCATTTGTTTAACATTTCTTCTCCCTTTATGTCAATCCGTACCTCCACGATACCCCCGACCTGTTCAAACCGGCAGCATTTTCCTAAACAAACCTCAAGTCCACTCTAACAGCAGCCCACATTCATCATGACACACACACACACACACACACACGAGTCCACACACCGTAAGTGTATAGGCCCATAATTATTACCATGGAAATAAGGAGTTGAAGAGACAGCCTCTCGTAGATGTTTCCGATAATGTGCGCTATTTTGCAAATGCTTTTATGAGTGTTTTTCAATCTCAGGCAGACATAAATGAATCAGAAATTCATTCATGACTCACTCACTGTAGCAGCCTTAATGCTTTTATACCTTGTCTAATTTTAATGTCAGATTTGAACTCAGATTTTATGTGAGCAATCCCAACAGCGGTGTTGCAGTTTATGAATGTTGAGAAAATGTTGCAGACGTAGATCTCTTAACTGCATATTTATCTTAACTTTCCATGTTCCTGTGTAGGTCTGGACATTTCCATTGGAACCAGTTCTTATGAGCTGACCATACCTAATGATGTGAGTAATGTATACGATACAATGTGCTTTGTTGTGGCATTTAGCTTTTTTATTGCTTGTGATGTTCAGTGGCCTCAAAAATATTTGGACACCCGAATCATTCTTAGAAATGGAATGTCATTGCCTCAACAAAATATAAAAGCAAGTGACATTTACAAAAAAATGATGCTACTTTTCACATAACTAACTTCACTTTTCTTAGTGAGGAACATTTGCCAAGCTAACATGAACTAACAATAAACAATGCTAATTTGTTAGCATTTATGAACCTTTGTTAATGTTAGTTAACAACTAGTAATGTTCTTCTTTGTGAAGCGTCCTTGGGTTCTTGAAAGGCGCTATATATAAAAAACATATTATTATTATTATTATAGTTAATGCCAATACAATTGTTAACGTTAGCTCATGGTGCATTAACTAATGTTAACAAATACAATGTTTGATTGTAAAAAAATTAAAATTGACATAAACTATACTTACTAAATGCTGTAGAAGTATTGTTAGTTTATGTTAGCTCATGCATTAACTAATGTTAAATGAGCAATGTGGAGATTTTAGCGCCATCTAGTGCTGGGGTTGCGAATTGCAGCCAACGTTTCACTCCACCGCTCACCCCTCCCTTGCGAAGCACTACGGGGGCTGACATAGGACAAAGACCTCTGTAGACATAGTTATGTATATTATATTGCATTGGGTCAATAGATCGTACAAAATATTACACACGGCAATAACCTTATTGTCTGAATACATTTGTCCTTCATTTTTTCTCTAATTCATAGTTCTTTTTTACTTGAAAACGGTCTGCTATTTTGTTACCCACTGCAATTACATTCATACATTCTCATATGTATCCACATACATTTTGAGCCACTGTATAGGGTACGTGCTTGTTGTTCATCACCCACTTGTAGAATCTCATTTGTAAAGTTCAAGGCATGACATACAGAACCTTCATGTCCTAGAGTTTCCCTGTCAGCCTCCTTAGACACCTAATGTCCAGATGTTGTTTGCATCTCACCCGTCTGTCTGCGTGTCTCTCAGCTCATAGGATGCATCATTGGCAGACAGGGCAGTAAGATCAATGAGATTCGCCAGATGTCTGGTGCCCAGATTAAGATTGCTGGGGCCACAGACGGTTCGGCTGTGCGCCACGTCACCATCACAGGCACACCAGTCAGCATCAGCGTGGCCCAGTACCTCATGAGTGCTAGGTAAGACATTTCTCCACACTGAAAGGACATTCTTTCTCTGTATGACTTTCTTATTTCTGTGGAATACAAGGTATTCTGAGAAATGTCTCAGTGGTTTTGTGTCCATACAATGGAAGTCAATGGAGGCCAAAGTTGTTTGGTTACCAACATTCTTCAAAATATCATCTCTTGTGATCTGCAGAAGAAAGAAAGTCATACAAGTTCGGAATGACATGAGGGTGAATAAATGATGAAAAAATTGATCATTTTTAGGTGAACTATAATGACAGAATTGATATTTTAGGTTTAAAAATGTCTTTCGATTATGTAGGAATTAGAAAGCAGTCAAACACAACATGAGCTCTATTTCATTTCACCCATTTGACACTTTATTAATTCTCATCCAGGCATGATATATCCTTATTATTATTCTTTCTTGTAACACATAACATTCCCTATACTGATTTTTCTTTTCTCTATTTTTCTCACCCCCCCATGTCAATCTCTCCTCTTGTGTCCACCCTCTAACCTCCCTATTAACCACGTCCCATCACGTCACTCGTTCTCCATACGTTTGTGTGTATGTGACTGTGTGTTTGCAGTTTAGAGATGGCTAAACTGAGCATCCAGGCTGCGTCCTCGTCCTCCAGCACACCTATCGACCTCAGTCTCGGTTTCACTCAGTCCACCCCCTCCGCTTCAGTGTCCTCCTCCATGGCCGTCCTGGCTGCCCCCCCTTCCGCTATTAACGTCCACGCCCCTCCTACCATCCCCAGTGCCCACTATGCCCTTCCGGTCTCCAGTCTGCTTGGCATGAAAACCGTCCCTCTGCTGGCAGTGCACGCGGCCGCCTCCTCGGGCCTCCCGCCCGGCCTCACACCCTACACCGCAAAGATCCCCACCTCGTCCAGCATCAAAAAGTCAGAGCGCCAGAAGTTTGCCCCGTACTGACCGGGAATTTTAATCTCATCAGTAATGTTCTATTTGTTTGTCACCCATCCGTGAATTTTTAGAAGATTAAAAGTGTCCACCCCTCCCTTTTATAAATAACATTTACTGTGGAATACTTTGCAAATAGCCAGCGCATGACAAGATTGATCACTTCTCATATCGTCTTCCATTTTGTTTTGCGTTTCATTCGGGAGTGTTTGAGATATTCATCTTTCACCGTATAATTTGTCTGACACGCCTCCATTTTTTATGAGAAGCCAAAGCCAACAAGAACTTGATTTATTGGTACTATGCAGCTCGCAGGGAACGTCTGTATCTGTATGTGTGATTTGTTTTCTTTTGATCTGGGTGATTTTTGTTCTGATTAGAACAGGCTGCCGTCTTTGTTATTGCATCAAAATAACAAAGTCATTTCGGAGAGAGTGTGATGCTCTGCCTCTCGTACTGATGTTGCTATTCTGTTTTTCACACTACATCACATTAACAACATTTTACTAAAACCGACATACAGCCGCTGAAAAAAAGTAATAGAACATTTCTAAGACCATTTTCAGTTTTTCTGAATTTACTTTTTTATATGTGTTTAGATAAAGTGACCATTTTTGTTTTATTCTCTGAATTACTAACAACATTTCTCCCACATTTCAAGCAAAAATATTGTTTCTATTAGCATTTATTTGTAGGAAATGAAAACTGGAGAAACAGGTCAAATAGCTGATGCTCTGTATTTTTCAGAACTCAAATACTGCAAAGAAATATTGTATTAACTTTTAAGCAATGCAACAATAATATTTGTAAATGTATTTAGAAAAATCAGTTTTCATGTGTCTTGTCTTTCACATTGCTTTTGGGTGACTTTGTTTGGTTTTGTTGAAATTCAACAGACACTGGACTGGAATGACCACAATACATCTAGAAATGCTGCTTAAATGAAAATTTGGAATGGTCTCTTAATTTTTTCTGTGGCTGTATATATTGAAAACATATAGATACTTAAAATGTATTTACTTTAACAGTCAAGGGAAAGTTTAAATACGAAAGCATACTGAAAACATTGTCATGGGTTTTGTTATGAGAGGGTCTAAACTAAACTAAAATAAAGCCTATTTATTTGTTGTTGGGAAAAAGTGACCCAACCATATGAGTTTTGTCATAAGCCCTGTGAAATTTCGCTATGACTCTGCACATTTTCTAATATTGGTTTTAGAGGCGTATTGCAAATCATGACCATAAACCTGCTTTTTCACTGCACAGCATTTGACACTTTGTGTTGATGTAAAGCAACATGAAATAAACTGTGTTTCTTTTTTAAATGACTCTATGAAACAGTAGATCCATGCTTGCCATGCGATAGCGCTTATATCAGGGCTTATATCAGGGTGTTTATCGATAATGTGATCTGTTGTATTGTATATATGTGTATATCTGATTGTGTGTTTTCCTTCTATAGGCTGTCCTCAGTGATAGCAGCTCTGAGGCCTGTGTAGTGCAACCCTTACTGTTTATCCTTATTCTCTGACTGGATTACCACACAGTCATGATATGGACTCCTTTATAATAACAGACGGTTTTATAATGAAAATTATATTCATTTCAAACAGACATGCTGTAGCTGTTTTTCTAATGTTTCGATCATAATACATGTATCTGTGTTTGTTTTAGATTGCTTTTCAGAGTTGCTGTACACATTTTAGTGTTAATGTATGATAAACCAACATGTAGAGATTAAACACTGACTGCTTTTTATCAGTACACAGAGGCGTTTTCAATTTCATTTTTATATCCAAACTAAAAAGCATTCAAAGAAAATGAGTTGGCGTTGAATTCAGGAGCCTTGATGAAACTGTACATTTCTAATGTGCATTACCCTTGCGTTTCAGCGGCTGACCTGTTGTGATTGAAGTACAAGGTAAGAGCAACGGAAGTTTTCATGGGTCTGCAGACGCATATCTGTGGGTCTTTCAATAATACATGCTGCGCTTAAAACAGGGTTGTTTTGGTTAAAGCAAGCTAAAGTAAAAACCGCACAGCCCCGACGGGGAAGTTTGTTTCTGTGCACTGTACATGATTCATATTTGTCTGGAGGAATCATGTTTGTTTTAGAAAGCTTATTTTGTCCTGCTTATCTGTCATTTGTTTCTGATGGATGTCTGCTGGTTTGGAAATGCCATCAGTACATCACCGATGTTAGCGCCGGAGACATTTTGACAAGCTGGATGCTATTCATCTAATTTCGCTCCAGAACATAACATTCCCATTGGATCCGGGAAATCGTGCACGCTATCAATACATCAATGCCACTGGCTTTTATGTAAGCGGAATTCATATTCATACAAAAGTTTCCCAAGAATAGCCATTATGTACCTGGTATAGCTTTCAGATATAAAATTATTCTGTTCTGTCATGACATACAGCAAGCATTAGCAATTTCAGTCACTATAAATGCATGATACCATGTGCTTTAACGTTTCCATTCATTTAAGAAAGCTTTCTTTCGAGGGTCGGCTGACACATTTTTCTGTCCTAGAAGACACAAAATGAATATTAATAATTTGAACTTTTTTACCCTCCCGCAGAAATGTCAACAGAGACATCAGTTGGTTCCAGACAACAAACTTTGTTGCTTTGGCAAAAATGGAATGAACTTTGAGTTACCCCGGGAGGAGAAACTACCTCTTCACAGGTACTGCCGGGACAGGTTTTCTCGAAGGTTGCTCAATCATGCATGTGCTCTGAGTGAACCATTACCACGCTGTCACTCACTGCATGTAGCGCCCTTGTTCTGTTCTTAAGGGGCGCCGGCCCCATTCAACATTGATAAAATAACGTCTGCTTTTAGAAAAACACTCTCACACTCATACTTTCTGCAAAGTCAGAAGAATTTGACCCACACCCTTGTCCGCTCAAAGACCTCAATCATGTCTGCATGCTAAATACAGATTGTAAAGTGTGGCTGACCGGATCAATTCTTAATGGGCATGGAAATGTGGTGTCCCAAGTGAAATGCATGGAGGGGATCGTGGTGGGTGCCAACAGCCTGGACTCTGTTGTGAAATGTAATGTTGTGGACATATCTGTCTGCCTCTTTGTTAGTGTTGAATTAATGATTTTCCCCTCTCACCCCATCAAAAGAAGATGATGGAAATGGTTTCGACCGGCCCTGAATAATCAATTATATTAATGCAGGCTTGTGCTGGATATGAAGAGCATTTCTTTAAAAGGACATAATAATCTAGCCTCAAGCATCACAAACTCTCTCTCTCTCTCCCTCACACACACACACACACACACAGACACACACACACACACACACATGTGCATACATTCTCATTATCTCTCTTTATTTACCTACAGTGGCTATAGAAATAACTCACCTAAAAATAAAGAGTTAGCAGTAATGCCACAGAAGGATTATTCGTGGTCAAAGGCTATTACAAGACAAATTTCTATGTTTTCTATGTTACAGCGGCAACAACAAACAAACCTTATGTGACCCAAACTTAACTTCCGCTAGAACTCTGCAAAGAATTAATATATTTAATTTAATACAATTAATATAAAATCAACTATTCATATACATTAACATATATTACATATAAAATAAATTCTAATATTATGACTCTACACAGACCAGAAGTTTGGGCCAGGTGCATGTGTCCAATTAAACTTTTTTGTATAGTACAGAAAGGTTCTGCAGATGTTAAAGGTTCTTCATGGAACCAAACAGGCAACATTTTGCCTAGTTTTTCTTTCTTACCTTTTCATAGACTGAATGCACCAGAAAGGTTCTGTGGATATGAAAAATTCTTTATAGCAGAGGGGCCTCAAGGGAGTGACAGGGTCTGCAGAAAAGAACTGTAAAAAATAGGCTTAAACAAATAATAATTAATACGATTATACTATAAATAAACTAGATTAATATACACAATTTGATTAAATAATAAAAGGTTGTTTATTAATCTAGATCTGACTGAAATAAATAATGATTAATATAAATAAAAATGTCTCGATACACAAATAATTAATACATGTAACAATACATTTTAATAGTGAGAAGAAGAAAATAATGAGATTACAATTTTTTCAGCCATATAAACTGGGTGCTTAAGACAGATACTTTTTAAATTCAATATGGGAATCCCCCACACAAGGAGGATCATACTTAGGGATGCCTGGCATTTAAAAGATTGAAAACCCCTGCTTTATAGAAGCACACAGCTCGAGAAAGAACTCTTTAAAAGCCTTTAATTTTAAGAGCGTGTGGTGATAAATGTCTCCATAACCACAGCAAAATCTGAAATCATCTACATTGTGGAGACTAGCCAACTCAAAGGGAAAATGACTCTATTTGGTGTGTGTCCATATCTTCTGAACTCACTCTGGTCCCACACACACACACGCACGCACATACGCACACACAAACACACACACTACAGGACTGATACCATTACAGTGGAACAAACAGTACACAGAAGCAATCAATCCATGCTGGCGAGTCCTGGCGAAAAAAGTTTAATCTCCAAGTGCATTTTCCATCAATTTTCCACATTCAAATGTAACTTTGTCCGCAGAGTCTCCTGAAGCAAAGCCAAAACAATACTTGTGAAAACAGGCACGCTCTGAACACATTTACAAAGGATCTTTAAAGGGATAGGTTCTGCCATAACAACGCGAACCAATGATTCATCACATATCGTGAGTTTTTATCAAAGGAAAGCACGGGAATGTGCCATCTGCTGGTCAGAAAGGTGACGCGCTATTTTCATCAAACTCTTCAATATGTGACGTTATGTTTTTGTCACCAGAAGCCGAGGAGTCCGCTCGTGTCTTTCTTTCACTTCTCCAGAAAGCGCAGTGGAGACTTCCACAGCCCTGACGGCCTCGATAGAGACGCAGTAAATGATGAATGCTATGGGGAGTGATGGGAGCGTTCAGCAGTGTTTAGTGAGTGCAGTTGTTTGGTTATCTGGAGTGTGCATGGACTGATAAACGCTGTCGAGCCTCCAACAACTATCTGCACAGATCAACGACACCGACGGATAAAATGCAGGTATGGGATGTGTTGCATGCCTCGTATCTCTAAATGTGATCATAAAGTTAAAGTTAGACGCGCTGCGTGACAGATGCGCTTTAACGTGCCAAAATTGAACTGATATTGAGAGAGTAGAGTATGTTATGACGAAAAAGAGCGATTTGTATTTTTGGTTTGTGTGAGAAAGTCATTTTCATGACCGTGCATGATTCATTTATGTGGGTGATATAAATAGTAAGGTGCAGCAGAAACTGATTTGGTTTCCTCTGCTTTGTGTCGCAACATTATCTGCGCCTTGCCCCTCATTCACAGTCCTCAAGCTGCCTCGTATGAACCCTAAATAATTGTCTCAGTCCTCAAAGTGATCTGACAGCTGAGATGTTGCACTTTCTGTCGGTGAGGTCGTCAAACGCGTGCCTGTGCGGTTGAAGATGTGATGCTTGGATGCTGTGGATGCTGCTGTGAAAAGACACCTGTGCATCGCATCAACAGGCTCGAGAGCCCACGGGGACAGGAGTTGAAATAAACACGTCGCTTTTTTACGAGTTTAGATTCACAATGAAATATATAATTGGTGTGGTATGACTTTATTAACTTCACTGTGCACTAAAATGTCATATTCCCCCCCCCCCCCCCCGATCAGCTTCTTTCCCTCCGCATGTATCTTTTTCTCGATTAACCTCTTCGTGTCATTTAACGGATTCAATTGAAGTGAATTGATTGGACAGAGAATAGAGATCGGACACTACTGAAGTGCTTGTGACTCAAGATCCCTTGAGGCAATTTACTTTCGTGTCCATCACCCCCGTGGAAATTGATGCGTGGAGGTGCGATTGCGAGATTGCTGTCGCTGTGTGTGATAACACTGGAGGCAGTCAGTCTTCACACATTGCCAGCATGGGAAAGTTGCATGTCTGCTCAAAATAAAATACACGAAAGAGCAAATAAAAATAAAAGAAATGATTACATACATTTTTAACTGTTCACGTGGTCATCTGCAGTAACTGCACCAATAATTCGACTAAAAATCTGGTAATGATTAAACTCTTCTTTGTAATAATAAGAAGATGAAAAAGACAAATTCTCACAATTTACCCATATCAGATGTATGACTTCCATTTGTTTTTAAGAAAATATCTGTTACTTTATATACATATAGATATAGGTCCTAAAATGTTGAAGCTCCAAAAATTGCATCCATCATAAAAGTAATCGAAATGACTCCATTGGGTTAACATGCTTTCTGAAGTGAAACAAAATCGTTATTATTTCAAGATTACAAACCAAAACAAGCTCAAAGTTCAAGTATGATGTTCAGTGAAATACGAACATATGAAATTGGTTCTTATATAGTTGTCATGATTTTTGTCATGAGACTTGAAAGAGCTATAAGATGTGAAGTTAATGATGTGACAACCTATTTTTTTTCTTTTTAAAATCCATATTAGTATGGTTTTAGGAACTGTTGGAACTTATACTGGAATGGAAAAAATTAAGAGACCACTCCAGTTTTTTCTTTCATCAGCATTTCTGCATGTATTGTGGCAATTCCAGATGAGTGTCTGTTGAATTTCAACAGAAACAAACTAGTGGTCGACCGATCATTTTTTAATGGCCGATGTCGATATTAAGAAAGCACTATGGCCATTAAGAGGCCGATATAATACAAATGCAATTAAATGAGTAAACGAGAGACAAACAGAAAATTGGTGAAACTAAATAAACAATTATTGTGAATTACGTGCCTAGTTAGTAACAGACTTGAACACACGAAGAGGTCCACACATGATGTTATATTAATAGTGGACAGCTAAACATGGCTTAATAGGAATAAAATATAGAATAAAATGCTAATGTGCTGCTGTATGGCGGCTAAGCAGAATTTTTTTTTTTTTTTAAATATATTGGCTGATATTTTAAATACTTCCAAATATTGGCCAATATATCGGTTTATCACTAAAACAAACCTTAGGAATGACATAAAGCCACCCAACAGCAATGTGACAAAGACTGAGATAAGACATATTAAAAGTGTGAAAAAATCATTTGTTAAAACATTAGTATTGTGTTAAAAATGAGTATGGACTTCAAGATCTGCAAACATTGCACCTTTTAGTCATTTTGACCAGTTTGTCCTGTTTTAATTTTCTGCAAATAAATAAATGTGGAATTTGGATGAAATGTTGTCACTAGTTCAAAGAAAACAATTATCTCATTGAAACACGTACCTATAAACAGTAAATTCATTTGGAGTGGTCTCTTATATAGTGCCCATATTTAACTGATAATAACGTTCATAATTCAATTATTTGGGTCTCCAACTATACATAAATGCGATTAAAACTTCAAAGAATGCATTATTTGTCTTTTTATTTCCCTTCTTGCTTCACCTCTTTTGTCTGTAAAACACCCGGTTTTAGCTCCTGTCTCTTTAATGCCTCATCATACGCCCGGTGTCCTCTGATTGGTCATATGGCCTAATCTACTGTTATTGGTCAACTGTGTTCAGCGTGTGTCCTACGTTATGAAACCTAAGAAACATTAAAGTATAAGAGATGTAGTGCATACAGATTAATCATGTTTTGCTTTTATTAATGATACTGACCTTTAATCATGAGATTGTGAAACATTACGGGTGATATTATAGAGTTAGTGATCGAGTTGTCAAGATACCCAAATCCGCACTGAAAGACGTTTTTATGATGATTTTATTGTGTATCAAGGACACTTTTCCTCATGTTCACAACACATGTAACTATAATGTCAAATAATAATTGACAAAAGAGCATTTGCCTGTCGTTGCTGTGAATGAATTTGAAAAGTTTCAGCGCTGTCTCAAGTATTCAACAGATAAATGATGTTTCCAGAACTCCTCTGCGGTCCTTTCCACATGAAATAACAACGAGAAGAAATTCCAAATTTGCAGGTCCTGTAAAAAATGCTTGTGCAGTTTCGAGAGCTGTCTCAGTCTGGAGCCCTGACCATTTTTGACTTTCGCCACGGATGCTTCCGTTTCCTTTAGACCCCAGTGAAACGTCATATCTTTGTGGGTGTACCAAAGCATCAAGGGGGCGGACATGAAATGTGTAACGTGTCGACGTCGTCTCGTTACGGAAGTAACTGGATGTTTACAATCCTGCCATTCGCTGTAGTCCAAGAAAGGTGATTTCTGTTAGAGATGCTAACTTAATCGTTGACTTTGGGATCTGTAACTTTTCAGATTGTTTACACGTACTAACACACACTTACACACCAAAGGAAAGGTAAAATTAGGCAAAAGAAAAGAGAGGCTTTAATTTTTTTACAACAAAAAACTATAATCAGCTGTAAAGAAGTCATATATATCTGGGACGGTATATACATTCTTTTATATTCTTAGGTGAACTATTGTAAACCATTTAGTGTTATAAGAGAACCGAGTTTAGTTTCATGGCCAACAGCTTTAACTGTGACTTGACTTTACAGCTCTGTCCATGGTGCTGAACTCTGGTCTGGCTCTTTTACAGATATGATGACGGTTTTGTTGCTGAGAACTCCAGCTGAGATTTGAGGATTGTTATGTGAGCTCAGGTGAAGTCCCATCATTTTATGCTGGTGGAGAGGAGAGAGATGCTTCACTCAGCTGCCATGACAACAGGACTTATCTTTGTCAACTGGCTCTTGTACACCAGCGCATGGGGCAACCCCATTGTGTCTGTGCCAGAGGGCGGAGAAAAAGAGCGTTTGGAGCGCGTTCTGACCCAGGCCAAGGAAAGCGCACTGAGTCCCAGTGCAAAGCAGCGTCTGGAGGAGATTAGTAATCTTGAACTGGAAGGGATCAAGGGGGAAAACAAATCCAGTGTTAGGACCCGATCCAACTTAAGTCCCATGAGACGAGGATCCAAACAGCAAGGAAAGGCTTTAGAAGCCTGGGGTGAGCAAGAACTACTGAAGCAAACCGAAGAAGCTCCAACGGAGGAGGCGAACGTCTCCCTCGAGTCCGTTGATGAGTACGCTTACCCCGATTACAGGGGTAAAGGATGCATGGATGAGACAGGGTTCGTGTTCGCCATAGGGGAGAAATTTACTCCGGGACCCTCCACCTGCCCCTGCTTGTGCACCGATGAAGGTCCTTTGTGCGCCCAGCCCGAGTGTCCGAAACTTCACCCCCGTTGTCTGCGTGTTGACACTAGCCAGTGTTGTCCACAGTGCAAAGAAAAGAAGAACTACTGTGAATTCAGAGGAAAGATCTACTCATCTCTGCAGGAGTTTAAGGTGAGACCACTGCATTAAATGTTTCATTATGCAAATGACAGCTTGAACTGAGTTTATCTTTTTTGTTATCTATGCTCTACCCCAGAGTGGCCTTTATTTTATGAAAGCATGCTTGAAGAGGGGTTCCCATTGCGCTCAGACCTTTACTCATTGAATCTCTGTGCATTATGGAGTGGAATTGAATTTTTTTGGTCCAATGGAGGCTTCTGTCAAGTAGAAGAAATCTAATGTGTGCGCATCTTGTCTAGATTATGTATTGATTCCAACAGCCCAAAAATGAGTTTTCAAGATCGCACTTTTTTCATTTTACGTCTATCAATCTTCCAGTTGAGTTTGGGAAAATGGCTCACAAGAAGATAAAAATGCTTTATTCATGTTTTTATGACCTAAATGTGTTAAGAGTTCAATAATTGTGTGGAGGCAATAGTGACAGATCTCACACAGTATGATGTGAGCTTATTCTGTTGGGCTCAACTATGATTCTCACTAATTTCTCCTTTTGTGTGTCATTGTGTGTCATCAAGTTTCAGACAGCAGGTGCAGAAATGATTCTTTCTGAACTGCGTATCTTGGCCCACAGTGTAGCCGGAGGGCTAGTTTTCCTTTTTTTTTTAATTCTGCGGTTAATCTCTAGATTCAATTTCCATTGGCTCCTTCTCTTCCTGTATCATTGGAATCATTATTCAAAACACCTGAGCTCTATGGCAAGCAGTGAGATTTATTATTGCAGTCAGTATTAGGGCTTTTCACAAAGAGTGCAATGGCCAGGACTAGATTTATTGGTTTAGCTCATGGTGCCTAATGCATATGCAGACTGCAAACTTAACAATTAAATCCTCGGTAGAACAAAACGAGTCCTATATCATATCTGTACAGTCCCACGAGACTAGTGGTTCAGGGAGAAGAGCTGAAAGAATAGAACTTTTCCATTTTAGGGACCCCTGTGAACTTCTGTTTTATTTTCCACCAATAGTAGGTGACACGTTGTCCTCTGTTTTATTTGCTGAAGATGGTCTCGGGAGATAGTGTGTGCAGAAGGTTCTTTTCACAGAAATGCTAATGGCTAAGAAGTCCTTTGTGTTTCTGCGGGCTTGGAGGCAGAGAATAAGCAGCGAGCAGAACTGAACATTTTGTTCAAACAGTATATACTGTGTGTGATTTCTAGGCCATCTGTAGAGCTTTCACACCAATGTTGCAAACATCTAACAGAAACGGTGACAGAAAGCTCTTACATAAATACAGTTTATGTTACTATAATGTATACAGTAGGTGTTTCTTCAACCATACCCATTTTTGGCCTTTTGGAACGCCCGTAAAGGGAAAGTTCCCCAAAACTAAAATTCGTTCATCATTTACTCACTGAATGTGTATCATTTCAAACCTCTGACTTTGATACACAAACCTTTTTTTGCAGAACACACAACAACAACAACACTGGACCTCACTGACTTGTACTGTATAGACACAAAAACACTTCTTAAAATATCTATTTTTGTGTTCCACAGAAAGTGTCATATAAAGGTTTTGAATGACATGAGGGTGGAATAATTATGACAGAATTGTATTTTTGGGGCAAACTGTCCCTTTAAAATGCACTTTTCAAATTTTACTTGTCTATTGTTGTTGTAACAATATCCAACAGCAGATATACAAGCACAACAGAATAAATGGCTTTTCTTCTCTGACCGATCATGATGTAATGTAAATTTCACCACATGCACATCAACACCCTTCATTTTTAATGGAAATGTCATTTTATAGAATAAAATGTCAGACAATGCTAATTTATGTTATGGGCATACTATGTGCTTATATTTAATTAATACTTTTTGCATACAGTTTTTGCAGAATTTGACAAAATTGCAAAGTTTTGACAATGTTTTTTGACAGTTGATAATTTATTACACAATAATGTCTCATATGTTATGTCAAGCATACTTATCACTGACACTGACTGACAACTTGACAACCTGGATCACAAAACCAGTCTTAAGTAGCATGAGAACATTTGTAGTGATAGCCAAAAATATGCCAAAAGTCATTAGGATATTAAGTAAAGATCATGTTCCATGAAGATATTTTGTACATTTCCTACTGTAAATATATCAAAACATTTTTCTGGGTTAATTTAACCCAAATGTTTGTCCTTTTTGACCCAACGCTGGGTTAAAAATATCCCAGCTTTTTTTGAGTAAAGAAAAACAAAAAATATTTTGCTTTTGGGACAGTAAAGTGTCTATAGTTGAAGAACCTCTCATATAGCTGCAGTGTCTCAGCGTTTTCTGATTGGCATGTACATACATTTCCAGGTGTCTCCGTGTGAGAAGTGCCGTTGTGAGCCAAGCGGAGAAGTTTTGTGTTCTGTGTCAGCTTGCCCACAGACAGAATGCGTTGATCCAGAATACGAGCCTGACCAGTGCTGCCCAGTGTGTAAGAGCGGTAAGTGGATCTGCTCTTCCAATTCCTCTATTTCTCTTTCTCTCCCTTGTTCCTTTCAAACCGCTATCCTCTGAAGTACCAAACCCCTGCTGCGTCCCCAGGAGCTGGAGAGGTAGACTAGAATCGGTTCTGTTAAAATGACCACAGAGACTTCGCTCGGCTGCAGTCAATTACCAGCGGCGGATAAAATTCACAGAAAGCATGCACGACGCTGCAGATCTCACCTCTTCTCATATGCATTACGTGTGCATCCATCTCATTGTTCTGTAATAGCCAGTTTACCCTTAGTGAGGTAATGCAAGCCCAATGAGATTATATTTGTCTGCAGGCCTTTGTTTAAGATAGTTGCCGAGATACATTATTCAGACAGCAATAGCACTAATGAACCCACGAGGCTCTCTGCTTGTTTCCAGGAGGTGAGGTGATTAGCGCAGGCAGGTGTTTCAGCTGCTTACCCCGGCCCTGGGGCACAAATGATTAAACTTTACTTGCAAACAATGTTTTTAGCCTATTTGTCTGGAAATACAGGGGTAAAGGTCTCTTTTCAAAGCACCTGGCATATAAAGGAGGAAGCTTTTTCAAAGCTGTTATTCGGTTCCCTGTTTGTTTTGTTCACATGAAAAGTCCCCTTGTACTTTCTTGCTCTGTTCATAAACCTATTGAGTCTCCCGATGCGGCGGCTGGTTTAAAATGTAGGTGGCTTAATTACATTGCCTCCTAAGGTAACTCGTTTTAGCCGGATCATAAGGCACCGGTGCTTGTGTCGTTTTCTGAAACAGGCAGTTCCACAATGCATTGCAATGGGCAAAGTGAAAGTGTGCATTCAAGATGGTGGAGATGAGTGTTTTGTTGATATTAAATACTAAACATATTTGCATACTAAAAATTATCAATAAAATACCGTTTAGTGTAATTCAATATTTTTTGTAAATGTTTAGGTGTGCTGTTATCGCACCCCAAAATTGGAAACACTTTTAAAGTCATCATCTGGTTAAATTCTACAGGATACCTGAGAGACATAGAACCATCTTAGGGATATTTACACACACTAAACATTGTTAAAGGTATAAAAAAAAATCTGTCATCATTTACCTTTGAGTTGTTCCATATCTGTATTAATTTCTTTGTTCTGATGAAGGTTGGAATCGTGATTTTTTTCCGGTAATTTTGTGGTTACAGCATACAGTGAGTGTATATTAAACCATGGGTTGAAAATAACCCAATTTTGGTTGAATAAGATGGACAAACCCAACCATGAGTTGCTTTTGACTAGAATGTTGGGTTGATTGTTTAACGTATAATGTAGTTTTATTTAGAGTAGTTTTACATGGAGACATTTTCCTCAGGGAGTATGTCATAGTTTCATATTTTACTATCGACATTTCAGTGGCAACAACATAAACTAACAATATGTGGCCCAAACTTAACTTCCAGTAGATCTCTGCAAAGAATCAATAACTGTTGAGTAGCTTTAATTTAATTGAATACAACTAATATACAATAAAATATTATTATAAACTAAATATAAAACAAATTGTTATATTACTAGCCAGCCCTGTTAAAAACAAAAAAGAAAATGTGAATGTATGAGAAAAACATTTATATGTGATGACAGCATGGATGCTTTGGGAAAAGGGAAAATGCAGCGCGGCTTGCGTTTCCGTGCGGTTTTAGATGCGAAATGTGAACTGCCCCTTATGTGAACTGCAGAGGTTGCAACTGTCATGGCCTAATACAAAGACTGTTTATAAAAACTGTTTAATGCTGCTCAAATGTGCCATAATTGTATGAACGTAATGGTATTAACATGGATTTGTCTGTTAAAGAGTACAAAGACAAAGTTATTTGCTTGTTGTTTGAGTGAGATGCACATATCTCAAACAGTTTGGGTGTAAATCTTCACATTTTCTCTTAGTAACATGAAAGACAATTCAAACTGGGAATAAACCTGACTGCATGAAAATCCTGTTATAATAAATTAGTCTCACTTACATCGTATCCGCACTGTTTTTTCGAGCGAGCACAGCGCAGAATTGGGATATACACCAGTTTAATTTTCCATTTTTGTTTCATATTTCATTATAATCGTGACAGTTGTAAAACATTTCGTTTTATTAAGCAGGGGCAATTTTTGCAGGTTAACACGAATTTTGGGGCCTTTTTCCATTTTGGTGGCATTTTTGCCCCAAGCCCCTGTTAATGTCTGATTTTCTCTGTGTAGAGAAATGCATTTTAGATGAAAAAACATTGATACAAACCTTGTTTCTCTAAAATTAATCCAACATTTGTTTTCGCTGAAAACCACTCCATCCTGAACCGATTCTAAACTCCCCAACAAACTGGGTTACACAGAAACTATCCAACACTGAGAAAAATAACCCAATAACATGACCCAACTGGCCCAGTGAATGGGTAAAGAAAACAATTCTGCATTTTTCTGTGGTGTATATTAATATTGTTTGCTTTTGGCATCTGATAAAGCGTTTGGACCTAGCGGTGAAGCGTGACGTCAGACTTAACAAACAGACAGAATTCTTTTCTTCTGCATTCAATCTGAAGGTCTGACTCTGTCAGATGTGCTGTCTAAATTTTTTCTTATTAGAGCATCACTCCATTACCTTAGCGACATACTAAAGTCAAATCTCAAAACAATTGAGAATCGTGCCTTATATGCAAGAAGCACTACTTGCGTTGCTGCCTATGTAGAGTAGAGCGTTCTAAATCAGCATCACTAATGACGGTTCATGCCTGTCCCCCTATGTAGACAGCTGGCAGCGAAGCAGCTCACTTTGTTGTTCTAGAAGAGAGCTGTTATCTGCCTCATGCGTGTGTTTTTGTTCTCTTTTTGGCCAGAGGAGTGTTTTGTGAGGGAAGAGGAAAAAAGCTGTGACCTCGGGTTAGTGTGCGAGTGTTCTGTGATTGGAACGCGTTACAATGTCTCGGCAGAAGTTTTCTGAATCAGTGTGGGTTATATAGAGCTGTTTGAGATGCTTTCAGACAGCACGTCCAAGACTGTTGCTTCTTCTGTTCACTTGGATCCTGATCTAATATGGCACCTGCAGCCACGCAGCCTCCTTCAGCAAAACAGAAATGATGACTTGGTAAATGGATCTCTGACTCGGCAGCGCTGAAGGCAGCGGGGGAAAGGCTGATGTGGGCCAATTATTTTAAAGAGCACACGTGTTTAAATGAATCATCTTGGCAGTTGTCGAGATCCTGCCAAGATTCCTTGATCGAATATCTCGGTTGGTGTTTGGGTGCGAGACGGAATCCAAAGGAACGGAGGCGGGACGATTTCATCAAGCCGTGGCGTGCAGAATTCTGCTTTACAAATGTATGTGAATGCTCAAGCAGTGTAGCTACACGGTTTTAAGAAAGATTGGAAACGTTTACTCTCGGCGTGCATGAGCGTGCCTGGTGATTCAAAAGCGCATCATAATACCATAGCTCGACTCTACTGCGCTTGCCAGGATGTCTGCAATTTGATTTCGTCTTTGACTTGTATAGAAAGGTAGAATCATCTCAATGGGCTGATTGCATTCGCTGTGTTTGTGCATGTTGCACGGGGGTGGAAACGCAAGTACGGTGGGTGAGACCTCTGAGGGTTTCATTGCAAGTGTCTGAGGTACAAAGACTCCGGCGCAGATGCAAGGCGAAAAACAGCCAGATGCTCTGACCCCCTGAGACTTGCGCTCCTCAAAGTAAGACTTCAAAGCTTGGTGGCTTGACATCTCTAGATAGGTGCCGGTTGTGTAAGGGCTGTGAAAGCCGATTCTAACTCATCCTCTACTGTTAATATTTACCTGAGTGACAAACTTTTAATGTCTGAAGACTCGACGTACAAACTTTATCAGCTTCCCGAGCAATCGAGGTTCCTGATAAATCTAAGCAGAATGATTATTTAATTGGCGTCATTAAGAGGCAATTACCAAATGATTGACTGCGCCATTGTGTGAATGGAAGCCCCCAGACCGGCCCCTTTGAGAAAAATGTGGTGTCTATGGGATGAAATGATAATAGCGGCAGAAGAAAGTGGGGCTTGAAAGTCGTCTTCATTTCGGTTGGCAGGCTTGACGCTGAATGGGGACAGCGCCGAAGAGAATCGATTTCTAAATGGGTTGCAAGCATTTCTCTCATAATCATAATCGTATGCTCGGTTCACGCTCACCACGCCATACCCAGCAGGGGTACAAAAGCCTTTCCCCCGTCAGTTTCAGGTCATAGAAACCACACAATTCAAAGGATGTAAATGCTTGTAATTTGTTCGCTTATTAAAACGGTCTGTAATTGAGCAGATTCATTCATGCTGATTCATTCACGGCCACTCTCAGGAGCCGGCAGGCGCGCTGAACGTGGCTCAAGACCACCTACACCTTTTACGCTATAGGCTATAGGGTACATTTCAGGCTGCTAGCTTCAGTTTCATTAATTTTAAGTGGGTGTTAATATGTGAAAAGCACAAAGGGCTTATAAAGCAGTCATGAGGGCTGATATCTCTATTTGTTGTTAGTGAAGAGCGGAGGTAAGCACCTCTTTCTTGGCTGCTGAATGTAGTATTATGTTCCCGTGCTGCGCGCCGCCTGGGTCTGTTGTTGAAGGAGTACGCTGGGAGACACTTCAGGAAGTGCCATGGGGGGAGATGAAAGTGAACGCTATTGCTAATATCCACCCCAGGCAGTTGTTCATGAATATCAAAGAACATCTGCGAGCGGCAGCAACGTTGCGAAGCAAAAAGAACGAGAAAAAAACATCCAGATCCAGTCATCTCGCTCCTGCAATTCATTCACCGGGGGTCTGTCAGTAAATAGGAAACTTGAGTGATTTTTTTCCACGAGCTTAAAAATGCAAGGATGCTGCACCCATGTCACCGTTTCCCAAGATGCAATGGACCTTTTAGGAAGGGATTGAATTAAAAACAGCATCAGCTGTCCACATACAGTCGGTCACTATAAATGTATGCGTTGTATGCGTTACAAACAAAAAGAGATGCTTTGTATTTCCTGAATGCACCTTCTTTTGTTGACCTCATCTCATCTCCTTGGCAACGCGTTGCCCACTTTTGGAAGGGCTCAGACACTGGGGTCACTGCTAATCTTTGAAGGTTGTGATAAATCTTATCAACGCAGACCAAAAGCTTTTAAATTGCGAAGCCGAGTCCCATGTTGCTGGGGGAAAGCGCGATCGCGCGCAGTTTTCAAGAGCACAATTGGGGCGCAATATTCATGGGGGCTTAAGAGAGGCCCCTAGAAAACACTTTCAGGCTCCAGCTCATCTTAAATACTTCTTGCATTTCTTTCTTCCTCTGGAGAAATGTGTTAGTCGGGATTTGTTGCGCCGATGGTTTTATCCGTTTGTAATGGGGCTTGATTCTCTTTGATACTAAAGGGGAGAAGCAGAGGACAGTGATGTTCTATGCACGGCACCTCCAGCTCTCTCTACACTCATTCTCAGTGTTTTTGCCCAGGAGATACAAACTCAAAGTACGAGAAGAGGATTTGCAAAGCAAACTGTACGGATAACAGATGTCTTAAACATCTAAAAGCAATGCTTACATGAAAGCTCAACAAATACCCTGTGTGACAAGGATTCTTAGTCCATATGGAGTGACTAAGTATATTTTGATAAGAATTATAGGCTTTGTTTCCATGTAAATGACATCTGCATGAGAACTTTAGTCTTAAATTCCTTACTGTAAAAGTATAATAACTCCTAAGACTGAAATGATTGATTTGATTTCAATGTACATTAAGCATTTCCAGCTGAATTAATTGCAAAAATTTGTAAAGAAAGAAGATGAAGAAACAGAAACACGAGGAATTTATAGACTATAGTGCTTGCCTTGCAAGTACTATAATTATAATAATGTGGAAATCTGTCATTAATATTTTACTACAAGCCCATCCACCAGCACTTTTAGAGTAAAATTCAACTTCACAAATCCATCTATACCTCCTCCA
The DNA here is from genome assembly GCA_026939265.1 of Oreonectes daqikongensis. Lineage (NCBI taxonomy): Eukaryota > Metazoa > Chordata > Actinopteri > Cypriniformes > Nemacheilidae > Oreonectes > Oreonectes daqikongensis. The sequence goes on from JAOTQM010000049.1 coordinate 5,358,199, forward strand.
TCCATCCCAGTCACAAAGCAAGTAAATTTAGTGGCATTTATAATGCATGCGTACTAAAGAACTGCATTAGTGGGATGTTTTTTCACCTATTTTCAGTATAGTGTAAGTTTTGGTCCAGGCAGTTTCAGAGAGCATGAGCTCTAATGAGCTTTAAAAGATCATGCCATTTTCAAGATCCCAGCTTTCATTTTTGTCCTCCTTTGCTTTTTATCTCAATTACCGCTGTACCGTAGGGAATGCAATTCATCTCTGAATGGACCAAAGTCTTTAATGGTTTTCTCTCTTGAATTTAGCCTCTATAGCAGTGCTTTGATACGCGGTGAGGATGAGGGTCTGCTCAGCGTGATTAAACACTCTTCATCGCTGCCAAAGATGCGGCAAGTGTACAACTGCTCCTCTGCAGTTCGCTGTGTTTCTGTTTGTACTGTAGCTGTTTATCTTCAACCATATCTTTATCCTATATATATATATATATATATATATATATATATATATACTCTATAAGGTGTCACAAAAAACAGGTATTGTCACTAACAGTGATATAACAACACGATTATTGATACGGTGTTAATTTTACACATATTTAAACCTTATTTGCCTTAAGAGCCACAATAATTATAAACTCTCGCTTTCCACATCAACTATACTATACAAAATAAACCAAATGAAAGATTTGACCAATAATATTGAATATTCTTTTAATGTTTCCAATAGACGGCGTAATATTATTGTTCACAAATTGTTTTGCCCACAATAACTGTGTGAAAATCTGATCTTGTGACAGCCTTAATATATACACATTAACATTTACAAGTTTAGGGTAACTTACTCATTCTTTATTTGTATTTTCTCACCTATTATGTTGTAACCAGAAGAAAATAACGTTAAAAATACATACTGTATCAGTAATAATGAACAGTCCCAGGTTGATATGAGATATGCACACTCTCCTATATGTGCTGTTTGCTTTTACTACCATAGTCATAATATCTGAGGGAGGGAATCTGTCGATTTCTCTGAAGTTATTATAAATATGATGTGAATGACATTTTGACAGCACCGGACAAATATTTAAGATGATTGATGGGCCTGTGTGTGTTTTATGTAGAGGGGTGTCCTCTCTGTTGCTGTTTTTAAAGAGGCTGAAGCACAATCCATTTGACAACGTGAAGTAAAAGATAGCATTTCTGAATAACAGCATAGCCATTTGTTAATTATTTGTATTGGCTTTGTTATTTGGATTATTTTATACTGGATTAGGTTAATTCCATTCAGGTTGCTATATCTTTTCAAACTGATTGGACTGTATAATATAATAATGTGGATAATCAAAATCCCACAAATCCCCTAGACTTACATTTCTACTGGATGCCCACCAAACCCACCACAGCCCTCAGGCTGTTCCAACTTGTTTGCTTTTTCCAGTTGATCAGACAGTTTGTGTAAAATCAAAAATCCTCAGAAATCCACAGATTTGACTAAATGTTCAGAGCAGGTCTCCCATCTCTTGTCAAAATACTGCTGTCTGCTTGCAGTATTTACTTCTCTGTCTTTACCTCAGATGACTCATTTCATCTCGATGTGTCATTTAAGACCTGCATGGTCCAGTAGTGAATGATCAACTCTTAGTATTTTGTGTGACATAGCAGTGCCACATTATCTTCTGAATGTAGACGTTTTTGCATTTTGTTTATTTAAATTTTGTCTAATAATTAAAAGTTAAGACCAAAAAAGACAAGGTGGAATTAGACTGTTTATAGATGGTTACATCGGACGCATGCGCCTGTCCCGAAGTTAACTTAATAAGCTAATAATATAACAATTTATATTTTATTTCATTTATATTAATATTAATTTATATTAATATTTTATTGTAGAATAATTTGTTGAATTTTATTCAATAAACAATTTGTTAAATGGGTCATGTAACGTTATCGCATTTAAGTTTTGCCAAGTAATGGTTCTTCTACTGGTAACCCAAAATAATACTACACATGCTTGTCTACTGTAAGTTAAGTTTGGGCCACAAAAGCGTGCATGCGCAGTAACGTTTGTTTATGTTGTCGCTTTGAAATGGTCTATAAGTCACAAGCATGTTGTACAAGCTGCGACACTTCTTCTTAAAACCAGATATTTTCTTAAAGAGCCTGGTATATAGGCCATGTCTCCTTTTTATTTGCAGATGTGTTGGTTTTGTCAGCTTTCTGCTATTTATGTTTTTTATTTTCAAAACCAAAGGTTTTAGTAATAGTAGCTGTGTTCAGTTTTATACTCAAGTTATGTATAAATTTTTTACATTTTGGGAAAGGACTTACGTAAGACTATTTAAAAATGCATGGAATGGAAAAGCTTTACAGATAAGAACACAAAGTTAGAGTCTGCACTTTAAGCTTAATAAATGTTTATGGTTAACCATAAGCTTAGCGATTAGCTCTCTGAGATCATGATACGGTCAAATTACATAGAAGGTTTGAAATGGAACAGTGCAGTGCCACTATTTTGACAGTATGGTTTTCACTTGAAACACGCAACACGACGAAGCATCATCCTCTGCGGTTTAGGAAGAAAAGCTGTCAAGTCCCTCAAGCTTAAAAGAGAAAGTCTCCACTCCGTCAGCGCGGTGACATTGACGTACTGTAGAGTACAGCATTGTGTTCTGACTGACTGATAACGTGACAACATCATAAAACTTATATGAGGTCAGTTGACATCATTTCAGCTTGATCTATGAGAGTCACCGCCGCTCTAAAATAAGATCAGTCGCTCAATGCCAGGGATTGCAGTCTTGTTGGCACATTTCCATGCAGTTTTTATCTCTGAGTTTGATGCAGTTCCTCTTCCTCTCCTGTCTGTCACAGGGCCAAACTGCTATGCGGACACGGCGGTGATCCCGGCCGGCCGAGAGGTTAAGATCGACGAATGCACCATCTGCTACTGCACGTATGAGGAGGGCACCTGGCGTATCGAACGGCAGGCCACCTGCAGCAAGAACGAGTGCCAGCCGAGCTAAGGTGGCGACGGGGGCGTCGCTCTCCCGGCCTTCGCTCAGACAGCTGTGTATCGGCCGTCCCAGCTGCGGTCTGTATCAGTTCAGCACAACGGCCTCACTCAGCCGATACCCTGCCCCCGCGTGACGTTACATCGGTCACGGCCGTTTGTGACAGCTCATGACTATATGAACTCAGAGTGTCCAAAAGCATGCAGCGGATGAAGCGGATAACCTGGGAACATGGCCGAAGGCCAGAGCGCTAAATGCTACATTCCTCACGCTGCGATGGAGCCTCTGAGTTGGCATAGCGTCATGACGACTGACATTCATATATTAGAGTTACACATATATAGTGTTAGAATCAAGAGGCATGGAGTTAAACTATATTAGTACTTCAACTTTGTATTGAGATTTATAACCCATATAAAGGATATTTATTTATGTATGTGCTGGTTAAACGATAATGAGCAAAATATCAGATTTACAGGCAAAGGATATTTTTTATAGCCACTGTATTTTGATATGCAGTTACGTTTAATACCGGGTCCAACTGCTTAACGTTCACGATCCATCTAATGGGAATGTATTACACACCTGCCTGTGCGGCTGTCAGCGTGTCTGAAGGGAGGTTTTGTCAAAGATGATAAGCTGCAGTCAGAAATCGCATACAACATCTAACCCGACGCCTTTTCACGATAGTAAACGGAGCAGGATGTGGTCTCCAAATAAAGTGATAGTTCACCCAAAAATGAAAATTCTGTAAACGTTCACTTACTCTCTCGTCATTTCAAAGCTCTGCAAAACACAAAAGAAGATATTTTGAAGTTTGGAACCGAACAGCAGCGGCACCCATTCGATTCTAAGGACACAAAACCAATGCACGTCATTAAAATATCTTCTTTTGTGGAAGAAAGAAAGTCATATAGGTTTGACAAGAGAGTGAGTAAATGATGACAGAATTTTCCTTTTTGTGGATACCAAAAAAGACGGAAAAGCTGCTTGCTGATGTTTGCGTTCATGTCTCTGTTGTGCTCTTAACTGAGGTCCATTTTGCTAAGAAGTGTTTTTATGTGCGTGTGTGTTTTTATGTTACAAATAAATTGTTACACTGTGCGTGATTGTTCATGACTACACGCTTATTCGAGGTTACCTGAGGACAGTCACCGTTTTTAAACAGAGCCATGCTTGAAATGTCAAGTTCAACATTAATAAGTAGAAAGTGAGATTTAATAGGAATATTGAACAAACAAACTTCACAAACTTTCAAGCAGCACTGTATATTATATTGCATTTCTGTCAACAGTTCCACCTTAATTCTACACACTGGTGGCACATTTGTAAAAGTCCCACCCCAAACCACACAATTGTAAAACACTATAAGCACACATTGACTGCTGTGATTTCCTTTAAACAAAACAACTTGTGTTGAAAATACTGAAAACTAATTGGATGTGAGAGGCGCAGAGTGAAGCTGGCACTTTTATGCGACTGGGAATATGCTCCACCACCAGGTGTGATATCAAAGAAGCACAAGTTAAATCTTGCATCAAAGTAATTCAATCAGATTCTTATTGCCATATGCCACCTCCTAAAAACCTCTTTTATTTTGATGTCAAGAGCTCTGGCGCTAACATAAACTTAATAAGGCGAGTAGATTTTACAGTCAATTCAGTTCTATTTCAAGTTGACTAACATGTTCATAGGGAACTGTAATTCTAATTTAGGTTTAAAGATGAGGATTTTACATTAAGAGGTTTATTTTTCCCTCGTGATGTTTTATTAGCAGTTCAAATGTTCCTGGAGTGTGAAATTAGACAACGTAATTACACCAAAGTTACACAATGGAAAGGAATTATAAGTCTTAAAAGAGAAATCTTATGAAACCAGACCTCTACGTGGTCCCTGTCTCCAAACAAGGGTTGCCAGACAACCACTAAATTCCTCCTGCAACAAAACGTGCCTCGAGGCAAGATCGGGGGATTGTGGGAAAATGAAGTCGGATGCGTGCACATACATGACAGAAGAGCTGATCGCCCCCGGCATCTCTCTTTCTCTCTCCTTCAATCTATCTCTTTCTACAACTCTCATCACCTCCAAGGTCTCCTTTCTTCCTCTAGTCTTGTAAACCGCGGGTCTCAATGGATTTGGAATCATGGATTTCTTCATGTGTCCTATTGTATGGCGTGACGCCCTGCTGCGCGTTCACAATTGCCATTAAAGACTATTTCCCACAGTATTTCTAACCCCTTCTTTCATCAGCCTAGTCATCTGTAAGATGAAAAAAACAGTTTTACATTACTCAGTCTTGCCTCTTTAGCCATGACCTTAATAAGCGCTCTCATCGAGAGCCAAATGATCTATATATTTTCTTATTGTTTTTTAAAAGTAATTTTGCCTTTTGGCCATGTGTTGTTAATTCTTGTCTTATGTACTAGAAGAGCTCAATTACTAAAACTAACTCTAATGGCTACACGGTTGATAGTAGCACAAATTAGTTTGCCCCTTTGAAATGGAATTCCCAATGTGACTTGCTACCAACTGGCTCCGTCTGTCTTCAAAGGGAACTTTTAATGAGGGAATCTGTTACACAAAACCCAGACCGATTACCCTTTGCTGCTCATCTTAGTTTTTCTAATATATAATTATCCCCCGGTCATTTAAATAATAGCGACTGCTTTGCCCTAAACAAGTAATGATGTTCATTTCCGGCTTGGAGCCAGATACACGGTTAATATTCCATTAAATCTGTCTGTCAATCTGCCTGATGGACCACGACTCTGATCGTAATTCTCCTAGATTCTAAACAACACAAAGCTCTCTATATAAATAATCGATTTAGTGATGTTGTGTCATGCAGGTATAAAATGAACAGTACATGCTTGGCTGTGTTCCAGTAACAAAATGTCCACACTGGGTCTAAACAGATAAAAAAGAAATTTTACACTCTGGTTTATGGTGGTGCTCTCCAGGTCTCGACACACCGAGGCACAATTAAATGATAGCAGGGTTTCAAAATAAAACATAGCACATATTTATTTAGCTACAGGTTTGTTCATTATAAAACAGAAACATCCAGTGGCCTCGTAATTTGATTCATTGCGAACAATAATCTGGGGTTAGTGAAATAATATTTAAAGGGACAGTTCACCCCAATACAAATAGTCTGTCATTTATGTTGTTAAAAATCTGTATATGACTCTTTCTTCTGTGGTACACAAAAGAAGATATTTTGAGAAATGTCCATACAATGGAAGTCAATGGGGTCCAGTGTTGTTTGGTTACCAATATTCTTCAAAATATCTTCTTTTGTGTTCTGCAGAAGAAAGGAAGTCATACAGTCGCTCTTTGGGAATTACCCACTCAAGTTTGGTATCTTTACAAAGTTTAGAATTTCAGCTTTCAGGTTCATCTATTCTCCACAACGTCATTACAGTGGTGAGCCAAAAGAGAGCGTTAAAACAAACCTGTTTCTTCTTAGCATGCTTCAACATCTCTGGCGATTTTCTTTTGCCCCCTCAGAGTTTTAAATAGTTATATATCTGCCATTTTTTCCTATCCTAACAAACCATATATCAATAGAAAGCTTATTTATTCAGCTTTCAGATGATGTATAAATCTCAGTTTTGAAAAATGTACCCATTTGTTGTCCAGGATCATGTATTTAGAAATTGTAGTTGACCTATACACATGTATTGAACTAATTTACTCTACCAAATGTATATTCTAATGCTAATAAAACTAAATCGGACAATAAATCTGTAAAAAGTTCTCAAAAAAGGATTTTGTTCATCAGCTGTAAATCTCGAGGTAAGATGATTTTATTTATATATTATGTCAATAATGACTATATAATTTTCTTTTCATTGATTGAAGTGTCTAATGCATAACAGTGATTGTAAAATATGTATTTTATGTATGAAAGTGGCATATTTTGAGCTGTGGTGTTTGGTCTATTTTTTTTGAATGGCCATTTGGCGGGTTTTGTTACAAAAACCTGGCAACCACCCCAAAAATAAAAACTGTCATCATTTTCTCACCCTCAGATTGTTCCAACACAAAGGAAAGTATTTAGAAGAATGTGAGAAACCAAACAGATCTCATCACCCACTGACTCCCATAGTATTTATTTTCTGTACTATGGCAGTAAATGGGGGATGAGATCTGTTATTGACATTCTTCTAAATACTTTCCTTTGTGTTCAGCAGAACAAAGACATTTTGACAGGTTTGGAACAACCTAAGGGTGAGTAAATGATGACAGAATTTTCATTTTTGGGTGGACTGTCCCTTGAATATAACATACTGTGATTTGCCCATTGATAATAATGCAGTACAACACTTCTATTGCTTTCATACACTAGTTTTAAAATCAAGAGACAGTGTAACAAAGACAATATTGTAATATTAACAATATTTGCTTTTATTCATTATATTATTTCGTTTTTATGTATTTGTTTAAACGTAAATACCCCTACATGTTAAGATTCCCACTCATGCTAGTCATAAAACTATCATGACAACACTTGACAGGCTTTACTATAGTCGATAAATCAGCTATTTCCACACATCAGATCAGGGTTTTTTTAAGGCTAGTAGCTCAGGTGTCTCTGCTTGTCATAAAGCTGTTGTCTACCGCACACGCTACATTAAAAGGTGTGATGTGGTCTCAGACGACGCCGGCATGCTTCCATCACCACAAGTTCTATATCATTCTATCATTCCCAGCTCACGTCTAACAGGATTATACAAGAGAAAACATGTCACTCCATTCATTAAAAGAAGAGAAGGAAACAGATGAGTATTGGCTATCTGTTTCTGTAAGTTGTGCCAACCACCTGTTGAGTCTCACTGTGAGTGTGTTATTGATCGGGCTGTGTGTGTGTGTGGATGAAGAGAATGGGGGTTATTGGGGAGATGGCTAATCCTGTTCATCCTCTGTTTTGCTGGAGTTAGTGTGCTGGGGGAGATGCCTTGAATCCTCTCTCGGCTGTGACCTGAATACAGAGCGTGTCTTGGTTCAGCCTGGCAGAGCATTGTTTTGATACGGATGTCTGCATAACTAGATGTCAAGCTGTCTGAGCGTGAGGTCATGTTAACACACAGCAAACCGCTCTGTTCGCTTTGCTTCAAGAAATGCTAAAATCCAGGTATTTGAATGTCTTTCATTCATGTTTTTATCAAGGTGGCAGGTTCTTGTTAATGGGGAGCACATGTTAGATTCCTCATCTGATGCAAGCTACTGAAAATACAGATTATTTGTTCTCATTTTGAAACTGAATTCTTCTTTAAAGCTAAAATGTGTCATTTTGCATCACAGTACATTTCGGACAAACAGATATCCCTGCCCCAATATCCCACCATCGCTTGAGCCAATATTGCGATTGTGTCGAGATGCTGATGCAAACAGGGAAATGTTATGACACAGGGAATTAACCTATAAATATCTTATAGCTGACGCTGCACAGAAATATTTTACACTTCAGCTTTAAGATTACAAATCACATCTGTTTAAAAAAGTGAAAAAGTGGTTGTCTCTTCCACTTGAGTGGAAACAAGCAACACTAAGCCCCATTTAAGGTCCGTGTCGGGACATTTTTAAACGAGACGCTATTAAATGTCGAGACAGTTGACAGCAATTAAAGTGCTAAAAGAAAGCCATTTACTCAAGCGTCTCTTTCTGTTGCTGTTTCTCTGGCCCAGGTAATTTCAAGCCGGTCTTAGGGAATGAAAACAGGTTGGCTTCACAATTGTGTGCCAGCCTAATAATGGAATCTCGCAAGTCACAAGTGACAAGCGTATTTTTTTACAAAGCAACAGAGAAAGTCCATTACCCTCTGTGTTGCCTACCGTATGGTGCCTTTTATTTCTTAATTGAAATGCTTCGATGTATTATAGCGTCGATAGAAACATGCTGAAACAGGTTTTAGAAAAGAGGGGAGGGATAGCAGACAGCTGAATCAGATGCCCTGTCTTCTTCGCCACCTTTGGCAGTGACGAGTCTAAAAATATCTAAGCTCCAATGAGCATGATCTTTCCAATAAGGACACTACCACCATGCCAACTCGACTCAGAGCAGTAGAGCAAAGGAAATCTAAAAATCAATGGCCTTTAAACACATTGACACACACACACCTACACAGTGAAACTCTTTGTATTTTAGAAACTGATAAATCAGAATGAGCAGTTATTGACAAGCAAACTTTAATAATATGATGACCAGGTTGCACATATCTATCGTTTCTCTCTGCTGTGATGCTTGTTAGAGAGCCAAACAGCTACAATAAGCATAAGAAGATTGCTGTTTAATAAGATGCACCTTGTTACAGCCACCAAACTTTAATTGGTTGAGGCTCCATGAAGCAGATAATACAAGCATGTTGTATGATTTCCAAGCACACATAATTATTCTTATATGTTTTGTTTTTTAAATTATTTTTATATAATCTGATATTCACATAAATGTTGACTTATTCACACTCATGATGATCAAAACCTATATGCAGCATGCCTACAAACAATTATTTTCAATGCAACAACAGTTCATAATGACTGCAGATGTCAAGTTAAGGGTGAAAAAACAATTATTTAAGACCCTTGCCATTATTTAAATATTGTATTTCACAATAATGCTGTCACGATATGGATTTTCACTACATGATTGATGTGGCAAAAATAATTCACAATAATGATATTATAAAGATATCTGCTAAAATAACTAAAAGTTTTCATTGTAGCTTTACATACATCATTATACAAAAATTATATATATTAGGGCTGTCAAACGATTAATCGTGATTAATCGCATCCAGAATAAATGTTTGTGTTTACATAATATATGTCTGTGTACTGTGCATATTAATTTTGTATTTATAAAAACAAACCCATACATATATACATTTAAGAAATATAAAGTATGAAAATTAATAAACATTTAAATATCATTTCAATTATTGGTAAATATAAACAAATACATCTAAATATTTCTTAAATATATATATAAGCCTACATGTATGTGTTTGTCTTCATAAATACAAAATGAATATGCACAGTAAACAGCCATTTATTGTATAAACAAACCTTTATTCTGAATGCAATTAATCACGATGAATCTTTTGACAGACCTAATATATGTGTGTGTGTGTGTGTGTGTGTGCGTGTGCGCACGTGCGTGCGTGTTAAAGTGTGTTAACGTTCATGCAAGTTGTTTATATTTATGGATTAGGCAAACTCAGCAGTCTCCCAGTGAGTAAGCCAGAGGCGACAGTGGCAATGAACCAAAACTCTCTAAATGTATAGAGAGACCAGACACAACCAGGAGAGCCAGTTCTCCACTGGCAAATGTTATCAGTCAAATTCATCTTTAATTGACCATATGCATGAAATGTTCTCAATATAATATAATTAATATAAGCCAACTGGAAAACTTGACCGACACTCATTGTTGAGGGGGTCTTTTTAATTTTAAGCTGGACTTTAACAGCATTAATAGAGTAATTTTTTGTTTACAATTAGAATCTAGTCAGATAAACAGTAAATAACCTAACATTAATTTAGTTGTTTAAACACAAAACGAGATGAAAAGTCCTTTACATGTCAGCGACATAAAGGGAGAACGGATGAACACTGCTGCGTTTCTCAATGTTTCTTCTCAGCAAATTTTAATTCAATCATCACTTTTCAGACTTATTTAAGTCAGCGAGTGTAGGATGACATCCCATATCACAGTAGAATTGTGTAGAATTAATCACAATACCAATATATCGTGACAACCTTATTAACAATGTATATTTACTACATATACAATATATAACCAGTCCACTAATTGCGTTTAGAACTTCAGGTTGATTTTTTCATCATGATTGAGCTGATTTAATTCACAGACCTGATTACTATTGTACACACAGTTTAAGGTGAAAACATCATTTTAAGCGTTCCCATCCAGAAAATATGAATATGAGCCCCACACATTTCATTCCCCTGATAATTTTCTGCTTTCGTTTTTCCTATTTTCTATTTTTCCCACTTTCTTCTTGACAACTGAAGAGCCCGTTTGCTCATCTCCTTTTAAATTATGCGTGTGTGACAAGCCCAACCATTCCACCTCAAGAAATGTCAATTGCCTTTGACTGATTTTCATTTGAGCCGTCGACTGTGAACGCAGCATTGATTTCTAATGAGAGAGCAGAATAAACGCTGTTGTCTGAGGAGATACACACGCTGATTATAAACATCTCCATACTAAAGCAAATGACGCCTCGCAGATATCTGTCCGCTGCCTAATGAAAAATATAGAGCAGCAGATTTGTTACTCCATCGGGCTAATTTAGTGTGACAGGCAGAGAGCAAGGAAGTGGGAGGGTGATACAGCAACACACAGAAGCCGCCAAAGGCCACACTGGCAGGACGGGCTCACCCCAGGTGCTTATGGGAGACACACAGGATGAGTAGTGTTTGGATGAGCAGTGATGCAGGGGCCAGAAGGCCTGGTAAGCCTGGAGATCGGAGTGAAAGAAAGGCCAGTGATCACTCAGATTTACGAGCCATAGCGAGGTCACTGCTAGGAGCTGTAACCCACAGCAACATGACATAAACAGGGCTAAACATTTGCTTTCATTATCTGTCGCTGAGTGCACGGATGCATTAAGAGGAACACAGAGTTCGGTGCCGGTGCGGTTAAGTGCGGTGCAATACATACACTCTTAAAAATAAAGGTGCTTCAAAAGGTTCTTTGATGCCATAGAAGAACCTTTTGGTTCTATAAGGAACCTTTTAACAAATGAAGAAACTTTCTGTTTCACAAAAGGTTCTTTGTGATGAAAAAAGGTTCTTCAGATTATAAAAAAGTAAGAAAGAGATGGTTCTTTAAAGAACCTTAGGCTGAATGGTTCTTTGTGGATCCAAAAAAGGTTCTTCTATGGCATCGCTGTGAAGAACCTTTTAAGCACCTTTATTTTTAAGAGTGTACAATGAGCTAATGTGCTTTACATGCTTTTCAAGATTGTTCATTAGACTGTATAATGCAGAAATAATAATGTAGTGTTATGTCAGCTACCTTCTTAAAATCTTGAAGCAATAGTTCACCCAAAAATGAAAATGTAGGCATTATTTAAGTATAGAAAATATAAATGTTAAAGGGATAGTAGAGTCATTTTGCAAGATGTAAACAATGCTGGTCAAGAAGCACTTCCTGTTTCAGTTTCAATACACAATTGTTAGCACAATATACAACTTACAGAACTTAATTAAAATTTCAATTTAGTGCCTATAAGATTTTATGTGAAATAAATGAAAACTGAAAATGTAAATAATAAATGTTAATAATATGTCTCTGCTGGTTTTAATGGTGCCGTAAATTGCTGGCTGCTGGAAAAACGTTAATAAGTAAGTCGCGTACCACAAACACAAAGTACTGGAGGCCGCCATTGTCGTTTTGGGGATACTCTTTCATGCCTACAGACCGAACATGCAATACGCATGCGTACAACGTCATTGTTATCAGAAAACAGCATCTTCAGAGATTACACGTAGATACACTTAAAAATGTGCACTTTCAGACCCGTCTTTTCATTCTCACAAAACGCCATTGTCATATACACGAACAGCCAAAATGCATAAAAAGTGTTCAATTTTCATCTCGTGTAAACAGCCACTGAAACTGGAAGTGATTCACCTCTTGCAAAACGATCTATGCAGGTTTACAACATGAGGGTGAATTAATGACAGAATTTAGATTTTTGTGTGAACTATCCCTTTAAGACTTATCAAATGTTATCAGAAAGTCTGTGTTAAAACAGAGGTTTGTAATGACATGAGGGTGGGTAAAATAAAAACTGGCAGTTTGAATCTTTGGGCAAACTACTTTTTGATCTAAGTTAAACCTCAGAATGGCAGTGCATTAGAGTAAGTGTTCTGCTGCACACACTAGAAAACACTTGCCAAAAACAATGACTGGATTATACTTAGAGGCATCAACATAATATATATATATAATGTATATCTGTAGCCTCCCAATGTATTAAATTATATCCCTTTTAATGCACAATTACTTGTTGAACCTGAAATAGTTCAATGCATCGAGCAGTTGAAAGCTCTTCAAGTAGACATCGCATGAGAAACAATAAACCCATTATCTGAGCCATATTTGCTGTTTGTCTTTGTTTTGCTCTTTCTCACTTTTGCACTAACAAACTCCCACTTTCTTTTTCACAGTTTCAGGCATCATTGTGGGTCAGCGTCCATCCCAGGCCTGTTGTCTAATTAACAAGACAGAGCAACAATGATCCTTGGCCAAGAGGAAAATAAACACACATATTCCAAAAATAAAATCAAAAATGGAGAAAAAAGGGTCAAAATTTGATGGAGCTTTGTCTGAAACACTCTCTGGGCAGTTGTGGCCTAATGGTTAGAGAGTCGGACTCATAACCAGAAGGTTGCTGGTTCGATTCTCAGTACCGGCAGGTAACAACTGATGTGTCCTTGAGCAAGGCACCTTACCCCCGTTTGCTCCCCGGGCGCTGCAGTGTTAGCTGCCCACTGCCCTGGTGTATGTGTGTTCATGACTTGAAGTGTGTGTGTTCACTATTCACTGGTTGGGTTAAATGCAGAGGTCACATTTCGGGTATGGGTCACCATATCTGACAAAAAAATAGGTCACTTTAAAACATTTAGACTGTTGTTTATTATGATTAATTTAAATATTTTTAAGATCTATACAGCATTAACAGTTGGATAAAATAGACAAACAGAAAAACATATAGACAAAATACAAGCATTGGGCATCATCATCTAACCATGGGATATAGCACACTTAGAAATGTTTTATGGAAGTCTAACACATCTGGTTGAAAAGATACAGCAGAAGAGACTTTTGAAGGTCAAAACTGACAAGTTTAATAAATGTAGCTTTAATCTCTAGGAGTAACATTGAAATAATTGTGGTCTCAGGTCAGGGATTTTAGAAAAAAATCTAACCCAAGTTGTAAGTCGTCTTTGTCAAGTCAATATAATTAACCAGCTTAAGCAACTAGTTGCTCATTCTCTCTTTCTCTCACTTATTTTCCCCTCTGGATTCCTTCATTTTTCCTTCACCTTGTTGCTCTTCTGTTTCCAGATGAATGAGACTTACCCAAATTAGCCACTGTGGTGCACAGTTGGGCAACATGGGATGGGTGTTCGGCTATTTAAATAATGTCATGGCCTGCAGAGAAATAGAGGGAGCAGACAAGCAGACTAATAACTAGATTTCAGCAACACGGCTCTCTCTCTCTTCCCTCTCTGAAGAAAATTATTTCTTGGACTAAAAATACCCATATCCCTGCCAAAAATACTTTCATCTCCGAGCAGAAAGGATGTTGTAATTCATTAAGAGCTCCCCCACAGAATGAACCCCAAGCAAAAGTGGAGAAGACAAATAAATTAGGAATTGAGCATTAATTAGGAAAAGAAATAGCATGTCCCATATTCTCCACATCTTTTGGAAAGCAGGGGGAGCGGCTGCATTGCACATTTCCAGTGAACTTGTTTTACCCGGGGCAATGCTATTACGTGCAACAGCGGTTCACTCGGATGCCCGGGAGCCTTTTACCAATGGTGCTGCAAAAATGTCATCACACTGTTTTCGTCAGTGATAATAGGGCCAATTAATGTGAACACAGACCCAGAAAGACCAAAAAAGTACCAATCAAAGCTTGCTTTTATACAGAGCCTGTCCAAGAGATAAACATTTTTAATAGAACCGTGCTCTCCTCGGCTGAATTTTCAGGCCTAAGTCGAAGCATGAATTCTTAATTGTTTACAGAGGAATTTGTTTACATCTCTAGAAACACCACAGCACTTGTTTGCTTGTCTTCAAACACACAGGCGGTGCTTTACTGAGAGAAACTGTAATGCAATGCAAATTGAAGCATAAATAACATAAATGGCCATTAAATGAGTGTCAACTGCCCGATTAATTCAATAAACACTTAATAGCATCTTGATCTGTTTTTACATCTTAATGAGCACCTTGCTTAAAGTCAAACAGACAATTCTTATTTCATATGGAATATTGCTTATTTTGCAGGGTCTATTATGAATGACTATCTGTGTACCAATATTCCTTTAAAATTCATGATCTCACATCAAAACCTCTTCTCTGCTTGACGTGTATCTTGGCGTGTATGTGTGACTTTAGGCCAGGCTTGGATCAACTTCCAATGATCCAATCCCAAATCCTGTAGGACAAAATCAAGCCCTGCCATACATTTTTCCTCATTCCAGAATCCTTTCAAATATACATCATGATGAAAACACCACTGCACCTTCTGTTTCATGACTTTAAGAAACTCTTGTAAAATTGTAAAAAATCTTTTGAAAGATACAGTATCTGTAGGCCTAAGTTAAAAATAGTCGTACTGCACGTGAAGAAAAATCTATTAGCATTATTATACTACTACAAAACAACATGCAAATTGGGTTCAAAACAGTAAAAAATGTCTTCTTTCTACATATTCTTACAAGTTACTGTATAAATATTGGCTTTAAATTTGGCCTACAAAACAGACCTTACAAAACTCATCAGTGCATTGCACTTTCAAGAGATGAAGACTAGGCCTTGCATGTCTTGGAAGAAGAAAGCAAACTGGATCTAAGCAGGACAGTGGGAGAAATGGGCAACCCTGCTGCACAACAAGAAGTCAAGTACATCAGAGTGTCTAGTTTGAGAACCAGACCCCTCACTGGTGCTCAGCTGACAGCATCACTGAACAGTAAACACCAGCCTTGTCTCAAAGAAAAAACATCTGATAGTGGCAAGTACAAATGTACAAATGGAAAAAAGAATGTATGTTTCAAAATAAAAGAGATTTTGAGCTGTTGTGGGAACATTCCTAATGTAGGGGCCAATACACAGGAAGAAGAGAACCATAGAAACGTATGATACTAAAGAAACATCACCTGCATAACTGAATAAACTGACTGCCAAATGCCTACAGCTGTTTGCACATAAAGTGAAAGATTCAATCAATTGATGAGACTAAAGTTGACTTTGTATTTTATTGGTTCCCAGAAAACACAAACGTCCCAACCCTGGACATTCACCAGCGTACATTTAGATCTGTATTACA
Organism: Oreonectes daqikongensis; assembly: GCA_026939265.1. Classification (NCBI taxonomy): domain Eukaryota; kingdom Metazoa; phylum Chordata; class Actinopteri; order Cypriniformes; family Nemacheilidae; genus Oreonectes; species Oreonectes daqikongensis. Next base: position 5,374,290 of record JAOTQM010000049.1, read on the forward strand.
GTAACATTTGATTTTCCTAGTAGGACATTTTTCTGGTCCCGTGAGATAAATGTCCCTGTTTTGTCCTAAATTATTATGTGTTAAATTCATATTTGGGCTATCAACTAATGTTTTTACATGTATTTAATAGAATGTCCAATATCTATATATAAAAACATACGCATCCATATTTATTCCTCTTTGGCCATCTCTTGTAAAACCTACTGGGATAGGACAATATTTGGCTGAGATATAACTATGTAAACTCTGGAAAATGAGGATGCAAAAAATCGAAACATTGAGAAAATCGCTTTTAAAGTTGTCCATCAGAGGCGCTGTAGCAGGTCACTGCTAAGAAGAAACAGGTTTGTTTTAACACTCTCTTTTAGTTTACAGCTGTAATGACGTTGTGGAGAATAGATGAACCCGAAATGGGAAATTTACATAGATACCAAACTTGAGTGGGTAATTCCCAAAAAGCGTCAGCAGTGAAGTTTTTAGATGTGTTTCCGGTCATTTTTGTTAGCAATTTGGGTGCATCCACTCACAAAAATAAAGTTTTGATATATTTACAGTAGGAAATTTACAAAATATGTTCATGGAACATGATCTGTACTTAAAATCCTAATGATTTTTGGCATAAAAGAAAAATTGATCATTCTGACCCGTACAAAGTATTTTTGGATATTACTACAAATGTTTATAGGACAGTTAGCGAACGTTGAAAGTCAAAATCCTGTATTTTTCCCCTTAAATGTCCTTGTAACACTACACAAAGATATTCCCAGTGGTCATTCTGTTATGGTGAGCCTTTTTGTCATTGGCCATAAATGGAACATTGTTTGGTTCAAAAGTAGTTAAATATGTAACATCTGATAATTATTCCATAATAGTAAATGTCACTAGTGGACCAGTCACAATACAGCTGTGATGTGCTAAGCTTACCAAAAGACAAGTTGAGGAAAACCTGCACTGACTTGATTAATGTTAACAGCTACATCGAGTCAAACAAGATCTAAAGGATGTTTCCTGCAATAAAATCTGAGGTGTACAGTATCCAACCTTCAGTTCTCTAGAAACAAAGTAAGTGCTATAAAGGGTGTAAATTATTTAAGGCAATGTCTAAACCCCAGCAGAAAACAGTGCTGAGATTCTGTTTTTCGGTTTTTGTTTTCTCCTGAACCGGAACTGTGATATTTTTCCAACATAATTATAGTGGAAGGAGGAGGTGTTTCACATGCAGAGCACCATTGTCAAATAATTCTAATTGGACTATTTTTAACACAACATTTCCAGGCCGCACAGCTCTCTGAATGCTTATTGGGTATTTGTGTTAAAGAAAGCCTGGGTTTAACATCAGCCATCAACGTTTATCAGCATCATCAGGATCGGATCACACTACCCAGATATACAAGAGCATTCTCATCAAGAACGCAAGCATACACAGCTATATTAATGACAGAGCTGTTTTTCTTGCCTGCTATGAAGAGGAATATTGAATTTGACCATTTTTATCAAGCCAACCATCTCCTAATCTTTGGTCACTGAGGCAGACTATATGAGATACACTTCAGTGAACATACCGAAAAATCTCTTGTAGTCCGTTGAACACCACCATACACTCAATATTATATTAATAATTTCTTTGTATGTAGATTATAGTCTAAAGCCCAAAAACAAACAAACACAGTCAACTTCATTTGTTGGTATAAGCCACATTTTCACAGACAGCATGAAGGTGAAGCTCTACTGATATATAACAAAGCAAATATTTAGAGACTACTGTGCTTAATAAATTGAGATATTAGATTAAAAATGACTGAATGGATCTGTACTTTAAATCACTTCTTCCAACCACACAGCCAGCATTTTATTTTCCCCTAACCGCAGATCCGCTCAGCGCTCACACAGAATTGTGGGAAAAGTGTAACGGTCATCTTGGATCACATTTACCTGATAAACCATTCATATAACCAGTCAGATGTCATTGGGTTCATGCAAATCAGGCAGCTGCTCGCTCAGTCCAAATATTCACAAAAGTTGTATGAAGTTCCCCCCTTTGAATAAACAAATCTGGACTAAAGCATCTATTGTGTGTAGATAGAAAAATGATGCACATTTCAATGCACATAATCTTTACTAAGCAGGTCCCATTTGCACCATTCATAGCACTCATATTCATAGCTTACATATATATACCAAAATATTTGAAATATGGTAAACATATGTAAACAGATCCAACAGAACAACATAATTTGGGTATGAAGGTATCTCACAAAGAAGTTGGCTTCAGACAGGCTTCAAAGACACAGACGATCGCATGCCACATCTAATGATCTAAAGCCAAATTAAGTCAACCAAATGTTTACTATATTTTTACTAAATAAAATGCTAGTTTTAGAATGCAATAAATCCTGAATTGGTTTTGATAATATTAGGCTACATTTATAATTTTAAAAAATCCTTCATTTACTCACTACTTAAACAATTCTTTTTAAATTAAAAACTAAATTGTAAAATGGAAGCGATAACACACACCAATATTGGATTGTGCCTTGTTAGCAGCATATCCTGCCTACGAAGGCCGCAGTTTTCCTGCTCGTCTGTACCATTGGAAAAATCCCAACGGTTAACCGTAATTACGAGATATTCGGTTTCCTCGGATTATTCGGAACGCGGATTTTCTGCAGATTTGTACCACCTGACCGGCCCAACGTCATTCATAATGGCCGCGACTTTCGTAGCATCTTGTAATTACGGCAATAAATCGCGTTGAACCCCTGGAATCAATCGACTCGTAGACATCAAAAATGTTCACTTCTCTATTACATAGTAGCCTACTACGCGAAAATTGTACAGAGAACAGCGAACACTTTATACAAACAGTCATAGCTTCCGTCGGGAGTTTTGGCCGACCTGGCTTGTAATTCACATCTCATCTACCAATATTTAATAAAAACAGATGTAGTGACGCGAATTTCTGGTTTGGTTTGTCTGTCGCTTTTGACTCGTGTTGGTTGAACAGAAACAGTTGCCGTATCTCTCTTAAATAAACAAATTTCGTTACCAATTCATTTATCAACTTTAATTAGTTGTATTTCAACAATGAAAAGTAAGTGGCTATTTTTTTAATTGCTCCTAATACAAGTCACTGTTTTCATCATCATGCAGTATGGATACAGCGCAATATTGTTTGATAGGATTGTGTTGCTGTGGGTGCATCTGTATGCGTCAGTGCAAAAACTGAAAATCTCCTCTGTGGTCCCGAAAGACAGCACATTCACAAAAACATTAAACAATGTTTTATTTCAATGAAATGAAAAGTAAAATAGTGCGACAACGTGTCTGTAAGATGCCTATTATATTTGATTCAGGAACAACTCAAATAGGTTTATTAAAAACTGGTGTTTTGGGAGCTTTCTAAACAAGTAAATTACCCAGTGAGTGACAACATTATACCCCATGCGTGAGCTGTGTCACCGCCTAGTGACAACAACCTGTTACTGCATTTAGGGATTATGTTTTAGCTATTTCTTTCCTACATTCAGTGCAACGTAGATATTCTCTATTATATTCAATAATTTCTACATTCACTACAAGACTTACAGTATAAAAATCATTAGGCTATGTCTATGAAGAGTGTGTGTGCGTGCGAGAAACATGGCAGTAATTTAACCCCCGCTGTCTTCAGTGACACAGGAGGCCATCAAATGACAAACTCATGACAGTCTCCTGGCAACAACTAACGCAGATGATGACACCAGCAGCCTCCATCATCCACAGACGAAACACGCGACATTTATAAAATACATTTTTATTCATTAGTTAATTGTTAAATATAAATATTTAATGGACAGGGAATCTATTCCTTATCGCGTGCGATTTCTCCGGACGCCCGCTGTGGGTTCAGAAGGAGTGAGCAGGTGGCTGTGCAGAAGTCTGAATGTGCCCTGCGAGAGAGGTCCAGAGGGGAGGTATGACTTTGACAGCATGGTTGAGAAAAACAGACGTGCGTTCTCCAAATTTAATCCTGTAGCCCAGTCGGATGGAAATGCACCTCTTGCACCCTTGCGTGACGACATGCCCCCAATAGATCCGTGTTCTGGTCAACTGAGTGCGGCGACACAGGTGCATCTGGACCCAAAGATTAGAACCCCATTCATCGATAGAGTTTACCCAGCGTCCGATCTGTGGGTTCCGCCTGGGGTGAGAGATAGACCTCAGACCCCTCCAGTAAGACCTTCAGCACTGCTGTATGATGAGTCTGATCACAGCAGGTGGAATTCTAGACTGAAACTAGAGGCAGCATTGAGGGCCAAACTTGAAGGTAAAAGGAAGCTTTCCTTACTACAGTAGCAATAGTATTTTTTCTGACATTAAGTATTTGTTCTTCAGGATGGTCAAGTGTGCAGAGGGATAACCCTAAGATTCTGGACAGCAGTGAAATAAATGCGGTCAGTTAATACAGGAGTCTGTTATTTACCTTATTGTAGTGATACACTCATGTGTTATATAAAGGGAAAGTTCTCCCAAAAAATGAAAATTCTGTCATTTTATCACCCTCGTGTGGTTCGAAACCTATAGGCTATATGACTCTTCTGAAGCAATATAAGTAATGTCTTAGTGGTTTTGTGTCCATACAATCCAATGTTATTTGGTTATCATCAAAATATCTTCTTTTGAGTTCTGCATGTTTGAAATGACATGAGAGTAGAAAACAGAATTTCAATATTTTGTGAACTATCCCTTTAAATCCTTATTACTTTTATATACATTACCTATTCATGTGAAATGTGCCTATGAGATATATGTTTGTTTTTCTGTATGTACTATTTGAGTTTATTATATTTCACTTATACTGTATATGTTGATTTACTATTCTATTATAGGATGCCTTTCAGTCTGCTCTACCCAATAGTATAGAGAAGGCAGCGCGACATTTCGTCTACACTTCCGCAGCCCAAAGGTTTGATCAGTTGCTCTAAAAGGTTTCTTAACAGCAGAATTACTGCTATGCATTTACCTCCAACCTGCTCATTTGCATGTTTTGAATGCGCTCTGTAGCACTTGTTTGCTTAGGCTTTTATCCAAATTGACATATGGTGCATTCAAGGTATACATTTTATCAGTGCGTGTTACCGGCTCCAGTGTACCTGCAAACAAAGGTTTATCATGATAAAAATTGGCTAACTTTTTAACTTTTGTTTGCGATTCTGAGTGCTCAATCACAACATTCTGTCGTGCATTTTTAATAATATTTAAGAATAATATTTTATGTCTATTTACATAGACATGCAGATAAGCTCCTTAAGAATAATACTGTACAGGGTCCATCTGCTTCACATTAAGGTTCATATTACTGTGTCTGGGTTTATTTTGTGATAATGACTGAAAATGATCCCTTACATATGTAATTGCGGGGAGATGTTATGTACAGAGGTTATGAGGATGTGGACTGGGACTCAAAGTTACCCCCTCGTCACAAACCTCCCACGACTACTCTGGAGAAAATGGCCGACCGTGTGAGTCAACATTCTTTGCTGAAGAGATATCATAGCAGACCCGAGCTCTGGCAGGTGTGTGTGTGTGTTTGTGCTGTACTGTGTGTGTTGGTTTGATTTTGCATTGATCACGACACATTGAGAGAGATTTACGTGCTTTCAGGCCATTGGATCCCATTGGACCAAACATCGGTTGTGTGCCGCTTTTTACCCGAGGAAACCCATAAGTTTGTAAGTTTAAAGAGTAGCATTTACACACATAACAGATTTTACATTTAATAACATTTTACAGTTTACATTTTGCTTTTTTATGTCTGCCCATAATTATGTAATATAATCATGTAATCCTGTCTGTTAACAGCTGCAGCCCAAGTCCAAAGTCAGGCCAAATACCATTATACTGGTAAGCAGGTGCAGATATATTTTTATAGAAATGTGCCTCAAAACATGTGGATTTTCAAAACTAACAATTATACAGAACTGCCAGTATGTTATGTGTTATATATACAGGCATTTTTTAAATCATGGCTTTAAATGATGTTGTTTTCTTATACTATACAGTGGGACAGTGGGCTCTGAGAACATGGATAGTATGGACATCCCAGATGAAGACTTTATACCTCTGACTCTTCTGCGGACCACAGTGCCTCCACAAACCCCTACAAGCTAGTATGGTTCTGGATATCTGACTGCATAGTTGCACATTATAACCATTATGCAGAACCATTGATAAAGCAGATCTTTTGTTTTCTCTATAGCCGAAATACTATACCTGGTTACACTGGAAAAGCCCAGTTTGACAGACCGCAGACCACAGCTGTCAGTCTTCCTTCTGTACCGTATACTGCACAGACAGCAGGGTAAGTTACTCCAGCATTTCAGCTTGATAGAAATGTTGTTTTTATTATTACAAATATCCAGTATGTAATGTATTTATTGCATTCCTGCTACTGTAATGCAAAAGATCTTTTATGTTATTATATTTTATTTACACATCATTTGTTTGCAAGATTCACCAATTCAATTGCTTCTATTATTTATTGTGCTTTTTTATTCAAAAAATCTATAAATCCTAAAAACATATAAATCTATTTATAAATAAATCTATAGACGGTTCAACCGACCCTCACGCCTGGCCCAAAGTTAACTTCCGGTCTGTGTTTGTTGTTCGGTCTGGCTTGTGGCTAATAATATAACTATTTTATTTATATTAATGAATATGAATATTTTGTTGTATAACAACAAATTGAATTTTATTGTATATTCATTTTATTAAATAAACAATTTTAACTAGCTAGCTAATGTCATTTCCTTGTTATTTCTTTTCCTTGTTATCAGAAATAATCTGCAGGGACTCGATTCTTTGAGAATGTGTACCGGAAGTTAAGTTTGGGCCAAAAGCGTGCACGCGCAGTTACGTTTGTTTATGTTGTTTCTTTGAAACCGTCTTTAAAACCAAAAAGATTTGTTAAATGTATGTTTTTTTGGTAATTCCACCATACATGTAAGACCACGTTTCCTCAGCAGGTGGCAGCAGCACAATGTATTTAGAAAGTTCATGATGTCAGCAATGTCCTCAATTCACCTCAGAACTTCTTTAGAATTCCCTGACTTTGCTTTAAAGTTTGCTTTAACATACATTTTGTTGTTAAATCTTTTGTAATTAAAATGCATACATTACTAAATATATTTACCCAATGTTTCTCAAATAAGGTAATTATGATTATTCTTATGATAAATACCATTTTTGAAGGTTTATAAGGTTTTGTCTGAAACGCGATGTCTAAAATCGCTCACTCATTAAGTTGCTATTTTCTGCAGATTGCATCTGTATATCATCAACATTTATTTCTTCATAGTAAACTTAACACACATTGTTTTGATTGAGAATTGGGTGATTTTAAGAAATGACATTTACTTATAATTCATACACCATCACATAGTACAATGTATAAGAAACGGCGCGATGATTGTCATTACATGTCAGTTTTACAGTAATGCTGAAGCACTAAGCATGTCTTGTAACATAAAGCATGTCATAAGATCGATCTTAAGATGTTCCCATAACCACTGCAGTCATTTATCTGAACATCTCTGTCTCTCTTGTCTGTTTCTGTCTTACTATCTGCACCGTCAAACTCTTGCATGTTCCGCTAATGTCAGGAACACAGCTCTACGTCTGCCCTACTTTTGCTACTCTGTAACTGCAGCGTGCGTCTATAGCTGGAGGTGTGCGAACAGCATGTCAAAGCTATGCAAACATGACGTGCAATGCTCAACACTCTTTTCAGGACCATGTCACACGGGACGAGGAGACCCGTCACACGTTCACTTGAAGTTGAAAAAGTCATGGTAAAATTGACAAGAATTGTTTTTTTCTGTGGGTTTCTGAAGAGTCAGATCAAAAAGACACTATCGGGAAGCGCAGCAGAGTTCCTCCACCCTCACCCTGCACCGGCAAACGTCCTCGGCTTTCAGAATGAGTAGGGATGAGGCATGTGCACCTCGAGCAAAGAGGAAGCACGAGGAGGAGGAGGTGTTTGAGAAAAGCACTGGAGGAAAACCAAACTCCTCACCCAGGGACCGGGTGGTTTTTTGAAAACGTGTTTCCTAGCTGGGCCCCAGAGTAGCTGGTTTACCGTCTTTTTGGAGCAGACCTCTCCAGATGGCCCTATCCAAAGCAGAGCCGTTCTTGTTACCGGTGGTAATCGTGGTTTTTGCTCAACCCAGATCCATTTTCCTGGAGTTGCTGGCCCTGCGATATCTGTTTCCTTTGCCGATAAAACAGGCCTCCCGTCTCTTTTCCTTACAGCTGAAAGTCAGCACCTTAATAACTTCCTCTAACTCTCCCCTTCCTTCTTTTAAGGTGATAACTTTAATGTTTTCATTCCTCTGCTGCTTTGGCCACCATGAATCACTTGAGGCTGTCTTAAAACAATGATAACAAGTTATTGACCGTGTTTACATCCACATCACATTCCAGTTTAGATCCATATTCTTGATAAGCTTTCTTTATTGAAGCATCAGGATACACGACTATATCTAAAGATTACACTGTTTATTGGTTTCACCTGACATTTCATTTTATAGGAGAAGTCCTGGTAGCTCCCCAGTTTATGGACATAAAGCTCCTCTATCGAGAATGGTCACCACCATCCCCCCGGGAAACCCTCACCTTCATCCTCAAGACCCAAAACTTTCCACGAAGTATCTGTAAAAGCACCGACTTCCTACAAGAGCCGAATAAATGTTGAGAAGTGTGGAAAATGAAAAGCTTCCTTTTCATGAAATCCAATCTGTGTTTGTGAATAGATCTGTAATGATGTGACTGATTCGTGAATAATGATGTTTTATTAGCACAATTTCCCTTGATTTAGATGAGCGCTTCTGAAAATGTGGAGGCTGTGACATTGTCTTAAACATTCTGTGTGAACTTTCGCATTTGCACACGTTGTGTGTCCGTGCGGATAAATTAGTGCATCATTTTGTCACAGATCCTTTTCTGCGTACTTTTAACGCTTCGGCACGTTTAAAAGTTACAAACTGCTTGTGGAAGAAGCTACTTCATGCATCGATGCAGAGAGCAGAACGAAAACTGTTTCTTTTAATTTCTGAAATGCTTTTGCACACCAAGAACTGTGGTTTGGAGAATAAACGAGAGAATACCGGTGCAGCTTCACCTGCTTACAGGAAATAGGAACGTGCTGGTTTCCTGTTTCCCCCTTTGTCGTCTTTGCATTTCTGTGTTTAAAACACTTAGCTTTGGATTTAGCTCAGATGAACCCACCAGTAAAAACACCCCAAAAGAGTTTCACAACTAGTTGTAACAAAAGGTGCCTAAAAAAGTGCTAAACCTCACATCAGTCACAGGTTTTGGTGAGGACAATAGAAGAGCAAAGGAACATTCTAATTAAAACTCATTGTATCTTTTAACAAATACCTGATGAAGTCATGGCACAACAGCCTTAAAGGGCCACTTCACCCAAAAATGAATAATTGACTCATCCTCATGTCATTTCAAACCTGTCTGACTTTCTTTCTTCTGCAGAACACAAGAAGGTATTTTGAAGAATGTTGGTAACCGAACAACATTGACCCCCATTGACTTCCATTATATGGACACAAAACCATTTCTCAGAATATCTTCTGATGTTCTGAAAAAAAAACTTAGCTTCATATATTGTGGTAGGCTTGCTGAGACCAGTTATGTATTGCTGTCCTTATGTTGTTCTAATTGCTTCTATTATTTATCTCATTTGTAAGTTGCTTTGGATAAAAGCGTCTGCTAAATGACTAAATGTAAATGTAAATTAAAAAAGAGTCATATACAGGTTTTAAACAAAATGAAGGTGAATAAATGTAAATAAATCACTTTTGAATTGTCCATTTGATTAAATTTTAATGGATTAATTTACTGACCCTTATATCTTCTTTCTTTTATGAACTGATGATTTTTGGCTCATTTTTTTCTTTGTCACAAATTGCACTAAACAAACTACTACTTTTTACACTACTTTTTAGAAGTTGTACTAACAAAGAAAAATGCATGTGTAAAAAGATTCTTAATCTTGTAATTGCTCCTGCAGAAGAATGAAAATCAGGTTTGGAATAACATGAGGATGAATACATTTTTATTTTGGGGTGAACCATTCCTGTCTGGGAGGTTTATGGTTAACTGACAACTCACATTATCTAGAAACCACAGCTGTATTTTAATGAGAAGGATTGTCATGTAGAATTTATATATACTTCTAGAAGACCTCATTTTGAATTTCACTGTCCACTGGATTGGTGCTTGGTGGGCGATTTATTTGCCATAGAAGCTAAGCAACATGTTCATGCAAGGGATTATGGGATTGACAGTGGTTTTCAGAAATCCAATTTAATACATGCTTAATTGTATTTCTTGTATTAAATCAATAAAAAACGTTTGTAGTTGCATATATTATATACTAAATACTGTAAGTAACATGGCAGCATCTTGTAATTTTATTGAATCCAGGTTGTAGGTGAGCGTTAGTTAGATAAGTGTATGCAGGGCGGGCCATGATGAATGAGAATTATATGACATGACTGAGCCTTAGAAGGGGAGGGACTAAAAATGAAATCATCTATAAAGGAAAATTGTTTCAGATGTAACATTTTTTGTTATTTTATTATTTATTAAAACAAAAGTAATTTGCACTTACTATATTAGAGACATGCAATTTAAAATAAATATGGTTTTCAAAGATTCCACAAACAGTAAAATATCTAGTAGCTTACAGCTGTTTTCAAAATAGTATGTAAAAGAAATCGACTTAAAATGAATCTCAATCAAGCCTGTAGAATTTTCTATGACCTTGTGTTCAAGAACATCCGGTGTGACATTTAGCCTCTGTCCCGTTTAGGTACAGGTATCATGCAGACTCAACAGCTTCCGCTTCCCCAAAATGTAAATGTGTGATCAGTTTTGCAACTAAACTTTTCTCCACTCTTCTCGGCGCCTTAAGTCTTTTTCTTGTCTACATTGTATCATGGGCTCAATTTTCAAGATGGGGTCACAAACATAATGACTGATTCAGCGACAGTCCTTTAAGGTCTTCACCATACTCGCTCGGCCGAGAGATTAATTTCCCCCCCACCGCTTAGTTTTTTTTCCGTCATTTCCACATAAAGAGGCTAAATGTCAAGCATGCCTGACTCCCTCCAGTGACACATCCATTCCTGCAGATAATTACCATAAGGAAATTGATGCTTTAGTGTGCAGAGGGGAATTTAATTTACTCTGACATCCCCCTGCATAATGCATTCCCAAAGAAAGTGAGATTTTTCAGCCCCAGATTACGAATTTTAATACACCAGGCTATTAACGTGATTACCTATCTTGAACATCACCGACTTATTTAGGTAGTTAAACAAATTATGGATTACATGTTGTTAAAGCTCTAAATTGGAGGGTGTAAAAGCTGCTTAAGGGTCCATGAAATAAGCAATACGTAGACGTCTCTGTTCTCTCACTGGATAACATTTAATAGGCCTTTTTCTCTGTGCTGGATGGTAAACACCAGTGTGATGATTTTGTTCATACTACTATCTAAAAGGAAGTCCATATTCTGCATAGGAAGCTAAATTCCCCAAGTATAGGTGTTGTACTGCTTATACTTAAAAAGTTTAGGAGTAATTCTTACGAATTACATTCTTATTTCAATGTAATTCTTACTGCCAACATTTTTACTTAAAGTAGTGCCAAGATTTTATCTAAACAAATGTTTCATAAAAATGAATCAGTATGCCACTTTTAAAAAATGTTAAATGTATTTTACATTCAGTATTGGTTAGTAATGAATGTGTAACTCATATAACTCATAAGAAGGTTCTCACCAAACTTTAGGGGCACAAGCTGAATATTTACCAATTAAAGGGATAGTTCACCCAAAAATGAAACTTCTGTTATTATTTACTCACCCTCGAGTTGTTTCAAACCTGTAAAAAGTCTTTGTTCTGTTAAATACAGAGAAAGATATTTGGAAGAATGCTTATAACCAAACAGTTCTGGGGCATTATTGACTACCATAGTAGGAAAAATTACAATAGTAGTCAAAAGTGTCCCAGAACTGTTTGCTTTCCTGCATTCTTTAAAATATCTTCTTTCGTGTTCAACAGAACAAAGAAATATATAAAATAATTATTCCTACTATGGTGTCCAAGATCTGTTTAGTTATAAGCATTCTTCCAAATGAGTAAATGAAGACAGAATTTTTATTTTTGGGTAACTTATTCTAAATTGCCTACCTCTATTAAATTAGCATATCAATAGTTTTATCATTTTAAATGTCTAAATATCAATTAAATAAAACCTAAACTTTATTTAATGTTTGCTATCCATGAATATAAGTGAATAGAAATAATACAAGTTCTTGACTGGAGCTAAAACCCAGTTTGCTGAGTCACACTACACCCTAAGCATTCCCTCAGCTCAATCTCTGGGGATCAGACCGTCCCATCATCACGTCACTGCCAGGTTATGTTCTGTTTGTTAAGATATCAGAAGATGGCCATTTGAAAAGCTGTCCTGAGAGTAATTACCTTACACAAACAATAGGTTGTCCTGAGAAAAAAAGGCCAACATCATCCAAGGTTCCCGTTTCACCCCACACCCAACTGCCAGAAGTTCTCCTGGAGCATGGAGATAAGAGTGGCCTCCTACTGTACATGACTCAGCACCCCCAGCCTGCACCACAAGAGATACCACTACCTGAAGGGTCAAGCATTTGGATCACTGGGAGAAAAAAGACTCCTGTTTATTTCATTGCACTGGAAGCATCATTTAGAATATCATGGCAAAATATGGGAAGGAATAAAATGATACTATTTGTTGCAGCCAATACTGGTTTCTAACTCATTATTTATTGACTATATCTATAAATATTAATGCACAAATTATATATCTTTGGATGATTGCTAGCAGGTTGTTTTAGTTTATTCTGTCTAATGATATATTTCCATAAAGTAATAATGGAAATATTGAGCATGCAGGTCAGTTTGCATGACTTATTTTTTTGTCAAAATAATGACATATTTAATTGCAAAAAAGGGCAAGAACACTTCATTTTCTAAGGTTTTTGAGAATTGCTGCCAAATTTACTGCACCTACAGGTAGTATAATAAACTTGCACCAGAAAAGCAATTTTTGCTTAATAGCGTGTTGTGCTTTCAAGTGCAAGTCGTGTTGCTTTTTCGAACATGAAGGTACAAACTACAGGATATACAGTACATGTTTCATCTCAACATCCGCTTTGTACCATAGGTGTGTTTAAAATTATACAATTGAAATCCTACCAGATATCAAATATGTCATTCATGGTCAGTAACTATCTGATTGTTTTCAGAGAGGCACACAGCAGTTTTACATTTTGAATTAGGCCTATATATGCTCATAGGTCAATTCATTAAAGGAAAGCTGTAGCCTACATGGAGCACTTTACAGCATTTCTCATTTTAACAGATCATTTCATATTTCGTAAAAATATTCTTTAAACAATAAATAAATAAATAAGTAAATAAGAAATGATCGGTCCTTTCTCCTAACCCGCCTCATCCCATCTCATGCATGGCTGCCAGTGATGGTCTACTGGGTGTCAGCTTTTATTGGCACGATACAAAGCGAAGTGCCAAGGTCTGCTGCCTCGATTCCCCGAGCAGATTCGGCCTCTGGAATAAAAGCTTGCAAAATGTCTCGTACGAGCACAGAGACACAGCAATGCTTGGCTGGAAGGAGGAAGTGCAGTGGAGAGGGGAGGGACTGCGCGCAGAGTTCCATAGTGCTGCCGCGCCACTGAGAACTTCTGCACATGGAGCGGCGGGGGACAGCTGGAAGAGCTTCATACTGCAAACTCAAGGAATAGCAGGTACATTCATGCTCAGTGTTTTCCAAGTGACAGAAATGATACAGTTAACGTTAAAATAGTTCGTAGAGATATAGGATTGCTCTCCGTGAAAGTGACAAGAACAGGCGTAATGGAAATTTTGGTCCTAACTGTGCAGCAGGTGCAAGAGCGCCGCTTCAATCCTCTCAGGCGCGCACTCGCTTGAATGCCGAAAGGCGCGTTCTTTGCGCGCTTACTCTTAATTCAATTGTTTATCTTTTAGAAAAGTCTATTCTATATTTTCTTAAGTTATAAATAGATCTCATAGGTTTTGTCTTTTTAGTTCATCACTTTTTTCCTGTTTTCCACATGGAAAAAAGTTTCCCGACGTCCCAAACCTGGAACCGGGTGGAATTTTTTTCCAGTAACTTCACGGATAATAAAAGTTAAATAAATACAACGTTTAGAATATTATATGTCGTGATGATTTTGTGTAAATACAATTTTGTCACTTACTTTCATAATCGTTTTCGATAGGCACCTGTTGCTTGTCATGACCTGAACAGCAATTTGCCCAATTTCTCTTAAAATCTAAAAAGTCCGTTTTATTAACTATTCTTTTAATATCACACGTGTATAAAAATGTACGTTCATTTATTAATATACGAAATGTTTTATTATCTTTCTTCAAAATCAGTTTTCATTTTTCTCATTTAACATAAGTCAAAATGAAACACAAATTAAAGTTTCTAGTTTAAAGGTTTTTTGATCATTTTTCCGTAAGTGATGGACGCGTATAATCCGAGCTTCTCTTTTGCTTGTTTGGTTTCATTTACACTCGTTCCTGTGTTCACGGTACAAGTCATATGGGGCAACAGATGAGAAGTTGTATGAAGCGATTGTGCAAAGAAAACACTTAAATGTATTTGCTAGAATAAAGTGATCAATAACAGGCGCTACACACAAACAATGTTGCTGAGAAACAAATCAAAACGTACCGAGTTTCTTTTACGTCTGTAAAAATATAATGTTATCCTAGATGCACATAGGCAATAAATTTGACATTACAATCTTTTAATTTTATTTAATATAGACCTTTACTTAGGCTATGTGTTGAAAAACTTGTTTTAAAATTTGCACCTGCATTTTACTTGGTATAGGCCTAGGTTTTACTGTATTCTATTCAGAGAATAATAGCCTACAGTCTGGAATAATTCTCTCCATACATCACAATTTTTGTCGTGCATTTGTAATGGTTAAACATATTGTAAAATTCAATGTGCCATATTAAAAACGTGCGCAGAGAAAGTTAAAAATATGAAGGGTATAAAATAATGACATTCAATGTCAGTGCAGTGAAGTGTGGCCAATGTAAATGAAGCAAGTAAAGTGAGCTTCTTTATTTCTGTGAAAGCCCCAGAAACCAGTTCCTGCACATCATCTTTGACAGATAGCAATCACTCCATCTTACACCCTCAAATATTATGAAATTCTTACTGATGCAAGGCAGGACAGTCAATGGATGTCCTATTTTACCAAAGTTGCAAAAACTCTTTTAAAGTTCCAACTCTCCTAATTAGAAATAATTATTTTCAGTCTTTAAACTGCTTAGCAGTTAATACAAATATTATTAACCAATATACTATTGTATTTATTCACAAATGTTAAGATGATTTAAAAAGTAGCCTTTATTTGTAATATACGTTTTTAAAATGTATTGCTACAGACAGCTGTTAAACCAAAGAAATAAAATATTTATTAAAGAAGTTATATATTTCATGTTAATTTGCTTTGTGATGGAAAATGTATATAAAATTAGTATTACCTCATGTGTGGACCTGGAGTAGCCTATATAAAGAATGATTCACCAGTCCATCAGAAAACCTAATATATTTATCTCATGTTATATTTCTTTTTTATATAGAAATATAAATAAAAACCTTCAAATAAATAAAGAACAATAAAAATGAATACATTATTAAATGTTTTTATTCTATTAAATAGATTAAAAGATGTATAAATGTACAAATGTTATTGTCAAAAAATAACATCTATCAAAAACTAGCAAATACTGCATCTGTATGTCTTTCTAAAATAATACATTTTACAGTATTTAGAGATTAGGAAATATCTTTATAGGACTTATGTAAATGTTCTAAAAAAAAATCCGGGATTTTGTTGCATATTGGAAAACTGCTCTTTTTATGCAAAAGCAAAAACTCCATCGGCACCAGAAGAATGCTTCTTGACTCATTCCTATTAGATTTCTGTAAACATCTCTGAGTCAAATGATGAAACTGCACTTGTTGCAAGTAGTTCTTTAGTTAAGTCATACTCACCTTTAAATGGCTCTGAATGCAGCGATGGCATTTTGTCTGTTTAACGGTTTTGCAGCACTGAGTCTCCACCCATCTCTGTAACTTTTTTTACACACAGATCTGTTTTCATACTCTTTACACTCCCTTTCTTTTCGCGCGCACACACACACGCGCGCACACACACACACACACACACACACACACACACACACACACACACACACACACTAAGGGTGTTTAAAACCCACAGAGCTCTTCCTGCCGCTAAGATAATATGCTTGACTATATGCTAATCTTTTGCTTTTACTGTGACCAGTGTCCTCTCATCTACATTCATGCTGAGGTTTGAAGCAAAGCACGAAATGATGTTATTCGATAGACTAATCGAAAAACTACTAAGCAAAACGAATCTAAACACAAACTAAATTAAACGTAACTAAACCAATACTCTCTACTACCCACCGGGGGTCAGAGATCATAAAGAGGCGTTTCTTATTTAGACCACTTTTATATGGAATTATGGAAAAAACTCCTTCAGATTCATCTGTGATGAGTATTTTTACCTTTTCTTTCTCGTCTTTGTCTGCACCATCACTATTTCCCCACTCACATCTGCCCAGAACAGGGGGCGCAGGGGAATACCTCTACCCACTCAACACACACATACTATGAGTCTTGTTCTCGTTTCTCAGTACCAACGCATGTGAAATAAATGTGCACAAACATATGAGACGTGATGTGCATAAGCAGTCAAAAGCAGATCATATACTGTACAGTACATTTTTTTATGTAACTGAATTATCCCCCTTGAATTATTTTATTGTAAAAAATGTATATAAAATACATAGATGAGTCTAAACAGCCATTCTCTCTCTCGCTCTCTCTCTCTGTCTCTCCCTCTCAAAGGGGCCTGTTCTGTACAGCTGCATACTGTTTATGTCCCATTTCAGACAAACAAAAAAAAAACACCCAGATTTTTTGGTCCATAAACGACATCTTTATTGATATACAAGTGTTAACAAACTGAACAGTAACAATGGATTTAAAAATACATGATAATGATTTGGTTAATAAGAGATTATACAAACAACTGAAGTTTGTTTTATAGACATAATGCAGATTATGAACACAAAATGAACGCACTCATGACCATTTCAACAAACACAGTCACACAGACACTCACGCACACATCTTACGTCAGGCACAACAAGCTCTCACCAGGGTTTCGGGTGTGTGAACCCCATGATGACCGGGACATTGCGACAGACGGTAGGCCGCTGGTTTCCCACTATTTGTTCCAAGTGTGTGGAGCCATCTGTCATTAAAAACAGGAAGGCCCACGTTCCCCTTCTCCCTGGAGCTCTCTTCAGCTTGCTTGGCTATTTTCAGGAACCTCGCCTCTCCCCGCGTGGCTGGTAGGGCCGGGCGTGGGGCCCTAGCGAGAGTGTCTTGAAGTGGCAGCGAGGCCAAGACTGTTGTGCCCATCTGCTGCGGACCCAAGTGACCGCTTCATTATTAATGGGACCACGAGCGCTGGTGACTTCTCAGATATGCAGGCCTGGCCTGAGGAAGTGCTCACCGCAAACTATCTCCGAGCGCTAAAAAAACTCATTTCGGCCCCCTCACGCTGGCCCTCAGCATCACACTTCTTCTTTCCTCCATTTTCTTCTCGTCTTATTCTTTAACTCGCTCTCTTTCAGTCTCGATTAGTTATTTTCCTCTAACCTTTCCTTTATTTCATCATGTGATCATTTCCTGTTTCAGACAAACCTTCGCTTACTTCCTGTAATTTGAACATTCTTCATTCCGTTACCTGCGCCTCTCTGTTTCGCTCTTCTTTACATCTCACTGCTTATTTTTGTCACATCCTCGTGTTTGTGTGTGTGTGCGTTAAGAGGAACCGGAGAGATGTAAAAAGAGTTGGGCTGCTGGGCTCACCCATGCATGCTCAGTAAATTAGAATGAACACGGGCGCCAATCAGCTGCCTATGCCAAACACCCGCATCCTCCGTGACCCGGGGCCATCTAATTTTCTGCTTAATTTTGCGGCAGTCAGTTTGCATTTTTGGATGATTATGTGCTAGGAAATTAACAATAAATAACAAATGTGGTCTGAAAGCCTGCTCCGTTTGAGACCGCCCAACCCACCCCCGGTCCCGTAGTTCGCCGTGTTCAGACGCGCTCCCTCCGTTGGCCCCGTCTGTCAGGCCGGTAATGAAAATGTCTGTAGTTCTTTGTGATGTAATGTGGAAGACAGTGGTGTATGCGGGTGGAATCGGGCCGTTCTTGCCGGGGTGATGGAGATACACAAAGAAAGGCCATTTTCCTTTAATCACCTATCACCTCTTCTCTATATGTGAGGCGGCATGTGCTGATGACTTTCTCTCTCTCTCTCTCTCTCTCTCTCTCTCTCTCTCTCTCTTGCTTTTGCTCCTGTTAGAATACCTGCACAGGATGGAAACTGAGGAGGCACAGGAAATGTCCCAGATAGCAGGTACGAGCTGCACCTTACACAGAGCCGCAGTAAACCAAAGACCACCGTTATTTGACTGTTTAAACAACATAGGCCACATGAAAACTACACAGGCCTGTCTGATCAGACAGATGTTAAAGCTTGGGGGATGGAGCCGTTTTCTTACATTATAACATGTGAATCTTTTCTACACCAGTCTTTTAACATGTGTACATTTTATCGTTTAGTCTATTCATTGACAGACTGCAGTATAGATCACTGAAATGTTTTATTTCGACCTCACAACCTAGTGCAACCAAAGCAAAAAAATATTTCTCAAAATTTTCACAATAATGGAACTCCTAGAATTGACCCTTTTTTCATAACAAGTACTTTTGTAGGAAAATTGGAACATGGAAAAGGGAAGACACTTTGACACTCTGCAGTGATACGGTCAGCATTTATGCGCCGTCTGCAATGTCAAATCTAAACACAGTTGTGAAACTTACACAAGGCATATTATAAGGCTCCAGATTTAAGACATTTGTTGGAAAGATAAATTTAGTGCTACTGAGTGTCAATGCTGGGTCACAGGACAATGAGTATTGGTTGTTGTCTTGTTTTTCTTAGTTTAGTGTATCATTTCTGTTTTATAGCAGCACCAGAAGTAACAGTTGAGCCAATGTTGCTATGTCATGTCAAGATGCTTAGACGGTTTCATCGGTTTCATGAATCGTAACATCCGGTCTGTTTTTGTTGATCGGTCTGGCTAGTGGCTAACTTTTGATATTTTATTTATTAATATTCATTTAGATCAATATTGTATTTTATAATAATTGTATTACATAAACAATTTGTTGAATTTTTTTGAAATATTAGTTGAATTAAATAAACTATTTGTTGAATGAGTCGTGTAACTGTTCTTCTACTGGTAACCCCAAATAATTCTGACTAGACATACTTTTAACTTGCTAGTGTCATTTTTTTGTTATTTCTTTTGCTTGTTATCAGAAATATTTATTTCAACTGAGGTCAAATGTTACAATGTGGTAAGGATGTTTCAACAGCATTTGTGGTGGTGGACACTCAGCGGGCTTGAGTCCGTTTTGGTAACTTCTCTACTCTCTGCTTAGGAAGGGACAGCCCTAAAGCCAATGAGGGGGGAGATGACCAAGATGAGGCCATGCCGATTCCTGAGGACCTGTCAGCCAGCACAGGCCTCCAAAACAACCGCACAGACAAACCGCTGGGTGAGTCAGAGAAGCCAAAGCTGGGACACAAACGCACAACTTGTGACAACTACCCACCACAGTTAGACGCAATGCTCTGTCTTTAACTGCAGCCCACTCGTATACGCTCGGCCTGACACACAAAACAATAAAATGCATACGCCGGATACTAACCGCTGCGAGATCACAGCGTGAGCACAAAACAGTTGATAATGTAGCTTGTGATGCACGCTTCGCTTTTTGTGATAAGATGTGCGCTTACCGTTTTCAACGCCACACGTGGTTCAAACTGATCCTTAGTGCCTACAGATTCCTAAAAATTGTTGGAGATGTAAACGTCAGATTACTAATTTAATATACGTGTACACTGCGTATTCACCGACTCATATCTATACATAACATGCCATGAATCACAGTTTAACCCACTCACCTGAAAAACCATTTTGGAAACAATGAGCCAAATGACCAGATAAAAAACAAATACATTCAAATTACAAACCAGTACAATTTCTATATTTAATAGTGCAATAGAGTTTCCATTGAAAATGTCAGACTCGCTATAGTAACAGAAACTTTAAATGAGTTTCTCTGTCGGTAACCACAGTGTTAAACGTGTGAATACAAAGTGGGTTAACTAGAAGCAAAAATGGGTGGGAATAAATTTGGCTAACCAGAAGTTAACAGATGGCCTCTTTAAAATGTTGATGTATTTTAGTTTGGAATTTTCCCTCCAGAAGTTCCAGATTAACTTGGACTTGTGACATGGTCCCTTTGAAGCTACTGCATGTAAGAAACAGAGAGCGAATCGTAGAGGAAACTGAAATAGGATGTGCAAGAGTTTCCTAAGAAGAACTCAAGTTTCAACACTCACTCAGGGAGATAAAATGTTCAGGAGCAACACTAGATAGGCGCAATATCTCAACAAACGCAGACATATGTGCACAAGACTGCACCTGCACCGTATGCCATACTTTCACTTCAACTGCCAAGATATTCACACACATCCACACACCCACCCCTATTCAAATGCATCTCAAAGTCATGCTTTACTCTCTTAAAAAAATGATATTACCATGTTCAAAATAGCACTTTCAGATCTTTATTTTGATCTGGTATCTAAAACTGACGTCCTGATAGCACGCTACTTATAATATGTTACGACGTGCATCAGATTGGATTTGCATTCTTAGATAAATAGCACTCATTTTACAATTAGAAAACTAGAATTCACGGATGCGATAAAATATAGCAAACAAAATAACAACTTTAAAGTTACAGAAGTTAATATAGTCAGAAGGTCAACAGTTCGATAAAGCGATGAGATATCTTTGATGAAAGGCACAGAATGAGAAAAAGAGCCATGCGTGTTCATCCGCTGTACTGGAGATGGTTTCTATTCCTTTGCTGGTCATCTGTTGAATAGCCAGGTCTTTAGAAAACAGTAAAGTCTTTTTTTGTGGAACAAGGAACCACATTTGAAAGTCTCTGACCTCGTCTACTATCAGAGCATGCGTGCGTATGTCTGGCTGTATATGTTGTCCCTGCATGTAGATGATATCAGTCGGTGTGAGAGAGGATGTGAGTGTTATATCTTCACACTGCATCACTGCTTCTCTGATTAAGACTGAAGTATCAAGAGAGTTGCAGCTTTCTGTGCAAAGCTGCAGCGTGATGCACTATCACACGTGTGGCCACGAGAACATCAGGAATACAAACACACACATTTATGTTCAAATTACAGGTATATATTATACCAAAATATAACATTTTTGACTAAAACCATAATCATGATTATTTTTGCCAATATTGAGATCATGATTATTTAAAATGATGACTTTCGAAACAACATAGAAAAAAATCTCAGAAAAAAACTGTGAATTCAACTGAAAAATAAATGTAAAGCTGCACCGCTGTAAAGAAAAGGGGTGCGTTGTGGATTTCTAACATAAGAAAATTGTGCATGGATCCTTGCAAAATGGAATGCAATTTATCTCGATTCTTTTGTTTTTGTAATTATTGGAGGCCAAATTGACGATTACGATTCATTTTCGATCAATTGCACAGCCCTAGTACAAAATGAAAAGATTTGTTGCTCAAATTATTTTATGGATGTTTATACAGTATCAGAATATGAGAATAGATCTAGGGGGGTCATAATTTGGATGTTGACAATAATCGTGCTATTGAAAACCATCATTATCAATATTGTGTATAAATAATTAATTCAACACTCATGTCACAACAGTTACAAACGCTTTGTGATTCATTGGCCAAGATGAGTTATTTATTTGATACATTTCAACAGATATTTTCATAATATCATTATAGTGAATGAAAATCATGACAGCGCTAGGTTTACTGCAATGTGAATTGATGCAACAGATTATTTTTCTAGTAAAAAAAAAGTAGTTTGGGAATCACATATAAGGTGAGAAGAGGTCAAATAAATGAGCTTATAATAATATCTGTTTGCCTTTTGGTTATCCACTAAGGGATGTCATTAAAAACGTAAATTTGTATCAGAAGAACAGCACCAATAAATCGTTCACTGTGAGACCAGAAATGTACAATAAGAAAGTAAATGGCTTAGTTTCAACTTTAAACGCTGGTAAACCGTTGTCTTTGGAAGTGTGCTCATGGGTTAAACTGTAAAATGTTTTTATGGTGCAGGGGCCTGACTTATCATGTAATTCCTCTTTTTCTATGTAAGAGGGAGAAGGCCTGGCCTTAAACCTGCTGCTTTATCAGAGGCGAACATCTAATTTTACTTACAAGTTCCTAATAATGTAAACGGAAAGGGTTCGCTTTACATGCGTGTGCACATGCATGCTCAAACATATACACTTACGCATGCGTTGCAGAGCTGTGGTTAACATGCATGTAGTCCTGCAGCTTTGAATAAGCGATGCAGTTATTTTCAGCACCAGCACATGGCCGTAAATGAATTGTACTATAACCAAGCTTTATAAACAGCGCCATGCATACTGCAAGAAATCTTAAATGTTGTTCTGACATTTTTCTTCATTAAAAATATCCACATTTAAATTAGTTCTGATGTATGAGATTTCCCTGTTAAGTCATTCTGTTCTATGTACGGCTCTTTGTTCGTCCTTGAATGTGGTTTGGACGCTTGCTTCCCAAAATGGGTAAATTAGGATGTGTGACAAATGTTATACAAAGTAAAAGCTCCTCTTCCCATCCCCGGTTTAGTCATAACTTCCCCAAAAGATCCATGAGAGACCATATCATGACAACAAGCCTACAGTAGTTCCCTCTGTCATACCCAGGTCACATCTCACTGGTTAAATCATCATATCATAAGCAGAAAGGTTGTCAGTGGATCTGTGTGCGAGGGGAAGAGCTACATCCTTATAAGGGCGTGGATGAAAGATTGCTTTCCTGTATTGACTTTACGTTGTACACAATGAGGTTCTATTAAGTGCTGTAATTTATTCAGACTTCCATATAAACCACTGTTAGAAGTCATTCTAACTTGAGGTGAGGGGTTGAAAGAGCATTTACCAGCATTTTGAAGTATAAAACATTATTAGGATTATGAAGGAACTAATCTTAAAGAGATTCACCCAAAAACAAACATTTTATTATCATTTATTCACTATCATGAATATGACTGTGGAACTCCAAAGAAGATCTCAGTTGTTTTGGGTCCATACAATGCAAGTGAATGGGGTCAGTGTTGTTCGGTTACCAACATTCCTCAAAATATCTTCTTTTGTGTTCCGAAAGAAAGTCATACAGGTTGAAATGACACGAGGGAGATTAAACGATGACAGAATTTTCATTTTTGGGTGAACTGTCACTTTAAGAAAGTTAACAGGGTTCAGTTCCAGATTTGACTGATGTTATTAAGTGTTCAGTCATGACACCTGCTTCAAGATTACAGACCAACTTTAATCCAGTTTTTAGTCTTCTGTTGGTTTCAATAAGAGTTATTGTTTTCAAAGAACTTTTCTCCACCTACAACGATTGGTTTGGCATTTATTTTTTCAGTTATTAGTTACGTGTTTTTCATTTGATGTCAAATTCCAAAAAGATTTCGGAAACACAGTAACAAGAATTCGACACATGCCTATATTAACTGGAAGACGGAGAGCTGTTGTGCCATCGGTACTCTCCAGACCGATCATGTGCTTCAGCTGCTGATCCCTGTAGTCTGAACTCAGAGAAGAAAAACTCTTTCACTTGTTGTGCTTAACAATTCCCTATCTGTTCTTCCCTTTCTGTTACTTCTCCATAACTCTTGTCCTTTTTTTCGGTTGGGCCGGCTTGGGTGCTAACGCTTCCCCTTTTCCCTCAGATTCCCATATTTCATTATTTCTACTTCTTCCTCTTAACTCTGTACAAACAGGGGCCAGGGCATGAGGAAATCAGCCTGGCACCACAGCATGCTGCTAACCACAGGCCCTTGAGCTCAAACTGTCCGAAAAGAGACTAACCAGACTTAACGCCTTTTTTGCTCAACAAGTGTTTTAACAATAATCTAAATTACAACTAGACAATCTGAACAATTATGTAAAAACACATTTACATGGTTTTTTTACCATTTTATTTCATTTGAGCGTTCTTTTTGCATGCTTCTGTGGGTGTGTGTGTGTGTGTGTGTGTATGTGTGTATGTTTACCACGGTTTGTTGGTCTGGTTTACACCGCTGAGAGTCCTCAGTTTCACAGCACTTCCTGTGTCTCTGTTTCCTGTTTATCAGTCATTTGTTTCAGAGAAGTGTGATTGTGAATGAGATGGTGCTTGGAGTTTAGATTTCCTTATTTGTGATCAGGCAGCCAAAAAGATGGCCAAACTATAATAAGTGTAAGTGTAAAAACACGCAAGGCAGCACTGTATTTTTCAAATGCTTGAGTTTGGGTCTTGTTTTTTTACTTTTGGGTCTTGTCTCGTTTACTGTATAAAGTACAGTAAACGTCTATCAATTATACACTCTTAAAAATAAAGGTCCTAGAAAAGGTTATTTAAAGCAAGTCCATAGAAGAATCATTTTAGTTCCCCAAAAATCAGTCAAAGGTTACAAAAGAATCATTTCTTTCTTACATTTTATAGTCTAAAAACTGTTTTCACTGCAAATAATCTTTTTCTTAAATTGAGTAAAGGTTTTATATGGAACCATACAAACAAAATAATTGTTCTATAGCATCTTTTAGGGGTATATACTTATAATCACTTAAAACATATATCTGTTTTCTGTCAAAAATGTCACCCAAAAATACAAATTCTGTCATCATTTATGCACCCTAATGTTGTTCAAAACCTGTATATGAAGTGGAACACAAAAGAAGATATTTTGAGAAATGTCTCAGTGGTTTTGTTTTCATACAATGGAAGTCAATGTTGTTCGGTTACCAACATTCTTCAAAATATCTTCTTTTGTGTTCTGCAAAAGAAAGAAAGTCACATAGGTCTTGTATGACATGAGGCTGAGTAAATGATGACAGATTTTTCATTTTTGGGTGAACTATCCCTTAACGTCATTTTAATATCTGCATACTAAGTCTTCTTTCTTGCTTTTATTTGCATACTAAATTGTAAGTGGTATTGATTTTCTTGCATATATTTAGCCCTTCATCGCCACCTTTACACTGCGAACACAATGCGCATTACAGCAAGCGTCGATTCACGCAGCCGCCAAGCAGCGAGACATGCATGACGACGACAAAGCAATTCTGACGCAGCACTTCATTTATGCAGAACCTAAAACTTCAACACTATTCTAACACTGTTCACACTGTTTCATTGTAATGTGTCACAAATGCAGTTAATGGTCTCCAATGTCAAGTGGATGTTTCAGAAATGTGTTTTACCTCTTATCTGTAATGCAATAAAAGATGCTGTTGCGTAACTGGTAACAACCGGTAGTGCATAGTGTTAACTACTAAGGTCATGGGTTGATATAATGTAAAGCTTGAATGTACAGTTAGCGTCTGCCAAGTGAATAGTTGTTCTGCAGGTGCACTGTGAGACAGCTGTAGTTACAGAGTCAGATGAAGTAACCACCCAGCCTGGCGCTTAACTTAACAGGCCCACTACCCTCTTTTCCAGCCTGCAATATAAAAGTTGAGGCTCGGAGTGACGAGGAGAACGGGCTGGCCTGTGACATGAATGGAGAGGAAGAGGAATGTGCAGCCGAGGACTTGCGCGTGCTCGATGGCTCAGGGGCCAAAGTGAACGGCTCCCACGCAGGCCCTGACAGCAAGCCGGCCGCCTACCCCACGGCCGGGGGCATCCGCCTCCCCAACGGGAAGCTGAAGTGCGATATCTGTGGGATAGTTTGCATTGGGCCCAATGTGTTGATGGTGCACAAGCGAAGTCACACGGGTAAGCACACATGCCATCTACTCTCCCCTCCTTATATGCTATCACGCATGGCTACAGTAAAGCTATAGAGCTCATAAGGTGCAGGGCTGGGCAGGTTGTAGCTGGATGTGTTGTAGGTGACCATCCTTTTCTTTAGCAGGAGGCAGAGCAAGCAAGATGTATATTCGTTTTGTATGGTACGACTTGAATGGAGGGACTGTTTGAAATGTATAGGTTGATGTAAGTGACTAATCCGAGCATGATGGATAAAATAGTACAAATATGTTGTTGCAATGTGGTTTTAAAATATTAGTCCAGATCGTTGTTTTGTTGTTTAGTTCTATAGTAATATTTTGATGATAGTTTTTGTCCTTGCTTAAAAAAAGGACATGGTGGAGGTTCAGAAGAGGACAGAATATCACACACACATTTTTTTATGACAGCTATGTATGAAGACAAAGCAACAACAAACCAAGAAAAAGTCTCCCTCTCTCTCTCTCTCTCTCTCTCTCTCTCTCTCTCGCTCTCAAATGACAATGATTTCAGCATTAGTTATTTTCTTCATTTCTCAAATTGATATTCCACCGTAATGAACCCAAAACCAGTGGGTGAGAACATTTCTCAAAAAGGCATTTAACTTCTGCACTTGACGAACTAATGAAACTCAAAATGGAAGAAAGGAACAGCGGGCTGATGTAAATGCAGAAAAGGACGTACAATAAAAGATATAATCAAGCGCTCCCTATTTAAATACAAATATTCGCAGGAGGTGTCGTGCTCCTGAAATGCCTTTTTAATGAGTTTCTTTTTCCGTCTTTTTGCTGCTTCACTGGTGACTCTTATTTTATAGGCCTTTTGAAGAGAGCGCCGTATTAATAGCGTTCGCGGAGAATGCCACAACATTCGGAGGAGCTGGATATTGGTTTATTCCAGGGGCGCTGATCAGGAAGACTGGCTCTCAAACACAAAGTGTTTCCTTCACTTTATGTAAATGAGCTCTGCATTTGCATTGTGATGGGCCGCTCTTATTTTAGAGCCGAAGAAGAGGAAAAAATGAGATTTTCAGATCAAATTGACCCAGGCAGTGGTGCATTACGAAACTGGCAGGCGCAGTCTGAAAGCCTCTTGTTCGATCAGGGCCCCAGTCGGCGCGTGGAGCCAGGCGGTGCGAGTGAAGCGGAGAGCACAGCTCACGTGCGAGCTTCTGCCGGCGTGTTTGATTGAGCTTTGGCGCGAGGCGCTGCGATGTTGAAGATGTAATAGCGTGCGGGAGCCGTGTAGGACAGTGACCCTGCATTCACAGAGTAATAGCGCTACAGAAGCGGATAGGGGCAATATAGTAGCATCTCAGGCGCTCGATACTTACATGTCCATTTATAGTTGACATTTAGAGTTGAAATAAAATAAGCTTTGATAGAACTACAGGTGTTTATATGGACTGTAGAAGTTACATTGTCCTCTTGCTTGTAAATCGCTGCTGTGCTTCTGAAACCTCGTATCTCCATATTTTGTGATTTGTATTTTTAGCCATAAATCATTATTATTAGTCACCCCTTATGTTTGTTACTGGGTTTTGTAAATATCTAAACGATAAAAAGTATTAAAAAGTGCTTGTCAACAACACAGTGTTTAATCATTTAAAAACTAGTGTTTTTTTCCGTTTCCTGAAAAACAGCGCATTTGGACATACGAGGTTTCAGAAGGACAGCGACGAAATGCAAGTTTCGTTTATATGTTATTACACTAAGATGTACTAAAAAGTATTTATACAGATTTATAAAATATATGTTGCATGTGCATATGATGCTTTTCTCAAGTCTAACTTTTGTCAAATGTTTTGTAAATTTACTGTGCCCAGTGGGGTTTCTAATGTGTAGTTCTTCACATTTAATACATAGTTTGACAAGTTTGAAGAAACCTTTTTGTCTATTTTGATCTAATAGTTTATCATTTTAAGCCGACAAACATCTTTTAGAGATATGCATGGGCTATCTTAAGTAAACGTTAAGTAAACTTGCTTTGGGAGGCACTTTTTTTTATTTAAGGCCCCCAAAAAAGTATTCAGTCCTACTGAAAAAATATGTGTTCTTGATCCAGGTCAAGGTGCATGTGAGTTATGTTATTTTGATTTCTTCCAGGTGAGAGGCCATTCCAGTGTAACCAGTGTGGTGCCTCCTTCACTCAAAAGGGTAACCTGCTCCGACACATCAAACTGCACTCGGGCGAGAAACCCTTCAAATGCCACTTGTGTAACTATGCCTGTCGCCGTAGAGACGCTCTCACTGGTCACCTGCGCACTCACTCAGGTAACGCATGGTCTTGTCAAATGACCTGACATGATTCAGATATGATGCACAGATATGTTTCATAAACATGTGTTTCTTCACTAACTGAAACTTATGATTATTTGTTACGTTACTCATGTAGAGTGTCATATTTATTGTGTGTTGACTGAGCACATTTTGTTTTCATTTTGAACTGACAGTCGGAAAACCCCATAAGTGTGCGTATTGCGGGCGCAGTTACAAGCAGCGGAGCTCTCTGGAAGAACATAAAGAGAGATGTCACAATTACCTGCAGTGCATGGGCCTTCAGAATAGCATTTACACAGGTCTGTATATGACAGGGTGCCAAAATTCTGACTCACAGTTACACACAACCTATTTAAAGCTATTATACCAAATACTAAGAAAATAGGTGGCTTGTGACGCATTGTTTACATGTCATAGTTCATATGTAAAGAAATGTTTGGGTTTTGCTTTATTTTTAATATTTAAATTATTTTCATTGGTACTTGACAAAAAACACAATCCACAATTGCTGCGGAATAGAGGTCAATAGTGGAAGTACAACAACCCTCAAACAACATTCTGGTGTTCTTTTGTGGTGACGCTGCATAAACGCTGCCATGCAGGGCACAGAAGAACAACTGCATGCAATACCTCACAGATACAAACCATACACGCTTTTTAGGAACTAGCTCAAGGCAGTGGTATAGAAAACTAGTCTGTGCCAATTTGCCAAAACATGACTAGAGGCACATCTGAAAATTGTTAGCCTTTTCAGAGGGCAAGTGCAGGTTAGCGACGGGCATTTGAATCTTATGCGTGGTTTCTTTGTCTTGCTTTCTATAGTGAAGGAAGAAAACAGCCAGAATGAGCAGAGGGAGGACGTGCCTGCGTCTGAGAGGGCCATGGTGCTAGACAGGATAGCTAACAATGTAGCTAAGCGTAAGAGCTCTATGCCACAGAGGTTTGTGGGTAAGAGTTAAAAACTGTTTTCTATATATGAAGTGGTTAAACTTTGCAGTAGATAGGGAAAGTTCTTAAAACACATTTATTTTAAGGCTCTGAATAAAGAATGAAATAAAGATACAAAATAGTTGATAAAAAGTGTCACATGAATTAAAAAAAAGTTGCCTGGGCAAGTTGAAAAGTTGCTAAATCTGGCAACAACATTGCTAAGTTGGCATCAATGTCTCAACCCACGGATGGGTAAAATATGGACGTTTGTCTATATTTTGTCCAACCATGACTTGAAACATTCTAGCATTTTTTAGAGTGTATCAGTTTATATCGTCTATTATATCACAGCTGCAAATTTCTCATTTTACATTACACGAAACGCAGATTATTGAAATATGTTTTCTTGTTCGTACCACAGGAGAGAATCGTTTATCAGAGCTTTCATTTGAGAGTGGCTCAGGTGAGCTCATGCAGCCTCACGTCATCGATCAGGCCATCAACAGCGCTATCAGCTACCTGGGAGCGGAGTCCTTGCGACCTCTGGTTCAGACCTCGCCTGGATCCTCTGACATGGTGGTCAGCCCCATCTACAATCTCCACAAGACACAATCCGTCGAAGGCAATGGCGTGTCGGCTAAAGACAGCGCCGCGGAGCACCTCCTTCTGCTCTCCAAGTCCAAGTCGGCCTCCGTGGAAAAGGACGGCTCCCCCAGCCACAGTGGCCAGGACTCCACTGACACAGAGAGCAACAACGAAGAGCGGGCGGCCGGAGGAGGAGGGGTGGCAGCTGCAGGTGGTCTCATCTACCTGACCAATCACATGCGTAACGGAGGCCTGCCCATGGTGAAGGAGGAGCAGCGTCATTTCGAGGCCTTGCGCGCGGCAGGGATGGAGCTGAGTTTGGCGTCGTCGGAGGGGTTTAAAGTGTTGAGCGGAGAGGGAGAAGAGGTGAGGGCGTACCGCTGCGTCCATTGCAGGGTTTTGTTCCTGGACCACGTCATGTACACAATCCACATGGGTTGTCATGGTTTCCGAGACCCCTTCGAGTGCAACCTGTGCGGTTACCGCAGTCAGGACCGTTACGAGTTTTCTTCGCACATCACGCGTGGAGAACATCGCTTCTGAGTCGCTCCACATACGCAACACTTTGATCTTCCAGAATTCCAGAACAGTCCGTCCCAACATTGTACACATGTTTGTCATTTGTTTAAAAGCATCGTTTCACATTCCTTGATTTGAACATATGTACATACATTATATATTTCACTGTTTTGACTATTTTTCTACAATGGTGTGAGTTAACTTTGAGTGGTCACAGGCAAAATATTGTGTGTATACCTACTGTAAGTGAAAATAAAAATTAAGTACTTCAAATACGACATTCACAAGTAACCCCATATGAAATGTTTTAGCTGCCATGAAGACAAAGAAATATAAGTAATGCTAATAATAATACAGTTTACCTTATATCATTGCTATACAGTATTGTGATCCATAGTGATTTGTTTCTGTATTTAAACTGTTTTATGAAAGTCATCATTTTTCTCATCTTGATTTTGAATATACATATTTTGATATCATCTAAGCAGTCTAAACATGTGCATATTATTTTATAATTTATTTACAGTGAAATTACAACATGACTTGTCCATTTTGTTTACATTTTTAAAATGCTCCCATTTGTTATGTATTATATGCACAAGATATAAAACAGAACCCATCGTACCTTTGTGCTTTAGATGTTTTTACCTTTTTGCTTGAGATTTATTTAACAGTAGAGTTTTTCAGCATTTGTCTCGCACACCAACATCTTAGAATATATATGCTTGCAAACTATGAATAAAAAATATTTTACAGTTGTTCAACCTCTGCTAATGTTTCAAGTCAATTTTGTTTAAACACTCAATAAATGCAGATAAAATGTATTATAACATAATGAAGAAGAGATAGGATTTGGGTTCATGTCACGCATATGGATCATTAAGCGTCAAGGTAATTATATATATATATATATACTTGTAAGTAAATGTAATGTAAAATTAATTTCTATATACATTTTGTCTTGTGACTATGTGATCATTGCAAGCAAAATCTTAATCAAATTAATTTAATTCAATAAACAAATTTATACTGCACGTCAGCATTAGCGAGTGCCATCGCTAAAAGGGTAAAACAATATTTCTCAGGTGTTCATCAATCGACAGTATGTTTCCAATTTCCAAGTAATCATATTGAGCACATAGTGACAAGTTTGACGCATCTGGCAGACGCTTTTTTCCAAAGTGACTTACATTGCATTATACTCTACATTTTGTTTCCTAATATGTGCAATGCCTGGGATCGAACCCATGACCTTGGCATCGCTAGCCCCATGCTCTAACCACTGAGCTACAGGAAAGTGAACGGGCAGAGAGCAGATATATCAAGAGACCAAGAGTAAACCTGACCCAAGAGCTCATCAGCTCATGCAACGACACATACACACATCCAGATGGCTGCTGTGTGATTGGGTGGAAAGGGGAAGCAGCTGTGGCCAACACAGAGCCCCCCACGCTTCACTGGGACCTAACAGTGGAGACAGTGCATTTGCATGAGAGGAATAATCTGGCCAGCACCCCCACCAGACTCAATCCCAAATCTCACTTCTCTTTTCTGTTTCGACTTATGATAACACTGCACAAATAGACTCCACCCAGTCAGAGAAACTTAAAAATTATGTACCAAGTAACGACAAACCTGTATATCCAGCCATTATGAGATTATCAGCATTGGCTGGTAACCATGTCTACAAGGCCTATTAAGAGAGGTGTTGCCTTCCCCTTGTGTCAATTCCAAAACCTACTGTTTTGGCAATGGGTAACATTTTCTGTTAAAGGCAGTTAGTTAGAAATTTGCTCTAAAAGGAGCATGGAATGATGGAAGTTTAACTCTATAGTTTGTAAGTTACAATTATTGTTTAGCTCTTTGACGAAATTAGAACTGCTCTTTTATTTGTGGGTCGCTTAGGATGAAAGCATATGCTAATAAATGTAAAAGGATTTTTGGAAACATTTGGGATATTTAAGTGCACAAGTGAAGAAAACATATAACACTGTGATAGTGATTTTGGATATTTTTATTCAAAAATCTTACATATTGTCCCTTTAAAGTTGCAGTCCTTACCTTCTGCCTGTTTAAAGCATAAAATTGCAGATGACTTTACAAACTTTACATACTCATCTTTAACCAGACATTTTAGCAGATCACTTAACTTCATTATTATACAATAAGCTTACTGTTGTGAATCAAATAAGCCATAGAGACTAAATCCTAATGTACTTAATAATTAGCTTATATTTTTTAACCAAATATTTAGGATTTTTTATATTGGCAATAATAATGAGCAATGCCTTGGTTGTTCCATCACAACAAGGCACCAAATCGCTTGCAAAAACCTTTGCACATTCGGTTCCTCTGTGGTGGAATGATCTACCAGCCTCCACCCGAACTGCAGCATCCTTCACAACATTCAAAAAAACAACTCCAAACATACCTGTTCCGCATCTATCTGACTAACCAATAACTGTCTATGTTTTGTTTAATTTTCTCCCTTGCTTACTTCAGCTTAATCCTCCTAGTAACATAGCCTTGCGGACTATTAAAGTCGATTTGGATAAAAGCATCTGCAAATGTAAATGTACAGTCAAACATATTTCAATATTTTACTGCAGAATGCCCAATGATTAGAATTAAGTATCAAGAATAAGGTCAATAAAAATAATATTGGCCCCCTCCAATAAATATTGGCAACCTACCAGCATCAGCCATCTAAAAATCCATATGGGTCAATTGAGGTCTAACACTAATAAAACAATATATAAGCAGAAAAACCATAAAGTAAGATTAAATGAGGTGGATGGTGCTATTAGATGTAGATGCAGTGGTAAAACGTCTGGAGGAATTCTGCATGTCTGTCCTCCAGCTGTGGGCAACCCCTGCTGTTCGGACAGACTTCCATCTCTCCTCAGGGATGGATTCACTACTTGCACTGCTGGCTAATTTTACAAAGTTTCAACACTCCGGCCAACCACACAAGCCTAAAATATTCATTAACCCGCTTGACAAAAAGATGAAAAATAAATGACACCCTTTTTTCATGGGCTTCCAGTTTTTCTAAGATTGTTTCATGAAAATTACATGACTGATTCATTTCATGTGAGCGCAATCTATAATCGGCACCTCTGCTGCAGAAGAAGACAACTCAGAAGTGAATTAGACTTTGAAATCCCACTCACCCTGTGAGGTGTATTAACAGTTCAGCCTGACTTCTTGTAAGAAATGGTTTTCTTGCCAGGAAGATCAATCAGCTATCTCTCTTTCAATTTTCCTAGACTGCAGTCATCAGGTTTCACACAAAACAGACATTGACTCTAACACATATCAGATGTACTCTGACAATGGAAATGTTATGAAGAATAAAAAACAACAAAGAATTTTAAGAGAAGCTAGTTCCACTCAAATAAAGTGACAGAATCGAAAACCACCTGAAAATTCAACAAAAAATCCAGGCAGGAATCACCCAAGTGGGTTTAAATAAAGCAATCCCCAGAATAAATCATTTTAAACAGCATCATTTTAACATTTAGGAAAAAATGATTGATATTTTGTAGCCTGACCAAAACCCATTCATGTTAAAAATCATTCATTGCTTTGTGATTTGGCCTGAGTGACTTCCCTCAGCACTGGACCAGCAACTTTTGTTCCACATGCCATCTGTGGCCACACAATTCTCTTCTCCATCCATCAACAATACTCTCATAACCTTTCACAGTTATCTGCTTATTTTCTAAAATACAAAATAACTTTTATGAAATTTATGGATGGTGTCTGGTCCAAAACCAGAACTCTTCCAATTACAAAAATGTCATTTCAATTTTTGATTTGCTCTTTAATAAACCGATAATATTGACAAAGGAAAAAAACTTTGGATGCAATTCTCAATTCTCTAGGCTATAATACCATTTGCATTTTTAAATTAAACAAACCCAACAAACTTTCCACTAGCAGGATTTTTTAAAAACCTATCTTCAATTATCCATCCTAGGTACAAAGCCTAGGACGTGGCTAGACGTGGTCCAAGACCGCATTGGCTCAGTGACAGGAAGAGCCCTGCAAGAGTTGATCTGTGGGTAACTCTTATCATAAGACCAGAATGCCTGCAGTGTTGCCCAACTTCCCCTCCAAATCCATTCACCACGACACAACACAATGGGAGAGTTGGCCCTAAGGTGTTTAATGCTCCATCTCTACAGGACAGAGAGCAGGTAAACACGGACAACCGTTAAATTTATTCTGTGAACACAGAAGGTGGGACTGGCTGAACATTGAACTAGCTGCCAGTTCCCCTTTGGATAAGGACATTCAGAAGGAAATTACAGTCAAGACCCCATGTTCCTTTTTAGTGCTAACTTGGCACATTTCCTCTATATTACAGGGAAAACGGTTACAGCTCCACTTTGTGATGCAACTGTTTTCAGGAACATACAACTGTTGTATGTTTATTTTGAGGCAATTGATACAGTATAAAGCAACATAAATGCTGGCCTGAGTCATATTTATATCAAGTTTATTTACATACTGTATGATATTGGAAACTTGGAAACAAAGTGGCAACATTTGTGATATAGTCAGCTCTATGACAAAACCATTTAATAAAAATGGACAAAATAAACATTTATTTAAAAAATGGCATTATACAATGTAAACAGCATTAACATAAAAATTCACTGTCAATCCATATCTGAAGATATTTGTTCAGCGACCACAGCCAAACGTCTTGTTCCACTCTTCATAAAGCTCAAGGTCTTTGGAAGAGACGCTGGGCCGCACTGTTTTAAGAGCCTCCTGGAAGTCACAGTACAGTATAGGCCTCACTTGTTCTGCCATGATGGTTGCAATGTCACTAAGACGAATGCTTCGGATGGGACCGAGTGCTGCCTCGCGACACAGCTGTGTCATATCGGCCCCTGAAAAGCCTTCTGTGCCCAGCACCACATTCTCCATCTCATCCGCTCCAAGCTGGCTTTTCTCACGAGACATGAGGTTAGTCACTATCTGCTGGCGAGCCTCAGCCTCTGGAAGAGGGATGTAGAGCCGTTTGGCCAAGCGACGTCGAGCCGCTTCATCGATCTCTTGTGGCCGGTTGGTGGCACCGACCACAAGGATACGATCTTCTGCTGAGGTGGCAGCTCCATCTAGCTGGACAAGAAACTCGGTTTTAATTCGACGGGATGAGTCGTGTTCCCCATCTGTGCGTTGGGAAAGAAGGGAATCAATCTCATCGATGAAGATCACCGCCGGCTGGTGACAACGAGCGATGGCAAAGAGCGCCCGCACCATTTTTTCTCCCTCCCCGACCCACTTTGAAGTTAGCGATGAAGCGCTGATGCTGAAGAAAGTGGCTCCGGATTGGCACGCAATGCATTTACCTATGAGGGTTTTACCTGTGCCTGGTGGACCGAATAGGAGGATGCCCTTAGGTGGCCCTCTGAGGCCGGTGAAGATATCAGGCCTCAGCATAGGCCAAACTACTATCTCTTTAATCGTGGCTTTGGCAAACTCCAGTCCGGCAATGTCATCCCAAGCCACCGGGGGGCCATGGTCCATGATCTCACTCATGATAAGCTCTATAATCTTGGGCTCAAAGTTTTTCAGTCGCTCATCAACAGGTTGCATGTCTTGTGGTGTGTTTTCCTTGGAAGTAGTCTCCTCGTCCTGTTTTGGCATGGGAGAAACAAATCTGGAGAAGGCCGCACGGGACCGATTTGCCCCTAGAGATTTTTTGGTGATTGGTGCAATGCTAGTAGCTGACATTCGCTGGCACTGATGGGAATTCTTTTTTTGCTGGTCGACAATAAGTTGCTCTCGTGCCGATCTAAAGTTAGTGCTGACACCCTCCTCTCCTCTCCGTCCCCCACCTCGCGGTTGCTGCTCCCTTTGTGATGGGAATGAGCTTTCAGTTCCTGAGCCGTAGAAGTTCTTCCTCTTGGAGGGGTTTGTAGAGGAAAAGAACACAGGCTGATTATGCACATTAGCCTCACTTGTGTAACTGACATTAGATTGGGGGAGAGAACTAACATTGCCTGTGGAATTAAAATCATTATGGCTAAAGATTGGTGTAGGATTCTGAGCTAGAAGTGGATGTGGAGGAGCTTCACATCCCCAGGTACTCTCAGCGCCGTTAAATGGGTTACTCGCCCCCCTTCCCATCTCAACTCTGGGTGGCAACACGGCGGGCATAGAAGCCTCTTGCTTTCCAGAGGAAGAACCAGGGATGGCAATGCCTCTCTCCCCACCTCCGTTGACCACACCACCAACAGTGATGTTAACATCTGCTGGATCTACAGGGAGTGTGCCGCCCTCTGACCCGGCCCGCATCATCCTCTGCACGCACGGCAGGTCGAACACATTCTCAACCGTCAGGGACGACTCCCATTTGTCGCTATGGTTCTTTTGATTACGGGCCAGATGCAGGGCACTATCTGCATAGTTGTTGAGCCCTGTGCGTGGGTCGTCTGAGTCCAGGACTGAGGCGTAGCGCTCAGAGTAGGTCCTAAGCAGGCTGGCAGCTCCGGCCGAGGAGAGCTCAGCATTCGCCCATGCATACTGAATGGAAAGGATGTGTGCCTGGTAAGCATCTGCCGTCTGTTCAGGTGTACAGGAGCCAGACAAAATGTCAAAGGACCTCCTCTGCCACTCGTCCAGGTGCACGCGGCTCATGCCTGGCCTATAGCAGCCTGCAGAAGTGTGCACATAATCAATTAATAATGTAGAAATGAACCACACAACAATAACACGGACCCTTTTGTAGTGAAGTATGTCAAATATTTTCAATATCATACATTTTTTATATAAAAATTATATAAAAATTAAACCGCATTTTTAAAGATTTGATTTGGCCTTAAAATTACTTAAAACCATGTATTTAGTCTATTTTTTATAATTACTTGTGATTTGTTTTAAACATTAACGTTTTATTAATATTTCTATTTTTAACTAAACTGGATATGGTTAAATCCAGCTCCATAAAACCATGAAAACCTAATGTTTAAATAAATAAAAAAGATCACAACTCATAAAAGCACCTGTGTGAATTATTTGAAATTTCATTTCAATAATAAATAAAAAGATTAAATGTTTAAATATTACAGTTTATTACTATGTATTGATATTGGTACACATAAAAAAACTCTTTCTCTAAACAGGTAGTGTTCTGGCTTTTGTGGAATCTAGTAACTTGGTGTTAGCACTTATTGTATTATTGTACAGGACTTATGACATATGGCTTTATTGCTTCCTAAAATCCCTTTGGATAAAAGCGTCTGCTAAAGTTTAATGTTTATCAGGGGTACTACAAATACAGTCCAAATTTTGACTTTCTGTGCTAAAGTTAATAGATTAATTCATGCATACTTGCTTCAAAATGTTAGAAGACACATTAACTGTAATAATAGGCAAATACAATTTTCATGGTGAATAGTTCATGGAACTTTAAGAGCTCAGTAAACGACATACAAGTCTGCATGAAAATGAAGCAGAGTCCTGTTTGTACGGTAGTAACGCAAACAGCTCCAAAACCACACCTGACCTCATTTTATTTTTGACGAGCAAATAAGCAACCTACCTCTGGATAAAATGTATTTCTTGTGTAAATACGGTAATGTGTAAAAGTACTTGTAAATCTACACAGCGCTGTGAGAGATCAACCATAACTTTTACTAAACTTCCCGCCTCCTGTTTGACGCTTCCGCCTGGCAGCTTCCGGCTGTCTAGTGCGCAGTAGCAAGATGGCGAGCGCCATCTCCTGTCGCAAACCGGGATGTAAAATTATTTATTTATTACTCTATATTGTTCTGTGCTAATACACAAAACATGTCATTAATTTATATAACGTTAACTTACAATTTAATATAATTTATTTAACTGCAGTCCGTAAGACACGACGATTTATAATAGCCTATGTGTGCGTGTGTTAGTGTACAACAAAAAAAAATTAGAATTATCCTCATCATGGTTGCTTTTCAATGAGTTTGGTTAATGATATAAAAAAATACTGCTGAAAGTCGAAAGTGTTACACCCTTTCTAAACCAAATCCACACTGTAGCAGTACCTTCTCTCTAATGTACAATGAAACTACAATACCCATAAGCCTGTGCGTGCCGACCCACTACGAGCTCGAGTCACTCCCAGCGGTACGTCACATCATGACAGCGTGCTGGGATAAAGAGGCTTCAACTGGGGGATTTAAACTGCTGTCTAGACGAGTACACAGAAAGCGGAGATTTACATGTATAGCTGGAGTCCGCCTCTATTATTTGGACTTTCTATTACTGATGTCTATTTGATATCTTATTCTTATGCAGTCATGGGAACAGAGGAAGCTAGCAGAGACTGTTAGCTGCGTGAATTGAGAAGCCAAATCGTCCTCTCCGGTGTCTCGGCTGAAGCGGTTTCAAGGAGTCACACCCTAATCCACAATATCTTGCTATCGGCCATACGAGTGCTATTACAGATGCCCACAGCTGCTTGGGATTTGGATTTTGGACTGCTTGTGATTTCTGTCTGCCATATCAATAACTTTGATATAAAATAACTAAGAAGTCATGCGTGTCCAGTTACAGTCTACTCTGTTGGAAGATAGATAACGTTAGCCAGTTAGCTAGTGTGTGATCTATCGTAACTTCTTTGGGATTTTGAAATCATACTGTTACAGAGGAATATGAGTTCGCCGATGTACACGTTTGTTTTGCGAGATGACAACAGTACAGTTTATGCCGAGGTCGCCAAGATCCTCATCTCGACTGGGAAGTGGAAACGACTGAAGAAGGATAACCCTCGATTTAATCTAATGTTGGGAGAGAGAAATCGACTGCCTTTTGGACGACTGGGTAAATGATTTTAAGATGATGCAAATTTAACATGCATTCCTACTTCTTGTTTAGCCAACTGCAAGTCCTTTACATATTAAAGTGTGTATTGTGCGTTTTTATTTAAGAAGTTGAATGCATAATAAACATTTGCATACCCAGTTAGCTATGATACAAAATTAAAGTTGTCTGAAAGCTTTAACTAAAGGTTTTAAAAAGTGAGTTAGATTCCAAAATGTACATAGATGCAGTACAGCATGTCCCACTACAGGACAAGTGGTCATGTTAGGTATCTGTGCCCTGTACAGGACATGAACCAGGACTGATGCAGCTGGTGAATTATTACAGAGGAGCGGATAAACTTTGCCGCAAAGCATCACTGGTCAAGTATGATGCTACACTCAATTTTGTGAATTTATATATCTGGTCCTTATTTTATGTTGAGTGATTTTGTTTTATTTGTACTTAAACAATGTTCTTGTTTAATGTGCAGGATTATCAAAACCAGTCCAGAGTTGAAGGACTCTTGTAACTGGTTCCCTGAGTCTTACGTCATATACCCAACCAACCTCAACACCCCGGTAGCTCCGGCCACCAATGGCATCAGTCACATGAAGAGCAACCCAAAAACAGATGAGCGTGAGGTGTTCTTGGCATCATATCAGTCCAGAAAAGAGAGCGGAGAGGGAACAGTGTGGATCGCCAAATCATCAGCCGGTGCTAAAGGTATGAAACTGAAGTATAAATGGTCATTTTAGTACATGGTTTGATATTCAGCAAGGTGGTTCTTGTTCAGGTGCTGGCATTTTGATATCTCATGATGCAAACCAGTTGCTGGAGTTCATTGATAATCAAGGTCAAGTGCATGTCATTCAGAAGTATCTAGAAAAACCACTGCTGTTAGAACCAGGACATCGCAAATTTGATATAAGGTAAGATGAGCCGTAGTCATACTTTCTGTGCTTAATCTTTTGAAGCAGTTCGATCTTAATCAAGTCAATCCATGTTCTTTCCGGCTCTCTTGTAGGAGTTGGGTGCTTGTAGACCATCAGTATAATATCTACTTGTATCGTGAGGGTGTGTTACGAACATCGTCTGATCCGTACAACAGCTCGGATCTTCAGGATATGACCAGTCACCTGACCAATCACTGCATCCAGAAAGAGCATTCTCAAAACTACGGCCGTTACGAGGAGGGCAATGAGATGTTCTTCGATGAGTTCAGACAGTACCTGTTGAGCGCACACAATGTTTCCATGGAAACGTCCATTTTACCTCAGATCAAGCATATCATCAGGTGCTCCTTCACTATGACTATTCACCATGAATTCATTTAATTTCAAGAATGACTCTGATGTTCTGTTACGTAAATCTGAAAGCTTGTTATCTGCGCCTGCAAATGAGAGCTATTCATTCGGAAACTACTCTCCAGCGAACAAAGTTTTCCACATCTCTCTCCAATTAAATGTTCAGTTTTGCTGTCAGATATGACAAAAAAGTCTCAACCTTCAATATACGTCACAATAAGAAAGTAAACACCATTGCGATTTCCGTTTCATGACGACTTCAAAACCTTGAAATTCTGGAAAATTGCACAGATAAATTCACAGAGATCTAATTCTATAATTCCAGTTACTTGCCATTTGTAATTATTTAAATAATACTTTTGCATTTAAAATCTAGCCAGAGAACAACAGATTCAGTTTTATAAAGCTCCATTTAACCAGATGACATGATTGTTACACAACACTAAACTCACAGATGCATTTGCAGGTTTTACTGCACTTCAGCATGCACCTTTAATGTTCTTCTAAAGTCTGTATCTTGTCTCAACAGGAGCTGTCTCACATGCATTGAACCAGCCATCAGCACTAAACATCTTCCCTACCAGAGCTTCCAGCTCTTTGGTTTTGACTTCATGCTGGATGAGAGCTTTAAAGTCTGGCTAATTGAGATCAATGGAGCGCCTGCCTGTGCACAGTCAGTACTGATCTCTTATTTCTTGCATTTGACTCTCACTGTAGTATTTCTTGGAACTTTCTTTTGCTTTTTTATTTATTCTATACATTTGACACAAGATGCCTTTTCCCCACCATCATTCATCATAAACTGTAACTGTATAACACTGTATAATACAGTAATGACATTACCATTGTTCTCTCTGGCAGGAAACTCTACTCTGAGTTATGTCAAGGCATCGTTGATGTGGCCATCTCTACAGTGTTCTCTCTGAGCGCTGATGCTTTCTCATGTTCACCTCCGTTCTCCACTTCTCCATCTCTCACCTCCAATAACTGCTCCTCACCTAAAATCAGAGCACCCCATCACTTCGGCCCATTCATCAAACTATAACCATCACAGGAATGACATCAACAAATGACATCAGCCAGTGCGTGTGTCCATGAGGGTTATCGGTGTACTGATCTCACGGACGAGCTGGGGATTCATGTCTACATGAATGAAGATGAAGGGGTGTAACTCTTCTGCCGCTTTTGTACCAGTCAGCCATCCCTACCTGCTTCCGTCTGTCATCTATAATGCAAACGTCAATATGAATTCAAAGAGCTCAAAAGATTAAAGAGAATCGTATATGTAGTGGTATATCAGCTTCCGCAGAAAGGGCGATTCACTTTAAAAGCAGAGTGTGTACATTTACTTTGCAATTGAGGCTATAAATGTTAGGGACTCAAAAGAGATGGATTGCAAACACACATATGAATGAGGAAGTACCACCAAAGAGGAGGCTTGAGCTCCCTTATGCTTCAGATCTCTGTTGTGTTAGCAAGACTCCTCAGGACTTTCCCAGGCACCTTGATGTAATCATGGATGGATTAGAATTTTATTCCTGAGACTTTAGTGCCTTACATACTGAATGCACAGACGCACATCTTTGACACAAGCCCATATCTTGCTCAGCTTGATGTTTTTAACTTCTTTGTCTTTGTGTCCTATCCACTGTGAAGTTCTTGTGTGTGATTTTACGTACAGTGTGCATTTTATCGCTACAAATGGATCTGTCCTGGATATTTATCACTTGCAGTGTACATAGTTATGATGTCTACAGGAAGTATTAGTTGAAGTAGTAGACTCATGTTGTGTCTTGTCAGAAACTTGAAGGTCCATCGGTTCTATTTCATACAATCACATTTTACATCTGTAATTGGTTCATAAATACATTGACAGGTAATCTGTTAGGGAAGTACTTATAATTATTTTCAGGATATACATTTTTTACTTATATGTTTAGGATAATGAAAGCAGGAGACATAGCCTGTAGCTCTCCACCAATTTTGTCGCATGTCAAAGCATGTTGAATGCTGTGTTCTTTATACGAGCATCCTCCTAGTTAATAATTTTCACTCTTATAAAAGAAAAATGTTTTGGATTGTGTGTGTTAAGATGAATGTATCATTTCAGGTATTGTTTTATATTTCTGTACTGTTCAAATCGGTTATATTTTGATGGTTATACGTTTTAAAAATGAGTGGAAAAAATAAGACATTTTCAGTGCAGAATACAACATCGTATACAAGTCTGATACAATGACTGATATTTTGTTTAATGTTTTTTGTGGATGTCTAATGCAACATCCACAAAAAGAGGAATTTAGCATTTTTGCTAACTACACCTTGAATGGGAGGTTTCTGATGTCAGATGTTTCAATCTGTTCAGTTATTTAATAGCATAAAGAGTTGGCCTGTATGTGTTTATCATGATGAAAATGCAGCAATGAATAATCAGACAAGTATCAGTATTAACAATGTGTTATCTGCAGAGAAAGGAAGGATTTATGTTTGAGTTTAAACAGTATTATATCTATTTGAAGTACATTGCAGAAAAAGAACTAAAATGGTTTAGCTCATGTTAAATTAACTGAGGTCCTCATTTATCTTTGTAGCGTCTCTTTGCGCAGACTTTTCTGTTCAGTTTGAGTTTGCTGACAAGAGTTTGTATGTAGCCTGAATGAGGGAAAACATCTCCATCTAACCAAAGATCAGTGTGATTATTGTAATTCACATAAATGATATGATTTGAGTTGGAATGCTGTAGTTTTTTCTTGTATCTGCCTGAAGAAAACAATCCAATGTGTTTTACTTTTTAGGTTTGCTTGTATTTTTACTGTTGTTTGACGATATAGAACATCATGATATTTTGATTTAGCAAAAGTGTTTGTCATTCAAATCACTGCATCCATTATGTGCAATAAATTAGTTTCCTAAATACCCAACATTGTTATTATTAAAAAGTATGAACATCGATGATTACCATCAGTTTATCTAATGCATAATTTTTTCACATAAAGTAAATACTTTACAGAACAGAAAAAAGATGACATCACGTTCGTAAGTGTTGCACTGACCAGCGGGGGGAACCAGACACAAGAAAATAATCAGCATGTTCTTTTGTTACCTTTATTCAAGTATGTACATTATAGCATACACCATTCATAAAGTCAAACACATCACCACAAATATGCAGCTTAGCCAGCACAGCGGGCAGCCTGAGAACAGGGAAGGGTACAAGAGTCCAGTGCGCATTTTAGAATATACTGTACACAGACAAAATCTTTAAAATAAACAAAATGCTAGAAGCCAGAACACAGAAACAGACAGTAGAGATGCAACATCATACACCCAAATACAGTAATAAATATCTCAGGGTTACATCATACAGGTCAAAAAAGTTTTGTTACACACCGGGAGTTCAACTGAACATGGTGTACTATTTGTGTGTACAGTTTAATAATTGTATTTTTGGTGACATGTTGCCACCTTTAAGTTACAAATTGTTGCATGTAAAATGAAAACCTTGCAAATAACTGCATACAGTATGAATAAAACATCAAACTCTGAATTCAGAAACAAAATGCCATGTCAATAACCCTTTTTAACAAAAATACTAACAACTGATCAACAGCAAAAAGAAAGAATATTGCAGCATATCCTTGAACCAGAAAATATGAGCATGTGCAAAGCACATTTAGTCCCACAAGCATATGACTAGCAAAGCTCAAATTAGTGGCATAAACATCTGGATATTTTACAAAAATGTACATTATATATTGAAAGTACATGATACACACAAGCCAATCAGATATTCCAGCTTTTGTCAGTAAAACATTACATGCAAGATCAATACCAGCCAGCACAGAGCACATACTTCATCATGAATGAATAATTTCCTACATCCGTAAAATGGTTATTACAAGAGTTACATGGCTAAAATATATAACAATGTAAAAACCGAGCATATGGGGTAGCATGCATCAGTGCATAAATCCTATGATCATACATTGATACATATTTGGCTTCTATTTTTGATCAGATTAAAAACCAATATACACCCAATACATTTTTGACATTACAAAGTTCAATTTATTCTGTCACATGCTCAAAACCGGTAAATCCCACTTTAAAACAGGTGATATAGTGTAACATATGGGATAGAATTTAAATTCCAGTGCATTTTAATCTGAAGCATCAGTGCCTCCAATTCCATGTGTGATAAGTACTGATATGATAAATGAGGTGACAGGGAGACAAAACTGCCTCCTGGAGTCATTTTCTTTAAGTCAGTTTACAGACCTCATCAGTGAATTTAAGATCCATA
This sequence comes from Oreonectes daqikongensis, assembly GCA_026939265.1. NCBI lineage: Eukaryota > Metazoa > Chordata > Actinopteri > Cypriniformes > Nemacheilidae > Oreonectes > Oreonectes daqikongensis. The sequence continues at coordinate 5,419,202 of JAOTQM010000049.1, forward strand.
GTCCGTCAAAACATCTAAATCAAAAGTATATATCCATCAAACCACAGCTTAACCAATTGCAACATATAAATCTGAGGTAAACAATTTGATTTAGTCTTGTTACAGGCAAAGGGTTCTTTAGGTGTAACATAATTTATTAAAAGTGCATTGTTACTTTGCATACCAAATGCTTTTTCAGTCCTGAGAAAGCATTCATCCATCTATTATTTCAGACACGCGTTGGTTAAATTTGTTTCATTTACATTAAGAAAGGACTGTTTCCTATGCCTTGCTTTCTAACCAAGATAAAAAGGCCTGGACCCTTCCACTTTTCAAAAACAGTCAAATAAAATGTGCATCACGGAATCAATCACCTCTCATGTAAACATTGACCTTCATAAACATCGATGTAGCTCGTTTCATAAAGGGAATTAGTACAGAAGTGTCATGGTCCTCTGATGTTACTCTAAATATAAACATTTTGTAGGTTTCAGTGGCAGAATATTAAGTGACTTTACTAAAAAGATGCACTTCTATCACGCAAGTCACTATGATCTCATAACAACAGTCTCAACAAAACAACATTGTCAAAGTACCCCACCACCCCTTAAAGGGAAAAACTAAATGTAAAAAAAAGCAGCAAACTGAGTCTTGACCTAAGCCTCAATAGCCTTCAAATGTATTTCTAATTTGTTGTGCACTTTGGTTCAAGGACATTTTGACAGTCTCTAGTCATTTCCACAGCTAGCTGTAAAGGCGTCAGAGAAATAAATACACATACAAAGTCTTAAAAGCAAAAGGAACCTCCAGAGAATGTAGTTCTGTATAAAACCAGTTCAGAGCTGAACTCCGAGACCTCTTAGTTCCTCTCTTCATCACACATCCAGAAGCAGACCTTCAATGTGCCAGATCAGTCTGACTGGAACTCAGGTCCCGTCCTCTCCTTAGACGATTATTTCGTTCCTGTAAAGAGGAAGAAATAGACAATAAATTAAATTAATCTCCAGAGCTCTTGAAGGAAGAGAATAAAAGACCATTTAGGGTAAAGTCCACTTTAAGATGCCTTATGCAAAGCTTTCTTGTAAACCAAATCTACTTTTTTAAATTTAGCCAAGAATGAAGAACTGTGATAAATGTTACACTAACAGAAAGAGGAACATGCAGTTTAAAGTCCTTTTAAGAAACATATGCCCAGATTCTCTACACGAACAAAATTAAGAACACTTATCAGTCATGAAAACTAGTATCTTGGTGTTAGCACTTATTGTATTATTGCCCCGACATATCACTTTATTGCTTCCTAAACTCTCGCTTTGGATAAAACCGCCTGCTAAATTACCAATAGTAATAAAAGAAGTTAACAATTAAGACTAAATGATGGAACACATTTTGCGCCACCCCCACCCTAAAAAATTGAAATCATAACAGCCGGTCCATCAATTATTGTTTGATGTTTTAAGACAATATTGTCGATTTTGAGTTATTTTTGTAAGAGAATGCACCTTTTATTCTATTATTATTAATATTTGTTTCTTATTGACACTAGCAAAATTATTGAAGCAATAATCGTTCGTCAGAATATCAAGATACGTTAGTATTTTATATTTAATGTCTGTGAATATGTACACCTCACATTTACATTATTAGGTTTTAACTTTCAACAAAATTCTATAATATAAATCTTAATCATAATAATATTTTTTAAATATAAAAAAATACACTAAGCTCAGTAACCAAAGATCATCTGTGGTTACTGAGGACATTAGCAAACACAATCAGACATGCATTAGTCTGGTCAAATCTACACAATTCATTCATTTACAGAATGTGTTAATAATGAGAATCGACCTGTGGGTGTGTTGATGATAACACATAAACATGAAAGAGTCAGAGTATAACACTAAAAGACAGTGAAATGACAAACAGATGGGCTAGAAACCACAAAGAATACAGCAGAAGGTTTTGACAGACATACATAATAGAAAGACAGACGGCAAGAACAGATTGCGTGAAAGATTGAGAAAAGATCTGCCAGGAGAGAGAGAAGAACGTTGTCTTACTTCGAGTTCTCCCACAGGTTTATCCGGCACGTTGAGAACTCCAAGAGAGCTGGCCCTCTTCAGACTGCATCCGACAGACCACATGCAAGCATGTCAGTTAGGTCAAAGGTCAGGGGTGAGGGGTCACGTGGGGAAAGAGAAGGGTGAGGTGGGGTGTGTGGGATGGGAATGGGTGGGTTAAAACTTGTTAATGCAACTTTCACCGAAGTTGATGTTAATATACAATGTGGATCGATTATAAAAACATGCAATGACACTGTGTGTTATGTTAGTCATAATAAATCTTGCTTACAGTACAGCTAATAATTCTCAAAGACATTTTCTACACACATATATCTGTTTATTATCACCACTACCGAGCTCTTTCCGTCCAATTTCTGTCGATTGTTTGGTGCATTTTGATAAAAGCATAGGAGTGGGTGAATAAAATAACATAGTTTTTATTGCTGCTTGAACTATTATTGTAATAATGAAAAGGATTCCAATGTTGCATAGGATCATACAAACACCAAACGGTATGGGGAATTTAAAATAACAAAAAGACAAACTTAAGGATACACAGGGGGAGTGTTGGCAAGAGGCTAAGAGAAGATGAGGAGAGTTTAAACCGAAAAATACAAACCGGGTTACACAGCGAGACAGAAAACAGAGAAAACAGCCATGCAGCAGACAGAAGATTTGCATGAAAATGTTTATTTAATAAAACAAATGTACAACACAGACAAATAAACATTTTCAAATAAAAAACAAAAATCCAAGCAGACGCAAAAACGCATCCAGAAAAGTCACCGAGCAAAAAGGCATAAAAGATGAATCAAGTTAAAATAATAACACATCAGAAAATAAAGTTAAAATGCAGGGAATAAATAAAAACCAAATGAGATTTCACAGGGTAAAAGTTGTCAGAAAACGTTAGTTACATCTGTGTGTGTGAGTAACCCAGAGTAACAGACACGAGCGAGTTAACCTCACAACACATTGCATTATAATGTCAACCATTGTGTTAGATATATATGTGATTCTTCATGGAATTCATAGTTAGGTAGGTTTGTACATGTGCAAAGTACAGTCTGGTTAATAGAGCAAGCAAATCCTGTCATCCACTCAAAACTGAGTAAAGCGGTGGACTTGTTATATTTGCTGGCAATGTTTAAACATTGAACTTTCCTTCATTGTAATGGTACCATGCCCATCTCCCATGTAGTAAACCACGTGCTCTCCCTCACATCATAGAATAAAAATGGTTTTAAAGTATCGCAACTTTTTTTTAAAAGCTCTCTTTTGGAGGACAAAAGAGCTGAAAGAGCTGTGTACAGTGTTTTGACTCTCCCGCTCCTAAAAACATTCTTAGGAAATCTAGCGACATCATTTCTTAATGGATCATACAAATTGCAGTTGTGTCCCAAATGGATTTTAAAGCATTTGTTCATTCTACAGAGTTTATTTGTAACCCCATTTAAATAACTGTCACACTCTCATCCCATAAGCATGACTGAGCACATATTCCAAAACACTCAGTTTATGGTTTCAGCATATGGTGGTGTCTCTAGAAAGAGTGTTTCGGGTTTGATCACAATCACACACTTGTTTAAACACTGTCGAGTCCAGTTTGGGAAGGGCTGATGTTGGAAGGGGGAAACTGGTCTGAATAAAGGGAAGTGGTGATAGTTACCCAGGATTTTTCGGTTCGTTTTCTCGTACGCCGCCTCCCTTGAGCTTGCGGACCAGTTTCTCACTGCTGCGTCGAATAGAGGCCCGTAGCTTGCTGAAGGAACCGCTGCGCTTCAAAGAGCCCGAGCCGTCCTGCGAACAGAAATGCTACAGCGTTAACCAATAATGCAAACTAAGCAATATTAGGATCGCCCTCATTTGATCCATTCACATCCTTAAACACACTCGAGCACAAATCACTTACCTGACCATATACATGTTAGATAGAAGGTCATTTACCGTCTAACATCAAAAAAGGACAGTTCACCCAAAAACAAAATTTATTTGTTAACGCTCATGGTATTCCAATCCAAACCCATGACTTTCTACTGCTGAACACAAAAGATATTTTGAAGTCTGTTAGTAACCAAACAACATTGATTCCTATTGATTTTCAATGTATGGAAACAAAACCACTGAAACATTTCTCAAAGTATCTTCTTTTGTGTTCCACAGAAGAAAAAGTCATGCACAGGTTATGCATTCCATGAGTAGCTATTTGGTTAGTCACTTTTCTGTTGACTTTCTAGAGATTTTCATTAATTAATCTGAATATAATTTTTATTCTATTTTAATACAGAATTAAAATGACTGAAAATGAAAAGACTCAAAACTATTATTTTCCAGCTGTTTCTCAGTGTCTAAAAACATCAGCGTAAGGTTGTCGTGAACGGTTTTTCTGCGTTAACATTCTTTTCTGTCTTCTGTTTGTTACCACGCTCTGCTCTGCTGCAGTCTCTTCCACCGTGACCCCTCACCTCTGACCTTTGACCTCGGCTATTCATCCAGGCGTTCCGAAAAGCAAGGAGGGGTGGAGATGATGGAGGTGGAGAGGGAAGTAAGGAGGAGACTGAAGAAAACTCCACACTGACCCAGATATTTCACAACCACCAACTTCAACAAGGTTCACCATAACATTTAACGCACACATACACACACAATTGCAATACAAGGCCTGAATATTTCACCAAACACACACATACGCATTCAAATACAGATGAGAAGAGCACACAGGCAGAGGCTGTGGTGAGTAAAGTCAGTTTTATTAGAAGTTATGAAAGACACAAGATGCAGCAACACACCAGAGAACAGGTTAGTAGAAGAAAGAAAAAAATTCCTATAGACATGCTTTTATTTATCTCATCCCTCTCTTTCTTGTCATCTGTCCATCTCCACCTCCTACTTATACAGTGGTTTAACAATAATGACCAATGTGAATATGGAGTGTGGAGAGTAAGATTTGGTCTATATAGAAGCTGACCGACACAATCATGCCACAATAATGCACTGTACAGGAAGTGACACAGACAGGATTGCAGAGCTTTCAGATACAGAAGCCATTGCTCATTGAGGGGAAACTCAAAGACCAAACCACACAGATCTGTATAGTGTGTCATAGGCCCTGATAAATAGACTAAAGCAATGTTCCGGGTTCAGTACAAGTTAAGCTTGTTTTCCAGTGTTTGTGGCAAAATGTTTAACACTGAATGTTTTATTTTCATGGTAATTGACATTAGGCCACAAAAGCTTAACTTAGAACGTGAAAAAAACAGAAATGTACAGCATTTACAGCAAGTCACAATACATGTCACATTTAATTTGACAAGAATGTTGTGAAAAACGGAAGTGCAGTTTTGTCTCACAGCTATTTTTTTCTGTTTTATGATCTAAATGTTATGGAAAACAGTGAAAAAAAATACTTTAATAACAACGGTCATTACCCAGGTGCATAATACAACACACTAAAAATGTTTTTCTTACTAAGCATTTTTGTCTTACATTTACGCATTTGGCTGACGCTTTTATCCAAAGCGACTTACATTACATTGTACTATACATTTGTACATTTTGTATAGTAAGCAAGTGGGGGTTAGGTGTCTTGCTCAAGGGCACCTCAGCCGTTACCCGCCAGCCCTGAGAATTGAACCAGCAACCTTCTGGTCATGAGTCCAACTCTCTAACCACTGGGCCACGACTGTCTTGTTTTATTAGTACAAATATCTACAAATTCTTAAATCAAAATACATTTTCTTGACAGAAGGAAAGTAAACTTGAATTGGGTACTTACGAAGTTTATTTATTACGAAGATTGTTTGCTTGCTTTAAACATAAACTTATTATATTTTCTGTCATAAAACAAGACTTAATATCTTAGGTCACTTTCCTTGTCAAGTAAATGTTTTTCTATTTAAAGGAGCAATGTGGAGATTTTTAAGATAATAAAAACATAACACCTCTGAAGACATAGTTATGTATATTATATTGCATTTCTGACAATAGATCCCCCTTAATGTTACGAGACAAAAATGCTTGGTAAGAATTTTTTGAAGTGCACTTCTAACCCTCACAAATGCTTAAATAAAGCCTTAGCACTTAATGTATCAAGATATTAAAACAATAAACAAAAAACAATTTCAGCTATAGTGCTAGACAGAACAAGGAAAACCAGAAAGGAAAACGTAGGATAGTCCCACTGGAGTATTAGAGCAGGAAAACAGAGATTGTTTACGAAGACAGAGAGAGAGCTTTACACAGGAGGCGACTCTGAGTTCTACAGAAGGTTAATAATAGACATACAGAGTCAGACATAGTGACATCGTATATACCTGAATAACAAACAGACAGTTAAAGTGACTGACAGACAGAGAGATTTCTCTACTGATATATTACAGACTCACAGATTAATATCAGGATTATTATAAGAGAGAAGTGAGAAGATGAGCTTTGACATGAAGGCCAAAGAACGTGGTTGGCTTTAGCCTGTTTATGCCCAGAGGAAAATGAAGGAGAAGGAAAGGTGCCGATCGGAAAGAGGAGACGAGAAACAGCAAAGCTGGAGAGGGAGGGTGAGGAGGGCGTCCGTCATGCAGAAGGTAAGTTCAATAACCACAACAAGGCATCTGGAGTTACACCTGCCAACCACGAGAGAGAGAGAGAGAGAGAGAGAGAGAGAGAGAGAGAGAGAGAGAGAGAGAGAGAGAGAGAGAGAGAGAGAGAGAGAGAGAGAGAGAGAGAGAGAGAGAGAGAGAGAGAGAGAGAGAGAGAGAGAGAGAGAGAGAGAGAGAGAGAGAGAGAGAGAGAGAGAGAGAGTGAGAGTGAGAGAGAGAGTGAAATGCAAGAGGAAGCAGAAAAGTACATAAGGAGGAGAGAGAGTTATAGAGCAGGAGGAACAGAGACAAAAATGTTACAGATTTAAATTGCAAGTACAGAGAATAAAAAAGACAGAGCAAGAGATGATAAGCAAATTAAAAATCGATAAGTTGTTAACCCAAAAACATACTGTACGTACAAGCTCAACGTAGCATGGCATTGCATACTGTATTTGTGAGAAGTATGTTTTTGGTCAGAAGGAGCCTTATACGAAATTAGCCAAATACGTTAAAATACTGAAAAGTTACTCAAAATAAGCTACACAAAGTTGTAAGACAAACACAAACAAGCAACTAAATTGCAGAAACTGGAAATAAAATCTCAAACTCTATGACTTAATACATCAGCATGTTGAAAAGAATCATGGGCTTGTTTTGAGTAAAATGCTCGACTGCATTAAATTCTGCACAAAAGTCTCATTTAGAGACCAAAGCCACATGCTGTGTTTAAAATGACTGCATCTGAAAACATCACATTATCAAGCCTGAGCCCACATGCAAGCCTATATATTATAGACCTCAGATTTGATTGAAGAAATATGAATAGATGAAAACAATAGCATGAAAATTGCTTGGCAAGGACAGAGGTAGAAAGCATTAGGAAACACCAACAAACACACTCTTCAGAATTAGAGCACGCTATGCATTTAATATGACAGATTAGAAATCACATAATGAGTACAGAACACACAGCCCACGCCAACATATGTGTGAGTGTGTGTGTGTGTGTGTGTGTGTGTGACCCCAACATGTAAAGACCCTGTTCATTGTACACTGTTTGTGTGAGTCTGTTGTGAGCATGTATTTAGTAAAAACATGCTTGAAGGTGTATAATTAAAAGAGAGGTATTTAGTATCTAAGACAAATAATGAAATATAAGGAATTATGGAGTAAGACAAAAAGAGACAGAGACACAAAAGACAGAGGAGGAAAACTTTCAGACCAGCTCGATGAAACAGAAGGGAGCCTCCCATAATCTGAACTAGGGATGGGCTCGTGTCAAAGAGGGATGCAGATTGGTTGTCATGGCACTAAGGTTACTGTTGCTATGGAAGTTGTGACTCAGAATTGCAGAGAGACTACAGCAGAGGTGTGATGGTGTCAAAACAGCTGCTACAAAACCTCTGCCTGACAGAAGAGAATGGCTTGCTAAAAGAAGAGAGGTTAATTCTAGTCTAAAGATTTACAGCGATTCAAGATAACTGCAGTGTTAACGAAACTTTTTATTCTAACACAATTCAATTCTGCTATTACGAAGACTTGGTCTGTTTGAAAGACATCCGCAAGCTATGCTTTGAGCTGCATGTGTCTTTTCAGCGAGTACTATAGTAATATGCAGCCATTTGACCTTGCTTACAACATTATCCATTTTAATTGATTTTAAAATCACTTAACATATCAATATATAAGGTTCATCACAATCACAAATACAGTAAATACAGTACATTAGTACAGTAGCAAATAGATTGACCTAGTCATGTATATGCAACATGTCCAAATACATTCATATCCTAATATATAAGCAGTATGTATATTAATAAATATAAAAAGTATGTGTAACATCATTTCAATTGTAATTGTAATTAAAAAGTTTGCATTAAAACTTTGAGTTAATTTAGGCATGAAAGAGTTAAAAAGCCTATAAAGCACTACAAGTGAATAAATCAATGAGTACTATGATTGCAACATGTATCAAGTCAGTATGTGTATATAAAGTATAAAAAGTAACTACAATCCAACACTGTTTGATTCCCAAAAAACTGTGTTGGAAATGCCCTCCCGAGGGTCTTGTGAGTGAAACAGTGTTGTGCTGACTTGTTACTTTAATACTTTCGCTACTGAACTCCATATAAGCAAATGTTATCAATCAATAGTCCTCTTACCCATGAGATTATTTAAGTGGCTGATTGCAGGTGTGATATGTTTTATATAAAAAGTCGAAATTGCACAAGGGGCCACACGGCGTGTTGCTTTATTGTTCCCTCTCTATACATGTAAGCCTGAGAGACACTCTGGAGAAATGACTGTGTGAGGGCCTGGGCGGTGTGTGCTGTACTTACCCCGTTCCACTCCACGCTCATACTCACTTCCTCTCCACCGTCTGGGCCGCTTTCGTACTTGACCGTATCAGAGTTCAAGCTCTCGCGGCTTCGCTGCTTCTCTCGTACCTCAGGGTCTCCCAGGACATCTGCCACCCGCTGCTTATGTGCCGTGTCCAGACCCTGCAGAGTGAGAAAAGACCACTGACTAAAGCGTGAAACATTACAAATAAGATCGAACACATTTAACCAAAGCCTACAAATCTTATTCAAAAGACGCTTATATTGAAAAGTGCTGTGCTGGATCATGTGACAAGTAGCAACCAATGGCATTTGTCAATAATGTGTAAATAAATCTGTAAATGTTAATACGTTTTTTCAACTGAACAAACTTAAGTGTGACAGAGTGGAAGTGGATTTTATATGTTATTTATTATTTTATTTTTGTTAATGATAATACCATCAGACTGGATATAACAAGTTATTAAAACTGCATTTTGAGTAACAACTTTCAATCAACAGTTAACATTAACAGTTAAACGCACGCATACGTTTGTTCAACTATCTTTGCGAGGACATAGCCTGATGCAATGCAATCTCTAACCTGTTACCCTAACCCTAACTAGCAGATCTAAGTGCCTGACAGTAACCCTGAACCTAACCTAAACCCTAAAACCAAGACTTGACCCTCAAACAGCCCTTTAAAGGGGTTTCAGGAAGTTAGGAGCAGCCAAAATGTCGCACGCACCTGTTTTCTGGAGCGCAGAGCTGCTTCCTCCAGAGTCTCTGCAGCCTCAAACTTTCCCTGTCGCCTGTAGAGAGCGCCCAGATTCTTCAGTGTGGTTGTCACGGTGGGACTGAAGGGGTTAAAGGTCAGTCGAAAATTAGTTATTCCATTCAAGTTTCATGAGAAATTCTAGGCTTGTGATATGTGTAGATGAGGGAATATCTGACCTGTCTACTTTACAGGCCTTATACCAGCCACCATATTCTCCAAATGGAGAGCCATCCTTCGGCTTGCCCTGAAATACAACAATGAAATCTCTCAGAAATACTCAAAGTACTACCTAAGAATGGATAACACTCTGTTATCACATAAAGTGAGATGTCAAGTCAACTACAAAAAATGCAATGATACTGTATCTGAGTACAGACTAAAATCCCAAATGTTGTTTGATAGTCAGATGAATGTTTAAATGCTCATTGATGCACTCATTCTGTGATTTTTCCACACCTTGCTCTGTTCTTCTCTCTCCTCTGCATGCATCCAGATGGGTTTGTTCTCATCTGAAAGAGAGCATGTGAATGAATAAATAAATGCACTCAAACACACACACACAAACACACACACAAACACACACACACAAACACAAACACAAACACACACCTCTTAAGATTATGAATGATGTTGTTGTTCAAGTGAGCTGACTGTGATATTTTGTATAAAATTACAAGGAAGAATTATATGTTATAATTTAAAATGTTATGCACCAATACATTTTTAGCTATAGTTTAGCAAATAAAAGGATAGTTCACAATTTAAAAAATCTGTCATCTTTCACACCAGGTTGTACCAAACCTGTATAAATGTTGTTGTTCTGCTGACATTTGGAACAATGTACGTAGCCTGACAGTTCTGGGGCACCCTTGACTACAATAGTAGGAACGACAACTACTATGGAAGTCAGTTGTGCCCCAGAACTGTTTGGCTTTTGGACATGGAACAGGACAACAAAATGTATACAGGTTTGGAACAACTTGAGGGTGAGCAAAATGTATAAAATGTATGATTAGAAAAACACGACAGATTCATTTGCAAATTAAATAATGAATCATATGGGTCTTAAAACATACCATCTACAGAGCCAAACTCCCTCTCGTGGGCTCTGGTGAGAATCTCTTTATATAGAGTCTCTGCCTGTTTAAACTTCCCCTGCTTCAGATAGCATGATGCCTGAGAGAGAGAGAGAGAGAGAGAGAGAGAGAGAGAGAGAGAGAGAGAGAGAGAGAGAGAGAGAGAGAGAGAGAGAGAGAGAGAGAGAGAGAGAGAGAGAGAGAGAGAGAGAGAGAGAGAAAGAGAGAGAAAGAGAGAGAGGGGGGGGTCAGGTTGCTGCTGATAGATGTGTAAGCCTGTGCAGGAGTCTTTACTCTATACAATACTTCTATTACACTAAAAGCTTTATGATCCATCCGCTGTGTATAATTTGCTGAGGGAGCCAAAATCTTGCAGTAAATAACATTACTGAAAACACCACACAGATGCATTACAGCACAAAATGTACATTGGGAACTGGCCACACGGAAAAGGTTTTTAAAATGAACCTGTTATAAGGGTGGCACGTTTGATATATGAATCTATTATCTAATCTTTAAAAGCAGACTACATATTAAAAATGTACAGATCTACCAATGTCTGTTTACTAGAGGAGTATATGATACAAACTGATCGTACCAGGTTGTTTTTGGTCTTGGCTACGTTGGGGTCATCTGGGCCCAGTTTGGTCTGGTAGATCTCCAGGGCTCTCTGATAGTAGTATTCCACCTCCTCATACTTGCCCTGATTCTGACACAGCAGGGCCAGATTATTCAGCTGCTTTGCAACATCAGGGTGGTCCTTTCCTAACACCTACAACACATACACAAACACACACAGACCCTGTTATTTATCTGCTGAAGAACAACAATCATTATAGCAGTACACACCCACAACATTCAGATTCTTTAGCTGTTTTGAGAGATTATACGTCTTTTTACATTTACATTTATTCATTTGGCAGACGCTTTCATCCAAAGCGAGTGGGAAAGCATAAAACATTTTGTCAACACGCTAAACAGTACCGACAGTTTACAAAATAGTACCGATAGTTTTTAAGGTGATTTTGAGGTTTAAAATTAACCCTTTGTCCCAGGTGTCAACAGCTTGTGACTTGAGAAACTTCCCCAGCTATAAATATTCCCTACAAGCCATTTTCGCCTCTTTGCTCTAGAAGATAACACATTTACAAAACGCGTTCTGTAGAGCAGTTTTAAGCAGTTCTAAGATAATAAAAATGCTTCATTATGTAAGGTCTTTATACACCTCTGAACACATAGTTATGTATATTATATTGCATTTCTGTCAACAGATCCTCCTTAATATTACACAAAGCACCTTTAAATGTGATCAAATACATATTCTGCAGATTCTTGCACTGATCATAAATATTGTGTTGCATCTCTTCTTCCTCTTTAACAGGAAGACACCACACATCTCTCTTCTACTCCTCCTCCTCTCTGACTACAGGCACATCATTAGCAAAGCGCCTCCAGTCTTGTATGCACTTGGTTGGTCCTGATCTTTTTCATTGTAGTCTCTTTAACTCCTACCCATAACGGCACTCATTGTTTCTCCATCTGTATCTCTGTGGGTGTCTAGACCGCTCACTGTCAGGGGTCTGCATTTCCACTCAAGAAAAGTCGACTTGCTGATATCAAATCAGGATGTACACATTAAAAGGTAACGGGCAGGATATTGTCTTATTAAGCTTATTTCATTGCTGATGTGTCTTATTTCAAAACAAGGATCGAAATGTATAAAGAAACTAGATCATTCCCTTTAAAATAATTAAAAGGGAGTAGCAAATAAGCATGTGTGAACTGATTTCTATGAATTTTAGTCACTATATAATTTAATTTGCAGTTGTGGCCTAATGGTTAGAGAGTCGGACTCGTAACCAGAAGGTTGCCGGTTCGATTTTCAGTACCGGCAGGTAACAACTGACGTGCCGTTGAGCAAGGCACCTTACCCCCGTTTGCTCCCCGGGTGCTGCAGTGTTAGCTGCCCACTGCTCCCGGTGTATGTGTGTTCACTAGTCACTGGTTGGATTAAATGCAGAGGTCACATTTCGGGTATGGGTCACCATATATGACAAATAGGTCACTTTCATTCATTCATTTCATTTCATTTTAATTGTATAATTATAATATTATAATTAAGTAACCAACCCCTAACTGACTAATGTAAATGAAAACACTTTAAATCCTCTGAAATGTTCTTTAATCTCAAAAAAAGTCTAATTCTACATTTTCTAATTTTACCATCACAATCGTAACAATATTCTCTTTATAAGTTTGTTACCAGAACATTTCAGTTTGGATTCAGCAGATTGTTTAAGCTCTTTCCCTCAGCAATGCAAGTAAGAACTTTATCATACAGAGGCTTAGAAAAACTGTGTCTAATGTAGGACAGCAGGGAGGAGTGAGAATTTACAAAAGGTAGGAGAAGTCAGAGGTACTGAGGTTGTTTTTTTTGGGCTGCAGTCTGTGAAGCACACAGGGAAGTACAGAACACAGAAAGAGAGTTATGTTGTAGAACCGCAGTGATAATAATCAGCCCTGTTTGGCTGGGAAAGAAACTGCAGTGATGCACCATGATGACGTCTAACCCACCTTCTCTCGTATCTCCAGTGCCCTTTTACACAGAGGCTCTGCTTCTTTGTACTTCCCGCGTTTGCCATAAAGAACGGCCAGGTTGTTCAGTGTGGCTGCAACCTGCAAAAGACACAGACACAGATAAACACAATTTCATTCATTCAACCTCAATCTTAATATAACAAAAATCAGTTGGTGATTCTGAATAGGGTCAATCGTCCGTATTTACAATCAGCAATGAAATTGATTACTTACTGGAAATCTGTTAACAAAATTAGATTTTCCCTGCATGATCCGACAGATACACATAAACACCCCGTGTTGTGTTACACATGATGATCAAACTCTGATTGAAATATTTCTGTGCATCTGAGCCACATGCATGTGACAGATGGTAAGAAAGTGAAAAACTGAAAACAGAAGGGCTGGGCGATATAGTAAAACGATTTTTTTCCCTTTTGATGATATTCAATATATATCCCAGCATTTGTGTGATTTAGCCTAAAAATCAGGGCATGATTTCCCAAACTTATGTCATTATAAAGAATATTAAATAGTTTTCATGTTTGTACACTACTATAATAGCTAACAAAAATAGCCATGAATTCTTAAAAATAAAAGTGATAAACAATGACATAGATTAGAAGAATTATTTTGTAGCTGTATGCCTTCATAAAGAACCTTTTTGTTTCACAAAAGGTTCTTTACAGTGAAAAAATCAAGGCCTTCAATTAGTCTTTAGGAAACATAATTGTGAAATAAAAGTCCATTAATTGACTCACAATGTCTCATTTTCATATATTCGCTAATATTTGGATAATATTACTGGAGATATGTCAAATATCCAATATATCACCCAACCCTAAGAAAAAGGCCAGAAAGAAAACAAAAACAGAAGGTGTGTGGCTCTATAGGAGCATCTAACCTCTGCAGAGAATTGTGGGATGCGGCTCCTGATGAGAGGGTAAGACGTGAGCTTCACACGATGGCAAACACAACTTTATACTACTCATGCCTGCATTTATTTCAATGTACAAACTATAGACACAATACACACATACACACCACAGACTTCTAATGAGGACAGCACACTAACTGTAATGCAGATACATTGATAAGGGTGGGAACTGGTTCTTACCGCAGGGTGGTCTCTGCCCAGTGTCTTCTCTCTGATGGCCAGAGCATCGTTGAGCAGGTTTGCCGCCTCTTTGTATTTATTCTGGTCCCTGAAAAGCAGAAAACACTTACTGACTTAAATCTATTGGTACTTGTTATGCAACAAAGTGCAGTTGCAAAGGTCCTTCTCACAAAAACCTGATTACATGGGAACAGGATGATGGCACAACAGTCTAATGTCTTGACGGTGTGCAAACAGGACATGAAACAAAGCAAGCTGAGGTTTAAAGCATTTTGTAATGCCACCATACTGTAGTTTAAGATACCTTATAAGGGTATCAAGTCATTTTGAACACAAATGAAGTGTGCTATTTTTGCACCACTTGCGTCACCAAGTGGCATCATTTCATGACAGGTTTCCAAACAATCCCCCACCATTCATTGGTCAAACAAATACTCCTGTCTCAAAGTTACACCGTTGTTTGAGCAAATGTTGCTATGTCAAATTGTGTGGAATGCTTAAACAAATAGAGCAAGGCTATGATAGCACCACAATGATCTCAACCTAACCCTAAAGTATTTTGGTGGGTACACTGTAAGTACACATACAGTAAAATAAAGTGCCACCCTTTAATCATTAAAATGCATTAACTTCCCTGTCTACAAATATGTCTATGGTGGTGTTAACATGAGATAAACACCTCTACCTAACGTTTTTAGAATTTGCTCTGAGAGGAGAGTGAACAATTATTTATTAGACTTTTATTACATATTTATAGCACTACAACTAACCTGTAAACGAGGGCGAGAATGTTGAGCATGGTGGCTACATCAGGATGGTCATGGCCAGAGGTTTTCTCCAGATCCTCCAGAGCCTGTTTGCAGAGAGGGACGGCCACCTCGTAGCGGCCCTGTGAGGCGTACTGGATCACCAGGTTGTGGAGGGTCCTGAGACGAGCGGGGATCTCGTACCCACCCTGCTGTGCGGCTGCTACTGCACTGCTGTGAGGAGGCTGGACTGGAGGGGTAGAAGAAGGAAGGTATGGTAACTTTTAAATTCATAGTACATGGTCAAAACATTGAACTTTGCTATAGTATGATGCTCCAAAACTTTGTGAGTTGCCGATGTAGGCAGCATTGCTAAAAATTGTATATAGTCAAAAATAAGTGAGGCAAAATCTAAGAATTAACCAAGAATTCATCAAAACCATAGCAAAGCAAAGAAAAGACAGTGAGAGGATTATGTCCCACCACTTTAGGAATGTGGAGAAGATATTAATTCCATCTTTCTTAGAGCAGATTAATGTCTCCCTGTTTGAAAACTCGTGCTGGAGTTGATTCTTCTGTAGGGATTCATCACTGACAGTGAAACGGCAGTTTGGCATTCGTGTGTCAGTGTGAGAGCTAATCTAAGCAGGCTTGGGATTCAGCCCGAGGCACATGATGCTGAAACCCCTTGTGCACAGCAAACACGTTCTGCCATGACACAACCCACGCTGGCCTTTGATCCTGCGCCGCAGTGAATGCAGCGATTATCCGACAGAAAAATTGAAAAAGTGGAAACAAAATAAAAGACAGGAACAGAGTCTAGCAAAAAATATCGGAAGGGACTGTCATTCTTTTCTCTCACTGCACCTTCTATACTTTCCACTGATTTACTCTTAATAAAAAAATGCAAAAATATGTGTGTAAAAAATGTTTTTTTCCTTTTCTTATATTATATTATAACATCCAAGTTACTTATCTAATAAATCAGGAGTTTATATGCAAAAACAATTTAAACCATTTTCTAAAATCATGTTTTTTATTATGTTATCATGTTTTTATTGTGTTTTATTGTGTTAGTTAGCTGTATATTTTAGTTATTATTACTTAATTAAAACAACACAACTGCAGTTTGATTAATATTACTTGGAGTGCACAATAAAAAACATGATTTTTGAAAATTTATTTAGTTTAAAAAATAAACTAAAATTAATTGTTATCTGTAAGTTATCTGTTTTTGCAAATGAACTCTTTAAATGTAGCACAAAAGCAATTTCACAAGTGGTCTCCCATATGGGCCCCACTTAACATCATGATACTAAATGATTGCTATATTGAGGTGTATGTAAATTAAATAACACAGTAAAAACGGTCTGCTTATTTTCTCCTGACTTTTGTTTTGCCATATCAAAGACATTTATGGGTGAAAAACTTACTTCCTGGCCCCGGCTCATCCTGCTCATCTGGGAAAAGATCATCCAGTGTCTCCCTGCTGGAATCAGAGTCCTTATCATCCTGATGAGAGATAGAGAATAGCACAGAATGAGACTATGAAAGACAAACAGAAAAGAGGGAAAAACTTTGGAGCAAGTCTCACAGATGGGCTGAGGTCCTGGTCATATTTCTTAAGCTGGTTCATGAACTCCAGATGTTTCTTCTCCTCCTCCAGCTGGGCGACGCTTTGCTCGCTCTTCTGCAGCCGCTGCTGGGTTCCTGCTAGCTCATCTCTCAGCCACTGGTTCTCCTGACACAGTCTCCGCACCTGGATGGCACAAAACCTAGAAGCTTTAGAGCATGAAGCTCTTGGTCCATTTGAAGCATTTACCAAAGAAACTGTGGCCAAGTCATATATATTTACATGTATGCATTTAACAGACACTTTTGTCCCATCCTTTTAATGTACACATTTTATTTGTGTGTGTTATCTGGAATTTGACACAAAGAATGAACCTGAGAGCATGCTTTAATTTTTGACGTGGTGTTCACGTGTGTACCTGTGCTCGAAGCTTCTGTTTTTCTGCCTCCACTGCGCTGAGGTGTCCTGACAGAGCCATCATCACCTGTGCCATGGATATTACAGAAGAGAAAGAATAGCCAAGGCATCACTTTTTGTTTCACTTCTTTATAAAAAAACATTCACCCCCACCCTTTTGTTCTAATGTGGAACCATTTAAAGATTTCCCCCAATGCACCTGTGCCTCACTGAGACCCAACTCCAGCATCTCCAGCGAGCGTTGGATCATAGTGGTCTTCTCCTCCACAGCATGACCCTCCTGACTCTGTTTGAGGCAGCGCAGGGTGCCCATCAGACCCTCGAGGATGGCCTGATGCTCCGCTCGCAGCGCCTCCAGCCCCTGCATGACCTCCCGGGTCCGACACAGGAGCTCATCCTGGGATAGCTTCTCACCGGGGTCCCCTTGACCCTCCGTCTCCTTCACACACACCACGCTCGACATTTCCTCACGCATCCTAACCAACACACGGATATAATGGATATAAATTATTCATTTATTCCCTCTCATGTTGTTCAAAATTTCTGTGGAACAAAAAAGAAAATATTTTGAGAAATGTCTCTGTGGTTTTGGGTCCATATAACAGAAGTCAATGGGGGTTTGGTTACCAACATTGTTCAGAATATCATCTTTTGTGTGCAGAAACAATAAAGTTTGAAATTACATGAAGGTGAGGAAACAAATATCATTTCAAATGATGTACATATTTTATATAAGTTATGAATTTAGACCCATTTAGCATCTACTAATAATTAATAAATCCTCATAACTTTTATTCATGTCCAAAATGAACTTAAGACTTATAAGGTATAACAGTACAATTGCTGACTGGTTGTTCATATAACAATTATAAGCCTAGCTGAAGTTACCAATTCACAATAGTCTTTTATAATAAACAGCTTTAAAAGAGTAAATGAGCTTTTTCCAGTTTAGTTATTTGTATCAGTAACTCCTCCTCCATCGACCTTTCTTTTCTCATGCTTTGAAGAAATAAGTCAAGTCAAACTAAATGTGAGCTAAAGAAAACCCTCGACAAATCGTTCAATCTCTGGGCACGAGAATGAATTCCCAACCAACTACCATAAAAACCATGGTGAACTGGACCTAAAATACACTGTAACCATTTCAACTGAACCACATCTATCTTCTCAAACTCTTCTGTTTGCTTTGAATCCAGATTCTCACTGTCCCACACCTTCATTCACACACATTTATTCCGGTATTTAACCATACTTTAACAATACAACATTTTTCAAATTCCATTTAAAATTTCTTGCATAATATATATGGGCACATTTTCTCAACCTACGATCAGAAGAATTTATATCAGGTTATGCATGCTGTTGCATTTGTATGAAACAGTGTTGCTGTATTTATTGACAACATAGCAAAGAAATGCAAATCTAGTTTGTCTATAAATCAGAAAGAGCTTTACTGCCAAGTACGCTCGCACACACAAGGAATTTTCTTTTTTGGTATTTGCAGGCATTCAATACAACAGCAGACAGCAATAATATTAATAATGTTAAATTAAATTTTTCATAATTTATCATAACCTAATAATATAGTATATCCCGATACAATACCGACCGTACATCACAACAAAAGATTTTTAGCAAATTTTATACCATGACTGTCACATGTCTACCTGTATGTAACCGGATAAGGAGTATAAGAACTTGTAGCATGGCTTGTATGACGTAAATCTGCTTAGTCCACTTGCAAAGCCTGAAACAATGACCACTTCACATCACTTACAGGACACAAGTGAGGGATGGGGTTATCTCAGATGCACATTAAACAAGGTTAAGATGGACTACATAGATAACTAGATTTTTACATTTACTGAGCTTGCCCATGCAAAACACACCACCATGTGTTCTCAGTGTTTTTCATGCAGTTGTCATGTGATCTGATTGCCAACCAAGCAAAAATCAGAACACCAATAACAAAGTCAACAAATACAGTGGATCTTTCCTCGGCCAGACACAAGGTTAAAACATTATTCAGAATCTGAATTTGTTTATTGGTTAAGTATAATTTACTATGAATTAGCATAACAATGCAAACCTATGTCAAGAATTAGACTACTGCTATCAATACAGTGTAACACAGAGTGGCTTATATGACACAGAGCAAATTGTCCTTGTTGTTGCCAAGACACAACTCACCTGTTAAGACTCAGTTGCTAAAACAGATGATGTAACATGCACCCAGGGAGTTAGAGAAACAGAAAAAAATAGAGAACCTTGGATAATTGTCCTTTCAAACGCAATATATCCGGCATAAAGCTAAGACGACAGGACAACCCACCTATCGGAATTAAAGATATCCTAATGTTCTTGTTTTAAAGTCACACAGGCTCTGGTAAAAGCAAACGCACAATCTCCTCCCTGCAGTCCTGATGTAAAGAAGAGGCGGGCCCGTGCTTTATTCCTGTGAGGGGGATAGGAAGTGGACGACTGTGGAGATTCATGTGACCTATAAAGCAGCTAGTCGTCCTTCACGTGACAACCACCAGGCAGGAAACACTACTGCATGCTGGGAACTGAAACGCTAACTGCTGCAAAAAGCATTTAAAAAGACCTGTGTCACAGTTCTTCTCTAAACTTATTTTAAAACTAAAGAATAAACAATAGTTTAAATAACAAAACAAATATATGCATAACTGACAACTACATAACTGATCAATTCTGAGTCATGTCAATAAAAGCACATCTGCATCTATACATGCTATATAAATAACACAACCTACAACCACACTTATAAACTGTACTACTTAGCAGAAAATTTGTTTATGTCATTTATTTCATAATCAAATGCTGCCATTTTTATAACTGCGTCACAGTGATAATCTCCATTTCATGTCATGCCAACAAAACCTGTTACGGTTTTAATATCACTGTAATACAAGACTCTTTGTTTTAACAACACAGGACTCTCTCCTCTCTTGGCCCTAATCTTAAGTATGTTGACATCCCATTCTTTATGATGATGATGTGCGATTTTAAGAACTAAGGTAGAGAGAGAGACAGGAAGAGCATAAGAATGCTGAGCAGATGCAGATTTCATGCTTTTGTTTGAAGTGTAAATGTCTGCTTTAAAGCTCTGCTTTGGGATTATGTTATCGCACTTCAAAGCACACAGAATCCCCTAAAACACTTATACCTGTATATTAGAAGGTAACAGGTAATCTAATCTGCGTTCAATAATAATAACTGGCGAATAATGGCCAGAGAGAGTTTTGGCGTCTCTGAGCTGATGAGAGAAGGCTAACCACCCACCAAAGCACGTGTGAAGCCATTATGGAAATATTAGTGGTTATAAAGAAAGGAATTGAGGTTTGAAAGGTTTGAAGTGTACAGTACAAATCAGGGATCATATCAATTGTGTTCATTAAAATACTTATGGACGAGCCTAGAAAATAAAGGCTTGAAAAACTGTATCTTAGACACTATTCCCCCGGTCTACACACACATACATACACGAACAATGTCCATCTCAGAGGCAATAACCAATGACAGCAATGAATTCTTTACCATTCAATGTGAAGAGGGTGAGACAGTAAGAGATGCGCTAATAAAAAGGAAGTTGTGGTTTAGAAAGCAGAGTGAGATGAAGAGATTGAACAGAACTAAAGACCCTGTCCGTGGGGAAATATTCTCCTGTGACCTCAGGAGGAAAAGAGGTCGAACTCTTCATCCCTGTAACTATAACAACATTCATGCTGTGTAGTTACAGGAAGTGATATTGCAGTACGCTGCAGTCCTCTCACAAGGGCTTAACATGGGGCATGTTGAATTTAGATCTTATCTTGGTAAAAACGTGGTAAAAAATCTTGGTGATTTTGCAGCTCTGAGAAAATGTAATTCAATCAGATGATCAAACATTCATCACACATGAAATTAGTTAAGTAGATCTGAATACAGTGCACTGTTTTGTGGGATAGAGTAGAGTACCCAATGTTCTTTTTGTATACAGTACTACTAACTCCGACACACCACCGCCCACTATTAACTAAATAGAGTTTAATTAATTATATTATATTAGTATTAACCTGATATTAATCACAGACATGATTATTGTCAAGCCAGAAAACTGTGACACCCCTAGGCCCTAGTAGACATAGAATAAACCAAAACAAATAAGTAAAACAACAAACAGTAGTAAGATATTCAGAAAAGCATAGCCTGTCTTTATTCTCTACACTTTAGGATGATCAAGATGTTATCAGTGATCTTAAAACTGAGCATCTCAGACTGTGTCCTTTACTCTCTTCAGTGTGTTGTTTCACAGTGATTCAGCAATGAGAAATCACTGTGTAGTTCTTCATTCCAATGACACTCAAGTCGAACCCCCTCAGCTTCAGAGACTCTCAAACACTGCAGATGTTATGATGTTACACTTAAACTTTCCTCGGTTTCTCTGTCATTTAGAGGAAGCGTTTTTATAGATCTATTTTGATGTAAAAGCATAAAGAGGAAGAGAAACATCCTGTGCAAGCAAGTAAAAATTCCTATTCGAACTGGAAAATTTTGTGTACTGTCTCCACTAATGCCTCTATTTTAACGCTGCGTAAAGTTCAGTAAGGATTGGGTGAATTCAATTTAAACTTCCTTTAGAAATATTGTGCAAATCTAGCTTTATCGTTAAACTGCATCCTGCATGTATAACATAATATCACCCACCTTATTATTTTAATATCTAATCTAAAAGACTATCAGACTGATAAGCTTTTTGCACTACATCACATCTGCACTGTTGTTTATTTCATCTGCACTGCTGTTTATTTCACTGGTTTGCACATTTATCTCGGTTACATATCCCTTGCTTGTAAAGTTGTATTGTGTATATATATATAGATTCTGTATTTTGATACATTTATTATATATATGTTTATTCTGTGTTATCTGTATGCACCTAGGGTCTGAGAGTAATGCAATTTCAATCCTCCATATGTATGTACTGTACATGTGGCAGAATTGACAATAAAGCTGACTTTGACTAAAACCTATACCAGCTAACCAGAACCACAACCGTTCTTTTTGTAGGTAAACCTATATCAACAAGACACTGTCTCATTTACATCACAAAGACGTCAGAGGCCACAGTTTTATACAGGCCAGCATGTTTAGCATAATATCCATACATTCCCCGAACCCGCTTATCCTCTGCAGCTGGAGCCAGCCTATCCCAGCATTCAGCATAATACGCCAATCATAAGTTTATTGACACCTTCTCTGCAGCACAAGTCGATGCTATATAAATCGTGCTCGTGTTCCCATGTGGGTCAAATTTATAACCATCCCATTGATTCCCCACAGGAGAATGGGCCACCTTCTCATTGAGAGGCCACTGCAGTGGACCCCGAGCTCGCAGCTGGCGGCACATCCAGACACTCGCTGCTCAGAGACTGCATCCCCTTCACCAAAACAGAAAAGCTTTCAGTGAGCAAACACAAACGGTACGTCAACTGAAGAGAGCGAACCATCTGCATACAAATCAAAAAGCTAGAAAACACCAGGCACCTCGTGGCCACAGATGACACCAAACCTAAATGCGACACTTGTGAAAGCGAGTTGCAGCAAACATAAAATGATGTCTAATTTACAACAATTACACTAAATTCTTTACAGCACATAGTTTGGCTTGATGCTATTCATCAAATAACTGGTCTGACAAGCTCCCAAATGTAGTTTTCACCACTTTCATTCAATAGAAAAGAATAGAGGAGACATAACAAGATAGACAAGTTATTATCTAAAATAATGAGATAAAACCAAGTGCATCTATAAGGCCTAACACTAATCTAAAAAATGACCAACTGCTGATTGAATACTAATCTAAAATTTGACATTTACGCATTTGGGAGATACTTCAATCCGAAGCAAGTTAGATCAGCTTCAAGGGTTAAGTTATAGTCTGCTTACTGATGCAGTTACTAACACTGATCTAACACAGATGTCCTGAGTTAAATTTTCATCATAGACAGCATTTTGGTGCAATGACTAACAATGAATTAATACTGATCTAACCCTGATGTTCTGGTTAGTTTAGGGCTATATCACAAACAGGTCTCTGGTGCAGTGACTAACAGCTCTTTGGTGCAGAGAGTAACACTGGTCTGCTGCATGTCATGGCCTGGTTGGGCTTCTGTGTCCCCTGACATCCTCTTAATATCACACCTCTGAATATCAACATCAAACCTCTGAACTTTTATCGAAGCAATAAACCAGAGAGAATGCGATCTGCCCCGTTTTAAAGCCATGTAAACACTGTTATGTGACAGGTACACTGACACTCCCAGTAAGCTAAGCGTGCCAGTTAGCTGGTTAGCATGATAAGCAAGTCTTACCGTTCTGCGGAACATCCAGATCACTCACGACCGTAAGAGGGTCCGTATCTTCGATTCCCACCACCACACTCAAAGTCAGTATAATGTTTATCGGTCTTATCGAGATGATTGAGATTGCGATCAGACAGTCTGACCGGTTGTGTGTTTCTTCCGGAGCGCGGCGGGGGAAGTTCCTGCCACTGGCGGTCCAATTCCACCAGCAGGATCACAAAGCACAAAGTAACGCAAAATAACAGAGTTATAATTACATTATTATAATGTGTGACGGCAGTCTTTTTGGAAAGGAGTCGGAACTTAGGTCAGACGCATGTGTCCGGGGCTGTAGACGGTGAAAATGGCGTTGTGTTGCTCCAGCAGGTTCACTCCTCCTCGTGATGATGTCATCCAGACCAGGGAATAAAGGAAAGACACTGTTGGTTTACAGTTTACACTCAAATCGGATTATTTTTCTTTCATCTCTGGCCATGCTGTTGATATTAGCTGCAGACATGTGTTGGTCTGTGTGTTTATCTTATTTACCTGTATTTTAAAAACAAAACAAAAAATATCTAAACGTTACCAGAAATCAATAAAACGTTTATTGAGTAGGCTACCTCAAATATATTATGGAAAATCTAGACTATTTTATATGCTAGGTAGTTTTGTACAAGTTTATTCATTTATTATTTAATGTATTATTTATCATTACTTATTATTGCCTACAATGTTTTTTTATTGTTAATATTTTTCATCTTTTCTTTCCAATGTTTGATATGCATGTTTCTTGTTTTTTAATTAAAATCTTGAAATGTATACAATATTATAGATACAAGGGCTACAAAAAAAACGTTATATATATATTGAATATTATCCTGTTCTGTTTTTTCCAAACACCTCACAAAGCAATGCTTAATCCCTCACACAAAAAAGGAGTTACAAAGGAACTTTTAGCTTTTAAAATAAATGTATTACAGTTGTGAAGATCATGGTTATAATAGGATTACCTAAGGTACCTGTAGGTGACTTTGTGACTTACAAAGCTGCAATAGTCACACTACTTTACACGCTGTATGCAGAATAAAAATCAGGTGTGACTCAGAACATTCATAAAAGAAATTGTTGGTTCTCTTTATTGACAGCAAAAAACAAAGCAAGATAAATAAATTACCTTCTCTTATTGACAGTCACCCTGTATAAATCAATAATGAATCATCTTCATTATTATAATCTCATAACAATTCCATGCAACCTCTGTTTAACTATTGCTGTTTTACGTTTACATACACAGAGCAATAGACACAACAATGATCGATTTACAGAGTTTTATCCAGGTTTGCCCTTCTCACGACAAATTCCCCCTCCTCCGTCCAGCCAGAGTACTCCATATGTTGTGTAGAGCTACTCTAGCCATTAGAAGGGTTATGGTGAAATTCAGTCTATACCACTTTCTGAAAAAGAAAAGTGTTTGGAGAACATCAAATACCACTAAATCAAAAGATGTCATGGGACATACAATACTGTTGTAAATTATTTAGATCAATGAAGCGTTTAATTTCTACCTGTTATAAATGCTATGCCTTTTAATGTTTTTGTCTAAAAAATGTTTGTAGAACACTGCCATTTCCTCACTGCTTAAAGTCCTTTTTCTTCCTGGATCAGAAATAAGTGACATATTAGGCATTCAGTATATCACTTTAAAATATTAAAATTAGTAGCACAGATTAATATGGGCACCTGCTTCATCTCTCTCTGACAACCCTTTTGTCTTTAGTTGTGACTGTACATATTCTTCTTTTTCCTGAAATAAAATGATAAAATAAATGAATT
The DNA here is from genome assembly GCA_026939265.1 of Oreonectes daqikongensis. Taxonomy (NCBI): domain Eukaryota; kingdom Metazoa; phylum Chordata; class Actinopteri; order Cypriniformes; family Nemacheilidae; genus Oreonectes; species Oreonectes daqikongensis. The sequence continues at coordinate 5,444,603 of JAOTQM010000049.1, forward strand.
AATGAAAACAAACATGTTGCAATTATGACCACGATACAATATATACACTGCTTAAAAAAATTAAGGGAACACTTAAATTCCAGTTACAGGAATATCAATAAACCTAGTAAGGAAGCATAAGTGATTCTGAACCATTGTAACTTGTTTTGGTGCAAGTAAAAGTGACAACAGGTACACTGGAAAGGAAACAGCAAGGGTGGTCTGGATCTACGTGCTATGAAGTATTCAGATGAAATCCTCAGATCTATTCTTAGATCTTATGCTGGCGCAGTGCAGAGTCCTCCTGGTACATGATAATGCCCGGCCTCATGTGAACAGAGTTTGTAGGCAGTTTCTGGATGCTGAAGGGATTGATGTCATTGCCTGGCCCTTACGTTCCCCAAACCTAAATCCAGTTGAGAACCTCTGAGATCTCATGTATTCGAAGCCGTCAAATAGCACCATAGATTGTCCAGGAGTTCACTTATGCTCTGATCCAAGTCTGGGAGGAGATTCCGCAGGACACCATGTGCCATCTCATCAGGAGTATGCCCAAACATTGTTGGGAGTTTTTATGGGCACGTGGGGCTATGCACATTACTGACTAACATTATAAGTTACTGTGATGACATTGAAACATTTTGAATCAGCCAGTATTTTAAAATTTTTTACTGTGATTTTACTGTAATTCTTGCCCTGAATGTGTTGATAATTTTGACTTACACTGACCATTGTCACATTATTTTGTTCTCACAACATTATGCAAAGTATTTAAGTGAAGAGTTTTGGCATGGATATTTCATTCATTGAGATCTAATACAATGTTAGTGTGATTCAAGTGTTCCCTTAATTTTTTTGAGCAGTGTATGTATTTTTTTTGGGGGGGGGGAACTACTAGGTACAATACAATGCTGCCCCCTAATGGTGATCATGCATTTGTTGCCATATAGGGATAGTTCATTTAAAAATGAAAATTCTGTCATCATTTACTCACCTCTTGTCATTCAAATCTGTATACATTTCTTTGTTCTGCAAAACACAAAGGAAGATATTAGAAAGAATGGGAGTAACCAAACAGATCTCACCCCCATTGACTGTCATAGTATTTATTTTCCCTACTATGGCAGTAAATGGGGGTTGAGATCTGTTTGGTTACTGACATTCTTACAAATATCTTCCTTTGAAATGACAAGAGGGTGAGTAAATGATGACAGAATTTTCATTTTAGGGAAGCTATACCTTTAAATGATTTAGAAGAGAAAATTAAGCCATTCATTTGTGGTTCACACCTTAATAAAGGTAATGTTCTGCTTGGCCCAAAACGTATGGTTCCAGTCCTCTGTCTCCTGTCTCAGATGCCGTAACTTCCTTTCCAGTGGAGTCTCATTCTCTGGGATGTGATATATGATGGGCCGCAGGTTTGACAGTCTGTCTGGTGGACCAATCCAGTCATATTTTGATGTTGCTGTTGGACTAAATCCAGACCTCTACATAAAAAACACAAATTAAAACATGGTAGATTTAGACATTTTCAAAAACATGACAACCATTTTTGCCCTTGTACTATATGTCAAATATAACATAACAAAATGATGACATATAAAGATGTCATAAGATGTCAGATTATAAAAACATGCATATACAAACTAAAGTGCAATGTTTATGAGTGCAATTCTACACTGCAGAACGTCATTTGTACAAAGCTATACAATGCTGGCACGTGCCATGCATTTAAAAATGCTTACACTCAATTTAATAAAATGTTAATTTGAGAAAGGTAGTAAACTACCAACCTCTGCTCGCGTTTCATGTTTTGGTGCCTGGCTTGAGCTTTGTCGATGACCTCGACAGATGATCCTTAATGGCAGGGAAGCGTGTATATGCCACGGATTTAAAGACCTAAACAATACATAGCCTACTGTTTTTCCATTCATCTTCGATTAACTAAGTTAGCGACTTTGGCAATACATATAAACGATTTGTACAGTGTGAGCAGAGCAGCATGATCTATATTTTTTTCAACATGGTGTACGATAATAAGTTAAAAGTCTTTTAGCGCACTTAGCACTTCGCGCAAAAGACAGTGTACTAGTACATTTCTAAAATAGGAAAAAACCGTTACCACATGGTGCTTTGTAAGCAGTTAATTTTGTTTTTCGCAAATTATATTCCACACAGAATTATAAACTTAAACTCTTACAACGCACAAAATTTGCCCTACTTCCGGTTTATAACAAATTGGACGACCAAAACATTTCACGAGTTACGAGACAACAACAATATACTGTGTTCTTTTAATCTGTCTTTATGTTTGTTTACTATTTTGCACGCGTAAGTCTTGTTATTTATAAATGTTGTTTCCTACGTATTGTAAAAAAAATTAAGGTTTTGTTTAATGCATGTTTATATCATTGGTTGTTATATTCAATTGGCAAATCAATGGTAACACAAATTTTTTTTTTATAATTAATAGTAATTTTTTGTTACATAAAGCAAAGATTCAACTCAATGTCACAGTTGTAGACGTTTGTATTTATTTTGGACACGTGTTTTTTTTTTAACGTAACGAATTCAAACTCATAACCATAACACGCGTTCACGTTTGGCCAGCAGGTTTGTGTCATTAGACATGTATCCCCGGTGGTTGTAAGTGGCAAAGAAAATTGCGTTGGTTTAATTCTTCAAACACAGGCGCACCAATGGCTGTCCGGTGGTTTTGCAGGTAGGATGGACAGCCCGTTAAACATTATGTTTAATAAGAAATGTTTTCATTTGATTTTGTCCTTGTTATATATAACATAACCTTACACTGACATGTGTTGTTAAAGTAAGCTATGGCTGTCTTTGTGTGACTAAAAGGGGCGCAGTAACACCCGGCAGATCATTTCAAGCTATTTTGTCGTTTTTAATTCTTTTGCGCAACTCAACCGCTACGTATACAGCAAATTCATTGACGTTTGTGTGCATTAAAGATGGAACCACTTCGTGTTCTTTAAGGGAGTATACGTTTCGACTTCTCCGCTAAAAAGCGCTTTTTTAAAGTACAAAATGACGTGGGACAGTCCATTTCGTGCTGTATTAATATGACATTTGTCAATCTATCGGTAAGAAAGTTTATGTAGTGATCGGGTTAACACTGACAGGTATAAGATTGTATAGTAGCATGGCTCCCTCCTGATGTGAGGAATGGTCTCCCCAGTTTATTAAGAGAGGGGAGGGGCAGGAATGCGGTCCATACCGATGTGATGCTGCTGCTGGTGCTCTAAATCCCAATTTCAGGCAGTGTCACGGCAACATAACATTGCCATCCAGACATCACTGGAGTGTTATAAACGGTTCAGTGGATTAGCTGATGGAAACGGAGCCCGTTCAACATGTGCGCGAACGTATTCGGCGCGTTGAAAAGGTGAGAGATGACATGCGTATATCCGAAGGTGGTCAGGCATGCTTGAATCGTGTCGGATGGTGTTGGCTTCTGTTCAGGAACAATACAAAATGTGTGCATCGTTTTATGCATTCAAATGCCAGGATAGCGTGGTCAGATTATGGGACGAGCATGCAGTCCATTTTTATTCTACAGCTGGAACCACATGTTTTGTATGTATTGGTGCACAAAACGTAATAGCTTAGGAATCAACGACTGAAAAAAAATGAGTCAACTACTAATCCTGATGTCCATGTCTGTGGTAAATACGACCTTTTATTTAACATACATGACACAGGTTATACGACACTTAATGGTACAAATGGTGATGATGAGACGCGTGCGCTGCTGTTTTATTTGAGCCTGTCATCAGCATCATAGCTGCTGTGGACCATTCCGGAATCTTGACTCTCTTCCTGCAATGTTGATGCTGAAGTTTTAAATCTGTCTGTCACATTAGAGTAATCCGACTATTTAATTCTGTGGTGTATATATCAGGATACAGGTATTAAACGCACATACAGTAGTGTTGATGATGATGAGACGTGCAATGCGCTTGTTTTGGCATGAACAAGACAGTTCCAGAATCTGGGCTTTCTTTATTTATTCATGCTGTTAATGAAGATTTAAGACCCCCATCATTCAAACATAGTGGACCTCTAACTAAGGTTCATGATGCTATACTAGGGGTCAGATTAAAGATTGAGATTGTTCTTTGTTAAACCTATAAAACAGAAATTACAGAAACATTGTGACTTGAAAATATTAGTGATGAATGATATTTAGGATAATACGGGTTAAATAGAGCACATTTGAAGTTTGAGTGGTACTTGTGAAGACAAGAAAGATTGGTAAATATGGCACTAATGTATTCTTTAGGCCTAGGTGTCCATGAAGAATTTAATTTAGCTTGAATTTACTTCATGCTTGCTGTTGCATTTGATTGTTTACTAATCTTTGAACTGTGAAAGAACCAGTGACGCATTTAGCAGTACACACTGATAAGCTCCGGCATGGATGGCATGTTGGCCATCTTCACCACTCCCAAATTATAATCTAAAGCCCTGCTGTGAGGGTGATTTGGGGGAGGTTACAGTTGTTGTGCTGGTGGGGCATCTGGAATGACGATGGCACTGACTCATCCTCCGGTGACCCTGCCTCCTCTCTCTCTTACAATCACAACATGATGACAAATGTATGTTCTATTAGTGTTCAGCTGCAGATATGCTGCAACAACATTCATTCATACGTTTTCCTAAATGTGTCTGAGTCTCAGCCGCAGCACCACGTTCAAGAGTCACCTTCAGCACAATATATTGTATAACAATGGTTATACCAGATTGCTTGTTCGTCTTTTTTGAATGTCATGTTTTGGCTTAAAGCTAGAATTAATAGATTTTTTTCTCACGTAAGGTTTTCATTTGTTAAGATGAGCTGCTAAAATAATTCATTACTTCATGTCCCATAATTTGTACAGTGTGAGCAGTACATACTCATAGCTGTTTAATAAGCAGAATAATGCTCAACCACCCAGTAGTTATCACAAAATAAACCCCTTCAGTGTGATTTATTCTGCGATAACAACCGCTGGATGTATCCCTTACATAGAAACTTAAAGCTGTATGTTGGAAAAATCATATAGTATCTTGAATTCTAAGAGACTGCTTTCTTACTAGACCTTTATTTCAATATATTGAAGGAGTATTGGGCATTAAATAGATCTTAAAAGAATAGTTTACTCAAAAATGAATCCATAATTTACTCATCCTCATAGTAGCGTATAGTTTTACATGTGTAGTATAATAAATTTTCCTTTATGAGCCTTTAAGAGCTACTTTATCATCAGCATGTGGCATATCAGAAATTAACTTTGATTTGTGTCTTTGTGATAAATAAAAACAGTACACTTGCGAAACGCCAGTGGAGAAGTAAGCTGAATTCTAAAATTTGTCTTTAGTAAAAAAGTAATGCAAAGTTGTCTTAGTCATAATGTTGTAAATGTAAATCTTGTGAGTTGACTTTGCTCCTTGTAAAATATGAGGCAAGGAGCCGCGTGCGGCTTGCCACACATGCTGTTGCCGGAGAATCTTCCTTTGACTTTATTCCTTGATTTTGGATATTATTTATCAAAGGTACATTTATAATGCATTTAAGACAATTGCTTTGCTTCCCAGCTCATGTATGCCATGTACTGTAAGTACAGTATATGTGTACTTAGGGTTCTGCAATTTGTATGATAATTAATACTTATTTGCATGATGGCGATTAAATGTTTTCATTTTATCACTATAAAGTGACCATAACAGGACAGTTCTATGTGTATTTGTCATCTCAATCTAAAAATAACATGTGAATGTCATAGCCATACGCTGTTGTTTTTAAAACTTTTGCATGTGTTCATTGAAATTAAGAAATGTAATATATCAAATGCAGGTTGTAAATGAGCACTGTCTCTTTAAGGGCCATGAATATGACTTCTCTGTGACATCACAGACACTTCCCTGGGGGGAATAGGAGTAGCGGCAGTTGACTGCTAATAAAATATTGTCTAAGAACTCAGAGTGAGCAGAGGTGTCGGCTGTGGTCTATGAAGGGAGTCTGCTCTTAAACACATCTCTGAAGTTGGGTTTGTAAGTGCTGTTGGTCTAAAACATTTACATAACATCTGCTAGTCGGATTTTGCAGACTTTCTGGCAACGGTTGGGCCACAACAATGTTAATGATTCATCACCTTTAGCTCGCAGTGTGGGATAGTTTGTTTTCCAACGCAACAACATGGTGTCACAACACCACCAGGTAGGATGTAAATTGTGTTCTGATATTCAAAACAAGACCAGACTCGGCATGATTGAAACCAGACTCTTGCGGATCAGACAGACAAGCAGCGAGTTCATTATTAAAAGGCAGACTTTGTAAATAAGGCTTTTGGGGATGAACACTTGAGTTACAGAAATAGATTAATCCAGGTACAGTATGTTACCCTTCTTAAATCATCTTATATTACCATTCATATCCTTAACAAGTGATTTTATTTCTACTTTATTTAAGAGGTTTCTTTTGCTCCCTGTTGTGTGTCAGGCATTCAGATAGTTCTTAATGCCCCAGCGGCACACCATCCGCCATGTTTGGTTTAGAATGGTTAGAAAGGCTTAGTCAGCCTTTGTCATCACACACAGAGAACCTGTACTCACATTCTGCTTACAAAACATTTACCTGGTTGGGGATTGAAACAGGTAGGAATGTCAGTAGATAATAAATCATGTGGATTTTATTATGAGGTTACACTGCAGGGTTAACAATGGGAAAGAAAAGGAAAAGGTCTTGTATGATGCCTTAACTAGTCCCGTGATGTTATATAATACAGATACACTTCATGTTTTGTTTGAATTAATAGGCCATAAACCTAATATTCTCTTAAAAACAGCATAATTCAGCATAAATCCAATGTAAAATATCTCTGCTGTCCTTCTGAAACCTCGTATCGCCATATTTCGTGTTTTTTGTTTGTGTTTCTGCCATAAATCATTGTTATTAGTCACCCTTTATGTTTGTCACTTGGTATTGCAAATGTTTAACCAATAAAAACTTGGACAACACAGTATTTAATCATTTAAAAAGTACAGTGTTTTTTCATTTACTGGAAAACAGCAGATTTGCACGTCCAAGGTTTCAGAGCGATATGTAGTAGTTTTATGTGGAGTATGTTACAACCCAGAACATTAACTTTGCAAAAGCGTGTGAAGTGCGCTTAAACATTTTCTCTTTTCTCTGTCATTCACCATATCTCATTACATCCCGTTTAATATTTACATAGCACTTCTTGCAGGCAAGTGAGAAGTTGCTCAAGGCGATGAATTGTTTCAAGCTCACTGTGAAACCATGAATCGTCGGCGATTTGCGCCGCATTATTGCATCGCCTTCAGTCTGGAAAGCCCTATACTCTCTTCTGACTCTCTCTCTTTTTTCTTTCTCTCTCAGCCTGTTTGGGAAACCCTTTGATGGTGGGAAGAGGACAATGGATCATGGCAGTCAGCAGCCACAGACACAGCAGATGCCAGGACCCTTTCCAGGTTATGCGGGGCCTCAGGGTCCGTACCCTGGCCAGCACCCAGCTCTGCTCCGGCTGAGTGAAGTGCAGAGGGAGATTGCAAGCCTGGGTCCACAGGTGTGCTCTTTCAGTGGCCTGCAGAGCGACAGAGAATACAAGCGACTGGAGCGAGAGCTGACCAGATTACTGCTGGAGGTCGATAAGGTCGGGATTAGATGCGCATCATGCACTTTAATAGGCAGAATGCACTTTTTAATAGGCAGAAAGCACATTTCTACAGTGTTTGGGAGAAATATATAGGAACAATGTGTTTTCACATGGTCGCCCTCCAATTTGGATTTGGATTTCAGATTTGTATAAGAGCTTAGGTTCATTGCATTGCACATAAGATTTAGCAAATGTTTTGATAATGTTGTTTTTAAGCTTTGTACTGTAAGTATTGCATTAAAGAACTATAATATAAAAAGTGGCCATGTTTTGTTTTCTGATCCAGGTGGAGACGGAAGGCCGTCCGGAACTCCAGCAGCCTCGGAAGCGTGCGGCAGGAGAGGTAGAGGGTCTGCTTCGGTACCTTGAGGGAAACGCTACACATCCATCACGGCTGGCCATCGAGGAGTTGACCGAGGATGCACAGAGGTTACTGAACGAAGGGGTTGTGCAGCCTTTCCGGCAAGGCCAGGCTCTGGATGCCTTTGAGATCAGCGAGGAACTGGTGGAGGCAGTGCAGGACGTAGCCATGCGTATGGCTCAGGTGAAGACGGGTGGGAGCGTACCGCTCAGGAAGGCCCGGTATAAGGCGTTGACACGGATCTGTGCCATACAGGAAATACTGGAGGGTCGTGTGCGCACTAACACACTGGCGCTGCCACTGTCCGATGACACGCATGAGGCTGTACAGCGTATTAATCAAGTCATGGCACAGGTGAGTGGTGTTGTGGAAGATATTTTCTCTTTATCTCTGAGGCTAAAAGAGTTTGGTATTCTGTGAAAATATATTGCAAAAGCAACTTGTTTTGAACTGCTGCGACATTGTGATAAATGAACGTGACCGCCCACATTTACTTTCCATAAGACAACGGGGTGATCAGACGCTCGGCTGTTGTTGAAGGATACAGTTAAAAAAGATATCTGACACAACATGAGTACAGGGCGTTACGGCAAGGCACAGCAATATAACTCAATGATTTAATTTGAAGAAAAATCATGGGGAAATAATTTTTTATATTTATTTTACTGCAGAAAACTTAACATTGTAAGGGGAACTTAACATAATCGTCAGATTTGAACTGCAAGAGCACTTTTAACAATGTTAAAAGAATAGAAAATCATACAATGAATTGATCCTATGTAGGTGAGTGGTGCACGGTGCCAGGAAGTGGCTTTGCTGATGGGTCTCAGTGGGCGTGACAGCTGTGCCCACCTGGCAAGGATCCTTACAGAGCTGCTGGTTGAATTGGATGCCCTGGATGTGTCAAGTAATGCTGCTGTCAGGAATTACAGGAAACAAGTGGTGGAGGAGATCAATGGCTTGCTGAAACATCTCGATTTGGAAGGAGAGGGAGAAGACACACGCAGGTAAATACACATGTATAGATGAAACCGTTATTATTTCATTACTTTCATGCCAAACCCACATGCTGTTATTTTGTCTACAACACAAAACTTTAAAACAGATTTTTAAATAATCTTTTGGCCGTTTCCTAGTTCATAGGGGTTTAAGTTCATAAAATGCTAAATATGTGAAGAGTTCAGATGCAAAACCCTCTAAATCTGTCAAATGACTTTTCTATTAAACAAGCATTTTTTATCAGTCTCTTCCATTTACTTCCAGCAATAGAAGATATTTCAGACCAGCCAGAGTGTTGTATTTAGTGGGTTTTGAAGCCAAATTATTTCAGTAACGTATGCTATGTGTGGAGAGAATTAACTTAACATTGTAATCTCATTTTTGACGGAGGTGGCTTTTAGAGGGTTTTGCATCTGAACTCTTCATGTGCACTTTTTTCCAAGTCTACTGATTTCTTTAGTATTTTTTGTGTTGCTATTCATTGGTTGTCTTCAGAGATCCTACAATTTTACCCATGTCATGTTTTAATTGAAAAAGATGGCATTGGCAGTGCTGTGCCAGGTTTGTCCACTCCACACTATTTCACTTGTAGGAAAAAACAGTAGAGCCACAGAACAAAACAGCATACAGGGTTTGCAACAACGTGTTTCAAAGAAAATAATAAAATTCCTAAAAGTAGAAATCTCTCTATCATATCAGGTATTTCTGTGTCAGTGTTATTGGAGTTGTTTATAATTTGTGACCCAGTCTGTAAAAACCAGGCTAAAGTCTCAAAATCTTATTCTAAGATTACAAGCATCAAAGTTTGATTTCCACCATTGATTTCACTATGTTTTCACATGTCCTTACTTAGTCAATATTAAATTTATCAAGGTTATATTTTGACAGGAAGGGGTTTTTTTACATTACGTATATGATTTTATATAGAATCACAAAAAAATGACTTTAGCTTTTTCACTTATGGGTACATACATTTTTTTCATATTTCCAGGTATGATCTAGCACAGAACGACTCAATTCGTGAAATCGAGGCAATCAGGGGGCGTGTCTCAGTTCTGCGGGAGGAGGTCCTCCGGTATGGTGCCATAGGACAGGGGTCGGAGCTGCAGGGTCTCCTTACTCACTTGGATCAGGTAGACACAGGCCGTAATCCCTGCATTCGGGAGGCACGCCGCAGAGCTGTGTTGGAAGTCCAGGCGCTCATCACCTACCTAGATCTCCGGGAAGCGATCGGGCAGCGTAACCCCGTACCAGACGAGCCCCCTCCTCACGCAGCCGTGTGGCGGGTCTTAGCCAGCCTGTCAGACCTGCAAGCTCAGGTGTTGGGCTTTGACGGCAAGAGAGCTGACAAGAGCTACATGGTTTTGGAAGAGCTACTGACCAAACAGCTTCTGGCTCTCGATGCCGTGGACCCTCAGGGGGACCAGGCGACGAAAGTTGCTCGGAAGCAAGCGGTTAAACATGCCCAGAATATCCTTAGTTATCTGGATATGAAGACAGATGAGTGGGAGTATTGAGAGACGAAAACACTGCAGTATTGGAAAGATTTTCCTGAATAAAGAGCCGCAAGAAAAGGCAAAAGCTTTTTTGCTCTGTGTGACATATCAGGATGCGATATTGCAGTGCTGGAGGCCATGGGATTTTTAATTTGTATATAGAAGACTTTGTGTATTGCTGTGGGCAGCAAGACTGTTACCCATGATGCACCTGCTGCTTTTGTTGGTCCATTATAGATCCCTGAAAACAGCCTTTCTTCAGGCAGAGGAAAACATATTTTCTACTACACATGAAGCAATGTTTTCATCATATCGAAGGGTGAGAACCAGAGGGGCGTAAGTGACATTTCTTCACTTTTACGGGAGGGCCAGAACAAAAAAATACCATTGTTTGATCTGACTGTGTTTTGATTGATCTTTTATAATAAAGATGTTACACACATGGATGACAGTGTACTTATTGAACAGTATTTAAATATTTATTTAGAAGAAAACCAAAGTCTTTTTTTATAAAAAATGTCACATGCACAGTTACGCCCTTTTGGCACCACCTGGCTTAGTATGTTCAGCGATGTTTCTTTTGGCTTCTAATGAATAAGATTTCACTTATATTAATATATAGGCCCATATCTCCATTTCACCCAAAATGTCACTTACGCCCCTCTGGTTCTCACCCCTCGATATATCCATCATCTTTTTTGTTGAATCTGTGCTATTGATCGGTGTGGTGTGGTGCTAAACCCTGTTCTGCTGCCAAAATCTGCTTCCTGCTATACCACATGCTTGTGTGCAGCACAGTGTTAAGAACTGCAGCTTTTTTTACAGCGTGAGCCGTGAGCTCAATGGCTTCTGCTATGGTCACAACAGGTAGTACCACAATTTCACACGCAATGAAAAACAGGTGTTTTTAGGTTTATTTTCTTTAAATTGCACTTTTAGAGCTATAGCTCCTCCAGCTACAGTCATGAGACAGACCTAAGCAAATATACATTCTGCATCATCCACCATAGCTATTCCAGTTTAAGTTATGAAAGTTGTATCTTGCTGATGATGCAGTAAATAAACTGACTTAAAAGATGCTTTTAACAGAAGGAATGGAAAACTCAAATGACTGAGCCCATTCTGCGGTTCTGTTGGATTTTTTTGAGGAATGGCATTGTCTGTGGAGACGTTTCCTGTTCGTATCGATATAAAGGACAAAAATAGAAACTAGTTCACAGGGTGTCTTGTCTAGGCAAAAAGTGTTTCTGTAAACCACCAGGGAACAGTGTGAGAGAGTGTGTGTCTGTTGTTGAAAAAAGCTGTGTGTGTGTGTGTGTGTGTGTGTGTGTGTGTGTGTGTGTGCGCGTACGTGCGTGCGTGCTCTTTTGGTGGTGAGAGTGATCAAAGTGGACAGGAGTAGTCTAAAACATTGGTGTGGCACAGAAGAGCGGTAAACTATCAAACAAGCGCTCAAGAACCGGCTACATGTACGTCGCTGTTGAATGAGACATAGATTTCTTTTTCTTAAATGTGACATCTGTTTTTTATTACAGTGTAAACTGCAAATATTGCATTGAATATGACATTTTTACATGAACTCTTCATTACACAATTACAAATGAATGAATTGCACTACATTAAATATTGCACAGAATGTCTACTTATTTAAAATGTTTATTAAACTATTAAAATAAGTAGGAATTAATTTCAGTGAACGGAGCAGATAGATAGAAAGTGGGGTGTGATATACGTAATATATGTGACCCTGATCATTAGTAGCACGGGTATATTTGTAACAATAGCCAACAATACATGGTATGGGTCAAAAATAGAGATTTTTATTTTATGGCAAAAATCATTAGGATATTAAGTTAAGATCACATTCCATGAAGAAATTTTGTACATTTCCTACCGTAAATATATAAAAAATGCAGCCAAATCACGAACAAAAATGGCCGGAAACATGCCTACAAACTTCACTCGCTGCTGCCGCTCTTTGGGAATTACCCACTTAAGTTTGGTATCTATGGAAAGCGGTAAATCAAAAGAGAGCGTTAAAACAACTCTGTTTCTTCTTAGCAGTGACCTGCTACAGCGCCTCGATGTTTGGATTATTTTCACCTTTCCAACGTTATACATAGTTATCTCTCTGCCAAATATTGTCCTATCCTAACAACCCATATATTAATAGAAAGCTTATATATGATGTATAAATCTCAATTAAAACAATTGACCCTTGTGACTGGTTTTGTGGTCCAGGGTCATGTGATATAGTCCCATTTCAAACCTCTCCGAGACAACAAGATTGTGGGACTATTTGGTCTGTGGTACAAACCGCAGCAGTATCCCGTTCTATTGTTTAATAATTCATCAGAGGCCAAATGTTTGCCATATAACAGCCAACAGCTTAACTCTCCCCTTTAAGGACATATTTAGGGATAAATATGATATTGTGTTATTTATATATCAATCTGGCTTTATATTAAACTTTAATGCCCACGTTTACGGTGTTATCTGTAGGTTACTTTGTAAGTGGAACAGTGACAGCCTTTTATGTTGGTGATTATTTTGGCCATGTCCCAATTGTCACTAACCTGCCCTAGATAAGGGCACATCCAGTTAGCCCAACAGTCATGAAGCAGCGCTACAATTATAAACAAACAATACGGGTTGCTCTTGGAGCAGAAGCAAACACTGTTATTATACGGAAAAAGGAGAGTAAAGATGAGGGTCCAGAAGGGATGAGGGCTGGAAAGGAAGTATGGAGAAGATACAGACAGCAATGAGAGTAGAAAGAAAGGTCGTGGTCAGAACAGATCAATCCAGAATCTGTCATCAGATGGCTTTGTGTTGAAATCCCCTGCAGCGACTTCTACATCAGTCAAGGTGAAAACACACTCCAACAGCACTTTCAAGCAACCTTGCACTAAGCGTCGGTGTTGTTTTGTTCTGTAAACCTTTTCTAAATCCATATAGAGATGTGTGCTATTATAAGCAATTTCTTACAGTGACGGATTTTAAGATTGTTGTTTCTCCCGCAGGCCTGTGGTCTAGCAGCGACCGATATGTTACGGTTCAGAGCGAGCATGCTGTTTAAAATCACTTCATTGGCATAAACAAAACATGGCACATCAGTCGACAGCGTTCTACTAGAAACTGCTGGATGTAACGCCTCTGGCTAACAATCTTTCTAAAAGAGCTAACAGCAAACAGACCAAACCGTTTCTTGCCATTCTTGTTTCTTCACTTTTTTCATTTACTTTTAACCATCATCACACACAGAATTTACTAACATTGTTCTGTCCTAAATTAAGATCCATTTTTACATAACATGCCGTGTAAATCTAGATAGTACATTTGGCTTTCCAGATTACATGAGTTCCCAGCGTACTTATTCCTCTACTGCTGTGCTTACATGTGTTAGACACACTGGTCTGTCGGATGTATGAGTCATACTCATCTCCATGGTTACAATCATACATCAAATCCATTCCTCTTGTTGGATGATAATCAACAAGCTAGAACGATTGCAGATTCTTTGTTTTGTAATGAATATTACCTTGATTGTATTATAGGATCAGCTTTTAGATGTTAGTGTTGGCATTGAAAACACAAAATGTAATAAACATGTCCTTATTCTTCATGATAATTGAAATCTCTGAAAGTTTTCACATGGCAAAAATGAAAATTGCAAGATCACTGACCCATGTGACTATTTTGCTAAAGGTCTTCCCCTTCTTATAAACGCAAACTCAAGTTTAATCACACAATAAAAATCCAACCCATTATTCAATACTTGCAAGATTAAGAATGTAATTTGAATGTCCACCTTTGTTTTAATACCAAAGTTCTTTCCTGTTTTTAACTTCCGTTACTTATGATGCAATTCAGTAACTACAAACCAGAAGAAAGAAATACCTAAATAACAAAACAAAGCTTTTCATTTTACATCTGGAAGAATGTTTTTGTGGTGATATGTGTCATGTTGTTTCTATGTTCGATGCATTGATCTCATTTAGATTCTGCCGATGTGCAAGGTTTACTGTGTGTGTGTATTGTCGAAATTATGCTTGTTCAAAAAAAGCACATTAAGTTAAAGCTGACGTGTGAATGCTTTGATCAGTGGGGTTGTTTGATTTTTACATGTCTACATTGTTAAATAAAAGTTGTTGATCTGAAAATAACGCATGTTTGTGCTGAGGTATTAATTATGGCCTGGGATCTTTCGACCTGTTTCCATGGCAACCCCTCACTGACACGGTGCTCACAAAATAGAAGGTGCTGTGATAAAAGATTTGGGTTCGCCTGAAACACACTCACAGCAGAACACTGGAAATATCCAAGCACATGTATAGCCTATTGCTTTCTAAATATATCTGACTACTACATTTTTGTTGTGAATGTGACTGTTATTTTTTCTGTTTTAGTAGTAAATATCAACTTTATGTTTATTAAATATGTTTCTGCACTTTGACTTTGAAAAAACATATTCATGCCATGACTGAAGTACACTCATAGAAGCACATTTACTACTGGTCAGTAACAAGAATATGTGTTGTTTAAAAATATGAATCTATATATACAACCACTCCAGTTTAGCCTTTCATC
Source organism: Oreonectes daqikongensis (assembly GCA_026939265.1). Classification (NCBI taxonomy): domain Eukaryota; kingdom Metazoa; phylum Chordata; class Actinopteri; order Cypriniformes; family Nemacheilidae; genus Oreonectes; species Oreonectes daqikongensis. Next base: position 5,459,707 of record JAOTQM010000049.1, read on the forward strand.
AGTATTTCTGTATGTACTATGGAAACTCTAGTGTATGTTGAATTTCAACAGAAACAAACCTCAGGAATGAAAATGAAAGAATGGAAAGATGCATGAAATGTGTGACAAAAAGGCTTATTCCATTATTTATTTATTTATGAACTGATTCTTGTTTTTGACAGAAACTATGGCGGAATGCCTAGTATAAACACTGACAGTTCAAGGAATAGTTAACCCAAAAATGAGAAGTGTTCTATCATTTACTCATGTCATTCTAAACCTGTATGATTTTCTGTCATCTGCAGAACCAAGTATTTTAAGATATTTTGAGAAATGTTATTGTATGGACAAAAAACCACTGAGACATTTCTCAAAATATCTTCTTTGGTGTTCTGCAGAAAATAGTCACACAGGTTTTGAACCACATCAGGGTAAATAAATGATTACAGGATTTATAGTTTTGGTTAAACGACTCCTTCAAGATGTTTGTTGCAACACTCCTAAATAAATCTCTTCTCTTAAGGATTTTATGCCCCTCTGGGAAACCTTCATTTAAGGGGTTTCATGCAACTGAGCATTGATTTTCAGACATTTGTGAATAGTGAATTGGAATATTACAGAGCCAGCTGATCGGACATGATGTGCAGCCAGTGAAGGTAGGGGCTGTCACTATTGTGTTTTTTGTTCTGCTATTCATATGTATGATTCATATGTATCATGTTATTTGTGACATTTCTTACAATGAAAAAAAACAATGGAAAAGTAAACAGAAAAATAACATGAGCTGAATGTAAATTCGAGGCCCAATATTATATAGCCTATCACTCGAGGACTTCACATATCGCCCCCTAATGTCTATCTGTAGAATTGATCCGAGATGTGTTGAACTTGAGGATGCACCTGCAGCAGTAAGCAGCCCCTTTTGATAAATTACGAGCAAATGAGCTTTAAACAGATCATGTGTGAATGGGACCTTCCTGGTACATGAATACAGCCAACTTATTAGAAAAAGAAGTAATGCTGACCATCAGTTTTTTGAGTATGAGATATAGAATAACCGGTAAGAGCACGTACGACGCAGGACGCGCTGACTGCTTTACATTTAACATTCTGACGCAGATTACGCTGTTCGTTACATTTGAGGAGTTTCTAAGGTATTTACTACTTTTGATTTTAATTTCTGACCAATGCTGTCATTTTTGCCACGTGAATAGGACGTGTGTTCAACGTTCAGAAATCATTTTGGCTGGTTGAAGAATTAGCGCGAGAGATATGGGCACAAAAACGAATAGAATTTCGAGTATTATCATAACGTGACTGACATTTTCTAGTTCAGTGGTCAAAATTTAAATACAAATTTATTTGTTATTATCTATGAATTAAAAACCTTATTTTGTTATTATTTAAAATCGTGTTGTCCTTGCACCCACGCCATCTGTGACGTAGTAAAGAACTCTAAACTGTGCGCGCGCGTGTATGTTTATACTTGAAAACTTTCTGCAGATCAGAATCTGAGTAAGATTTGAGAAAACTGCAGTGTCTCAGTGTTTGGATCGGTGTTAAATCTCGTTCGAGTTGTGAAACATTCATTTTGTAAAAATATCTGTAAATGTTTAAGTATATGAATCTTTTAACATGTATTTCTGTAATCTGTCACTGATGGAAACGTATTTAGGGGCACGTGAAGTTATTGCGAACCTGTGTTCTCTTAATTTTGCAGAGATGGTCAAAAAAGGTTTCAGACGTGTCACACACATCAGTGCCACTCAACAACAGGCTCATTCTGGCAAGTTTATGCTGTGCTTTGGGTTTCTTATGAAATGTTATATTTTTATGTATAAAAAAATAATTTTAATGATGATCTAAATGTGTCTTGTTGTTGCCAACTGTTCCTGGCACAACTTTTGTTATATTTTGTGAATATGTAATTTATCATTAGACAATACAGTAAATTAGTATTTTTTTGCTGTTATTTGACGTGTTTTAAATAGTCTGATTTCTCAAAAATTGTATATTCTAAGTGTTAAAAATCTTCAGCTTCAAAACAAGGAATTCCTAAAAAAGGTAATAAAGCTAATACCAAAAAAGCAATAAGCAGATTTGAACAGAAACAATCCTCAGGAGAGACATAAAGTCACACAGCAGCAATGTAAAAGAAATGAAATCATTGTGTTTTGCAGATGTTGGTGAACTGGTCCCACAGCCTCCACCTCAAAGCAGCTCTGACTGCAAGAATATCACTAGTGGTGAGCTTGTAAAACCAATATTAGAATCAAAACTGTAACATTTTAAAATAAAATGTAAAAGAAATGAAATCATTGTGTTTTGCAGATGTTGGTGAACTGGTCCCACAGCCTCCACCTCAAAGCAGCTCTGACTGCAAGAATATCACTAGTGGTGAGCTTGTAAAACCAATATTAAAGTCCAAATCAAAACTGTAACATTTTAATTTAAAATGTGAAAGAAATGAAATCATTGTGTTTTGCAGATGTTGGTGAACTGGTCCCACAGCCACCACCTCAAAGCAGCTCTGACTGCAAGTATATTACTAGTGGTGAGCTTGTAAAACCAATATTTAAAAAATGGGTGTGAAGTAAAATGCATAAGGTGTAATAAATCTGATGTTATACAGGTGTTGCTGTCCCACACCCTCCATCTGGCAGGAGTGTATTTTGTAGACAGTTCAGAGAAGAGCAGAAGGTGAGTACATCATATGAGTGTTATCATATCAAAATTATGTTTGTTTATTTGGCCACAAGCATTACATACAAATATCTGAATTTGTTTTTGACAGGTTGTGTATAAAAGTAGGATGCTTTGCTTTTGTAAATTCGTAGTGAGCGAAACTCCCCCCTAAACAGCTGCATTGTGATCTGTTATGTTCTAATGTGTTTTTATGTCTCAACATTTTTCCTCACCGGGATACAATAACCACCCGGTGCAGAAGACTGCCGCATAGACTTAGCACAGAGGAGTGGGGTACAATTTGGGTTCCGCACCCACCACCCAGCTGGAGCTCAGAAACGAAGCCTGCGGGCCAAAAACATCTTCCCCCCATCTCAAAGGAGATGGACTCTAGGAAGATCATTAGCGGTGAGCTTGTTAAACCAATATTAAAGTAAAAATCAAAACTGTAACATTTTAATATAAAAATACTTGAGTGTGAAGTAAAATACATAAGGTGTAATAAATCTGATGTTATGCAGGTGATGCTGTCCCATACCCACCATCTGTCAGGAATGTATCCTGCAAACTATTTAAAAAAGAGCAGAAGGTGAGTACATCATATGAGTTTTAAAAGTAGGATACTTTTGTAAATTTGTAGTGATTGAAACTCGCCCCTTATACAACACATTAAACAGCTGCGTTATGTTCTGTTATGTTCTAATGTGTTTTTATGTCTCAGGGCAACCTTACTCCACATCGGGATACAATCACCACCTGGTGGAGAAGACTGGTCCAACTGCCACATCACCTGAAGACTGAGGACTCTGATACAGTTCAGGGGAGCTCCGAAATGGAGCCTGCGGACCGTGTACCTCTTCCCCCCATCTCACAGGGAAAGGATGTTGGGAACACAGGCTCCCAGCAATCTAGTGACATCCCTATATTAAACCAAAACGGTGAGCTTGTAAAACCAATATTACATTCAGAATCAAAACTAACATTTTAATATAAAAAACACTTGAGTGTGAAGTAAAACACATAAGTTGTAATAAATCTGTTGTTATGCAGGTGTCACTGTCCCACACCCACGATCTGGCAGGACTGGACCCTGCAGACAATTTAAAAAAGAGCAGAAGGTGAGTACATCATATGAGTTTTATCATATCAAAATTATGTTTGTTTATATGGCCACAAAGATTACATACAAATAGCTAAAACTGAATTAGTTTTTGATATGTTGTATATAAAAGTAGGAAGCTTTTGTAAATTTGTAGTGAGCGAAACTCGCTCCTTATACAACATATTAAACAGCTGCGTTATGTTCTGTTATGTTCTAATGTGTGTGTGTTTTTTTTTTTTGTATGTACCAGGACAAGCCTTCTGTACACCAGGACACATTTTCCACCTGGTGCAGACAACTCCCCAAAGTGAGCAGAAACCATGGAGTCACAGATCAATCCATAGTTTATTTTAACATAAATTTATATTCCCAAAAATATAAACAAATCATATACATTCTGTTTTATTGTCGGTACCAGGTCAGTGACATCAAGTTTTTCGATTTTCCAAACTGCCGGATATCTCTGAGAAAAAGGATCATGTTGTTGAGGTTTATTTTATTCATTATAGTTTTTAAATACATTTGAAGTGCAACAAATGAACATTTGTAATATGCTTTTGATGCTCTTCTTAGAATCTCTATTTCTTTGTCAACAGGAAAGAGGAAAACTGTTATTATTATTGGAAGATTTAAAAAGGAAACAGGGCAGCAGAAACATCCCTAAATGTCTGGACCACAGAGGTGAGCAAGATGAGCCCATGTGCTCTATTCTCAATCTAGAATGTAGCATTTTAATGAAATCAACATTGCTTATATGTAAAGGAATTCATAAGGGTCCTTCATGAGAACTGTATTAACATGAAATATTTAAATATGTTGTTTTGCAGATGCTCACTCCCTGCCAGGACAGGACACAGGAAAAGCAGAATACGACACTTTTAGCACATGTGTCGCTGAGGTATGAACATATATATTCTATGCATGATCGTTTTTTCAATTCATTTATTTTAACAAATCACCCATCTTATAAAACATATTCAACCTTTTCTGTTGTTCATGCTTTCTTTTTGTACAGGGATGTTGGGATCTTTGGTGTGTCCAGAAATATATTTCAGACATTAAAGCTACCCAGAGAGATGTAAGAGAACACTGTATTTTGATCAGCTCAAATAAATACAAACATTTGTATTAAGCCTGTTTAGTGACACAAAGTGCCAGAGCTCTTCTAACAACCTCTTTATTTCATTGTCAACAGGAAATAAGTGACAGACATTCAACAGCCTCTGAAGAGAGCATCAAGTTGAGGAAACTTGTGAGCCATCATACGAACTTCCATCAGAAAATGCATGATGTAGATGAACAGTCAACAGCATATACAGACTCATGGAGCACCAACGATAGCAACAAGTTGCTGAGGGAACTTTGCTATCATCGGGCGCACATGCAAGCCTCTTTGAAATCTTTCATTGAGGTCAAAAAGACGTAAGACATTTTTTATCATTGTATATTAATAAAGGATTTAATTTGTAGTTATTGTGGGACCACTGTATGTATATATGCATGCCTTAGTTTGATGTTCATATTGTCAAAGACATGTTTCTGAACATAATGTTTTCTAAACAGGGCTAATGCTGTTGATATGGAGTTAGACATTGAACTGTATGTTGACACATCACACATCCGATCAATTTGTTTAGACACATTTCAGTCCTACAAATAAGCTTGTTTTACCATTAATAATACCAACCCTGTTATACAACCTAATTGCAGTGAATATGAGAAGATCGAGAAGGCTTCAGTGTTGTTCAGGATGTACAGAGACTTTTGTCTTAAACTCATGCTAACTGACTGGCATGAAAAATTCCACATGGACCCAGAGGTATGTTTACTGTTTTCTTTTTTCACATAGGAGTAAACAAGGTGTTTGTACATGGTTTTGTCTTCTTAGGAAAGATTTTAAGTTGTTTTCACCTGTGTGTGTGTGTGTGTGTGTGTGTGTGTGTGTGTGTGTGTGTGTGTGTGTGTGTGTGTGTGTGTGTGTGTGTGTGTGTGTGTAACAGGACCCGTTTTACTTCAAGAACCCACAAGACATGATACACTGGATAAAATGCCTGGGAATGTCAGATCTTGTGGATCATTGAGATCTTCACGTCAGGCTGTAAGTAAAACAGATCAAGACGGACACAGTGAGTAGAATTTGTTTTGCTTGTTAGCATGTTTGTTAGCATGTTTTGGGGGGGTGATTAGGGTTAGTTTTTCTGGTTGTTAGTTGTTGCTATGGGTTTCTATCTTATTACTAGGTAGGAGTTGGCCAACTTCTCATTATGCCACATTTTTCTTAGATTTATTTAATTTAATTTATTTATTTGTTAATTACAATTCAATGAAATGCTCACCATAGTTAAAATATTGGCAAGTTGTTAAGCTGGGACGATATGTGTCATGATTTTCGATGGAGGACCCAGGTGCAGACAGAGGTTTGAACAGAAAATACTTTATTTACGGGGGGGTGACAAAACAAAGACCCGCAATGGGGTAAGTCAGGGACAGACACAAACTCCAAAAACACTTACAAAACTAGGAACATAAACAACCCGCGAGGGGGTTCAAAAACTAAAACCAAAAAACTAAACCAGACACTAAGAACTTGGGGATATTATATATAAATGACTGAGACGAGACACGATAACAGCAATACACATAGAATCAAAACGTACCAGCACAGGACAGCAAACACAAGGGCATTATATAGGGAGACAAATAAGGGATATCACAACGGAAAGCTAAATGGAGTAACAAGGGGGCAGGGCCAAGGCACGCGACAGGAGAACACACGGCAACCAAGACAGAGCTTATGTTATGTTATGTAATATCCTATGTATGTACTACAAGGATATTATGTTTTACAATATCCTTGTAGTACGGACTCTGTGAGGTCTCTGTTGGAGGAAAAACATGCCCTGTAAATCCGTTTTGTTACTCTTTCCATCGAGGTACTCATTCCTTTTATTTCTGAAATCTGTACCACAAATTCATAAATCTTTCTCACGCTTGTAATTCTTTACAAATGTAATAAAATATTTCAGGACCAATTTGTTTTAAATGTTTATAAACATACAGCATTTATTTACTCTACAGAAAGTTATGAAAAGCTTTAAAAGACACTTCGAAGTAAAATCTAATAATAACAATAATATCAAGATAAGTGATAAATAGGCTAATTATGATTTAGGCCTAAAAAGAAAAGAATGTGTATTTTGTGTATGTATTAAAAATGGCGGGTCTTTAGAAAACAGATTTACTGTAGGAGGGTTTATATTCTCCTGAACTTTGCTGCTTGGAGAATAACATGATTGCAAATAAAGCCCAATCAATGTTACAATAAATAGCAGAAAATCTAAAAGCCAGTGGACAGATAATAGTAATCACGGATCTGCTAAATGCGGGGTTGCGCTTTACTGTTTCTCACAAACAATAACTCCTGCATGTTATGAAATTTCATGAATTTAAGGCGAAATGCCCATACCATTAACAAATGGTTTTAATTAATAAACAAATAGGGAATGAATAGAAATAGGATTAATAAATATGTGTTTCTTTTCAAATGTTCTTTCGCATAATAAACATTTCTTTAATCTAGTTTCTATAAATTCTAATTTCTATAATTAATTTGATATGAATGTAATATACAACATTTTAAAATTTCAAGGTAAAAATTAGGGTGTAGTTTGTTGTACGGATTTCAAAAATTCATGGTATTGTTTACAAGGCCGAGGGCATGGAATGGAAACTCGTGGGTATGGTTTATTAATCCATGGACACGATTTGTTAAACTGAGGGAACAAATTACAAAACTGTGGCCTTGGATCTGCGTGCCCTCATAGGGAGCCTACGGAGAGGCTGCGCTAGGTCCTCAAGATGGCGCCCACGCCAAAAAAGTCACATGTCTGAAACCCATGAATACAGAAATCATACATAGACTAATACAAATAACACTTAAGTATGAATATACGTATATAAACGTACAATCAGAGTAAATATATATATATGCCAAACGGCACTCTAGAGATGGAGATTATAAATGTGCTATAAACTGGTGATCATAGAGCTCTCCATCGCTCTTCAATAAACAATAAACTCATTTTATTCTATCATTACTTTGTCTCCTGCCTGCTGTTCTTATTAATCTCTATATCAGCCTCGTGGTTGATCTGAAGTGTTAACTCAACAGTATTGATATTTTGATGGACTTGAGTCATTTTCGGATGAAAAGAGATCTAGTGAAACCCCTAAGATCGTTTTTTTAAAATCCTGTCTTTACATTTATTTATCCAAATCGACTTACAAATAAAAGCATTTAACATTTTGTCTATGAGCCAACAAGAAGTGCAGTCTTCAAAGACATGTTTACAAGTAGGAGTTGAATCTGTAGAAACAGAGTTCGATTGTCATACGGGGCAATAATACAATAAGTGCTAACACCAAGTTACTAGTTTCCGCAGTTAGGGTTTCCAGTTAGGAAATGTGTGTAAGAGGAATGTTTTCAGTTGTTTTTTGAAGGTTGTGATGGATCCCGTGCTCGAGTGGAAACTGACCGCTCATTCCAGCACAGAAAAGCAGAATGAAAAACATTTTGGTTAGTGATTTGGTGCCACGTTAAGATGAAACTGCAAGGCATCACTCATTTGCAGTGTATAAATGAATAAAACCATTCCAACTTTTCATTTGAAACCAGTATTTCTAGATGTATTGTGGTCATTCCAGTTCAGTTTTTGTTGAATTTCAACAAAATCAAACCTCATCCAACAGCAATGTGAAAGACTGACAGCATGACAAGACACATGAAAACTGATATAAATCCAAGGTTATTACGTAAAAATAATTTTTGACCTTTCCCTAAATAAATATATTGTATTGCTTAAAAGTGAATATGAACTTGTTTCATTTGCAGTATTTGAGGTCTAAAAAAATCTTTCAGAACAATATTTTAATTTGAAATTTGGTAAAAATATTGTTAGTAGTCTACAGAATGAAACAAGAACGATAATTTTACCTAAACACATACCTATAAATAGTCAAATCTGAAAATAATTGAAATGATGCTTTGAAATGGTCACAGTATTTCCAGACTGTGACAAAAGCTCTTGACATACAGTCAGGGATAAAACAATAGTTACTGCAATCACCTTTGAGGTGTCATGATTTTTCCTCTAGATATCAAATAGAGTGAAATCCACATCACTGATTTTCATACATTAAGTAAGATATGTTGGTTCTTCAGTAAAGTAACAAACTACATTATTTAAAAACACATCTGTGGCTGTTTTTAGCAGAGCTCTCTCTCAAAATGTACCTAAATGGCAATGCTTTAAAACTTATTGTCTGTCATTTGTCTTTGAAGGGTAAATTCATTTTAGTACACACACACACACACACACACACACACACACACACACACACACACACATATATGAATTCATTCACATGGTAAGGCAGGCTTAGAAAGTTTAGAAAAACAATTGTTTTCTATCCTAATGTTTGCTTTGTTGTTGTGTTATAATGCAAATAAACATATTTGTTGCTTGTATTATCTGAGCGTGTCATGATACTATCAGGCCACATCAACAGCTGAATATCGTTCACATTCAACACATGGCCTGCGTGCTTTTCAACAGACAAAAACCCAAAATGGAAAAGTATTCATTAAAAATTGATGTTATGATCATATGTGACCCTGAATCACAAAAAGTCTTAAGTAGCACAGAAACATTTTTAGTAATAGCCAAAATTGTATGGGTTAAAATAATAATTTTTCCTTTCTTCTGCCAAAAATCCTATTAAGTAAAGATCATGTTCTATGAAGATATTTTGTAAATTTCCTACCGTAAATATATCAAAACTTTATTTTTGTGAGTCACATGCTATGCTTAAGGACTTCATTTGGACAACTGTAAAGGCGATTTTCTCAATATTTCGATTTTTTTTTGCAACCTCAGATTCTAGATTTTCAAAAAGCTGTATCTCGACCAAATATTGTCCTATCCTTACAAACCATATATCAATAGAATGCTTATTTATTCAGCTTTCAGATGATGTAAAGATCTCATTCATGTAAAAATTGACCCTTAAGAGTTGTTCTGTCAGTCACATGTGGACTGGCAGAATTAGGTTTGCACTCTGTAGACATCTTGTATGAGTTTTGTATTACAAATGTATGAATACTGATACAAAACACATGAAATCATAAATATAATGAACTTCTGAAAATTTCTGTGGAACACATCCAACTCCACATTATTCCATCAAACCCCAGCAGGCTCGTTTTACCTCATGTGTCCATAAGAGGGCAGTCTGCCTCTTTCATGGTTAAAGGGCTCATGCTAAACAACAAATGCAGAGAGGAATGTGGCACACCCTTATGGTTAGTGAGCTCATAAACACTATGATTTAAACACAACAGATGGACACAGTTCTGAGAGAGACGCAGAGTAAAAACCCTCTACGACACTTTGTCCAACGCTATTGTTTATGAATAACCAGGCCATGAGTTTTCTGATTCATGCCTCCCACATATATCAGGAAAATACAGGCAGTCAGACAGGGAGGAGGTTAAAGCACAGACTCAATCCACATTTCTGTGGACATTGGAAAATATGTTGTCAACTGGAAAAACCGTGAAAGACCGAGTGCCATGACTCACTTAGCAGTGACCCGTGATCCCTGTTTATATCTATGGACACTGTGCCATTATCAGGTGATCTTGAGCTTGCAGCTGTTAAAGGGTTATTCACAATAATATTCTCCTATAGACAACCTTCCGTCCTCAGTATCTGCTGAGGTCATCAGAAACAGATAAAACATCCCTTTTATGAGCACTTAACATAAAACCTGTCTGGACTTCTGCTCTCGCTACAGTGTATTGCTGTTGGCATTGTAATATGAATATTGTTGGTTTTTGTATTATAAATCGCCCGTGATGTTTCTTATGTAAATCGGTTTAAAAATGATCGGTATGCCCATCTCCACTAGAGGGAAGAAGGAGACTTCTTAAATTATAATGATGGCAAGAATTAGGTCCTTGATTCAGTCTTTGCTTATCTTTCTCAAACAGATTTTGACACACCTGAGAGGGAGAACAACTACAGCAGTCTCCATACTAGCACTAATGTTTAGTACATAAATGACACAGTAATCTCAATGCTCAAGTGGGAGATGCCGGATTGATTCTGGTCAGTACTCTTTTAATAGTGTTTTTTATTATTAAAATAGTCTTTTAATGTTACATACACTCTCCTCAATAAAAAGAAATAGTTAGAATAATGTGATTAGAGGGCACCTGGGTATTTAAGGTCAAGGTTAAGGATCTGATAAACCTATACATAGTATTTAATGCATAAAAGTATAAGATCCTGGTAAGACAAGTGCAATTCTGTTTAATGGCAATAAAGTTCATTTGCATTTAATTTTGTATAAGTTTTGAAATTTGTCGAAATGGGAGTTGAAATATCTGGTTAATTCGCATTGTTGTATGGTATTTTACAAAGTGTACTTCGTTTCACTTTTTGGCAAATATAGAAAGTTATGAGGTATTTCCTGAATACACAATTTGCAGTGTACACGTGTTAGTATATTTATATGAACACAGCTACTGTCCCTGTATGCCTTTCGCTTGCAGAGCTTTGTGCCTCTCATGAACTTTGAGCATGGTGAACAGGTTTACGTGCACTTCTGCGCACACGCCACAAGACACATCATACCAACCTAGTAAAATGCACATGCTTATGTCATGCTTTTTTACAAGAGCAGACTTTCATTCAAGTGATCTTTATGTCAGTCAGCTGAAACTTTGTGACTGTTAGGCTCTTGCTCTTTTTCTCAGTCAAACCTTTTAGGATGAGATCATACGTAAATAATCACATACTTTAAGGGCGAATTGGTTATGTCACAAAGGTTTATATTTGCCCACTTTTACAACGCTTTATCTTGTTTGCTCAAGTGTTCTGTAGTGCACTGAATCCAACATACATAGAGTTAAAGTACACAAAGATATGCCACAGTGTGTGTACTTCCTGACCAAATAAGCCTTGAAAGAAGAACAGACGTTGTACAGTCACATTTTCAGTACGTATTATTCATAGACTTATGAGCATGACTTCCTCCTCAGACTAAAACAGATCTAAACCGAGAAGTCCCATTTACTTTGACAGGAAGAGGCAAATTGTGAAGGTTGTCATTATCATCCAAACACAAAGTTTAGAAAATAATCTAAAGAGACTATAAATTATAAAATAGTGGTTTGAGCCAAGATGCACAGTTCATTTAACACTAACCTTTCATTCACATCAAGACTTTTCCACATACATTTCTAAATCTTTACGTCATAATAGGGAGGAATAAAACTGATCCATTATCAGGTTTACCACATTCAACTGTTATTACTGTGAACATCAAGGGTCAGACTGGTTGTTAGACACAGGAGACACTTGAAGAGGAACTTGAGTTGGTGCATTTGCTCTGATCAGAGTCTAAAAAAGCAAAATATAAAATGATCATAATAGAGTAATCATAAAATAATATAGACATGTATAGACATATAATATGTTTTGCCAATGTTATTTGGAGTGTTGGTGGCTCCCAGATTACTGCCATCAAAGAGTAAAACAGTTGTAGCAGATTGTTATTATAGTAAAAATATAAATAATATGGCAGAACAGGTGTAAGGGTACAAATGTGAACTTTTTTCTTTTGCCGAACACAAAAGAAGATATTTTGAAAAACTTTGGTATCAGAAAACCATTGGGCCCTATTGACTTGCATTGGTTTTGTGTCCATACAATAGATGTGAATGGAGAACAACGGTTTTTGTTTACCAACATTCTTCAGAATATCTTCTTTTGTGTTCTGCAGAAGAAAGAAACTTATACAGGTTTGAAATGACAAAAGGGTGAATAAATGATAAAAGAATTGTTATTTTTGGGTGAACTATGAGCAGGACACAATCGCAAAGGACTAGTGATGATTAAATGGGGAAACTAATAGAAGTCATTCTGTCTGCTAAGATCGGATTTCAGCTCCGGTGTCTGCATGGAAACCTGTGAATCAGACCCAACATATCTGTTTCTATTTAGTATCAGGGATCTGAAGTGGCTCGAGGCATTTTTAAACCAGAGAAAACCAGAGCACATTGAACAGTGATGTTATCACATAATTCAAATCACCATTGAATCACATTTTTTACAAAAGTTAAAACTCAGAAATCTGTTTACAGTACTTTTTGCACTACAAGCAATAGACGGTTTCCTCAGACGCACGCGCCTGGCCCGAAGTTAACTTCCAGTCTGTGTTTGGTTAAAATATAACAATTTATTTGATATTAAATGTATAATAATTTATATTAATATTTTATTGTATTAAATTAAATCTACTCAGTAGTTATTGATGCTTTGCAGAGGTCTACCAGAAGTTACGTTTGAGCCACATAACGTTTGTTTATGTTGTTGCCTCTGAAACCGTCTATAAGATCCTTGTTTTTATTTCCCGATGGATGGGTAACTTTAACCCGAGCTTTGTGTTTCTCCTAATAATAGCTTCAGTCCTGCTTCCTTTCCAAAGAGCAGCACACTTCCTCTGAGCTCAACAACAATACCTGAATCACACACCCTCACACACAATAGATCTTGTAAATTCACATCACATATGGCCATCTGTAGCCTTTCATATGTCCTGCATTCGTATACTGTAACACATCACCTTCACTATACACTCTTAAAATTAAAGGTGCTTTGCGACGCCATAGAATAACCTTTCTGTCACAAAAGGTATAAAAAGGTAAGAAAGAGATGGTTCTTTGTGAAACCACACAGTTCTCAGAAATACATGCAAAATACAAGCCTAAAGCTTTTTCTGTAATATTACTAGACTAATATTTCAGACTTAGTGTCCATGTTGTGATGTTCTGACTGCTCAGCCGAGCTTGTGTAAGCCAAAGATCAGCAGCACAAGTCTTCTTTGTGCCCGAGTTGCTTTGCTTGGCTTAAGCTCATCACTGTTGCTTTTTTCTCTCTCTGTTAATGGATTAAAGTGAGGTAAATGTAGAGGCTGGCAGTGAGAGAGCATGTGCTTGTATGAGATACAGAAAGGGTGTTTGGGTGTTTATTGTATAAGTACCTTGTGCTTTGTGAATAGATGCAAGTAACTGTGTTCAAAAGCATTGGGTATTAATGGTAGACAGTAATGGAACAGTATCCATTTGTTTTACAGTCTGAGTACAAATTTAGCCAGCGCTCCTCCTAAACGCTCACTATTGATTCACCCGGCAGCACTTTTGCAGCCTTCAACTAGAAAGCAGAGGTATATTTACCATCTAGAGTGCATTTGCTTTAACATGACCCTATTATAATGGGATTATCTAATAGTTGGCCAAAAACCTAAAAGATTAAAGTCAACTACATGAACTTTAAAGGGGCAATGCGGAAATTATAGCGGCATCTATTGGTGAGGTTATGAATAGCAACCAACGGCTCACTCCACCGCTCACCGCTCACCCCTCCCTTGCGAAGCACTACGGTGGCTGACACAGGACAAAGATGTCGTCATGTTTTTACTTTTCTGATGGAGATAACATATTCATGAAACGCACTCTGTAGAGCAGTTTGTCCGTTTAGGGCTACTGTAGAAACAACATGGTGAATTCCATGTAAGGGGACGCGTGGTGTATGTAGATAGAAATAACTCATTCTAAGATAATAAAAACATAACACTTCATTATATAAGATCTCTAATACACCTCTGGAGATATAGTTATGTATATTATATTGCATTTCTGTCAATAGATCCCCTAAATATTACACACAGCACCTTTAATTCTGAAAAGTAAATAAAACAAGAAAAAATATGCATACACATATGAAACATATGTGAATGTGTTTTTAGGATTGATTTAAAATGATATTATACCTATAACTATATTGTACTTTCAGAATAAATGTATTTCTTTATATTGTCTACTTTCTCTACTTAAACAGATCCTTTGCACACGATGTCAAGCTGACAACCCAACATCACATCATCATTACCTGCAGTGTGTTTAAAAACATAAACCAAGGTTGTGCCGACAAACATTAAAGTCGTTTGTAGGGGCTAAACGCTGCTATTCCACAGGACTGAGCTTTGGTTTACAACACACAGCCCTAACACAAGGGGTGTGTTCTCATTCTTACTGTATATGGTATTTTAACAGGAAACAGATGTCTGCAAAATAACACATGCCAGACCCAGTGTTACATTTAAGCATTTAGCAGACACATTTATCCAAAGCAACAGAGCATTCAGGTTACACATTTTATCAGCATGTGTGTTCCCTATGACTGTGAGCTGCTAACACAATGCTAATACAAACTGAGCTACAGTTAAGTCAGCAACTCTCCGCCCACGCATATGGATGCAATATATTATCAGATATGGGATGTGGGGCTTTCCTTGCATGAGTTAAAACATTGCATAACCCTCAATCCTTTTCAGGAACAGAACATTTAAGAGAATAACATTACAAAGTTAAAATTACAACTGAAAATGTTTAAATCAACTGTCAATTGAACATTTTGTCTCAAAATAATGATTAAATAATGAATTCTAAGATGATATATGAGTCACTTAAAATATTACTTTCACATAAGATTTTCGATTTTTTGTAATATTTTATAAGTAGCATGACTGTAGCCTATATCTTCTTGTATATGGTGGAGTAAAGGTTAAAGAGCTAATAATATTTACTTTTCTCTGTGAAAGCATCAGAGCATTGAATGAAAGCAGCCTTTTATGGAATCATGAATCATAACTGTGAACCGGAGGGTGGGGATACAAGAACAGCTCCAAACATTGACTTGCAGATACACCATTTACGATATATAGGCACGTCCAGTTCTCTTCTTCTGTATCTCACATTCCACATGTAAAAACAACACAAACACAGAACAGCCAGTAACAACCTTGAATTCATACCATTAGATGTCTGAAATCAAGGTTATGTTGATAACATACTTGTGTATCATATGAATAATCTCACAAACAAACCAACAAAGCAACGTCATACACGTTATAGGCCAAACCAGCACAAATGTTATCATGACATGTCAACAGACGTCATACTAAGCATACAGTACCTTTCCATTATATTGCGTCCTCTGAGAGGTCAGATACTTGGCGTAGTAGTTTCATAGAGATGAAATCAGACCAGCGCAATCATACAAAGCTGACACAATATATGGTATATTGTTTTTCAATGGTTTTCATTTATTGTAGTAAAACAAATAATGAACAGTCCCCTGTTCTTTAAAGAATAAAAACATACTAATGATGAAAAAATAGTTTTTAAATAACATGAGCTGTTACAGGAAAACTGATCTTTTCTATCCAAATGAAGCATGGTATAACATTGTATAGTCCCCCAGACTGTTGTTCTCAAATTGCCAGTCTTAAAACCCAGCCATGTTTACAAGTGTCCTCAATAAGAACTCAAAACCCTGAAGTTAACCATCTAGTCCCGTGGTTTAGTAGCAAAAGTGAGGTATCCTGTGTGCCCTGCCATTTCTCTTGGGGGTGTGGCAGTCTTGCAGACCACAGAGGCATTTCCAGTGTTTGGGACCTCCCCGTCCTGGGTGCTGTCTGTCGAACACTCTTCTGGGCCAAAGTCTGGCAGGGGCATAGTGACAGTACGAACATCATGCACCCGTAGCAAAACCTCCAACGTGCAGACCTCCTCGAAGCCATAGTCCAATAACGCCTCGCAAGTCCTCTGGACCTGCTCTATACACGGTGAGAAGGAACACAGACGTCCTCCTGAAAACACACAGAGAGAGAGGACACGCTTTAAAACTATTGCTTTTACTAAAAAAACCTAGATAACTCCTTTGTCAACAATTGTGAGAATAGCAAACAAACACTTTGCTTATGGAATGCAGGTAGTCAGGGCCAGTAGATGTGTACACTATTGTTAACTTTGAATATGGTACCCGTTGTCTGCTGAGAGAATACTCAGGAAGTAATTTCTCTCTCCAGAGGACTTACATACACTTTAACATATGCTTCCTCGATCGCTGAAAAGCACTACCTCAGCATGCTGTCAGAGAGGAGTCAGTGTGCTCATGTTTGCAATGCATATTTCTGACTCAATGTTAAATGGATAAGCAGAGTAAACGTGGCTGAGAGTTTGAAACAGTGGAGAAAGATGAAGAGGAGAGGTCACTAACACAACTGGAGGAAATTTGGACTAAAGGTGGTATTACAAATATGCACAAGAATAGCCACAACAAACCATAACAACAAGATAAACAGGGTGCTGCGAGGAGACGAGTATATTGAGGAAGTGGTTGGATTGAATCCAACCCTATGAATGTGACCTATTTGTCAGATATGGTGACCCATACCCGAAATGTGACCTCTGCATTTAACCCATCCAGTGAGTAGTGAACACACGCACTGCAAGTCGTGAACACACATACACCGGGAGCAGTGGGCAGCTATCACTGCAGCACCCGGGGAGCAAGTGGGGGGTAAGGTGCCTTGCCCAAGGGTACCTCAGCCGTTACCCGCCGGTCCTGAGAATCGAACCGACTCTGTAACCACTGGGCCACGACTGCCAACTTTATAAACACAACTTTATCCTTTAAAGTACTGACTGTCTGTCATTGCCTTGAAAGTTGTCAAGGGAGATGCTTCAGGTGACCGGCCTCTCATCAAACAAAGAATAGCGATATTCCACAGGCTCCGTTTGAAAATGTGTCACAATGCATTGTGGGATTGCTTTCTATGTGAAGAACACATGTTTAGAGAGAGAGAGAGAGAGAGAGAGAGAGAGAGAGAGAGAGAGAGAGACAGAGGGAGGGAGAGAGAGAGAGAGACAGAGGGAGGGAGAGGCTGACGTTTCTCATTCCATTGACAAATAAGGTCTTTCCATAAAAACAGAGTCATAAACAAGAGACCTCACGTCTCCTGGCAACCAGGCTCAACAGGTCTCATGGCAACAGAGGCCTGGGAAAGAGAAGAGCCGTGCCAATCACTGGGATTCTCCGAGTGCTTAAACAAGACAGACCAAAAATGAGAGGAATTTCAGAAAAGAGACAAGATGAAATCAAGATGAGAAGTGAAGTTGCTGCACCACAGTCAAGTTATTTACAACATCAAAGTCTGTTTACGGAAGCCGTGCCACTCGGTGGCCTTGTTTGCAATGTCTACTTGCCACAGTAGATTTATCAAGAGACAGAACGAGAGTTTAGTCAAACCTCATTCTCACTGAAGTCTCACAGTCTGTCCCTTTATGGTCACAAACTTTACGCATGTGTATAACACAAATCAGACTGTAAGTGTCTAGCAAGAGGGGAAGTGTACAACACTGAAGATATTCCACTAGCACAAGAGGAAGAGACTTTTTGAGATCCTTCAATCTAATAAATATAGGGTGTGCTTTGTTTTTCTGCTTTTACGGCTCATGCACGTTCAAGCATTCAAGCTTTTCCATGTTCACCCTATAGACTATAAGCCATGGATGTGTTTGAGGCATGCAAACTACAACTGTGTTAATCAATAGAGTAGGCAATTGAGGATGTGAGCAGACATGCATGGTTTCCTGTTTGTGAGAGAAAGTGAGAAAATAAAATGAAGCAGTACAAATAGACGGTTTCACCAACGGACGGACGTTTTATTTGTTTTAGCCAAGTAGCGGTTCTTCTACTGGTAACCCTAAATAATACTGGCCAGACATACTTTTACTTGCTAGCTAATGTCATTTACTTTGCTTGTTATCAGAAATAATCTGCAGGGACTCTATTCTTTGTGGATGTGTACCACAAAAGCATGCATGTGCAGTATTGTTTGTCTATGTTGTTGCTTTGCCACCGTCTATACGAACTCCCACTAACTGATATGAAATACAGTATTTGTACTATTTCTAAGACAGAAAAGTGAAGGGTTTAAAAGCCAAGTACTGTACATTCTTATGAAAATAGATCTACCAACACACGTGACTAGCTTGGGCTGCCAACTTGTCTGGACCTGTCCAGTGGACGTATTGCCAAGCAGTCAGGTTACTTTTAAAGTAAAACACTAACATGATCGCTCAATATAATGTAGGCTATAGTGCTCATGAATTATCATTACTGGTGTGATTTCATTTGTGCACACACGCACACACAGATGTTATTATAGAGATGAGTCTGTGTCAATAATTCACAGCAACAGCATTCATAACTGAAGTGAAGGCAATAACTACTTGGTACAGGACAACAAGTAACACAATCTATGTTGTGGTGTTGTATTTCTACTAAAAAAAAGTTTTAAAAAACCTAGTTGTGCTTTAAAATTCCCACCTCAAACTCACAACATGTTTAGTTTTGTATTGGCTTATCATGGTAATGTTGTTCTAGTTATTTCACAGCTATGTGTGCTCAGCTCACCCTTGCGTTTCATGGCCCTCTTGGCATGTGTGACTGCCTCCCACGGAGACGGGATGTCCAAAAAGACGGCATCAGCTACATCTGTGACACCAAAGCCCTCCTTGCACACATCCTGGTTTCTAACGGTAACCAGGTGAGCCACCTTATGCTCCTTGAACTCCTGCATGGCCTTCTCGGCCCGCTGAGCGTGGAACTCGACCGTGTGCAGGTGGCCGGTGGGAGCAATAGTCCGCAGAATAGCATGTGAAAGAGAGCCACTGCCCGTACCTGCAAAACAAACACATGTGAATATACATTTTTAAGCTTTGTGGTACAACAAGACTGCTTGTGTGTAAATAAATGGTCAGATGATGTGCACATGATCATTACGTGATACATGTGCGTGTCTGCTGTTAATGTCCCATCTTCCTCTTCAGGGACTCATTTGCTGCAATAAGCGTCAGTGTTTGGACTACAGCTTTGCATTCAGATAGATTAGAGAGACTGACGTAAACATCAGAGGCTCAGAAAGGGGGCATTCAGGAGTTGAAAATACTATCAAAAGCTCCAACAGAAATGTCCTATATGAAAACCAACATCTAATACTGCATATGAGCCAAAGCCGCAATATAAATGACAACTGCACTCTTGAAAACTGCACTGATATAAGAGACAAATGCACACAGTTTATCACATGCAGCTCAATGAATTTAGAGGACAGAGCAGAGGGTCATCTGAATGTGTGCACACTCAATTAATTCAGTTTAATGGATTCATTCACAACACGAGAGGCCCAATGCTTTGAAAGAGCCAAACTCAAAACAATGCCCCTCTATCAAGATGTCTTTGTCTACTCCAACCACTGCAACCCAACCACCTCCAAGACGCTGATAATGTTTGATAAGCATGTTTACACAACTCAATGACTTTCAGGAAAGCAAAAACATAAGAACAAAGCACACAATTTATAGAGACAGTGATTCAGATTTATTTTTCAGTGGGACTTAAAATAAAAAGCTCTTGTTTGTTTTGAAAAAGAAAAAAATGGTAAAGGCAGAAAAACAGTAATTTTGTATAAGATTTAATTATATTTTAATAAAAAAAGTATGTAGAAGATCAGTTTTGTTTAAAATACTATTAATATTTTAAGTCAACATGCAGGAAGCCATATTGTTGTCATGACCATAAAACACAAAATATCTTAAAAGGTGATGTGTGCCACAGAAATGCAATTTAATATACATAACTATGTGTTCAGAGGTGTATCTTACATAATGAAGCGTTATGTTTTTATCTTAGAATGAGCTATTTCTATCTACATACACAGCGGGTCCCCTTACATAATATTCAGCATGTTGTTTTACAGTAGCAATTCACAACCTCACTGCTAGATGCTGCTAAAATGTCCACATTGCTCCTTTAAGAGGGCCCTTACTGTCAATGTTATTAAGATTTTCAGTTTTATTTTCAGTTTTTCAATTATCCAATGGAGATTCAAGAAATATTCATGATAGCCATTGCTTGGAAAATAGATTATACAGCCATGTATTATTTAACACAAGGAATGTATCAATTATCGAAAAATCAGTGACTGTCTCTACTTTTAGTAGAGCACATAAATACATAAAAAACAACCTGCAGAGATACATTTTTCATATTCCATAAAAACATAAGAAGAGTTTTTGATTTCATTGTTACTAATTTGTACTTTAGGTATCTTGACAGGCTGGCCAGTGTTTAAGGGAAGTAGTTACAGGCTTGTCGACCTGTCGGACAATATGCAGGGCCTTTTTTATCAACATGCAGACATTCTGAGTATTAAGAATGACCTTAATAGAGAAGACCGCCTGATATTACCTGCTTGACGTTTGAGGTGCACTAAAAAGCAAGGCAAGTGCTTTAGCACTGAAGGTTTTTAGTAAATCAAACATAAGACTCTTATGGCTCAGATTTGGGAAAGACTCTTACCCGACTCGCACACGAAAGAGCCAGGTTTGAGCTCCAGCATCAGTGTGATATTGGCTATGTCTGTGGTGTAGAGGATCTGTGTTCGGTGGGGAAGGTTTACAGTCCACAGCTCCGGCGTAGGGTGCAGCACGTAAACCCATCCACCCTTACTGCATGTCACCTTGGAACCAAATCGCTGCCCGATCAGGTCACCGGAGTGGCGGATGACCCCATAGCGGGTCTGCGTCTGAGCCCCAGACTGAACTTTGACCGGCATCATGGATTCATGACCCAGAAAGATGATGACAACATCCCCTTCTTGGATGAACTCGGAGTATTCCACAAAACTCATGAGGTACAAGCGGAGGAGGTCTTAATGCTGCTGGTTAGACATGAATGTAAATACATTACTCTCATAAAATAATAAGTCAATGGACAAAACATTTACAGCCAATATATTATTATTGCAGAAATAAATATAAATAATAATAATAAAACAGACAAATACAATAGGTTTCTAGCCCTTCGGGCTCGAAGCCCTAATAATATATATTTTTTTATATCCCTACACGTACGTTTACGTACACGTAAGTTACGTATGTGGGGAGGGGGCTGTTCGTCAAGTGTTCGTTTAAATTAAATTGAAATAACGTTTCTAACGGTTACCATTACAAGCCTTCAAGACTCGCATCAGCGGCGTACGGACTTCACCTCAGTTATTCTCCTAAAACTGTTCAAAGACCAGTGCAATGGGCCAGCAGTAAGTTCATAACATATATGTGAAAGTTTATAACAACATGTTAACGTACACCTGTGAATATCAATCATATAGAAAAGTATTGCAGTAACGTTATCAGACTCAGCAAGGTCACGGTCATTGATGCAGGCTTGTAAAAGGGAAGAATGGATTGGCTCAATGCGTTATTGAACGTCACTTTCCTGTTCTCATAAGCCCTTGGTTTTAAAAGTGCTGTTTTAAACCAGTTTTTACTTTTTTAACAAATGTTTTCTTGGTTAATGGCCGGTGAACTCCGCATCACTATTGACATCCACTGCAGCTCTTATCGAAGACTGGTTTCTACTAGGATGTTACGTAGACGCTTTTATCCGAAATGACGCACAAAACGTACGAGTTACATTAGAAAATAAAAATATAACAACATTTTTCGTAACTTTATATGTAATGTGTGACTGACAGCACTGAATCACTTTAATTTGAAAACAAACATATTTGGATTAGAAAACGTCGTTTACGTAACGTAAGCGTTTCGTTCCCGGTGGGCTAACATTACACTGAATATGAAATAACATGAGACCATTCAATGGCTTTATTGGTTTGATAAAAAATGTACATTGCCAAAAGCACAGAAAAGTTAAATCGTTACTTTCAGTGGGTAAACACAGCAAACATGCATTCATAGAAGTAAACAAGACACATACAACATGTCTGAACCTAACGTTACATGGCTAAATCCCACTTTAAAACAGAACTTTACTTACCTTATTTCAGAAAGACTGTAGTTTATATTTGAAAGCAGTAAGACAGTACAACACGTGTATAGCTCGCTTGATAAGCCGCATGAACATCCAGATGCTCTCAGATCTTCACTGCATGAGGATCGACTCAACATAACGCCACGACATGTGTGGTTGTTGCTGTCGATTTAATTTACAAATCTACGGTTGTCACAAAACGCCATCTTTACGCGTCACTTTTTCGTCTCAGGAAAATGATGTAATAATGTTTTAAAAAGCCACTAACTTGCGTAAATGTGAAAAAATTTCGTTGTGCACAAAATATATATGTTTAGTGGGCTATGGATATACTAGGATATGTTTAATAGATGGTTAACCAAATCAACATTACATTTTAAATCAATCTTAAATCATTCAATTGTTTTACCAGGCTTTTAATAGCTTGCATAATAAAATGTCGGATTAGGACATTTTTAATAAATTATTCATTGAGAATAGCCAATGTACAAACGACAAGGACTACAATGCCACGTTCTTCCAATTAAATGAATGGACTACAAATAGCAGCCAATGGGATAGGCGTTCACGTACTATAAAATAAACGCTCCATCATAATCCAGTCCTGGAGAGAGCAGAGTGTCGCTGGAGAGGTCATTCACTTACCGGGAAAATAGGAATCTTTGTGTCAACTCTATCTTCCCCTAGAAGTAGTCAACCACCCACGGTAAGGGTTCAAGTTTAACGTTAACCTTATAAAAATAAGCTTTTTAAGTTTTATGTAATTTTAAATCTTGAACTACGTTATAAACTTAGCCAAATGATTGTGGATACGCTTTTATATCGGTAAAGACTTGGTTTTTATTGAAACTCTGTATAAAGTGCATTTGACGTATGGAAAGCATTCTAACGTAGTCACGTTTTGTCTTGTCCAGTGGTCCTGTCTTTGTGGACGCCCCTGTGAGATTTTAGTCTCGAGTCATCCAAAAAGTGATATTTTGGTACATATGAAGTAAAAATGTAATAAATGCACACGACATAAAACATCCGACGAGTTCATATCACTTCACTGTCTAAGCGCGTACGTGTGTGGAAACGCTGCGTGCGCATCTCCGCCCTTGACTTCTGCGTTTCACTTTTTGCAGGAAACGCATGTAACGTTAAGTATTGAAAGAAAAACGTGCACGTCCAACTGTTCCCGTTTATCCACATTTCAACTGAAACCAAGTCTTTAACCAAGCGTCAGGATAGTAAGTGGTGGTGTTTAAGCGTATCTTGTCTCAGTTCGTCGTTATTTTCCCGCCGCGCGCAGCAGCCATGCCTTTCGGAAACAGCCACAACCAGCTGAAGATGAAATATTCCACCGAGAAGGAATACCCCGACCTATGCAAACACAACAACTATATGGCCAAAGTGCTCACTTCGTCCATGTATGAGAAGTTGCGCTCCAAACAGACGCCCAGTGGATTTACGCTGGATGATGTCATCCAGACCGGCATAGATAACCCAGGTAAAGATCACCTGCGGTGGACTTTATAATCTCTAATGCAAAACCAGAAAAAACATTTTTATAACTGTGCCTTTGACAGTGACCCTGCTGACTCTGTAGTATACAGATAAGACCAGCCTACTGTACTGTACTGTATGTGTAATGCGCGTGCAATTCTGGCCTGTGAGCAGTGCATTCTTTATTTATAAATTCTGTATATCGTGTGTTTTGTAAGGCAAGCAGTGCACTTGTGATTTCATCCTTTGGTATCATTAAATGCATGTGTTGTATTTATTTAGCAAATCTAAGCAAAAAACTCTGTCAGCTGAAGATGAGTATCCAGACCTCAGCATGCACTGCAACCACATGGCCAAAGTCCTCACTCTGGACATGTACAAGCGTCTTCGTAAGCGCTCTACGCCTAGCGGCTTTACCATAGATACAACCATTCAGACCGGTGTAGATAATCCTGGTAAAAGAACACACATTCTGTCAGGGGTCAGGGGTTAAACTGTCCTGGTACAGTTGATAAAGCGCTTGAAGGATTTTATAGATATTTGTCCATGCACGCTTATTCAATCTCAGGTCACCCCTTCATTATGACCGTGGGTTGTGTGGCTGGGGATGAGGAGACCTATGACGTGTTCAAAGAACTGCTGGACCCCATCATTCAGGACAGGCATGGAGGATACAAGCCAACAGATAAACATAAGACCGACCTCAACGCAAATAACCTCAAGGTATGGAGGCAAAAGCCAAATTTGATTATACCTGTTTCTCAATTAGTTGGGTGTTGTGATGACAACTTTGTTCCTGCAGGGTGGAGATGACCTAGACTCCAATTACGTGCTGAGCTCTCGGGTCAGAACGGGCAGGAGCATCCGTGGTTTCAGCCTGCCGCCCCACTGCAGTCGTGGAGAGAGGAGAGCTATCGAGAATCTCTCTGTGGAAGGTGCGACACTAACATAAGCTAAAATGAAAACTTCTGCCTGTAATATACACCTGGTCATGTGGCTCCCTCTAGTGGGGATGAGTATCATCATCCGCTGTACCAAGATATGCATTTTAAAACAGTGCCATACTTGATGAAAGTTTTATCTATTCACCATCAATAATTGAAGAATAATTCATTTAAATATGATGTAGCTCAGATACAGGATTTACACATTTTTTATCTACACCGTAGCTCTGGGAGCTCTGACCGGGGATCTCAAAGGGAAATACTACGCCCTGAAGAACATGACAGAGGCTGAGCAGCAACAGCTCATTGATGACCATTTTCTGTTTGACAAGCCTGTATCTCCCCTGCTGCTGGCCTCAGGAATGGCCCGTGATTGGCCGGACGCCAGGGGCATATGGTCAGTGTTCTCGATCACCCTTAATGTGCTGCTTGTGGTTCTTGGCTGAGAGAGAACGAACCTAGTTTGTGTTGGGTTTATCCGATTCTACAAATTCTTCTTTTGTAAATGTTTGAGCAAATTGAATTCAAACAAATGATTTTTGTCAGTATTGTTGTAGTAATCTTCAAACATAATTTGTGATAAAACTTCAAATGTCCTTAATACCAGTTTATCTAGTTTAGATGAGGCCTTTAGTCAGAACCAGAAACCAATATCATTACAAAATTTTCTCACTCATTTTTCTCGTTGTCTGCAGGCATAATGATAACAAGACTTTCCTCGTGTGGGTGAATGAGGAAGACCACCTCCGTGTCATCTCCATGCAGAAGGGTGGTAACATGAGAGAGGTCTTCACCCGCTTCTGCACAGGTCTTACCAAGGTATTACAACACTGTGATGCTACAAATTCAGACTCGCCTATTACAGTTCAATGTTTATTATTTGTAATGACAGAAAAACATATTAAAGAGGTTTTATTACCTAAATTCTAATGAAGTGTTTGTTGCAGATTGAGGAGCTGTTTAAAAACAAGAAACACCAGTTCATGTGGAATGAGCACCTGGGTTACATTCTCACCTGCCCATCCAACCTCGGTACAGGCCTGCGTGCAGGAGTACACGTCAAACTGCCCCATCTCAGCAAGAACAACAAGTTTGAAGAAGTCCTTAAGAAACTGAGACTGCAGAAACGTGGTACAGGTAAATAAAATAAAAAAACCTGCATGATGACATTACGGAATATATATGTATATGTATATGTATATATATATATATATATATATATATATATAATATCTGACATTTAGATATTGTGGATGCAATGCTGTGGTCTTTTTGTTCATAAGGTGGCGTGGACACTGCTGCTGTGGGCGGTGTTTTTGACATCTCTAATGCTGACCGACTGGGCTTCTCTGAGGTGGAGCTAATGCAGATGGTAGTGGATGGAGTCAGATTGCTGATAGAAATGGAGAAACGTCTGGAGAAAGGCAAGTCCATTGATGACCTCATGCCTGCCCAGAAGTAACTTTAAATGCACTTCAACCCCCACTTTATCCAGGCACTTCTTTTACCCTCTTCCCACCTCGTGTCTTAACTGATTTGTTCTTGGAAAAACATGTTGTATTTAAGGTTCTCTTGCATCTGGCAAGTTTTTGTTAAACAAATCGATGTCAACAGCTGGATGAGTATATTGGAAAATAAAAATTGGCCAATGTTGACCTGCTTTGTCATTCTTCCTCATACTATCCTGTATGCAGGATTCACACACAATTTATAGTGATCATGCTTATAGTTTTATAGCCAGTATTGTTACAAACTGAGCAGAATTTAAAAATACATATATAGAAACTCCAAAGACCTGATCATTAAATAATGTCCTGGTATTTTACATTTCCATGCCATTGCCATGATGGAAAAGGCCTGTAATTAAAAAAAGTAATGTATTAAGATATATAGTGTGTAACAGTGATGCATCAAGTGCAATACAAATATTAAATTTTAGACAAAAAAAATCTAATCCAGATGAAAAAGACTCGATACAATGTTGAAATGATTTTATAACTGTATTAGATTTCTGCAATGAACACTGTGACAGGTTACAGGTATTTTAATGGAATCTGTGGTGAGTCTTATAAGTGAAAGATTACAAGATGCCCTTTCGGTATAAGAGAACTCCAAAAGCAAAAGTATGAAAATGTGTAATTACCACAAAGTACATTATTTACACAAAAAAATACACTAGAGTGGGCAAAAATGTGAAATAAATTATAAAACATCTAAATTTTGCTCTTAGTAACATTCAAGCAGTGAAACTGAACTCCGATCAGATTTACTGCAGCGGTTTTCACAGATGAGCACCTTTAATATATAGAGATGCAGAGCAAATGTTCATAAGCAACTTTTTCCAAGGTTTGGGCAAACCCTTTACACAAGGGCCGCTCAAAACACACAATAATTAAAACCACCACAGAATAGTGCCTATTAAAAGCTAAAATAAAACAAAAAACATCAAATCTCAATCCAGCATCCATTTCCTGAATGATCAGTCATATCTCATCAGTCTGAAATGATGTCGATGGCAACGAGTCACTTCCTGTCTGAACGTTCTCCGAGCTTCTAATGAGGTGCATACAATCGTAACACTGAACGGTTTAATCTTGTTTTCTTTAACAGCATTGAACGACTTGCACGATAATACCATAAGTGTGTGACCGATGTTAAGAAATTATTGCTTTAAGCAATGTTAAAGTATATACATTTTTCAGATACATGTACGTAAGTGGTTTAATTTAAAAAAGAAAAACATTCTGTAACTGCTACTTTTACAGATTGTAAATTTTTCTATACTGAACCATTTCATAAATTCCTCTATGTAGTTACATTAAAGATATATTCATAGCTTGAGTTCGCCTGCAACTTTGGAAGCAATGTTCTTAAAAGCGATGGAGTTGCCAGATATCCTCTTAAAACGGACACCATTAAGTGAGAGCCGGGGCAGTTTGCAAACCTCCATCTCCCAGTGGACAAGACTGTCGGTGTGGCTGTCCCCGTGGGCACAGAGAAGCAGAAAGCATTCGCGCTGCTGGTAAGTGCAGCTGTTGGCGTCCAGAACTTTGCGGATCTCATTTATGATGTCGGCCGGCTCCATGGTGCTGGTGGTGTTCATACTCCAGGTGAAACGGAGAGAGCGGGGTTTGCCGTCTTTTCCATCTTTCCCTTCATCTTTTTGCTGATCCCCAGATACATGGCGACTGATGCGAGATGCAGTCGAGAGAGAATGGAACGAGAGAAATACGAGTAAATAATGGAACGGGTTAGGAGCACTAGAAATAGATGCATTAAGACATACATGTCAACATTTCATATATTGATGTTACTCTGTTATCTGTTATAGTAGCAGATGCATGCATGGGTTATCACACATGGGAATCAAAAAGCACAGCACTTATACTGGAGCATGCACAGAAGCAGCATACTTTTGTATTCTATAGAACATGAAATAGGACTGGGCGATATCAAAATGTTGATATTAAGAAAAATACACGTTGACATTTTTGTTCTAGTATTATAAGCCATTACACTACATAACATAATGTAATGCATTTATGAAAATTGGTTTTCTTCTCTTATATTGATTACTACTAAGGTTTAATGCGAAAAACTAAAAATGGAACTATTATCATGTCATAATCCACAGTTTCCATTATATCTTTATATTCATCAAGCATTCTTCCAAATGTATTTCTCTGTGTTTATCAGAACAGATTTTAAACTTGAGGGTGAGTAAATGACCGAATTTTCATTTTTGGGTGAATAAAGACTTTAAGAAACAGAATAACTTTAAAAACACAACCTAACAATATGGATCAAAAAGGCAGCAAATTTATCACGATTATATATAGTTAATATTTTCAAGGTATCGCCAAGTCCTAATATGAATGGAGTGGCAAAACACATCATTCAACATCAACAGACCAGACTAACGGTCCTCATGCTGTACACTCTCACATCTCCGCGTTACAGTCGGACATGCGTCTAAAACATGAATGTAAAGAGCCAGCTTTCCACAATCCCACCTCACCTTGAGCCCTCAAATCTCCCGCTTCTCTCAAACTCGGTTGAGACTCTTTTTTTGATTATTTGTTGATTGATTAGTAATTACAATGAAGCATAAAGGATGAGAAGAGAGAGAAAACAGGAAGAAATCGTTTTTTAGTCATTTTAAAGCACTAAGCACTACACACACACACACACACACACACACACACACACACACACACACACACACACACACACACACACACACACACACACACACACACACACACACACACACACACACACACACACACACACACACACACACACACACACACACACACACACACACACACACACACACACACACACACACACACACACACACACACACACACACACACACACACACACACACACAGACACACACAGACATGAATGAGAGAAAGAAGGCAGTTCAACCAAAAATAAACATATGTAGCAAAAGAGGTAACCCTGTCCTAAATCTGTATATCAGGTGAGACAACACAAAACCAAGATTTTAAAACTCGACTGATGCGTGTGTATATGTGAAAGACGTTTTCGCCATGCAGCCTCCAAGAACAAGTAGTTCAGTGTAAGAGTGCATTATGGGTAAAACTATTCTGATATAAAGTGTCTAACATACAGCACTGTGCCCTTCACATGTGAGATGATGCGCGTCGTAGTGCGTTGACGGCCTAATAGTTGACACACAAAACAGTCGTTCACCTTGTCACACACATTCACTCTCTGTGAAACATCTGTAGCTGTTGGTCGTGTGCGTTTAAATGAGCCTCTACTCTAAACACTCCTCATCTGTCAATTCCTACAATTCCCTATAGCCAGTGCTGCTGAATCTGGAAAAAAAGAGCAGTTCAAAGCCGACGGAATGAAACTGGTGGACGCAGGTAAAACATATAGCCATAACAAAGCCACGGGGTTCCCACATTTTTAGACCAATAAATCATTCCAACCCATTTCTAAATCAATGTATTGACAAGAAATGACTTTTTTTACATAATTTGTTGTGCACACGAGCAAAATATTCCAGAACTGAGCATAACCAGGACGTTCTACAGCAAATTTCAATGAAGTTGATGTTAAAATCCCCTGACATTTCTTGGTTTCCTTAACCATGGGAACCCCGTCGAGAGGTGGAAAGGGAAGAGGCAGGAGGAGAGGGGAATGAAAAACAATAAGGAATAACAGTAAACGAGTGGAGCGCAGACTTACTAAGAGTCTTTGCCGCAGGGTTGGAGGGGACTGTGAGGGTGGGGGGCACAGAAGGGGCAGCCGGCCCCGATTTGACGGCAGACTGCCGTTTGCTCGGGTCAAGTGTGACCCTGAGGGAGGAAGCCAGACAAGAGAGACAGAGAGAGTGAGAGATAGGAAGAGGAAAGGAAGGGAGGAAGAAAGAAAACACAGGGAAGAGAGGGATAGATACAGTTTAATAGAGCATTTATGACAGACTGTGTGATCTGTTCATTTATTAACTCCATCAAGGTGTGTTTCTGAAGGTCCTCACATGATCCGCCGCAGCTTAACACCATTGGTTATATCCTTAAATCCTCACTGATAACCAGTACAGGCACCAGATACTTTCTACAAAACGCATCCACATGCTCTTGTAGACACAGGCCTATAGAGCAGTGAGGTTTCACAAGTAAAAATCCCCAAAATTGATCAAGTAGCATGTATTATTACTCAAGGTATGTCTAGAGTGTCATAAATAAGCCTAAACTTCATATCGTCGCTGTCGGGTGGAAACTTAGTTTCTCAAAATGTATTCTTTTTTTTTCATAAATCATTACTGCCGGCCACCATTGGTCACTCTCTGTGGATTTTGCAAGTATTAAACCAATGAAACCGTAACAGAGCTTGTGATAAAACTGTAACTTCATCGGCTCCTCAAACGTTCCTCTTTTGTGCCGCACCAAACGTGTTGGATTGTTTGTAATGCAAGAATAAATAAAGAACTGGTTGTACAGCGTTTCATTTACTCAGCACTTCATCTTTTATTTCACGAGATTTGAGCTAAATGACAGAATAAACCGAGTCCCACACACCTACAATAAACTTCATAAGCTGTAAGTGAAAATGTAATGATGCCCTACTGCTGCAGAGGCGGCCATAATAATAGAAAACACATTTGTCCAATATTTGCTGGTCAAAAAATGACCACAAAAATTAACAATATTATGTCAATTTCGTCTAAAGTAAAGTTTTACACATACAAAGTTTCCACACAACAGCGAAATCATTGAAAAAGTAGCATTTCCAAATCCCCAGTAAAGATCAAGACTAATCATTATCCCGAGTAAACAACCAATCGCAGAAGTCGCCGTTACTGTGGAAACAGGATTTGAGCTCAGCCAATGACCGCCCACTCTTTTGAAGCACTGCAAATGGCATAACAGAGTCTCACTACCGTCTTAAAAAGAAATTGCTTTTATCTTTATTGATTATGAATATAGTTTACTGAATAGTTTGATATTGTTCATTATTATTACAATGTTTTTTTTAATTCAACCGATTCACATTGTTTTAAGGGATCAGTAGCTCACCGTTTCATAAAAGATTTATTTTTACTTCAAATCAAATGTTATTTTTATTTGCATTTACAAAATATGTGAGAAATACTTCCAGAACCAATGGTCATTTATCACTTTATATTCAGCACTGGCTCCTCCCACCAGAAACTGTCACCGTCATGCCCATATTAGGGCAGTATGCTCTTGTCACAGGCCTACTGTAAAACAATCCTAACAGTTACAGTAAATCCACCCTTTCAAAGAACCTTTAACTCAAATTTTCACCCTAGCTGACACAAATCGTGTATGATGAAACATGAATTGAACAAAAGAGAAAGATGAAGAACAGGAAAGAAAAAGAGGAGAGTTGAACGAAGACATGACGTTAAAAGATGGGATTGTAATTGAATGTAAAACCCATCACCCGTCAAACACACCTGACTAGAGATGAACATAAACCATAAACCCGATCTGTGTGAATTTTACTACATTATACTGTTGTTGACCATTCCATTGGCATCCTTACTTTTTGATTCCAAAGTTTAACTGTACTTTTCACCACTAGATGGCAGTGAAGAATTAACCGAATGAACCTCCAAACAGGAAAGACGTCCAATGTCTCCTAACACGAAATACCACATCGGCGTAGTCTCAAACACCTTCACGAAGATTTGTCTGTGTTCTCTTGCGCAATATGTATATGATACTCAAAAATCGAACCCATTTTTTTTTTAAATCTAACCTTGGAATTCCATTTCCTGGAAACATCTGAAAGCTCAAATTATACCAAAGTCCTGGTGGTATTTGTTTGAATGACTCACGATTGAATGAGTGTTAAACTGTGTGGTACACGTCAGCTTGTGTCATGCAGACATTAGTACAGGAGCAATCTGTTAAAGAGCAGTACATTGATTTGATGTGGCCACACTAAGATGCAGGCAGTGTTTTATAAAGCATGCTGAAATCAACCACTGTGAGAGCATTAAAACTCCAAATCACTGCAATCCAATCGCTATGGGTTAGTGCGTCAGCCCCGGACACTTCTCATTACGTTAAGAGAGAGATTTTTACACCCGATAAACTCAAAGTCCTACCTTTTGGAAAACCTGAACGACATATTTCTACAACACAAGAGATGAAAAACAAAGGACAGACGTTACAAAGATGGACAAAATAAAACCGTGTTCTACTGAACATAAACCAAAGGAGAAGGAGTTTTGGAAAGAATAAGATTAGAAGTCAAGATTAAATTGAGGAAAATTCCTAACGTACCACAGAGATCCAAAACTGAGCAGCTGTATGTTGCATTGAAAACCGTGAAGAGGTTTGTGTGTGTAGAAGTGCGTTTACCTGCGCGTCAGTTTGGAGGTGAGCTTGGTAAGCAGGTTGTTGGCATTACCGCGGCTGCGTGGTTGGGTGGGCGAGGCAGGGGGGCCGTTGTAGGTGGCCGTGCGCCGATCCCTCAGCTGTCCGTGGAAGGTGCTGCGGCTCGCCGTGCCTCGTGGGAAGCGCGTTTTATCAGGTGTGGCGGCGGTGCTGATGCTGTGAGTGGACGCTCCGGGGTCCCGTGAGCCAGGAGACAATGTCACACTACAGAGAAACACAATCGGGCTTGGTTTCGCTACATTTACATAGTGTTGCCTGAAGGTGCTAAATCGCAATTGTTTGTTTTGTAGTGGAAACCGTAAACAGGTATGACAACCGATGCTCCTCGCTGTACCTGTTTTCTTTCCCGTTTGGAATAACAGAAAGGCGGTCGGTGTTGTTTCTATCGGTGCACACATACGTGTTTCTTCTAGATATGCCTCCGGATCCAGAGTTATTCTGTGGAGAATCGAGAAACTACAGATATAATGGACAGCTGCATGTAAACATCATGTCTTCACAATGAAGAAAAACAGAAGCAGACAGTAAACTCACATTAGGAGTGATGGTACTGCCTCTCTTGCGCTCGGGTATTTCGGTTTTGTTGGTGTTGTTGGCATTACCCAGCAGGGGGCTGGGAGGGCTGTGAGAGGGGGGCTTACGTGCCGTGACCCCACCCTCCTGTTTGCCATCACCATCAGCTGTGCCAGGGACCGTCCTCTTTGAGCTACTTAACCCTGAGTTAGTGATACCAACTGAGAGAGAGATAGAAAGCCAAGTATGTTTTATGTCATATTACGTTGCACCAATACATCATCTGCGGCTTGAGATATCTATACACACTACTCGAACAAGCTAACGTTTTCCTGTATGTAAATTAGATATGTAAATGTTGACTGAAAGTCACCCTGATCACTATGGCGTCTGGATTTTCTGGATTCGTTGGTCGAGACGCTTCTCTGGACCTTCAAGTGGGATGGAGATTGGCCGTTCAACTCACTGGTGGGTCTGGTCTTTGCCACTGACAGATTACTATTGGAGCTGGAGTCAATGACCTCCTGCAAAGCCGCACAAACAGTAAATAGGACTGGCGCTGTTAACCAATCCCACAATCCCACTCTTCATTAGCTGCTTACCTCATTGGTCTTTCTGGCCAGCAGTAAGTATATGGCCGTGATCTCATCATAGTTCATTTTAGACAAAGACTCGAGGATCTTATCCCTGGAGAAGCCCATGCCCACGATCACATCTGCAAAATGACACAAACACACAAAGACAAGGTTTTAATTCTC
This sequence comes from Oreonectes daqikongensis, assembly GCA_026939265.1. Lineage (NCBI taxonomy): Eukaryota > Metazoa > Chordata > Actinopteri > Cypriniformes > Nemacheilidae > Oreonectes > Oreonectes daqikongensis. The sequence goes on from JAOTQM010000049.1 coordinate 5,493,895, forward strand.
TCTTATGTGCCAGTGTTACTAATAATGCAAATAAATTGCATGTGCTTGTTACATTAAATCATGTGGTTCTGTTGAAACAACTTTTGACAGTTTATTGTCTCTTCCAGGGAAAATTCTAAAAAAAAAAAAGAAAAAAGTCTATTGTAACACTTTTAATAAAGGGACTCACCAAACAGCACACTAAAACCACTCAGATGCTTTAACAACCACATGCAACTCCCTGGAAACCCTAGTGGTGTACTGCAAGAATAGAAACTAAAGCTATTTTTCTGAAGAAAGTAATGCATTATCACTGTCGGACTAAAAGCTCAAAGTCACATCAAAGTTGACAAGCTCTTTTGTTTTTTTTTTTAAGAATTATTGTTCGCTTTTATTTTAAAAGCAAAGTGGGAGAGAGGACAGGAAGCGTAGTGGCATAGAGAAGGAGGGCGGGATCGGGAAAAAAACCACGAGTCGGGATTCAAACCATGTCGGAGCACTTGCCCACCTCTTTTTAATACTTCTTTATTGGTTAAATATTTCAAAGCCCACAGACAAACAGAAAGGATGAACAAAGGTAGTGATTTAAAAATCATGAAAAATAAAAATATACAGTTAGAATCCAACAGTGATGGCATGTTTCTATTAGCAAAACATTGAAGACACAAAATGTACATTAAATTGCTTGCTTCGAATTCATTTAGAGACTTAAAAATGTCCATTAATGATCACACACAACACTCCCTCACCGTGTTATGTATAAACCTGCAGGTCGATACCTATTTAAATCTAGTTTATTAGTAAGAACGTTGAATCAGCAGTTCTGCCTAAAAGCAAACATCCTACCTATAAACCCTGTTATTTGTGTTATAAAAGACAAATGTTAAATTTGTACTGAGCAGATTTGTGTTTTTTAATGAGGGAATAAAAAATGAAAAGTATTTCTGTTAATCAATTGAAAAAGACAAGTGTAGCAACTCCTGGGTCATAGGTTCGATCCACCGGAAACTTACATACTGAGGAAAATGTACAGCTTGAACGCACTGTTATGTCGTGTAGATAAAAGTATTAAAAAAACTACCACTAAATGAATCAAGCCTACTGAATTTACTATTTACTAGGTATGTGTTTAGGTACAAGGATAATTTTTGTTTTATTCTGTGAAATACTAGCAATATTTCTCGCAAATTTCAAATAAAAATATTGTTTCTATTTGCTTTTATTTGCTGAAAATGAAAACTAGAGAAACAGGTCAAAATAAAATAAAAGATGCTTTAAACGGTTTCAGACCTCAAATACTGCAAGAAAACAAGTTTATATTCACTTTTAAGCAATACAACAATAATATTTGTATGTATTTAGGAAAAGTTAAAAACGATTTATTTCTATGTGATAACCTCTTGTAATGCTGTCAGACTTTAACATTGCTGTTGGATGACTTTGTCACTCCTGAGGTTTGGTTTTGTTGAAACTGAACAGACACTGGACTTGAATGACCACAAAAAATGTAGAAACTAAAATATGCATTCTTTCTGCGGCTGTACATTGACGATGAATAGAGACCCCCTCCTTCTCTCTCCCAGAAATCTGACTATATAATAAGCTCATGGAAATATATCAGTTGACTTAAATGCATTCATTCGTGGAGACAACTGAAGTGAAGCTTTCCATCCCACCAACTCTACACATGAGCACCACTGTGGGCTGCCGAGCTCCAGCATGCTCCTCTCAACGTGAGGCTTCTCTTAAAGTAGGGGTGGGGAGGCTAGACGAGGCCACCGTTGGCATGTTCTCTGCCTTCCGCTCCATTCCACACTCGAGTAGCCTGATGTTCTTGTTTCTTTAAAAAGTAACCACATGACTGCAAATGTGTGTGCCCTGTTACTCTGTATGTTTGGAGCTGTGGACCGAATGCAGATAAGAGCTTACAGCTTGCGTTCCTGTAAGCCAAACCCGCTCTCTGCTCGCACTTGTGCACATATGATCATATCACATTTCCACACGAGGATCTGAGAGATAGGAGGAGTGGAGATCAGAGACGAGAGGGAGCCAGCTGCTGTGTGTTATGCAACACTCTACACTGTACAAGTACATCCCTTGTGCCATCCTTTCATTGTCTCCACAGTTTTGTCTTTACTCTTTATTAACCACAGCAAGCAGGATTGTTGCTAAAATCCACAGAACCTGCGGCAAAACATGTTAACAGCCCTGATGTTGCTGTTGGAGTCTATAGCTATCCCTCTATATAAACATCTGTACATATTCGAGTTGAAGGGACAGTTCAACCAAAAAAGCTAAAATTCTGTTATCATTTATTAATCTTTGTGTCTTTCCAAACATGTATGACTTTCTTTCTTTTGCAGAACACAAAAAAGACATTTTGAGGAACCAAACAACATTGTACCCTATTGACTTCCATTGTATAAACACGAAACCACTAGAACCAAATTAGACGAAAAATGTACGTAAAAATGTAATGTCAGGTAAAAGCCAGATAATACTGTTTGCTCTGCCTTGAAAGAAAGTTTATAGTCTTTGTAAGGGATAGTTAGCATCCAAGGAACCTTAAACGTCGTATTTGGCATGTAAATGAATTTGTGCCTAAGCGTCATTAAACTTTGTGTAAAAACACCTCAAACTCAAAAAAGTATGCAGCTTCTGTGCCACCTTTGCGATGTAAACGGCCGTAACAGTTTGCTCTCAAAGTTTACCATGTAAAACGCAAAGTGATGTTTCTTACCTATTCTCTTCTGGTCGGAGATGTCAGTCTCTGGTTCAGCATACGGTTTGAGCTCATCGTCCTCGAAGCCAGCATTGATCCAGCGCTCTTTCATGATTTGCTAGAGGGGAAGTTCATAATCACAGATGAATCACTTCTATATTACTATGAAAAATACTATAACATTATATTCACTATTGAATTTAAAAGTACATAATACTTTGGAGATGTAAAATTGTTCCTGACTAATGGGAATGTAGTGGATCTTACCAATGAGAAAGAGAGGAGTGTTCATGTTATTAACATATAGTATTTTTTACTCGCAAGTACATTTTTAAATATGCTTAAATAGGAGTGTTGTGAAGAAATGTATGAGACACTGAGGGGGGCTAACCTCTAATGTCCCTCTCTTGGCAGGGTTCAGGACCAAAAACCTCTTGAGAAGATTCTCACAGTCGGTAGACATGTAGAAAGGAATCCTATATTTCCCACGTAACACGCGTTCACGTAGTTCCTGCAGAACAGATACAGCTGTAAGAACACACACACACACACACACACACACACACACACACACACACACACACACACACACACACACACACACACACACACACACACACACACACACACACACACACACACACACACACACACACACACACACACACACACACACACACACACACACACACACACACACACACACACACACACACACACACACACACAAACACACAGTGTTTTTTATAAAGAAAAGGTAATACCTTGAGATTCTGTCCATCGAAGGGCAGGGACCCGCTGACCAGCGTGTAAAGTATGACCCCCAAACTCCATACGTCCACCTCCGGCCCGTCGTACTTCTTACCCTGAAAGAGCTCGGGGGCAGCGTACGGTGGGCTGCCACAAAAAGTGTCCAGCTTATTTCCCACCATGAACTCATTACTGAAGCCAAAATCAGCAATCTTAATGTTCATATCAGCATCTAGAAGCAGGTTTTCAGCCTGTGAAGAGAAACACATGAATGAAATGCGAGTGTGATGTGGATTTAAAAAAAAAAAAAAACTTACATACACTATACAAAGCAGGCCAAGTTATGTTTTATATCTTTTATAAAAGGGGAAGAGAATTTAAGTTCTAGGAATGGTCTAGTTTTTATAAAACCAATTATTAATGAATTAACTTTATTATATAAAGCAACTTTACCTTGTGGACTTTAAATGTGGCTGAAGTGTCCAAATATTTTGGGGGTCATTATAAATACACATACTACATATACACAAAGTCATACACATTTTACACAGAATCATGGACTGCTTACCTTTAAGTCTCTGTGCACGATGTGTTTTTGGTGACAATACTGCACAGCTGATACAATCTGTAAAAGACAAAAACAATCAGACTGTCTGTACCATAAAAAAACACTACATTTGCACACTGTAAAACTAACTAGAACTTTTTTTGTGATTGGTGGTCGAGTTTAACGCAGAAACTTTATTGATGCTCGCATCCAATCAGGCTGTCGTAACACAACCAGAGATTTCCAAATAAACTTCAGGAAAAGGGCAACAGTCCGGTGATGGAGTCATGAGCTGTCTGCTCGCATTAATGACTTTTGCCAAAATTCAATGGGCTGCATTGATTGTCTTTTCAGTTTCACAGAAGTGACCATGTTCAACCCCGGCAATGATGACTAACCACAATCCCCAGTTAATGTATGATGTAACACACTGACAACCAACAAAAAACATCAATAATACAGTCTGATAAACAACACATAATAGCACATTTATTATTGCTTCTTTTAATGCCAGTGATTGTGGTGCAATATCTTGCGTTATCTTTCAGTGTGGTGACATTCAGCACAAACAATGGCTAGAAATATCCAATACAATGATGCATGCAATATGATTGTCACTGAATACACTGAAAAAACACTGAGACCACAATATCTCAACAAACCGAAAATGAAAACTGTGGTTAAAAACGGAGCATGTGAGGCACATGAACTCTTTTAAACTCCCATCGAACAGAAAACAAGCATCACAGTGTGCATGTATGAAACAACACAGTATGAGAACTGCACCTGTCTAAATTTAGCTCTGGCCTCTTTCTCTTTCATCCTCCCATGAGCCACCAGGTAGTCAAACACCTCACCTGCACAAGACACAGAGCACAGACGTCGGACATAAGGACCATGAGAAGATAAACGCACAAGATAAACATGTCAGACACATACCTCCACTGGCATATTCCATCACCAGAAACAGAGTCTTCTCCGTCTCGATCACCTCAAACAGTTTGACTAGAGGTACACAGCAGGGAATTACAGATAAGGATTAAATAGATGAGAAGAGCAGGGTGAAAAAAGATCAAACAAGTTTAAATAAGGTACAATTCTTGTACTTTTAGCATAAAAAAAACTTAATTGAAGTGATTTCCTACAAATCAAGATTAAAATAAATATCTTTATGCCAAACACACAGTTTGGTTGATAGGTTAAGACAAAATGGTTATGTCAGGCTTGTAAGATGGTCAAACAAACCATCCATATAAAATGTGATTTCTGCAATTCTGTGACAATTCCTAAACCTATACATTAATCTTAACCCAATACATTAATCCTATTTTTTAACCCTACACATTGATACTAATCTTTAACCCTACATATTGAACCTAATCCTTAACCCTACACATGAATCCTAACCCAAACCCTACACATGAATCCTAACCCAAACCCTACACATGAATCCTAACCCAAACCCTACACATGAATCCTAATCCAAACCCTGCACATTAATCCTAATCTAAACTCTGCACATTAATCCTAATCTAAACTCTGCACATTAATCCTAATCTAAACTCTGCAGATTAATCCTAATTCAAACCCTGCACATTAATCCTAATCTAAACTCTGCACATTAATCCTAATCTAAACTCTGCAGATTAATCCTAATTCAAACCCTGCACATTAATCCTAATTCAAACCCTGCACATTAATCCTAATCTAAACTCTGCACATTAATCCTAATACAAACTCTACACATTAATCCTAATTCAAACCCTATACATTACGTTGCTAATAATTCTGAACTTAAATATACAATTACACTATAACAAGGTAAAAAAAACTGTAACCAAATACATATTTAATTCAGCCCAAAACAGCATAGTAACATGTTATTATCATATATTACTCCGACTGTACCATGGTACTACCACAGTTTTGAGAGATTTAACCAAATTCAGAACATTGTCCCTTGTTGTTCACACCTATCCACCCCCCTAAACACACCTCTCTCTTTATTTCCCTATGGCTTTGTAAATAACAGTATTTATAAACGCTGTACTGTTGGCTTCACTTTTCCACATTTTGTGTAACCTCTGTCGCCATAAAGCTCCCTCAAGGTCTCGAACTGAACCTCGGACGGAGAATCTAAATTTAGTCAAGTGATACATAAAGCCCCTCTGTGTTAAGACATGATGGCGTGTCTGGCTCCACTGAACATTATACTGTTTGCAAACAGGAACTGACAACAAATGTGGGAGAAGCAATTAAACCCAATGAGAGAACATTTAAAGACACTACTTATGAGCTGTTAGACCCAGAGGTGGGAAACAATTGTGTCCATATAAACCCTTTCACTTACCGATATTTGGGTGGTTTAAATTCTTCATGATTGTTACTTCTCTGGAAAGCTGTTGGAGAGAAGACGATAATTCAATGTAATCAACATGTCAAGATGTTCTTGTACACAAAAGCTGTAGACGCTTTCAGTACTAACAGAACCGGAAGCTCAACACAGCTAGACTGAGTCATTGTATTAGCAAAATGAGTGCTTCCTTCTCTGTGGAAACCAGCATTATACATTATTTATTATTCATCTTTAAAAAAAGTGTCTGAATCCTCCCCTCTCAATGAAATGAAAGAGCCATGAATGTTTAATAGCACTATAGCGGGCAGACAGTGTTCCTGTGCTGTTAGCACATGCTATATCCTTCTCACACGTGTAGCTTTGGAGAGAGAGATTTCAGACCCCCAGAGAAATGCTTTTAGAACAGCATAATCCCTATCCAATTCTCATCACACCGTGCTATATTTCTTTTGCCTTTAAAACGGTGATACATTGTTTTAAACTGTTAGCATGAGAGCAAATGTGCGCATTAGATACAAACCAAGATCCTGGCTTGGCTGGGATTTCATGTACTGTAAAAGTCTTGATAAATTATAAAGGCAAAATTATGTTTACATTCAGAAATGAAAGTGATAGTAAAAAATAAAAAAAAACAAAAATAAAACTTCTGTCATCATTTACTCACCCTCTTGTCAGAACACACAAAAATATATTTTAAAGAATGTTGGTAACCAAACAATATTGGCCCCATTGACTTTTCCATGGTATACTATGGACACAAAACAACATCTCAAAATATTTTCTTTTGTGTTTCACAGATGAAGAGTCATACAGGTTTTAAAAATTATGAGGGTAAATTAATAGTGACAGAATTTTTCTTTTTGTGTGAACTATCCCTTTAAACTGCAAAAAATACCACTGTGAAAGCGTAAGACAAAGATTTCAGACATGCACTAGAGTTTATTCCAATTGAACATAACACATAAGTCCAAAACTAAAGCTTTCTGTTACTGTATGTCAGCATGATTTTAAATGTGTTAAAGAAACAGTTCACTCAAGAATAAAAATTCTGCCTTCGTTTACTCACCATCGAGTTCCAAATCTGTATAAATGTCTTTGTTCGGATAAACAGAGAAAGATAAGAATGCTTGTAACCAAACAGTTCTTGGCCACCATTGACTACCATAGTAGTAAAAATGACAATGGTTGTCAAATGTGCCCGTTTGCTTTCCTACACTCTTCAAAATATATTTTGTTCAACAAAACAAAGAAATTTATAAAGCAATTTTTTCTACTTTGGTAGTCAATGGTTGCCAAGAATTCTTCCAAATATCTTCTCATATTTAAATGTTTATATGCAGATTTGGAACAACCTGAGGGTGAGTAAATGATGACAGAAGTTTCATTTTTGTGTGAACTCTTCTTTTTAAGAGCATCACATGTGCTTCAACTGAGAAACGTGACTTGCAAAAGGGGTTAACATTAAAAAGGTTACAAATTTGATTCCATTTGGTCAAGGACAGAGGAGAAACTTAAATATTTCTTCTTCATCTCTTCATAACTTTGTTTTCAAATCTTTAAGTCCTAAAACATAGTTTACATTTAAAACCTTCTAGATTTCAAAATGTTCTCTGGCTTTTATACAGCACACAGTCAAATATCTTTTCTTGAGATTCTCTTTTCTCACTCAACTCTCACATCCCCTCCCTCTGGTGCACCATCCTAACGCCTCTGTGATGACTAAAAAAACCGACAGAACATCTCACTTCAGTTGAGGGTCCAGACCTAGTGCGGAGCTCGCACGCCCACAGGCAATTACACAACCTGCGACTCGCAAAGATGCTCGAACACAACATACACACACAGAAATAAGGAACACAACCTAAAACGATGTTCCTAATGAGCTTAAGAGAATCAAACCTTAGAGACAGAGTAAAAGAGGGCTGCTTGGGTTTCTCGACCATTACAGTGGCATGAGAATCAGAGTCGTGTGTTGGCTGAGGACCAGCGAGCTGCGAACAAGCCACAGAGAGACACAAAATACACCGAATCTCAATCGATGGCTCTGTGGAAAAACGAATGGTTGCTGCGGCGAGCTGCACGGAGCTAAAATTAGAGCTGCGGCCTCAGATTGTGTATCACAGAGCGACTGCTGATTAGCATTAACATTTGAATCCTTCGTTTCATCTCCAGCCTGCCGTCTTTCTTCCTCTCCGCAAAGTCTTTTATTTCAGATTTATCGGTCTCTCACTTATTGTATCGTATGTACCTTTTACTCCTCTCATCCTTACTGTCATTAGACATTTTGTATCAGTGCCCATCTTTATCCTTCACCCCAAACCTATCTGAGGTCCCTCCATTCTGTCACTTCACTGTCGGCCCATCTGTCCTGTCCCCCTTTCTATCCTCCTCACTAGCTGTTGTGAAGACTGATGAAGAGCTTCAAACTGTCCTAACCAATGTTCACTCCAATTGTGTACTTGCCGGAAGCTAAACCCATTTCTATATATTCAATTATTATATGTTAAATTATTATATTATACCACCATAAACACAGTAATCACTTTCTATCCGGTATTTCTGCAAAAAACTGCGCATTGTTAAATCTCACTGATCCAAAATCCAACTGTACATTTAAAATCATAGTTTTCCCAAAAATGAAAATTCTATTATCATTTACTCATCCTCTTGTCATTTCAAACCTGTATGACTTTCTTTCTTCTGCAGAACACAAAAGAAGATATTCTGAAGAATTTTGTTATCCGAACAACGTAGGTACTCGTTGATTTTGTGCAGAGATGCACAGATACTACATTTCTCAACCGATATGATAGCTGTTTATTCAGATCCATTAACTCAATTTTTCAACTTTCTGAATGTTTTTAATTCATGTAATGACTTTTAATATTGAACATCAAACTGGTAATGTTTCTTAACATTTTCTATAAACAGAGCACAAATTCATTGCACTTTCCTATCCTCTTTTCATTGAAAGGATATATCGGCAGATAGCTGATACTAGTGTGAAAAATTGCTTTTATTGACCGATACAGATTATTGGCCGATATCAGTGCATCTCTAGTTTTGTGTCCATGCAAAAGAAGTGAATGGGTAATGCTGTTGTTCGGTTACTAATGTTCCTCAAAATATCTTTTGTGTTCTGCATAAAAAAGTCATACAGGTTTGAAATGACAAGAGTAAATGATGACAGAATGTTTATTTTTGAAGGAACTATTTCTTTAACACAACACATCTTCTAATGGCTGTCATGTTACACTGTAGTTTCACATTCAGAGTGGACAAACAAATTTCTTGTCGCTGGAAACTTTCTGCTTCAACTTAACAACACGATCAGATTAGACACGCACCATCCCAGAAACCAGTTCTCAATTTCCAAGCCAACAAATATTTTTCGATCTAAATTCCCACACATCTTTTGTATGCAGTTGGAAATAAACCTTTTCTAAAACAAGGCAGCAAATGCGCAGGAGTGGCAGCCTGTTCTCTGAGAAAGTGGACTGAGCGGCGATGCGGTCTGCAGTAGGTGGGCAGAATATTACAGCACAGCTGGTACTACAGTTTTTGTGCTCGGAGTGTGAAGGTTATGGCTAACTCTGTTGAATAGACTCCTCACGATAAAGCTTAAAGGATGCTGCGTTTCCACCCAACAAACCTCTGCAAAAATGCTTTGGATATCACAGAAGAGTAACATCGCGTTTAGTTTAAATGACACATTTAAAGGGATAGTTCACCCAAAAATCTTCTTTAATCATTTTTCATTTTCTTATCCCCTTTCAATTTCAACAAAGTATTATTTTCTTTCTGTGAAATCCAAAAAGAGATCCCACCCAAGTGTCATGAATGCATCTTTACAATTCTATCAAAGTGGATGTTGTTGATGCAGTTTATTTGAACCACCATTTGAAAGAATCCACTTTTATAGTGTAAAGAAAAATAATACTGGGTAGAAACAGCAAATTATCAAAATATATATATATTTCCATGTGAAATATTCCTTTAGTCATATATCATTATGCAACTGCAGCTCTACTAGCAACATGTAACCAATACACAATATCTCAAAGGCCAAATCAATAAAAAATGATTGAGAATAGCCATTTTAAAGCATGTATGTCTATAACAAGCATTGAGAAGAGTGGGTGACAATCATAAAACGTGACCATGATACACCCATAAAATCTTAATATTATTAAAGCATGAAGCTCACCTTTTGAAGGCTTGTTGGATTCAGTTGGGTTTTATCAATCATTTTTATTGCCACCTGAGAGGGAAACCAAAAAGATGAATGCAAACTAGAAGATACATATGAAAAAATCTTGTATTTGATATTTCAAGGTAACATCACTGGGGCTTTGTGATACATTGAATAATAGTTAAATAACTATTATTAAATAACAATAATTAATAATAAATAATAATAATAGTTAAATAACAGGGGCAGTCGTGGCCCAGTGGTTAGAGAGTTGGACTCATGACCAGAAGGTTGCTGGTTCAATTCCCAGGTCTGGCGGGTAACGGCTGAAGTGCCCTTGAGCAAGGCATCTAACCCCCACTTGCTTACTATACAAAATGTACAAATGTATAGTACAATGTAATGTAAGTCGCTTTGGATAAAAGCGTCTGCCAAATGTAAAATGTAAATGTAAATAGTTTATTGTTATACAGATATATGAATCTGTTTGCAATTTAAAACAATTTCTTAAAAGAAATACTAGAGCAGAACAGCTACATGTGTCTCTGAAAAAAACCCAGTGGCCTATTGTGTGTCAGGAAACACACTTATGACTCTTGACATCCCACCTCGCTTCCTGTAAGGATATGGCGAGCCAGTTTGACCTTGGCGAAGTTGCCCTTTCCTATGGTTTTCAAAAGTCGGTAATTCCCAATAAGAGGGTGCACATCATCCAACCCTGATCCAGAATTCCTGTTTCGACCACTGGACCTCACGGACCGAGAGGTCACCTCTGTCCGGCCATGACCATTCGTTGTATGCTGTGGATTTGAAAGACAAAACAAATTAGAATTGGATAAATAATCATATTTTTTTATTTCATTTTATGGGCAATAACATACAAACATGTGTATGTTGGAAAATGTTCAAAGCAGTTATAACCATATATGGAAACTCCCAAGATAACTTGACCCTCCAGGATGGATTCCACTTCCAAACATCATATACAAACTGATAAATGACAAAGGGTTTTGTCAGTGTAGAAATCAGTAATATTGACTTCAACTGTCCTTTGCTTTGTTAGAGAGGTCCGACCATTAGCAGAGTCACATCCCTAAACTCCCAAACAACTCCATTCTAATGTCACATTCAAAAGGACAACACACAACTTTTAATTCGCCAGTTTAGATTTCTCCAAACAATCAAGGTAACCAAACACAGCCTGATTTCATATACAGACACATACAAAATATCGTCTGTTGGGAATAAAATGTTGGTCATCAACAATTTCCCAAGATCCTGTGTAACATTGTCAGGACCTCTGGGAAACAAACACAAAGCTACAGATAACAAGACAGAATTGTTACAGTCAAGAGGTCATAAGTGCAACAGGAAAAAAATTGAGCAAGTTGGTGAGCCTCAACACCCCTGTATAGAAGACAACGCTGATACTGCGCTACACTACATCGCAAATAAATCCTGCATATTACTCCCGGATGCCCGACACCCTGAACGTTATTCACAAAGCTCTGCATAACAGATCTGAAAAACCGAACAACATCCTCAGATTTAGGTCACTTACGATACTTGCACGATGCCTCATATTAGATTGTGATCCTCTCATTTTCGTGTTGGCAAGATGAATGGCATTGAACCAAACAGTCCTGTTTTTCCTGTGAAAAGAACTCATCAATACTGTCCCATCCACCAACCCCGATACTGACCAACTGCATCACTGCCAAAATCTTTTTGACACCCGGTGTGTGTGTGTGTGTGTGTGTGTGTGTGTGAGAGAGAGAATTTGGGGCGGGTGGGACATGAATGGACAGTGACTGATATGAAAATCAAGTAATACATTTGCATAAAATGGGAACATTTTTATATATATATATAAAATAAATATTATATCCCATTTACTTGAAACATCTAGAGATATATGCTACTATATGAAATAGACAGATAGATATCAAAAGACATCATGTTTACAGGCATCTTCAGGGGGAACCTGCATAAGCCTCACTGCTGACGTATGAGCACCAACCTATAGGACGCAGACTGACGCCAATGCGCAATATCTGCATCCCATCCGCGCATTAAAAATGCAAACCCACGCACGGTCAGTCAGTGAACAGTGTGCAAGAGTTTGTCTAATCGAGCATATGTAGCACTCATGGAGCAGAAAGAGAGCCAAATCGCCGATGCCCTGGACCCCATGCGTCACTTCAGCCTGGTGCCCCATCTGTCTAAAAGAATAGGCACAATACTGCTAATCCATTTAAAGCACACGGTCAGCACAAAAACATGCGACACTGCCTCGCATTTTGTCCAGAAATGGACTGAATGATGTATACGGTTTGCATCATTTCTCTACCTAACGTACAGTTCTGGGTTCGGCAGCTCAGCAACGATGCCCCAAAACTGCTTGCTAGGTTTTCAGACGCAGACACACAATGAGACGTAACTAGATCAAAAAAATCACACTGATGGCAGATTAAGCAACAGTATGGAGCAGGTCCGAATGGGTTAGTATCGAGTATTAACCAAATAATAAAGAAATAAACATGCTACTCACGTTTTCAGCTTTCTTCTCGTTGACGGTGGGAAGCGGCGCTCTTGTTGTGGACATCTTGTTGTGATAACGAGCCGCTTTTCCGGATTTAAAAATTAAGCACTGGTTTACGCGATGCAGCGAATTGGAAAATATAAATTTCACAATTTTCACGTTTGACTAATATCATTGATTTTTGGTAGCAAACTGGTAGCAAACTTGTTGAAAGTTTGGGTGAAATGTACCGGATGCTCACGGTCTCCCGTTATTGTGTTTTAAAATCGATGTCCAGCCATTTAACAGATTACTAAATACCAAACGCGATCGGCTATTGGTACCATAACTCGTGCACTAATATGAACATAATACTTTCTGGTCTGGCGCTGCTGTCCGTTTCATATTTCGGGTGTCCGGTTCAAGTAAGAATAGAGAAAATTGCACTTCATAGGGCCTCCGCAGTTCCGCTGCGATTTGCCCCAAAGACAATCTGCTCATCCGACGATCCTTTAGTCAGACTGTCCGATACATTCACCGGTTACTGCAGCAGCAGGGCGCTCACTGGCGTCTGGGCCGCGGCGAGGATTCGCTCGTTAACGGTTCCATTCCAGCAGGCAGGAGCAGTCGTGTCTGTCGCTTCTCGTTTAGACTGAGATCCAAGATGGCCGACCAGCAACACAGGAGTTTCGAGCCGAGCCCCGAGAGAGACAGAGGAAGTGAGGAAACAGATGGATCCCATGCTCATTGGAGAGCGCCTCATCCCTCAGCTCTGCTGTGGTTTGTCGATTCAAAGTTAGGTGTTCATATGGAAAAAAGGGAAAACTTCGTCATATAATAACAACCGTGACACACCCTCCTGTTGGATGTAAATGTGCTTTTACCATATATGGCTTGGCTATTATGTCATACATACGAAACGTTTGTCAGGTACTTAAAAAACGTTACAACCTTCAATAGTTAAAGGGATGTTATATATTTTTTTTACAAAGCCTGCAATACATTGTATCAGGTTCACAAAACAACATTAAAACGTGCCACTCAACTTCAAGTCAGACTAAAATGATTAGAGATACAGTTGTAAATAAATGTAAATGCTTTAACAGCTGCTAGTTTGTAAGTGTTGGTTTTCTTGACAAGGATATGCAGAGAAACACGTGCTATAACACAACCAGCGACAGGACACGATTTGCCAGTTTTCCAAATTTTATTGACATCATCATCAATAGATGTTTATGAGTATTCTTATATAAAATAAAGATCATGATGTTAAGTAGAATGCAAATAAATTAATTCATACACGTCTTTTTAATTTTTAATGCTTTTGACTCCTTTCTCACAGAGAAAAAAGCTTTGTATAGTCACTAGATTTTTAAACTGTGGTGAGTCATCAGTTTGAGATGTACGGCTGTATCGCGTCATCTAGTGGCCATCTGAGGTTTTAAAGGTAATTTATTTTTAGAAAGATCACATATTTTTTTCAAAATCATACAATATATTTGTATTACTTTACTGATTTTGTTTTATTCCATTTATGAATTAAATATTATTAAAATTATACATTAACATAATTATGAATTTATTCTTATAGCACCATTATAGTATTATGACCATTTTATATTCATGCAGCTAATGTTGAGCCCCAGACTCTGTAATGGCAATGAAACAGTACAGGAGTAGTCTGACAGAATGTTCTTTCACAGGTTCAGCTGAGGCTTCTAAAAGTGCCTAAATCTAAATGAGCAAAACCAGCTATAATTACAGCACTTAATGTTAAAATAATCTATGTTAATGTTTAACAGACTTTATTACTTCCAATTGTATCTGGTTAGCATTTGGTTAAGAAAGTACTGGGCTATTTGAAGCTCTCCATTTGATGTATAGCAAAAACTTTATTTTATGATTTCAAGAAACAAAATCAGTTGTGCAGTATAAGCAAACCCATTATAGTTAAGCATAAAGTCAAAACTCACAATACAACGAAATGCTCAATACAGACAGTAAAGCTCAAAAGTTCTTAATACATCAGCAGCAAGTCAATGAAAGAGCTATTTTAAAATCATTCTTGTGAAGCAAGTATTACTAAGAAAGAAACTGGGAAAAAAACAAGACTGGAGCTAAACAGGAGGCTACTGTGATCCATTTTGTCAACAGAACAGAAAGTAGCATGTTTCCAAGATGGCTGCTGCCATTTGTTATTTCTTTAAATGGCATCGATGTCAAGGTCGTCGTCCTCCTCTGCTTTCTCTGGCTTAACGGTCTCCACCTTCAGCTCTCGTGCTGAAGAAGAGTACACAACCTGAAGAAAGAGGTGAAACGGAATCAAGAGAATCCGTTTATCAGCTAGCACAACAGACTTCAGTGTGCAGGAATAAGTGATTAATGTAATTACACTAATAACAGATCAAACAAAGCCGTTTCTCTAATGAAATACTGAATTACCCTACATCTCAGTAAACTTGTGTAAGGTCCATGCAAGTTAAGATCGGGGAGAGAAAAAGTACCTCAACATTTTCCTCCTCCTCTTCCTCACTCCCTTCACTCTCCTCCTCTGCCTCCTTCAGCCATGTGACAAAGGGAGCTGCCTTGGCATGGATCTCCTTAGCCAACTCCTTGGAAACATACTTCTTGGATACCTTTACAACAAAAACAGCAATTATACTCTCATTTTAGCATTTTGTGTATATAATATATGAGCAAGTAAATATATCATATATATATATTGAAATATAACCTTCTCTGCCCATGTGAGGATGACATCCTCCTCCAGTAGGTCGGAATCATAGAGGTCCTTGAGAATGACAGGCACTCGTGGCAGCAGCTGACTTTGATGAAGCTTCACCAAACACTCGAAGCCTCCCAGCAGATATTTCTGAGCTTTCTTATCATTGTGGCAGAACTGTAAGAAAGGATAAATGTGCCATAAAGGATGTTTTGTGTCACACCAGGTCGTGTCATAGTGTTTGATGGGTTCCCGTGTACTATACATCTTATATGCACTACAAGTTGTTTTGCATAAACATGCAAGTGTAATTTAAATTATGTGTAATTTACATTACATGGCAACATTATATTATCATTGCATAACAAGATAGCTTGTTCGGTGTGTTGCTAATGTGTATAACAACGTACCCGTAGGAAGTGTCGCTTGTATTTTTTTATCTGATCTCTGATATTCTCATTGAAGAGCAGTTCACTCAAGATAAGCGGCCCCATGGCTCTCACATCCAACCGTTCAGCTTCAGCCAGAATCTCCTTATCGGCAGATTCTATTGTGCCTCTTTCCTTCTTTTGCTGATCATGAAGAGAAAAGATTTTTTAGAGTAACTGAGTCTTACTAAATTTGATCTACTTTTGAGTCACTCACAAGCATAAAGATACTTTTAGATGAGGAAATCAACACACAGGAAGATTTACCTTGACAAAGTTGTAGAACAGGTTGACCCTGTCCTCTAGGGTTCTCTCCAGATCCTCGCTGAGGGTCAGGTTCTTGGCGTGGTCGCTGATCTCCTCCATGCGGCGACGCTGGGCCTCCTCTGTGGTTTCCTCTGCCCAGTCATCGTCATCTTCCTCACCGTCCTACACATTATCACACTCTTCAATGTACTGCTCACAAACGCCATTTAAAATAACGCCATTCCTGCGAGAACCTTCTTACTCACCACAGCGTCTGGCGCATCAATGTCATTATCGTTCCCAGCCTCACCACTTCCAGAGCCATTCTCCTTGTCCTTCTTTCTGTTTTTCTTTTCTTTCTCCTTTTTCTCTTTCGTACAGCTGCTTTCACTCTCTGCATTTCAAACAGATCAGCAAATTAAATGGGACTTTATGCAATGTTAACATCAGTGACATGCAGTTGCACAAGAACCTTTGCATTTAAGTTTTGATGCTAAAAATAGTGAACACAGGTTGTAATGTCACAGCAGCACTCACCAGGTGGGTTTTTAAGAATGAATGTGCAGAGTTTGTGCCGAGTGTCCAGCATTCCTCGATTTCCACACGCCTTGCAGGCGCTTCCGATGGTCTGCTTCTTCGCGTTAACATGCTGAAAGACAAACCAAACATTGAAGTAACAGGTACAATAGGGGCATTTCTGAAACAAACAAAAAACCTGTGTATCAACAAATTTGTTCTTGACTTTTTTTAAAAATTGTGAGGTTTGAATCAGAACAGACCAAATAAAAGTGAAACTCAGTGCAAATGATTTATTGTGGCTCAAAATGGGAAACTATGTGCAAGTTGTTTAATGATCCACAAACCCTAACAAAACACTAGTGTGTATGTCTATATTTAAGTGCCAATATCTTCAGAAGGATCTAGATATTTTGTCAACAGCAGCCCTTGCGTAGGTGTTTTCGGGCAGTCATATGTACTGAACCTCAGTATAGATCAATAGACCTTGAACTTGCCCCAGAAACCAGAAAGGTTCATGTATTTTTTAAGCATGTGTGTGGAAATTCAGCAAACAACTTTGTCTTTAGACTCACCAGATCAGTCTCGGGATTGTCACACTCGGAGCACAGCACAAACCTGCGGATGAATCCATCCAGCATGTCCTGAAGTTTGTTGGCTTCATGGGATCCGTTTACGATGTAGCGGTCATTCTTTGCATCAAACTGAGTCTGCGCCCCCAACTCACAGCCGAAATACTTGGTTGGGTCTGAAGGGTTGAAAAACAATTAAACGAGTTCTTAGCATCACAACAATTTCCATTTGGTTTATCCTTCACACAGAAATCTATTCGTTACATTAGTTAAATAATAATGGCATACATCATTCTTCCTAAAAGTATAATTTTAACCAACAACTTACAGGTTGGTGGCCTGTTCAGTGCCTTTGCAACATCAACCATGTTGACAATGACCGTCTTGATTCCATTCCCTTTGCCTTCCACCTATTAGATAAAAGATTTTTTTCTTCATTTCATATAGATACATTTAACTATAATATAATTTTTTTTGGAGCAATGTTTACCTTGGCAATCAAACGGGGCATCTTGTAGCGGTAGAACTGGTCCAACACAGTGCGGTTGACGTTGACAGACATTTTGAGTGATCAGAAGCACTATCAGCAAGATAAAAAGATCTTGAATGGGATTTTTTGGGTATCTTCTGTCTGGAGAAGAGGGGATGACATAAACAACTGCAAGTGTGCTCGGTCTCTGACATGAAAAAGCTCTTGCCACAGTGGCTGCAAACTCCTCGCTCGTGGACTAGGTTTCCCCCGCTCGCGTTCCAACAGCTGCGCAACAGCTCTGAAAAGCAAAATTAAATTTACTTTGTTACATTACAATATATAGTGTACGAGTCACATGGCTCGTTTTGTATGGGCCCTTAAAATACTTGTATTTATAAAATAGACAATGTATTTTAAATGTATCCTTTTCTGTGACATCTGCTAAAGGCAAACGTCAAACAAAAAAAGCAGAAGGTCTAATAAATAAAACCCCACTACACACGTCACCACCTGCGTCAGCAGTTTCGGGTATGACTCAAGCGAATAAGCACGTGGTGAATAATAAATGGAACCGTACCAAGTTACTTGATAGAAAAAACTTTTTATCAACAATTTAGATGATCATAGCCAAGCCTAGCGTGCCCCCTATAAGACAATTTAAGCAAACATAAAACGAGCATCAAGAAAAATACTTAAATAGGAAAATACTTCAACAGACAGCGAATCGACTCGTGTACTTCAATATGCGTTCGTGTAGCGCGTCACCCGTACTGAACCCAAGGTCGATACACATGTTTACCCAATAAAGCTCACTGCTCTACTTTTGAAATTAAGACATTGAATAGATATGACGGGCCGCAGCTTACCGTAAATGATTAAAACAATGACTAGCTGTGCGTTTAATACTTGATAAATCCCAATAAACTCGTAAAGTTGTGCAATCGTGTCGGTGGTGCAGAGTGCGTCACGGTTAGCGCACAGCGGAGTGCGCAAAGCATCATGACGCCATTTTGTTCCCCTCCGTCAAGCTAGATCACACCCATTAGCTAACAGGGTGTACTACTTACAAAACGCTAGTTTCAACACACAAGTGCCCCAAAACCACACAAATGTGTATAATAGACACTGGTAGTTTATTTCATGCAGTCGACGGCTCGTATACTCACCGTTTTCGTAAAATAAAGACATAAACACAACGCTAGTCGTCCACCGACGCAGTGAAGGGTTGACAGTGGAGAGCCTGGATATGTTGGGTCGTGATCCAAAGAATGTAACACGACACAACCGTAAAGACAGATTAGACCTGGGACGTGCTGAGCGGTGCAGCCGATCAGACGGAGGATATCAGATCTCCGGGGAGAAGCTGGATTAGAAAGAGAGATTCTGTTGTCAAATGTCACTTGGTGAGAAACTTACTGTCATATTTTGAAAGCTAGCTAATGGCTAACCAGTCCTTCTGTTCGCCATTAACTATAATTTTCAAACGATTGTTTTGCCATTTAATAGATTACTAATAGATCAATAACTACCAGAAATGTTTCTGGTATGGTATACCTGACTAGCCACTAGTGTTTCAATATTAGCTCTGTACACGTCTTACCTTTCTCGAGAACCTTCCTGGTCCACGAACTGCTAGAAGGAGTGTGTGCTCAGCGCAGTAGAGATGATGGACGTACCGCGAGGGAAATCAACCTGATCCCGCCCACCGCGGCCACTCATTGGTCAAAATGCTTTCCTGTATTTAATGTAACAATACTGACTTGCTTCCATTGACGTCAATCACTACGCTTCCATTTTCTACGTTACTCACATGATGCAACGAATGTATTATGTAAACTAACCGGTTTAAGTTTTTTATTATAATAGAATAGAAAATCTACTATAACTATAATGAGACATATGGACAAGACAAGACAAGATTGAGCGAAAACTGTCTGTTATAGAGTGAGATTTGGAAGTTGCCTGTGGGGGGCAGTCTAGCGTTGGTTAATTCATGCTTTAAAAGCATGCTTTGAAGTCTTTTGTTTGTATGTTTTTCACCTGTTGCTTGTGTCTCATTAAACAATCTTGATTTTGCAATCCTGCTGCTCCACTCAAGTTATTACACTGTCCTTCTGAGACATTTTAGGGAACAATTCTCAAATTAGACAAAGGTAATATAGGCATCTCCTTGTGCTATAAATGATTTTGAATAGATTTATTAATGACATAATAACCTGAGGACTATGATGGGATTGATACCGAGAACTATCAAGACCTTAAATATTTAACCCAAAACGACATTTTGTTATTATTTACTTTCCCTTATAATTCAAAAGCCATTATGCCTTTCTGTATTTTTGTAAAACACATGCTTAAAACATAATAAAATGATATTATACAACTTTATCACGAAATACAATTAAAAGTACATTTGAAAGAATAAAACATTAAAGTAATAGTCTTAAGAGGCAATTTCAGTAGCCTAATAAAAGCATATTTTTATTTTACACGAAGAGTCTGCATCCACAATGAACACAAAATGGTGAACCAAGAAGTCTCTCCAAACATCTATTACACAGTTCTTTTTCCATAGGCAATTCTTTTTTTTACCCCTACTCATTTCATTTAGAATAATAAGAACCTGTATATCCAAATATCTCTTGTTTTTGATAGTTGGATTAGAAATAGCCCTATATTGTCAATTCTACCACATAGTACATACATTACATATAGAGGATTGAAATTGTGCTACTCTTAGACCCTAGGTGCATACAGATAACACTAACACAGAATAAAAATATATATAAAAATACGACTTTACAAGCAGGGATATGTAAAAGAGATAAATGGCAGATAAAGTGCAAACCAGTGAAATAAACAACAGTGCAGATGTGAGGTAGTGCAAAGAGCTTATCAGTCTGATTAAAGTGACAAAGCAGCTTTTGTTTAACTGTCTGAAGAGGGCCAGACCAATGCTATCAGTGGATATAGACTGCCAGGTTATCTGATTTAAAGTGACAGCCATCAACTTCTTTTCTGACAGAATCTGTATTTCCTGTGTGTATTTGGATTGTCTGATGATTAGCAGTATTAGGATTAGTATTAGCAGTATTATGAGTATTAGTGTTAGTATGAGTAGCCAATCTCATGTCTTATCTCGTCTTGTGGGGCAAGTGTCTAGTGTGGCAAACGCTGTGCGCCGCTCCATTTAGCATCATGTCTCGTTGCTGATCTCTGTGTGCGATTCCATACCCCTTCCCTTCATCATGTAATCCATAAAAAGTAACGGTGGCCCGATTACGAATATTGGATATGAGGCCGAGATTAATAAAAAGAACAGCAGGCAGGAGACAAAGTAATGCTAGAATATAATGAGTTTATTGTTTATGAAAAAGCGATGGAGAGCTACAGACAGGCTCTATGATCACCAGTTTATAGCACATTTATAATCTCCTCCATCTCTAGAGAGCCGTCTGGCATATACAGATATTTACTCTGATTGTACATTTATATACATATTTTTCATTCTTATGTGTTATTTGTATTAGTCTATCTATGGTTACTGTATACTAAGATAAATATTAATAAATTGTATCTGATTATATAACTCAGTTAAAAACGTGGTTCTGTATACCAGACACTTAATCTGTTGACATTTACAGTGCCTTTTTACAACTTTATTTTTACTTTGGTGAACATTTAATTGAATTGTAATAAATGAATTAATAATGGTATGTGTACTACATACCAAAAGCAAACTGAATTATTTACAGTAGATTACATACAAAGACAATGAAAACACATGACGACGCAAATTCGCGTTGGGCCCAGAGAATGACTCTAATTGGGCGAACGCGCGATATTCGCCTCAGTTGTATCTTCCGCAAAAATTGGGACACATAAGGATGTACGTGAAGATAAATCGAAATAAATAATTACTGATTATATAAGAACTTAAAGGTATAGGTTACCCAAAAATTCTAATTTGCTGTTTATTTACTAACCCCCAGGCCATCCGTGATGTAGGTGACATTTTGACTTGAGTAGAACAATAAAGATCTTTTGGTAAATCCGCTATCCTCTGTGCTTTATATAATGGGAGTATATGGGGTCCACCTGTCTAAGAGTTCCTAAAGCACATAATTCCAAAAAAGCAGCTCCTGGCGACATATGGACGTCTTGTGAAGCGAATCGATCTATATTTTCATCAAACTGAACATTATTTTTAATAATATTAGCCATACTGTATAGCCTCTGCACACGTCCTGATCGTAATATTCTTGTAGTATTTGGTGGCCGTGGTTTAGTGCCACCTGTATGGAGTCAAAGTATGGCCACAAATATTTGCAAAACAAAATAAAGGTATGCAAACAAAAAATAAGTTTTGCAAATAAAAATAGAATATTAAGCAAAAATGGCTGTTAGTCAGATAATAAACAGAACGATCAATAATACATACCTGAGATCCATTGGTGTTCAGGTCCCTTGTACACGCCCCAATCTCTTGACCCCTCTCCCACGTCAAATCAGTGACACAAAGCGAGGCGCACAGAAAAGTGAAGCGCAAAGGTAAAACAGTGCCGCAAGGGCACGGTTGACTGAAACCCCAATTTAAAGGAGCGGCGCAAAAGAAACTGTGTGTTGCAAAATCATTGCGGCTGAAGTTTTACTTTGCTAAACTTAATTTTTTTCTCTCAGTGCTTTACGTTTCTTTTGCCATTCTTTATTTTTACTCGCAAAACAGCCATTTTTGCTCAATACTTAATTTTTGTTTGCAAACCTTTATTTTGTTTTGCAAATATATGTGGCCCTACTTTGACTCCATACACCTGCAGAAAGGGAGTGTTGAGTAACTGTTACACAACACTCCCTTTCTGCAGGTGGCGCTAAACGCACCAGAAGCTGGTATGCCATTCGCCACCAAATACTACAAGAAGATCGCAATCGTCCCTGTGTGCAGATGTTCAGTTTGATGAAAATATCGATCGTCACAAGGCGTCAACAAGTCGTGGAATTTAAGTGCTTTAGGAACTCTTAGACAGGTGGAACCCATATACTTCTGTGTGCGCGCCTTGACCCCGCCCCTTGTTTCTCCGTCTATCTTCCCGTTGTGATATACCTTGTTTGTCTTCCTTTATAATGCCCTTGTGTTTGCTGTCCTGGGGCCAGCTGGACGTAAAAAAGTTGGGTGTAAGCCTTATGTCGGGCTTAACTACGTCCAGACTTGAGATAAATATTTACAGCTGTTGCACCATCTAAAACTACGACCAGGCGCAGCTACGCTCAGCTTAGACGATGCGCGTGCCTGTGGCCACATTCTACCGCATTGAGAGTGACATTCTTACTGCCTCCAATGATTCAATATGTTAAAGAGTAATTAGATAATAATTAGATAAAAGAAAATTACAGTAAAAACAAGGAAAAAGCGCTTAAGAAACTAAAATACTAAAAAAAAATACAAATAAGTGGAAAAATAATCAGTGGAAAAAACTTTATCTGCAGCTTCTCCATTACTTACTCCATTGTTTATATATCCATCATTTCATCCCATTCTATTATATTTTACCCTAAAAAATGTCCCTTAAAACTATATCTGTCGTCATGAAATGCGTTAAGATGACGGCAGATTTGTTTCTGTTCATGTAATGTAATGTAAATATAGGCTAAACAATAAAACTTAACAAGAGCATTATAGCCTTTCATTCATTCTTGTGAAGTAATTTGATATAATCCAGCGCTGTCTCGGATAATCGGCGGATAAATTAAGTTTCCTGCTTTTCCGTTTAGTTTTATTATAGACATCTCAAATTATCGTGCTTTCGTTCAGCAAACGGCGCATCCTACTGCTCACAAATTTTGTCAATGTTTTCATTGACAAAGTGAAAAAAGTTCACTTGTCAATGAAAACGAAAATACATTTCAAAATGCAACTGTAGATAATTTTCTGTATTTTCTGTAGATAATGCAGGAGACGATTCCACGCTGTGTAGTCTGTATTAGATGCGGCATTATCTCTTTTTTTACTGTATTATTTTTTTTCAACTGAAAGAATTTTCTCTTACGCCTACCTCTGACTAGGCTTAAGATTTAGTCTCAGACGTACGCTACGCCTTGTTGGTGCAACAGGTATAAATTATTTCTATGCAGGACTTACGTCCAGACTACTCTTACGACCGGGTGTACGTCCAGCTGGTGCAACCTGCCCCTGTGCTGGTACGTTTTGATTCTATGTGTATTGCTGTTATTGTGTCGTGTTTATCTTGTCCTGTAAATATCCCCCAGTTCTTAGTGTCTTGTTTAATTTTTTGGTTTCAGTTTTTGTACCCCTTCACGGGTTGTTTAAGTTCCTAGTTTTGTAAGTGTTTTTGGAGTTCGTGTCTGTCCCTGTTTTACCACATCGGGGGTCTTTGTTTTGTTACCCCCCTGTAAAATCATGACACATATCGTCCTAGCCCAACAACTTGCCAATATTTTAACTAAGGTGAGCATTTCATTGAATTGTAATTAACAAATAAATAAATTAAATTAAATAAATCGAAGAAAAATGTGGCATAATGAGAAGTTGGCCCAACCCTACCTATTATTAAGATAGAAAACAGTAGCAATACTCAGAAAACAACTGGTAAACCCCAGCAACAACTAACAACCAGATAAAGCACTTAGCAAAACATATTAACCACCTAATAGAGTCTGCTAACATCTAACAACCAGAAAAACTAACCCTCATCAACCCTAGTGACCAGCTAGTACCCCCTAAAACATGCTACATATTCAATTTTCTTTCTACTCACTGTGTCCGTCTTGATCTGTTTTACTTACAGCCTGACGTGAAGATCTCAATGATCCACAAGATCTGACATTCCCAGGCATTTTATCCAGTGTATCATGTCTTGTGGGTTCTTGAAGTAAAACGGGTCCTGTTACACACACACACACACACACACACACACACACACACACACACAGGTGAAAACAACTTAAAATCTTTCCTAAGAAGACAAAACCATGTACAAACACCTTGTTTACTCCTATGTGAAAAAAGAAAACAGTAAACATACCTCTGGGTCCATGTGGAATTTTTCATGCCAGTCAGTTAGCATGAGTTTAAGACAAAAGTCTCTGTACATCCTGAACAACACTGAAGCCTTCTCGATCTTCTCATATTTACTGCAATTAGGTTGTATAACAGGGTTGGTATTATTAATGGTAAAACAAGCTTATTTGTAGGACTGAAATGTGTCTAAACAAATTGATCGGATGTGTGATGTGTCAACATACAGTTCAATGTCTAACTCCATATCAACAGCATTAGCCCTGTTTAGAAAACATTATGTTCAGAAACATGTCTTTGACAATATGAACATCAAACTAAGGCATGCATATATACATACAGTGGTCCCACAATAACTACAAATTAAATCCTTTATTAATATACAATGATGAAAAATGTCTTACGTCTTTTTGACCTCAATGAAAGATTTCAAAGAGGCTTGCATGTGCGCCCGATGATAGCAAAGTTCCCTCAGCAACTTGTTGCTATCGTTGGTGCTCCATGAGTCTGTAGATGCTGTTGACTGTTCATCTACATCATGCATTTTCTGATGGAAGTTCGTATGACGGCTCACAAGTTTCCTCAACTTGATGCTCTCTTCAGAGGCTGTTGAATGTCTGTCACTTATTTCCTGTTGACAATGAAATAAAGAGGTTGTTAGTTGCTCTGGCACTTCGTGTCACTAAACAGGCTTAATACAAATGTTTGTATTTATTTGAGCTGATCAAAATACAGTGTTCTCTTACATCTCTCTGGGTAGCTTTAATGTCTGAAATATATTTCTGGACACACCAAAGATCCCAACATCCCTGTACAAAAAGAAAGCATGAACAACAGAAAAGGTTGAATATGTTTTATAAGATGGGTGATTTGTTAAAATAAATGAATTGAAAAAACGATCATGCATAGAATATATATGTTCATACCTCAGCGACACATCTGCTAAAAGTGTCGTATTCTGCTTTTCCTGTGTCCTGTCCTGGCAGGGAGTGAGCATCTGCAAAACAACATATTTAAATATTTCATGTTAATACAGTTCTCATGAAGGACCCTTATGTATTCCTTTACATATAAGCAATGTTGATTTCATTAAAATGCTACATTCTAGATTGAGAATAGAGCACATGGGCTCATCTTGCTCACCTCTGTGGTCCAGACATTTAGGGATGTTCCTGCTGCCCTGTTTCCTTTTTAAATCTTCCAATAATAATAACAGTTTTCCTCTTTCCTGTTGACAAAGAAATAGAGATTCTAAGAAGAGCATCAAAAGCATATTACAAATGTTCATTTGTTGCACTTCAAATGTATTTAAAAACTATAATGAATAAAATAAACCTCCACAACATGATCCTTTTTCTCAGAGATATCCGGCAGTTTGGAAAATCGGGAAAACTTGATGTCACTGACCTGGTACAGACAATAAAACAGAATGTATATGATTTGTTTATATTTTTTGGAATATAAATGTATGTTAAAAACTATGGATTGATCTGTGACTCCATGGTTTCTGCTCACTTTGGGGAGTTGTCTGCACCAGGTGGAAAATGTGTCCTGGTGTACAGAAGGCTTGTCCTGGTACATACAAAAAAAAAAACACACACACATTAAAATATAACAGAACACAACACAGCTGTTTAATGTGCGAGCTTCACTCTACAAATTTACAACAGCTTCTTACATTTATATAGAACATATCAAAAAGAAATTCAGATATTTGTATGTAATCCTTGTGGCCTTATAAACAAACATCATTTTGAACCCTCATATGGTGGACTCACCTTCTGTTCTTCTTTATACTCTCTACAAAATGCCAACCATTCAGATCGTGGGTGAGGACCTCCAACACCTGCATAACAACAGATTTATTACAACTTCTTTATTTTACTTCACACTCAAATGGTTTTTATATTAAAATGTTAGTTTTGATTCTGAATTTAATATTGCTTTTACAAGCTCACCGTTTTGGTTGTTGGATTCCTCCAAAACTGTGGCATTGATATGTTCCATGTCTCTCCTCAGCCAATCTGGCAATTGGACAGGTCTTCTGCACCAGGTGGAAAATGTGTCCCGGTGTGGAGTAAGCTTGTCCTGGTAGACACAAAAAACACATTAGAACATAACAGAACATAACGCAGCTGTTTAATGTGTTGTATAAGGAGCGAGTTTCGCTCACTACAAATTTACAAAAGCTTCCTACTTTTATACACAACATATCAAAAACTAATTCAGATATTCGTATGTAATCTTTGTGGCCATATAAACAAACATCACTTTGATATGATAAAACTCATATGATGTACTCACCTTCTGCTCTTTTTTAAATTGTCTGCAGGGTCCAGTCCTGCCAGATCGTGGGTGTGGGACAGTGACACCTGCATAACAACAGATTTATTACAACTTATGTGTTTTACTTCACACTCAAGTGTTTTTTATATTAAAATGTTAGTTTTGATTCTGAATGTAATATTGGTTTTACAAGCTCACCGTTTTGGTTTAATATAGGGATGTCACTAGATTGCTGGGAGCCTGTGTTCCCAAAATCCTTTCCCTGTGAGATGGGGGGAAGAGGTACACGGTCCGCAGGTTCCATTTCGGAACTCCCCTGAACTGTATCAGAGTCCTCCGTCTTCAGGTGATGTGGCAGTTGGACCAGTCTTCTCCACCAGGTGGTGATTGTATCCCGATGTGGAGTAAGGTTGCCCTGAGACATAAAAACACATTAGAACATAACAGAACAGAACATAACGCAGCTGTTTAATGTGTTGTATAAGGGGCGAGTTTCAATCACTACAAATTTACAAAAGTAACCTCTTTTTAAAACTCATATGATGTACTCACCTTCTGCTCTTTTTTAAATAGTTTGCAGGATACATTCCTGACAGATGGTGGGTATGGGACAGCATCACCTGCATAACATCAGATTTATTACACCTTATGTATTTTACTTCACACTCAAGTATTTTTTATATTAAAATGTTACAGTTTTGATTTTTACTTTAATATTGGTTTAACAAGCTCACCGCTAATGATCTTCCTAGAGTCCATCTCCTTTGAGATGGGGGGAAGATGTTTTTGGCCCACAGGCTTCGTTTCTGAGCTCCCGCTGGGTGGTGGGTGCGGAACCCAAATTGTACCCCACTCCTCTGTGCTAAGTCTATGCGGCAGTCTTCTGCACCGGGTGGTTATTGTATCCCGGTGAGGAAAAATGTTGTCCTGAGACATAAAAACACATTAGAACATAACAGATCACAACGCAGCTGTTTAATGTGTTGTATATAAGGGGGGAGTTTCGCTCACTACGAATTAAAAAAAAAAAGCATCCTACTTTTATACACAACCTGTCAAAAACAAATTCAGATATTTGTATGTAATGCTTGTGGCCAAATAAACAAACATCATTTTGATATGATAACACTCATATGATGTACTCACCTTCTGCTCTTCTCTGAACTGTCTACAAAATACACTCCTGCCAGATGGAGGGTGTGGGACAGCAACACCTGTATAACATCAGATTTATTACACCTTATGCATTTTACTTCACACCCATTTACACATTTTATATTAAAACGTTACAGTTTTGATTTGGACTCTAATATTGGTTTTACAAGCTCACCACTAGTGATATTCTTGCAGTCAGAGCTGCTTTGAGGTGGAGGCTGTGGGACCAGTTCACCAACATCTGCAAAACACAACGATTTCATTTCTTTCACATTTTATATTAAAATGTTACAGTTTTGATTTGTATTTCAATATTGGTTTTACAAGCTCACCACTAGTGATATTCTTGCAGTCAGAGCTGCTTTGAGGTGGAGGCTGTGGGACCAGTTCACCAACATCTGCAAAAAACAATGATTTCATTTCTTACACATTTGATATTAAAACGTTACAGTTTTGATTTTGACTCTAATATTGGTTATACAAGCTCACCACTAGTGATATTCTTGCAGTCAGAGCTGCTTTGAGGTGGTGGCTGTGGGACCAGTTCAGCAACATCTGCAAAACACAATGATTTCATTTCTTTCACATTTTATATTAAAATGTTACAGTTTTGATTTGGATTTTAATATTGGTTTTACAAGCTCACCACTAGTGATATTCTTGCAGTCAGAGCTGCTTTGAGGTGGAGGCTGTGGGACCAGTTCACCAACATCTGCAAAACACAATGATTTCATTTCTTTCACATTGCTGCTGTGTGACTTTATGTTTATATGAATTCCTTGTTCTGAAGTTGAAGATTTTAACACTTACGTTATTGAATTTTTGTAAAATCAGACTATTGAAAACACCTCAAATAACAGCAACAAAATACTAATTTACTGTATCATCTAATAATAAAAAAACAAATTTACAAAATATAACAAAAGTTGTGACAGGAACAGTTGGCACCAACACATATTTCATTTAGGTCATCATTAAAGTGAGTTTTTTTTACATAAAAATATTTCATAAGCAACCTAATGGCGTAATTGAGTTATTTTTGTATCAAATAGGGAAAATTAACTACATATTTACCTCTTTAACCAAAGCACAGCATAAACTTACCAGAATGAGCCTGTTGTTCAGTGGCACTGATGTGTGTGACACGTCTGAAACCCTTTTTGACCATCTCTGTTAAATCAAAAATCAAAAATCAAAAAAATCACAGATTCGCAATAACTTCACGTGGCCTTAATACGTTTTCTATCAGTGACAGATTACAGAAATACATGTTAAAAGATTCATATACTTAAACATTTACAGATATTTTTACAAAATGAATATTTCACAACTGAACTCACTCGCTGATGATTTTAGGTTCTGTTGTGTCGGAAATCTGAGATTTTACACCGATCCAGACACTAAGACACTCTGCAGTTTTCTCAAATCTTACTCAGATTCTGATCTGCAGATAGTTTTCAAGTAAGTTAGTAATCCAAACCAATTTCCAATAAGCAATCGCAATCGGTATCCGCAATCTGTCGCTGAACTTAACTCACTCACTGACGCGAAAGCGAATAAACACACGCGCGCGCACGTAGTGGAGTTCTTTACTACGTCATAGTCACAGATGGCGAACTCTCTCTATGGCTCTGGCGTGGGTGCAAGGACAACACGATTTTAAATAATAACAAAATAAAAAACAACTACAAATCTATTCAAATACATCAATAGAAGTACGTTGTACTCAGAATTAAACTAATAAACCAATAAATCATATTTATATAAGTAAAAAAACTTGCAGTTACAGACCCAACGTGGTTATGAAAATGAAAATATTCAATACAATAATTTAAAAAATATATATTTATCATATGTTCTTGTCTAATTGATTTTTTATTATGTAATGTCATTGCTTTATTTTTGGAGTTATACTGATAATAATGTTTTGAACAGGTAATGACAATTTAATAATAGCCTAATAAAAGTACAGTAGCCTACTTGTATTTGTCCCCTGTATCCCTCCACCAGCAAGGGTCTCTACTGCCAGTCTCCAGAGGTCAGGACATTTGGGTTCTGAGTCCCCAAAAATACAACATGGACACAAAACTTTAAAAACGTGGATGGAGATTCATTTACAATTTACGGAGTAATTTTTACCAGAGAACACGTTTTTAATAAAGTTAAGAAATTAAGAAAAAGTTGTCGGCTGGGGGGTTGAATGTGATGACGTTGATATCAAGCGACCGAAGTGTAATCTTTTTATAGCGTCACGTTAGCTTTTCAGAATTTATTTTTTTGTTAAATTTTATCCTTTTCATAGGTTACTCAATGCTGCTATATGAGTCATCAGTAACTTTGTAGTATTTTTCTATAGGACTAGTATTAAATGTGTAGGCTATATCTGTGTATATTTTAGAAACACATTCGCATAATATATGACTTTTAAGCAAACGAAAATAAACACTGAATGTTCATTTAATTGTTTCTTTAAATAATCTAATGTTTATTTTACCTGTAGACATTAGGGGGCGATATTGTACTCAAATTCACATTCAGCATTCAGATGGATTTCACTTTCATTTTTGCTTAAATGATGTAATGTTACGCACATACTGTAACCTAAGCGTATAGCTTCAACAAGACTGATCACAAGGAAACCATCCTGCACAAAAGAGGAAAGTACCAAACAAGCAAACCAAAGACAGCATCCCATTGCATGCTGCAATATTTAATTATTAACAGGGAATTCCCATTTAATGTACCTGGTTTGGGTGGGGCAAGCTCACTATTTATTGTGGTGCAGCTGTGGAGTTCTGCATCTGTCACAAACATGGCTTTTGGGAAGAGGTTCAGGTTGGACAGACTCAGACAAAAAAAACAGGGAAAGGATAAAGATGGTCAGAAACCTCTGTTGAACAACATAATTGCACAGCACGAAGAGGCCACGGATGGTAAGATGCTATCTTGTTATTTTCTGTAATGGTCTTTAAAACTCTGTGACCACATCCGGGATTTACAATCTAATGAAAACACTCGTAGAATATTTTTTGTAATATAAGCATGTAAATGTACACTATTTTCCTCACTGTACAGTATAGAATCCAAGCATATTCATATGTGGGTACTGTATATGTATAACCACCCACGAAATCACATCATGGTAGTTTACATCACATTCTACATGAATTTATCTGCTTTCAGCAAGAGAACTTATATTTAGCACAAAAAATACCAACCCTGGTCTAATCTCTACAGTGTCTGAAAAGAGTAAAGAAGAAGTGCTCAGTATTCTCCGAAAGATTTTGAGCACTAATTCAAATCCCCGGGACCTTAAAAATGCAACTGAGACGATAAAACAATGGGGTCAACAGAATGGTGTTACAATGGACAAGAAAGACGGCAGCTACTCTCAAGACTGGCTGTGTGAGTTTCTGCAGTTAATAGATGAATCTGTAGAGAGACACTTTCCCATCCTGCCTGAAGACAAAACACAAACATCTGAATTTCTGAAGAGTATTGAGAATTTAATATGCAGTGAGGTGTGTCGATTAACACCAGTACTGAAAGATGCTGGACTGCTGCCTTATCTGATTCAAAGTTACAACCATCAGCTGTTTATCACATTAGACCTGCTCTTAAACAGAAATCTGACAGTGAATGTGCTCTTCTGGCTTCTACACTGGGCAAAACGTGTTTTCTTCAGGTAGGCAGCTGGTTATTGTTAACCTCTTAAACCCAGTATGAACTGCTGAAGTATTCACTTATTTATGTTTCAGTCCACACTCACAAGATGTCTTCAGAGTGCTCGACCCTCTTCTGTTATCGGGATGGTTTAAGAGAGCAGAGAAGAAGCTGCTGACTGTATTGAAGGTATTATATAGCAGCATGTATGTTTGGATCCATCCTTTCATTGTTCAACTCATACATGATTCATGAAACATGTGTATCTCTGTCCCACAGAAAGAGATTTCAGGAACTTTACATAACATTCTGTGCATTGAGGAAAAACATGATGATAATAATAATAAGAGGTCTATGAATGAAGAATGGTTCATCCAAATGCACATTGATGTCACTCAGGTACTGCTTATACTGAGAAAGCAGGTTGTAAAAATATTGTAGTTTTTAAATGATATGGTAAACTCTCATATCTATGCCTTTACAGTGTCTGCATGGTGCTATTAAAAATGCTAAAACCTTTAGTCTGACTTTGATGCATGAGGTACAAAGTCTCTGTCATGGAGAGCTTCATAGTTTTGTCCAGAAGTAAGTTTTTATAATATGCTTCCCTTTATTTCTCTTAAAACATGATTCTGTGTATCAAAGTGACATTGGACAGTACAAATTAAAATGAAATAATGTGTGTGTTATTAGCTACACGCAGGCAGAGAGAAGGCATCTCACAAATCTGACGCCCCTGAAGACAAACACAGTCTACCTGTGTAGGATAATCAGTAACTGTCAAAAATTCAGGTATTATCCTTACACATGAAAGGTATTATCTTTTAAAAGTTTGATTATTCATACATACTCAAAAGTGTTGCTCTGCATACTTTAGTAGCCATAATTTATTGATTCTTTATGTTTATTTACACATATTTTCCTGTAGATGTTTGGCTGTCCAAATCAACAACCTGGAAAAAAACAAAATTGATGATGACTTAACTACGATCTGCCTGTTAAAAAAACTGGAAGATCATGTTTTATCAATTGTGCAAGAGATGATGAAACATAAAGCACAGGTATGTCATTTATTCATCACTGGCTGCATTTATAATCATGTAAATAGAAGGAAAGTTGGGGTAATTCCCAAACAGAAGTAAGGAATACAAATAAGGTGCGTTCCCCAAGATTCCAGTTGTGGTAGACTACAACAAGGACAAAAAAGCCATTATGACATAATGATACAGTGTCCTACCTACAGTACACTGACATATTGTTATGCTTCTATGCTGTAGCCTATTATAAAAGAGCTGTTATGTCTTTTAATCATTTATTTGTAATTCAGTTTCACTTATAATAAGAATAATTACAGTTTCTCTCTAAATGTAAACTTTCAGGTACATTTAAAAAGATATTTCAAGAACGGTGATGAGCACATTGATAATTTGATAGAGGAAATCCAAATACAGTGTGAATCTCTGCCTCAGACCGAAGCAGCAGAGGAGATAAAAACAGTGAGTTCTTCAATCATAAACTCAATCACAAAGATTTTCTTGTAAACACAGCATAAAAATATCTCATTACCAGCATCCTCTTCTTTTCTGACAGATCATTGTGAATGTGGCGTACGACAGTGTCTCCCGTGTGTATTTGAATTGTCTGATGATGAACAAGTTCAAAAAGCTGGAGAGGATATGGGACAATGTTGAAAAAATAATAAAGCAGGATATTGAGAATTTTCACAACAACTTTACTAAACTGGTAAAAATCATTTCCTTTTCTGCCAGTCTATTGTGTGTTGTGTCGAGACAGAATGGGGTTTGAACTTGAGAATCATCTCAATGAACTTTTTATAATTTTCATCAACATTTTTCAGGCTTTTCCTGGTCTTTAAAAAATTCGGATGAAATACAATTGATAGCGAAAATCCTTCCACAATTCAGCATGCAATATTCATTGACAATGATGTATTCATCTTTTCTTGTGTTTCCTGCAGAATTGCAACGTTGAACAGAACCAGCTCCTTGAGAGAATGAGTGAAGTTTTGTTTTGCAGAGACATGGCAACACTGAAGCTTACATGTGCTACTTTGTTCAAAGACTTTCCAGAAGAGAGGTAAACCCAGCCTATCTTTGTATAGTACACAACAAATTCAGACATGTAAATACATGTCAGCACTGCAGCATGTCAGAATTCTTTCTATGGGTTTACCCGTGTCAATGTTTTCTAGTGAGCATTTTTTGCCCGAGCTGCTGCGCTGGAAGAGGACTTTATCACAGACACAAGTGAGGGATGTTTTGGATGTGGCTCGACTGGAATGTCCAGATCCTGCACATGATAAGCGAGTTCATCCCCTGATGGGCCTTTGCTGTTGTCTTAGTTGTTAAAAACACCACACCAGTTTGGTATAAAAAAAGTATGTATTGTAATTTGATGGTTCATGGAGCATTAACAAATCTGTTTACATGTCCAGTATTGCTGATGTGTTATGAACTGTAATTATTTATTGTGTAATAAATTATATTGTAATGCTATTATTACAGGTAGCTTAAACACTTGTTTGTGTGCCTCATATGAGGTGCTAGAGCTCTTCAAAAGAGTCTTTCAGTTTCCTGAGTACTTGGTGCAAACACATATCCTGTTCACAGACTTCATTTACAGACTTTTACATAATTTATTCAACGTTTCACACAGGTTATTGTGGAGATTGTGTTACATGACTGACATTGTAAGGGAACATTGGAATTCATGATACTGTGTTTATAATAATCATTATAATAATCACTTTCATCTAAAGCAATTTACAAAAAATTCAAGTTGTATGTTTGAGCTTACTATGTAAATTCCTTACAACCTGAACCCATGAACAGGACTGCTTGCAATAGATAGAAGTGCAGTAGCTCACAGAAACAAGCTTAGGTTATAATGTCATTTTTTGTTACTACATATGAAAAAGAAGTTCATTTCAATGGTTTCAAATAAAAACATGTCAATAAAAGAGAGTTACAAGCTCATTTTGTGAAATAAAATACCATAGTGGCTTTACTTACGAGGGGTAAAAATCGAAAAGATGTTAAGACAAAATGAGAATTTAGACGTTCTATACCTTTACAGTTACTGAACTGAAATTTTCTGAAAAAAATGTTTTACATCATTGTGAAAGGATAGATTCTGTCTATTCGGTTCAGCTTTGTCCTGCCTCAAAACCCTTTTACTTTTAAAGAACAACATTATACAAAAACAATAATGACAGCAATAATGATTGTAGTGATTATTTGCATTATACAGTATGGAACATGAAATAGCATCAAATTAATAACAACTTTTACCATACAGTACATGTGGCACTAAATTATAAACATGTTTTGCTTTCTTTAAACTGTTTGCTAAACTTGTACAGTAGTTGCTCTTATTTTAGTCGGAAAGTTTAACCACAAGATCATCACATCCTGTACAGACAATAAAAGAAAACGAACAACTTTAGCTTGCATCTACAAGCTGTATTCACATTTTCAGATTATAGTATACTGAGAAGATCTTCATATATCAAAGTCTTAACTCATTGAGTTAAAGAAGGTCTTAAACATAAAAGAACATTACACAAAAATACAGAAGGATAGGAGGAAACAACAGGTTGAAGAAAATTCTCAGGTAAAGAGACCACAGATTGTAAGAAAGCGCTTGGTTATTTTAATTGTTGAGTAAAGCTGTACATTTCAGCAGGTTCAAGTACTTCATCTTGTCAACGTCTTCTGCATTTATATCCCAAATACATTTCCCATATTTACTGTAATTTGTTGTACTATTTTAAACTTCTTCCTGACATTTTTCTCAGTTTAATCCATTTGGAATAATAAAGGACTTATATCAACTTTTCACATCTAATCTTAAACACATCGTTGCATGTGCGTGTGTATGTAGTCAAAATATAAAATGTGACCTACTTTGCGTTTGCATTTTCACTGATGTTTCATCTGATGTTTATCTGTTCACTTTAAAAACAACACACACAACACAATTTGGGACAACACACTCCTAATGACACATAATGTGTTAAATAACACAACACAAGCAAGATCTTAACAATTCTTTGTTTTTGTCCAGGTAAAAATTGGAATTAAAAATGTTTAAAAAGATTTTTTTAAAAAGCCCACAAAAAAAACAGGGTAAGGAAAAAGCTTCTGATGAACCTCTGTTGAAGAAAATCACACGCCTACAACACACAAAGACCACGGAAGGTAAGACAATCTCCTGTTATATATAGTCATTAAAGTTTCATATCAATCTCATACTGTTACATGTCTGCTTGTCTTTTGTTGTCATTTCTAGTTTAGTTCTAGCTTGCCGTTTTGGAGTCCTGTCCTTAACTGTGCTCATGTGTCTACACAATAATCTGTGTATTTACAGTCCCAGTCTTTCTTTAGTTTCTTGTCATTGTTTGCTGCTGTGCTTACTTCACTCCCCTCTGGATCAGGGCACCTATTACCAGTTCTACCCAAACCAACTCAAAGCGAAACGTAAAACTGGCAATCGATGCATGAGAATTCAACACTCTAACAAAGAGACTAAAGCACAGCCACCAGCATCTGTTGCTAGAACTTGAGAATAAACTTGACGTTTATGCACAGCTTTGACTAGCTGGCATCTGTTACACCCAACATGTTTCTCCTGTATTATGTTTTGCATATGTCTTATTAAAGTACTTACCACAGCACTTAGATCCAGCCTGCTCAAATAATTCATTTATCTTCTTTTAACAGAACAACAGAACATTGATACACCCGATCAGTCTGGTGCGTCTTCTGGTCAAAGCTCTATAGAGTTTCAAGTGAGTAAAGAAGAAGTGCTCAGTATTCTCCGAAAGATTTTGAGCACTAAATCAAATCCCCGGGACCTTAAAAATGCAACTGAGACGATAAAACAATGGGGTCAACAGAATGGTGTTACAATGGACAAGAAAGACGGCAGCTACTCTCAAGACTGGCTGTGTGAGTTTCTGCAGTTAATAAATGAATCTGTAGAGAGACACTTTCCCATCCTGCCTGAAGACGAAACACAAACATCTGAATTTCTGAAGAGCATTGAGAATTTAATATGCAGTGAAGTGTGTCGATTAACACCAGTACTGAAAGATGCTGGACTGCTGGGTTACCTGACTGACAGTTACAGTCGTCAACTGTTTCCCAAGCTGGACCTCATCATACACAAAGATCTTTCTGTGAATGAAACCGTCTTCCTTCTGCAGTGGGGGAAACGTGTTTTTTTCAGGTAGGCCTATTGTATGCAGCTGGTTATTGCTCATATCCAGTGACGTGTCAGGGGAGTCAGCTGAGGCTATCATCCTGAAAATATACATTTGAATAAATGAAGCCTGTTCCGTGATATAAAGTTTTTTCTGTATGATTACAACAATTGTATAACTTTTATAGACAAAATTGCTGTATTTGCACATTTCCTGCTCAAATAGGCTACACGGGAGAAATGCGAGGTGCGGCAGCGACGAGGCGATCACTCACACTGGGTTGCTGTCTCTCTGTATGTCGCCAATATGATGTTTGCAGACACGTTTAATACACCCTGACTTTTTTAACAGTATGGATAATATCTTTCATGAATGTATGTGATATAAAATTTTTGTCATGCTAATCGTAATTGGACATAAAACCGCAGTGAAAAGGCACACGACGAGGCAGACAGTTACCGTGCCGCAACTGAAGGGGCGGTTGTGAGCCCAACAGCAGATTCTCTAGCGGCGTCAGCGAGTGAGCCGTTACTAACTTAGTGATATCAGAAAGTAAAGTGATTGAATTTATTTTTCTCGGACAAAATGGAAGATTATATATCAAAGGTTAAACATTTCTCACAATTGGACTTTCAGTCAAAACAGGAGGTGAGTGCTCACTGTACCAGCTAACAGCGTCTGTGGAAAAATTCTCTTCAAAAGTCTAAATTTTGACTTTAATAAAATATTATTTTGTTATCCTTTTGTCAGACACACTGTCTGTATTAAAATGATTAAAGCATCAAAACGAACGGCTTTTAAACAGGTCAAAATTACTTATTTTTACACCACTCTTTCATTTGTATTGTAATGTATGATTATGAAATGAATTGTGGAATTGCAACGTGCAACAAATTTAGAACACGCAAAGAGTGCAGAGCAAATGCGTTCTTTCTTAACCCATTAATGGGGTATATGCACACAGGGCGATGGCATACTTCCGCTAAAATCTCAGCCAGCTAAACCCCGTCCGCTAGAGCTGAGGTCATTTTTCACCAAGTGATAACGATGTGTTTAGTAGGAAAACGATGGAATTTCAGCGAAGCACCACAGCTGAGCATATGTGCCTCTGTGATCATGCCTCGAGTAAGTGCAAAAGTTTACTTAGCTTTTTTCATATTTGTGGATGTAGCTTGAAACGAATAGCCTGAAGCACTTCTCCTATTTGGTTGTTGATGTATGACGTAGTGTTTGAATAATTTCATTCAGGTTGTTGACCGTAATCCTACATGCAGCCTGAAGCGGTTAAGTGAAAAATATAATTGTTCTATTGTTCTCTATGGACGCTGCGTGCGCCAGAAGTAACGGAGCTGGCTGAGATTTTTGCAGAAGTACGTCATCGCCCCGTTTGCATAAGCTCATATTGTGCCTCACCAGCCATGAACCCCACCGCACATCACTGCTCATATCTCTGTAGAATTTATACTATGAACTCAAAATAAGTTAACACTCATTTATGTTTTAGTCCAGACTATAAGGATGCCTTCAATGTGCATGACCCTCTACTGTGCACAGGATGGTTTGAAAGAGCAAAACATAAACTGCTGACTGTACAAAAGGTAAGATGTAAACTTGCGTTTGTGCTTACCTGTGTTGAATTATGCTAACTTAACCAAAATCTTCCACAAACTTCCACAGCATGACACTTCTAGAGATCTACAAAACATCCTGTGCAATGAGAAGGAACATGACGACAATGAGATGAATGAAGAATGGTTCATCAGAGTGCACATTGATGTCATTCAGGTACTGCTCATACTGAGAAAACAGATGGCTGTAAACATTTTTTTTTTAAATGATCATGTATGTTTAGATTTTTTATTCTTGCCGTTTCTTTTAACATTTCTCTTTCATTTTCTTCATTTTTACATGTGTTTATTATAATAATCTGCACCTGGCTTGATTGACCATCAGTGCATTTTAGGCGACATATATTCACTTATATTATATTCATGTTCTGTGTTTTCAGTATCTGTCTGCTGCTATTAAAAATGCTAAGAAAGTTAGCCTGACTTTGATGAATTCAGTTCAAATTCTCTGTCTTGGAGAGCTTCATTGCTTTGCTCAGATGTAAGTTTTTTTTATGTGCTATTTTACTGTTTTTTAAAGAAATGTTTGTTTTCGGTTTTTCTGTATGCAATATAATTAAATGTTATTATGAACTAATATGAAAAAGTGCATGTTTTCTAGGTATGCAAATGGAGAGAAAAAACGCTTGCAGTCCCTTGACACAAACTTTGTTTATCTGTGTAGGATTATCAGCACCTGTATGAATCTCAGGTGTGTTTTAGCTTTAAAAAGAATCTTCTTTGTAAATTTAAGTCCTAAATAAATTCAGGGCTCATTTTGATCATATATTGATTCATACTGTATAAGCCGTATATTAGATAACCATAACATTTGTATAATCTTGTCATGAAACCACTGAAACTGACTGTATATTCACTTGAATTTACTGTATATTTTCTGTAGATGTTTTGCTGTCCAAATCAGTGAACTGGACACCAATGAAACTGCTGACATCTTAAAGATGCTAGAAGATCAGGTTTTATCTGTTGTGCAAAAGAAGATAAAAGACTTAGCTCAGGTATGTCAGTTTTATAATCATGCAAACAAAAAGAAAGCTCAGGGAAATCCAAACAGAATTCCAATAGTGTCAGACTATACCAACAAATTGGGATATTTTACTATATGATACAGTGACCTACTGTATACTGACACGTTGTTGTCATTTTTGTTGTTTGCAAATGATTTTGTGTTTAAAGCTATAATGTGTTTTAGTCATGTGATACAATTTTTACAATACAAAGGTTCTTTACAGTGATGCCATCAAAGAACCATGTTTGGTTCCATAAAGAACCATTCAGTCAAAGGTTCTTTAAAGAATCATCTCTTTCTTTCTTTATTTCGCCACAAAGAACCTTTTGCCAGACAGATAGGTTCTTCGGATGTTTAAGGTTCTTTATGGAACCATTTAGACAAAAAAGGTTCTTCTATGGCATCGTGAAGCACATTTATTTTTATTAAATAAAAACAAAAACATTGCAATAATTACAGTTGCTTTGTAAATGAACACTTTCAGGTGAGAATTAAAAGCTGTTTTAAAAATGGAAATGAGCATATTAATAATCTAAAGGAGGACATCCAAAAGCTGTGTGCACCTCTGTCTCAGATTGAAGCAGCAGAGGAGATAAAACCGGTGGGTTCTGCATTTAAAAAGATCAAAAAACATTTCAAAAGCCTGGAATAAACGTCTTAATCTCATACTATGCCTCCTTTCTCCTCTTTTCTGACAGATCATTGTGAATCTGGCGTACGACTGTGTTTGTCGTGTGTATTTGGATTGTCTGATGAAAACAGATTTTAAAAAGTTGGAGAGGAAATGGGAAAATGTTGAAGAAAGGATAAGACAGCACATTCAAATTTTTCAAAACCAGTTCGCTCAAATGGTGAAAATAATTTTAGTTTTCATTAAAGCTTTTAAGGCCTTGTAAGAAATTTGGATCAAATGAAACTTCATTTGACAATGTTACACAGTTTATAGCCTTTCAGGATATTCAGTGTTCATGTGATATCCAGTAGTATTCAGAATGCAGTGTTTCACTATACAGTATACATGGACATGATGTATTCATCTATTATTGTGTGTTTCCTGCAGAATTGCAATGTTGAACAGAACCAGCTTCTTGAGAGAATGAGT
Source organism: Oreonectes daqikongensis (assembly GCA_026939265.1). NCBI lineage: Eukaryota > Metazoa > Chordata > Actinopteri > Cypriniformes > Nemacheilidae > Oreonectes > Oreonectes daqikongensis. The sequence goes on from JAOTQM010000049.1 coordinate 5,535,018, forward strand.
GAAGTTTTATTTTGCAGTGATGTAGAAGCACTAAAGCTTACCTGTTCTACTTTATTTAGTGACTTTCCAGAAGAGAGGTAAACCCAGATGAGATCTTTATATATAGTACATTACAAATACAAACATTTCAATTTGTAAGAGTGTACTGAACTGCGTTTATGAAAAATCTCAATGTTTCTTTTCTAGTAAGCATTATTTGCCCGGGCTGCTGCGCTGTAAGAGGACATTATCAAAGCAACAAGTAATGGAGATTTTGGATGTGTCTCGGCTGGGATGTCAAAATCCTGCATCCTCCACAGACTCTAAAGAGATCTCCTGTCTTTTCTGTTATCACTGTTGGTAATAACAATGTCAGGCATATGCAAAAATACTAGCACAATGTTTTATATTCACTTAAAATGTACTTTATCCCAAATGTTTCCAAAAATGTTTGAATCCAGAGAAATGTACAATTTTAACCAGTTAAACGTCCTTGTGGCGTGAAAAAGACACTTGTGGTGTCGTGTCCCCGTTATACTCGGTTTCCACTTTAACTGCAAAATGTGAGTCTTTTCTTTGGATTGTTTTCCATTGACAGTGGAAGTGAAGACTCCAACTCCCATCATGCCACGCTACCTCACACGTTACAGCGCCATTTGTTATTTTTTCGAAAACGTATTATGGAAAATTACATTTTGTTCCACAATCGCAAGTGTGGGTATATTTAGACATGATTATTTTACTTTAAGATGTTTCATCCACACCACTAGGTGCAAACACAGCACACAATCACAAACTATTGAGTGCCCTTAAAAATTGCGTGCAGTATACTGTATCTTACTGTGGATAGTGAAACAGTAAGATTGAATGAAAACCTGCAGTGAGTTTTACTTTCATTGTCACGGTTACTGATGTTGTACAGTATGTTGCTATATATTGGTCTTTTGGTTGCTATTTTATAACATGACTGTCTTTTAAGTCTTTCTTACATCATAGTCAACTGTTGTGTTCCTGTAATGTTTAAAAGTTGTTTGCCGGCCACCTGTTGTGGGTGTTTCCCCAGGTATTTAGAGAAAAGATGGACGGATGCCTATAGGGCCAGATCTAATACAGTGCAAGGCTGAAAGTTCTCTATTGCGTCTTTTGTGCATCTAATATACTGGGAATTAAAAAGTTATGTCAAAAAAACAGAAGATTTGCATTAAAATGTAAACAGGGATGTGTATTAGTATATCAGATCTGTGAATTAAAGTGACAGTTGACTAACAACCTGTTTTTGTCATCAATGTTAATAAAGAAAAATCATCTTTCAACAAATTGTATAAAAAAAGTATGTAAAAGTGCAATTTAATAGTATGACTCTTTAACTGTGCACATGTCCAGTATTTCCAGTTGAAAGATGTCTTTCAAATCTGATCTATTATTGATGTAGTTATATCATTTTTTGGAAATTTTGACACTTTTTATAATCATTTTCATCTAAACAAACTCGAGAAAGAATTGTGGCACACCTGTTTGTGTTCTTCTGTATCTGTCAGTGAGGTGCGAGGAAAACATTATGTGTGTAATTTTTAAGAATAGGGAGCTGGAGATAAACAGGACACTTCAAGCGCATCCTGTTTCCCTGCAGAGGACACAGCTTGCCCGGAAAAGACCCTTAACCTTGCAAAGAGTCTTTTAAAGACTTTCAGGAACTATACATAATGGTGTCCACAGTTGTGTTTCCTACTACTTGGTGTTAACACATCATATCCTGTTCACAGACTTCCTTTACACACTTTTCCATAATCCACAAAGTAAAAAAACCCTCTGTGCCAGAGACATATTCGGTGTTGATGAATCAGTTAAAGTATTACCAGTAAATTGTAAACAAATTTTAAGGGGGATGGTGTGGTCAAATATTTGATGATTTGCATTATAAAATGTATATTATAATAATGAAAACATAATGTAATGTAAATGTAAGTGGGATGGTAAGGGGAGATGGTGGTTTTACAAAGGGGATGCTTTTCATCTTTTTTTTTAACAAGGCGGGTGCCATCCCTCAAATGGAGCCCTGAGTATTACCAAAAATACAGTGAGATTTTATTTAATAATTCACATTATAAAGCAACATTGGCGTGCAGGGAATTAAGAAATACATTTAGTGCATAATCATTATAATAATCACTAATGCAATTACATAAAAAGTTGATTTATTTTATAGTCTTTTTTCTGTAACGATAAAGACTTCATAATGTTTAATGTCCATTTTGAACATCTTTGAACAAATTGTTGCCAATAAATTAAAAAAAGTTTAAGTCAACAGTAAGTTACTGGCAAACTACTGCATAACTACAGGAAAATATTTTACAGTGTATGCTCAAGCAAGAATGATTGCATTAGCTCTAGGAACAAGCTTTTCATGTTATTATATTTTATTTATTTTATCCTCACGAAGGAAAAGAAGCTCTTGCTACACCGGAGTGAATCCTGCTCTTCCTTGAGCTGATCCTGGCTGAACGTAACACTCATCAAAATCTTTTTCAGGTCGGAGGCAGAAAGATTTGTCTTGAGGTTCATCCATGCCGAAACATGATGCTTGCTGTAAATAAAACACATACATGCTCACACACGAGGAATACACAGGTAACCAATCCTAAAATAACTATCAGGGAATATAGTGCAATATAAATAATCCTACCTGAGGTCATGATAATCTCTCAATAGATCAACCAGCTCTAACTTTATACTGTCCGGATCCTGTAGCTTCAGCAGTCCAGCTAATTTTGGAAGAATGTCTTTCAACCAATCCATGTTTGAGCCCTGCATATAATAAACAAAGAAATGAGACGACACAACATTTGTAAAGGAATAGGAGTGTGTGTGTGTGTTACTGTAATGTGCACTTACGGCTGTGGTTAGGCGTGTGTGTATGCTGACGCTGTTTTTGCAAATCGCCTTTGCGGCCTTCTCTTGCTTTTCTTTATCTGCAAATCTGATCTTGTTCTTCATCATTTTCCGTACGTATTCAGCCAAAAGTTCTTTATGCAGGTCACCCAGCAGGTCCTGTAGACATGAACAAATGAATGAACTGTAATAGGCTTATTATTTACTCCAATCCCAAAATAACAAACAAATAAATACATACCTGGCAACACTTTTCCTGCAAGTGGTTGAATTTCTGTATATGTACCTCCACTCTTGCGAGCAGCTCTTCGCATACGCCTTCACTGTCCCTGAGCCATTTAGATGATCCCAGCTTTTTGTACAACGCCTGCGGGACAATATATGAAAACACTGCATGTAAAAATAACGTATTTTGTATACTGTGTGTTATACACTGTAGTTATGCAAACTTTTAATTATAAGTTCCTGGAAAACTGCTGCCAGTAATACTGCAATTTTTTAACACTGTACTGTTTATTGACATAATCATAAGTGAATGTTAATGAGTAGTTCATATCCTTTACAGTAAGTTATTATCTTGAAACAGTGTTTTAAAGTGTTACCAGAAATAGTTTGTCTTTACAGTACAATGGAAGGATGAAGGAAGGAATACTTGTCAGCCAACAACTCACACGAGAGTACTTACTGCCAACATAAACAACCTATAAACTATTGTGTTGAGTCTAGGGTCTAGAATACAAGAGCGTTTCTCTAATGTTGCATCAAAGCCAACATATAAACCAACATATATAAATAAATGCATAATATATATGTATGCACACACAAAAGGTGGGTGTTTGGTTTACATTGCATAATGTCGATTACCTTAAGATCCTTATGAATAATAGATGTGAAGAAGGCATGACTGCTGTCTCTAATGGCCTTCAATAAAGACAGACAGTTTGTCTTGACGTCTTCAGGAAACAGACGTGCATTCTTTATAATGTAGTCTCTGTGAAAACATAACACACTCAACACAACTTCTCAAATGTTTGACAATTGTCGAGAATGAGTTTAAGTGATGCACACCTGAACTGTGTGATGCACCAGAGGTTGGCCATCAGAACAGCTTCAGAATTTGTTTGTCTTTCCTTGATGACCTTGTCATGAAACGTTTTGTAACTGTGGAAAAGAATGAAAAATGTATTTATTACTTCACGTAAAATGTAAAATTAGTTTATAAGAAAGGAAATAGCATATTTTTACTTACTCTGTCAGAAAGTTGCTCATCTGGCAGGTGACCCTCTGAGCTTTTGTCTCATCACCAAGCACCTCTTGAGCAGATTTTACACCACCATCAAAACACTGGGAAAAATGTGACAAAAACACTGTTAGTTCAGAATTCTATGATTTGAAAGAAGGGCTGTTACAATATAATGTTACAAAATAATTCATAATAACAATATTATCAAATTTTATTTGGAGAAAATATATAAATAATGCTGTGACTCAAATTCATGATTTGCTTTAAAAACCGTCTTGTCATTTCAAACCTGTAGGCTCTGACTTTATTTCTTCGGCAGAATGCAAAAGATGATATTTTGAAGAATGTTGGTAACTGAACAATGACGGTACCCATTGACTTGCATGGTTTAGTGTCCATACAATAGAAGTCAATGGGTACTGCTGTTGCTTTAGGGTAACCTCTCCCTTTAAAGCAAAATGCAACTGCACTCTAAAAAAATGTTGGGTTATTTCAACCCATCGTTGGGTCAAAATGGACAAACCCAACTGTTGGGTTAAAATAACCCAGAGAGTGTTTATATGTGACCCAATTATGGCTTTAAACAACTCAGAATTTGGGTTGAAACATAACCCAACATTTGAGTTCATTTTTGACCCAATGCTGGATTTTTTTAGGAGCTATTTTGTTGTGTCATCCAGAAATGAGTGCTGTATTACATACAATACTATCATATGTGTCATATTAACACACTGCACATCTCTATAGCCATATTAACAAAATTATTCATTCAATAATTGGGGCATATTGCAACATCCCTAGATGACAGTACTGCGTATTTAGTTTCTTGAAGTAGAGCTCTAGTTTCTTTATGTTCAGCACCTGGATAACATCAATGTGTAGAGGACAGGAGTACTTCTGATCTGTTAGTTCTGGAATTTTTCCTTCCTTCCAAGCGGATTCTTCTCTGTTCAGAGCACTGTGAAGCCATGTGCTCAACTCATTCTAGCAAACGATAACGTATGAAAATATGAGAAATTAGAAACTTTTGAGATATTGTGAAACAATTGATATATTGAGTATTCACAACTATATTCAATTTGTCAATTTAAAATGACAGAATATAGGGAAATGTTTAAGATTCTGTAAAACCTTTTAAAGCATCGCACCTCTTTGCTGGTCAAAAACTGCTGTTCCAGTTGTCCAATGATGTCTTCAGAAAGCAGTGGATCGAACTGTGTGTGATCTATCACCTCTTTAATCCTGCTGTCATTTAAAATACTGCAAACAAACAACAATACAAAATATAATTCTGCTCTCCTACTTGTAAGTCGCTTTGGATAAAAGCGTCTGCCAAATGTAAATGTAAATGTAAAATGCTCAAAAAAGTTTTTTACAAGCGGAAAATTTGCATACTTACTAGGGGTAATGATTGTTCACCCAGCTCAATAAAACAATGCAGTCACCATCACACAATCCATAGTTGCCAACTTTTCTAAGCTCATCACTGAAGCTCTTATGGAACAGCGCAGCGTAAAGCTGGCACACATTCTCTTGTTCTGGGTAGCAGAAGCTCACACATGTCACAACTTTCAGCAAGTCTTCCTTCAGTTGTTTTCCTTGACCAAGAATGTTATTCTGCACAGACGAATGTGTCTTAACACTTGAGTCTAACGGTGCATTTTGCATGCGTCTCTGAACAAGTGTCTCCAGCCGAGTATTATGCTCTTGTTTACAACATCTTGGCCTCCACGGTGGGCGTTCCATTTTTTTAAAACCATCCCAACGCAAGTCCTGCTCTTCCTCCTGAAGAATGGCTTGAACAGCTTCTTTCAGTATCTCCTGTTCCTCTGCACTGTGGAGGTTGAGGGAATTCTCCAGTGTCCCCATCACTAACTTCAACCAATCTTCATAGTCCTTTTCCAGTTTAGCTTCTGAATCTTCTTCTTCCTCCAACAGCTTCTTCTTAGCTCCAATCCCTTCCTGCTTCAGAACAAACAGACGGTCTTCTCGGTTGATCAGCTGCTTCCCTGCATCCACGAAGTGACATGCTTGCAGATTCTGCTGGAAGGTGAGGTCCACTGCGGGGCACAGAAGATGGATGCTTAAACAGGACTTTCTTCATATTGCACACAAGCAAAGCTGGATTTGATCCTTTTATGCATGAATTGGATTATGGACTACACATTTATTGCTTTAGCATGGGGGGAGATGCAAAATTCATTTAAATTATTTCAAATTAAATATTTGCTTATACCCTGCAGAGACACTACATGGAAAAGCCACAAATTAAACTGATGAAAAACAAACAAACAAAAATAATAATAATAATAATAATAATGAAAAAAACTATTTATTTTTTATGAAAATTGAAAAACTAATGCATACTTTTATTTTAAACAGATCACAATGGAGTCTCAGTCGAATAACCCAATTCCCCAATAACCCAATTTTATCCAATGGCAAAACAGTATTATATGTAAAGTATTGAAATGGATGATTGAATTGAAGAATATAATTAATTTATTCGTACCTGTAATATTGCAACGCATTTTAAAATTCTTCTTGGGAAAAATGAACTTTCCGAGCTTTTCCCTCATTTTTGGATAGCTCACACCAGATGTTCCAGACAAGGCGGTTGATGATTTATTTGTCATCTCGTCTGAAGAAGGTAAACAATACCGGTACGCATGCAAAAGAAAAATAACGAAGTCGTGTTTCTTTCTCTAGGACTAAACGGGTGAAGTTTTGAGCCGAACTTTTAAAGACAGGAGACTGTAGAAGGGGGGGGGAGGAGCATGGCAACATCACAGTTCATTCAAGAGTCCGTTATCATGCGCATCTGTTTTTACCGGAGTTCACGTGTCTTCTATGAGAGGCTGGATGTCTATTTTTACACATAGGGCCGTAAGTGTTATGAGGAAAATATATTTAAGGACTTTTTATATAAAAAGACGAACTTAGCCTAAACTATTTTTTGTTTTTTTATGAGTTTCCTAGCAGTGAAACTGTAGCGTTATTTTCATTTTAAACACAAATTAAACTTCCATTAAACAATCCAAGCTGGCATAGCCTACATGACTTATTTTAAAAGTAGATTTTAATTGTATTTTCAGGACATGGTTATCACATGTATTTTGAATATTATAATGTTATTCACGTTAAACATTAGCCTACAATATTTCTTGGCCAAAGCACCTGTAGTATTTTTGTATAAGGAAAAATAATGAAATAGGTGTGCTCATCAATTTTTCATTTATTTATTATGATTATTTTATTGCTCATCACTGTGTTAAGCCACTAGGTTCCCCATATATTTTATATATATGTATACTTTAATATAGTAAATGCTTAATAGCTTTTTGTATAGCCAAATGTTTCAGGCAGGCCTTCTGTATATGCCTACAGAAATAACCTTTCAAAACATTATACACAAAATAGGATTCACTGGTGTAAAAAATTGGACATAAACCCCCTTCTCTGTTTGCTAAAGAAGAGATGTTATCATAAGATGTTATGACAGTATTGAATGCTGAGTCCTAAATAAAATAACAGACGCAATAAATATCGACAGTTTCCGATGCTCTTCCTGAAAAAAGCCCTCTTGCAATCAGACACTAGTCAACATATCATTTCCATTATGTGTGAAATACACAGGATATCCTGATCCCATCGTCCTCTAATGCCTTTCAGGAATTTTTGCAGTGGTACAGGAATATAGCATACTGATGGGAAATTCCTCTTAAGACTCCCTTAATCAAAACAATGACTAATATTGGACTGGAAGATGTATTAATGAAACTCTTGACCTCTCATGATGACCTGGCTTATACAGCCAAGAACAATACAAAAATTGGGCAACCCATAGTGGGAGAGTAAATTCTGTGGCAAGACTTTTCCCATTATCTTCCTTTTCTTTTCAAGATTACGCTGACCTTTTAATATTATTATTTGAACATATCGGAAAATTCATTCTTCATTCTTTGCTCCTAAGACAAAATTGTTAAATGCTCTCTGATTTGTTAGTTGCTTTGGACGAAAGCGTCTGGAAATGAGTAAATGTAAAGGTCTAAAATATCGGTTTGATGTTGACATAAAACCTGCAGAATATTCTAAACGTTTTTATTGTTGTGTTTCTACAAAGTATTTATTACATTTTAGTTAGTAAGATGGGTTTACAATTTTGAAAAAATAGTTACATGTAATAATTTTTAGCTTTGCTTGACTGCAGAAGGAAGTGAAACTGGGAACGTAAAACACCTCCGCACTTTCCCCAAATAGCACCTAATGTATTTCAATGATCTGCACACGTGAAGCAGTCTTGTGAAATCTGTTCATCCTGTCATTTGACAGATCATTTGCTCATAAAGACAGTTACTATGTACAAAAATCAGAAAACAAACCGTCAACAATGATTTCGTGCTAACAGACACCAAAATAAACAAGAGGTCAAATCATGATAAATCAAAATAAAACTTTATGGAGTTAAGGAATACCAGAGATACAGTAGCACCACTTTATATTGGCTCTTTTGCCAAGTGAGTGAGTAACATGCATTGCTAAAACAACTTTCAGGCATTAGCAATAAACAGAGTTACTCTGGGTCATACTACCAATAAAAATGTGTTCTCAAATGAGGATGTGATACAAAATCCATTCATGACCAATGAGATGAATGCAACTTAAAAAAGTTGGGAGGCAATTTCATAAGACTGGTCAACTTTAATATATTAGGAAATGGTGTTGAATGGTGAGTTATAGTTACAGAAATGTATCCTCATGTCATTTCAAACCTTTATGACTTTCTTCTGAGGAACACAAAAGAAGATATTTTAAAACATTGGCCCCCACTGACTTCCATTATATGGACAAAACCACTGAAACAACTAAACATTAATATGCAATACCCTACTTTAATAAAAAATAAACACAAACAGTAGTACTATTCCAGGGAGACTGTGTGCCGACATGTTGTGCAACATCACTGTGGGCGATCTGAGTTCGAGACCCCGCTTTAAAAGTGCTTTCCTCCTGTTGCCCCCTCTCTCGTCCTGAACTTCCTCTCTCTCGCTCCACTGTCCTGTCAATATAAAGCAGTAGAAAATTTTTTTCTAATAATAGTTATTTGCTATCATTTATATTGAAATTTTGCGACATCTAGCGGTAAGGTTGTGAATTACAACAAACGGCTCACTCCACTGCTCACCCCTCCCTTTCGAAGCACTACGGTGGCTGACACAGGACCAAGACGTCGTCACGTTTTCACTTCTTTGCTGAAGGAGATAACATATTTATGAAATGCGCTCTGTTGGGAAGTTTGTCTGGGCTTCTGTAGAAACAACATGACGAATTCCATGTAAGGGGACCAGCGGTGTATGTAGATAAAAATAGCTCATTCTAAGATAATAAAAACTATAACGCTTTATTATATAAGGTCTTTATACACCTCAGAAGACATGAAGTTATGTATATTATATTGCATTTCTGTCAAAAGATCCTTAATATTTCACACTGGTCATTTAAATGTATTAAAATAGGTGTGTTTGACTTTATGCATGTGCTCTGGTCTCTAATATCTCCTGCTGTGCTTTGATATCATACGCTGATCGGTCTGCGCAGTGCTGCATGGAGTCAAACACACCTATTTTAATACATTTACGTGAAACTATTAAGTGTTTTCTTTGGTTATAGATGTATCATTGCTTTAAAAAAAAAATATATATATATATATATATATATAATATAAAATATATATATAATGTAAATATAATATAATAAATTATTTTTGGATGAACTCTCCCTTTAAGGAGTTTTCATGACATACATTATTAGTACACTGCTTTATTACAACAATAACAGTTCATTATTTCTAACAGTTGTCAGAACGGTTAGAAACAGTAAAGCACATTTCTTTGACACAGAGCTGTGATACATTTGTGGTATTGCTAAAAATATCAAATTAAAACAAAAAATAAAATACTTTTAAAAGATCTTTTAGAATTGCATCATCATCCATGCGCATGATAACATCAATCAAACCTTCCAAACACAAACATTTGACCTCTCTCACTGTTGACACAACAGCATTTCATAAGTATCCTTAATGTACACATTCATTTCTCACAAGTTTTTCCACTTTTAGTGATACTCCCACACGTCCAAAATGTCAAAACTTACTACTGGAAAATAAACAAACATGGATAAAATGCATTGATGCCATGGGTCTCTAAAGTCAGACTTGAAAAAATACATACATTATACAGTATTTATTCAGTATTTGTGCAGTGATTTTGCTTTGTAACATTTGTCAGGAGTAAAATAAAAAGTTCACCGGGAGACTTTTTTCCTCATGTGACCCGCCAGCTTCCGTATAGCCTTCTTTTAAATCATGTGATATGTTTGAGGCTATCAACTGAGAGCAAAATAAACTTAAGTATGAGAAGAAATCTTTTCAGTTACAGAAGCCAGAGCCATTATAAACCGCAGATCCACTTACAGTAGTTAGCTCACAGCATTCAGTAACTTCAGTTTCACTTTCTATAGGGGTTTTTCCAGACACTTTCCTGACAGCAACAGCTAAATAAACGGGAATGTTTAGCAGAAACATTTCATAAAATGATTTAAAGAGTGTTTCATGTGACACAAAAAAGAGACCGCAGAGAATATGTGGTATTTGGATCTGTAGAATGTTTTCAATGTTTACTGAAAATACTGTGATTCATTTCTTTTTTAACCTTATTTCTACATAACAAACAGAGCTCATATCCAGATGTCCCTGTGGATGTGAAAGCAGTGGAGTCACTCCTCAGAATCTGGGATTTTTCTTTATTTCCACATTCTGTCATTCTTAAACTCCATATTTCAGAATGTTTCCTAAGGAATGTTTTCATGTCAGCCATGTTGGCGTAATGCAATGTTTGTTTAACATCTGTTTCAATTCATTTTTCCAACATGGTCACTGGATTTCCCTCGCTCAGTCAATATTGCTGTACTACATACAGTAAAACTTCCAGGAAAAAGTAGAACCAATACAGGGAGGAAAATACATGATATATTTTTAGCCACTTGGTAATCTCCTCTTTTAGTGCTATGCTTTCATCGTTCATCTCTGGGGACGTTTTCTCTAATCCTCTCACTACCAAAATAACATTGATCCAGAATGCTGCTGCACGCCTGGTCTTCAATGAGCCCAAGAGAGCACATGTCACACCTCTGCTCATCTCGCTACACTGGCTCCCAGTAGCGGCACGCATTAAGTTCAAGGCACTGGTGCTTGCTTACAGAACAGCCACTAACACAGCACCCATCTACCTCAACTCTCTCTTACAGACCTACATCCCCTCCAGAAGTCTGCGGTCTGAAAACGAGCGGCGCCTCATTGTTCCTTCACAGAGAGGCATGAGATCCATATCAAGGACATTTTCTTTCTCCGTTCCCGGCTGGTGGAATGATCTTCCTGTTTCCATCAGGACGGCTGGATCAATTTCACAATTCAAAAAACAGCTGAAGACCCACCTCTTCCATGAGCACTTAACTGTCTCATAATAAAAAAATAAATAAAATTCTACCTCTATTTTTCCTTTCCTAATGTTCTCTATATACTTGCTTATACTATCTTGACGTTGTATTTGAAACCTTGTATTACTAGCACTTCTCGTGAATATTGCTTACTTAGACGAATCGCTTGCTGTTTTCCTCAATTGTAAGTCGCTTTGGATAAAAGCATCTGCCAAATGAATAAATGTAAATGTAATGTAACATCAGACTGTTTACATTATATTCAGTAAACAAAAAGCAAAAGCCAATGTAAGAGAAGACTTTGGAAGATTGATATAATCTTATGTAGATTATGTAAACATGTCTTTCCTGTAGCTCAGTGGTTAGAGCATGGCGCCCCCGATAATAGGTTATAAATATATAAATGTTTATACACACGTATATTAAAAGTCGTGCCGAACGACACAAATAAGTCATGCTAAGTGACACGTATTGCATGACTTTTTTTTTATTCAAAACTAATTCTGAGAAAACATTTTTCACAGAGCAATTATAAAAGGAGAAGTATCGAATGAAAAGTTGTTTTGTTCAAAAATGGTTGGTAATTGGTATTTACCGTAAAAAATTAAAGAACCTCAATGACATTCAGGGCATACAGTAAAACATACAATGTGCTAGAAAAACAGCATATCCTCATGAACAAAATGTCAAATGCATCTTCATTTATTAAAAGCATTAAACAAAAATTAAGAATTGTCAAAGAAAGTATCAAAACTCAGTATAGTACAAAGGAGTAGTTAAACTCTTACCTGAAAGATTTTCTGTGACTGACCTCTTACAGTTCTCAGCCTTTTTAAGCACCTGAGCCAGGTAAACTACTTTTACTTTTACTTGTTTGGTGTCCTTTTCTTTTTTTGTAAGCCTAGTTGTCGTAAAGTATGCTGTACTTCGGTGAATATTGTTTCTGAGTACATTTGTTTATAAAAGTCAAAGTGTGGTGCATGATGGGTGACGTAGTTTTCCCAAAATTAAAGGTCCGGTAACACGGGAAAACAAACAGGAGGAACAGACGAGTGTTACAAAAAGCTTGTGAAAGATATACACTGTTGTTTCAAATGTAAAACATACAGTTCTTATATGGGTTGTCACATTGGTGTATAAGAGTTACAAATAAAAAAAAAATAATAGCTTTAAATCTTTTAAGTTTAGGAAAGACACCCCTGAAACCCTTTCTCCTAGAAATGTAGGGAAATGTAGTTTGGTAATAAAATAAGGACATAAAAATGGTGAGACACGTTATATAAAACCACATAACGTTTTTTGTTGTTGTAGTATATGCTTTTGACTTCCTAAAAAGTTTGAGAAAATCCAAAGTATAGTTTAAAAGAAAGTGGAACAATTTATGGCTTTTGCGGATGTAAAAGTATTAAATAACAGATTTTTCAGTGGTCTTTACACCTTGGGATTTTCATGTCAAAAGGAGGAAACAGTTTCATGCAATAACTTAGTGTTGTGTAATGGTTGAGGATCTGGGCTTCTAAGAGCATGCAGATTTAAACCACACAAGTGAACAACTCATTCCAATTCTACAAAGTGATGCTTAACCTGTATGAACCATTGGAAATAAACTGACACTGTAAATCATGACTATTCTGTTTCTGTGCATTTAAATGAAACATTTTTCTAAAAACAAATTTAGGTCATGATGGCGATGGCTCGTGGTTTATTGCAATGAAGGTTGTTGAAATGAAACAGCTACTGTCTGCTTGCCAGTCCTGAGCCTACACCACACAAGTAAACTGGAAAATATCCTGAATTGTGAAAGTAATATGTGGAGTATAAATAACACAGAAATTCCCTTCAGCTTTATCTTATGATAGCTATATAATCACCTCACTAGGTAAAAGCAACAATCTCCACTGACCTCAGACCTTTTGAAATCTCATCTCTGTAGCCTATACCTGGAAATCAAACAATAGCCTTGGCATTCCCAAAACTTTTGCAGGAAATAAAGAACATCCAATCTAAACAATCTAAACAATTCAATGCATTCAATACATCACTTTAAAACAGACTGATAAGCTTTGCACTACATTACATTTGCACTGTTGTTATTTCATCTGCACTGTTGTGTATTTCATCTACACTGTTGTTTATTTCATCTACACTGTTGCTTATTTCATCTACACTGTTGTTTATTTCATCTACACTGTTGTTTATTTCATCTGCACTGTTGTTTATTTCATCTACACTGTTGTTTATTTCATCTGCACTGTTGTTTATTTCATCTGCACTGTTGTTTATTTCATCTGCACTGTTGTTTATTTCATCTGCACTGTTGTTTATTTCATCTGCACTGTTGTTTATTTCATCTACACTGTTGATTATTTCATTGGTTTGCACATTTATCTCGGTTACATATCCCTTGCTTGTAAAGTTGTTTTGTGTGTATATATATAGATTTTGTATTTATCTGTAATTTGATATATATTTTTGATATATGTTTATTCTATGTTATCTGTATGCACATAGGGTCTGAGAGTAACGCAATTTCAATCCTCCATTTGTATGTACTGTACATGTGGCAGAATTGACAATAAAGCTGACTTTGACTTTGATTTCTGAATTCATGTTTTGATTTATTATTCTGCACCTTCTGTACATTGTTGATTGTGAATTATAATAGGCTAAATGAAAGAAAACGTCAAAGGTAATAATGAAGATTAATGGTACATGTATAACCAGACAATTGTCACAAATAGAAAACAGAAATACAATATCATGACAAAATGCTCACATTTATTTAAAAAACAGCATTTATACAGATTATATATTTTACAATCGCCCTATCTCCCGTATACCATACTGAAGATCTGGTAACTTTGGCCGCTCTCATTGGTCAAGGTCCGCCCAAGAGGCCATATGACTGACAGGTAAAGCAACCAATCACGTTTCGATTTGTGCCGCATCATGTTTAGAGGCGTGGAAAGGTATCTGGGTGTGACGTCTGAGGCTGAGACTAGCCTGCTACCACAATAACATCTTTCTGACTGTTTTCTGTATGCTGCATTACAACTTACAGATAAAAAATCCCTACACCTATACCCAGCAGGCTGCAGCTTTACACTACTTTGCCTATCAACTTTGCATATTTTGCTCTCAAGCATTATAGTTTTGAGAAAATCTTGTATCACAGCTTGCATTTTAATGAAAATATATTAATATTTATCATGAACACTATTAATACTATAACTAGTTCACATTGTAACATATTGTCTTTAAGAATCGGATAAAAACATCTCTTTCGCCAACACCTGACTCACTAATACAGAGTTCTATTTCTTTTTCTACTTTTCCTATCTTTACTACTTAAAAAATAAAATTAAAAACTTCTCGTATATTGTGATATAGTGTATTGTTGTCCTTGTGTTGTTCTAATTGCTTCTATTTTTTTACCTCATTTATAAGTTGCTTTGGACAAAAGCATCTGCTAAATAACTATGTAAATGTAAATATTGTAGATAACAGTGGTATACATTTTCATAATTGAATTAGGATTCAAATCCAAGTGCAAGAGTTAAAAACATCCAAGATAATAATAAAACCCAAGTTTAAATCCAATGTTGTGATGCACATGTAAAGAAACACACCCTTAGTAATGCAGTTACAGACAGGACTTTAAAACAGGACATATATAACAAGACTTACTTTCTGATCTAAATATATTAAAATATGATAACAAAAAATGTACAGTATACTTTCAATAACATATATTGATCACATATGTGACCCCGTCTGTGAAAACCATGCATACCATAATTACACTGAAAAATAATCTGTTGGATTAACATAAACAACTACGTACATCAGTCGCATATAATAAAGTTATGTTTACGCAGTATAGTTTATATTATGTTCAAGTTTCCCAATTTATGTTTGTTACACAAACATGATTTTTATATGTTAAAGTAATATTTTCATTTAACGTTCTCAACATAAATATGTTTAGTTAATGCTACATAACATTTTAATTTATCTTTAACAGAAATTCCAATTTAAAAATGTAACTGTCCACTAACTAACCAAAGGCAATGCTTTTCTGAACAATGGTAACCACAAAACTCAAAAATATAACAAACTCTTCTAAATATCAAAGAGAAATGAACAAACATGTGTTTCTCTTGACTGAAAAACACATAAAACAAAACTTAGTTAAAAAAATAATTCTTAGAAATAACACAACACAAACCATTTATGTATATGTAAAGAGTACAAACGTTTGGTTTCAATTTTGACATGGCCTTACTCAGTCAATATTAAAGATATCAAGGTTATGTATAAAATAGTAAATAACAAAAATGACCTTGGGTTTTCACAGACTGGGTATCATATCTTACTGCTTCTATCAATAGATACATGGCCACTGCGTTCCTCTGAATTAACTGTCTTGGACAACAGAAGAAAGACAGGTGAATGGTGTACCAGCAAAGCAGTCTGTGTTGACTGCTGCTTGAATCTCACTAAAGAGAACTTGCTCTTTATTCCCTTCGCTCTTAATGCTCTGCTTCAGCTCCATCAGTTTCTGCAGTGCAATGTGCCTTTCACGGCCTCTGATGACTCCTCGAAAGTACAGCACGGCTGACAGATGACTCTTTCTGGAGTATGTGAAAGAAACAATAAGAGTGTGTCAAACATGAACTTCCCCTTTACTGAATATTTCCCATTCTGCTGTGTTGCAATCAGGGCCTAAAATTAAAATAAAAGTAACATTTTGATGAATTGCAGTGAGAAAGTTTTAGGCCCAGGGGTGTCCTTCAAAGTGTTTACCCTCCGGAGTGAGAGCTTCAAAGGGTTGAAGGGTGTATGGAACCAAACAACAGTTTCTTGAAGTACCCTTCTTCAACATTGTTGCGTGCCCATAAGGAGGCGCCGACGGGGGGTGCGAAGTGTCCATCAGTTGTGCCCTTCGAAATTCTTCATTCCGAAGGTCCCTTTGAAGTGGCCAGTTATAAGTTATGATCATTGCTTACGTAGCACGAGTGTCCACAACTGGCCGAACTGGAACGCACTACGCCCTTGATCACTTGGTATTCACATTGAAGCTAAATTATTTATTAATTAATTCACTTGTGATTATATTATAGATTATAGATACCAGGGCTAAGCTAGATACAAGTATTATGCAATACAATCTCTACATAATTCGCATTTCAAAATGGCAGCGGGGTTCCCCCAAGGGGAAGTGCTTAGGGAAGTTCCAGAGGGCCTGTCTAAAAGTTAACTGGAACACACCCCTGGTTGCAATACTAAAGGTCACTTGGTCATTTTTAGGCTGGTAACATAAGTCTGAGACTTACAGTAGAGTGACGCCTAGTGGCAAAAATCACAACATCACACTACAGAAAAATGTAGTAACAGTAAAACCCAGACCGTTACTAAACTTAATGTCTAGAAAAATGCAATTATTAAAGTTATGAAAGTGATACCAATGATAAGTTGAGTTTACAGGCAAAAAAAACGTTTACAATTTGCAGATTCTTTAATAAACACATAAATAAGTGTGAACCTCACCTGATGTCAGGATAGTTCTCAACCAATGGCTTAAGGTTATTTTTTATTTCACTTTTTTTACATCCAACAATCTTGCTCAGCTGGTCCCCGACCGGATGGAGCCTATCTAATGTTGAATTCTACAGAGAATAACACAAACAGATTTACATGTTTGTTTGTACAGATCATCTGATACACTACCAGTCAAAGTTTAGACACAATAACCAAAATTTGTTTTCCTTATCTTGAAAACTAAAAGGCTTGACAGCTGGATGCTGCCTTGTTTTCATATGCAATGACAATAAAGTTGAATCGAATCTATTCTAATTTAAATAGTGTCTATATGGCCCGTCGTACATGATAATTTATTTAATAAAATGTATAATGGTTTGTTTATAGAATACCGAGATAATTCACAGATATATTCTCCAGGTGGTGCATTTTTAAGATGAAATATAGATTTAGAAAACAAATAGAAATGAAAAAGTTAGGGTTATGTTTTTTAAAGTATTTTAGGACACACAATATCTATAGTTCTATATAGTATCTATAGTAATTTTTGTTGTTTCATAGTTTTAACTACCTAACTATCTTTCTAAAATGTGGATAAGTGTCCAAATCTGTAATTTAGCTCATTCAGCTCAAATCCTTTCAATAACTCTATTGGATATGTTGAAATAACACATTGCTTATCAAAATTGTATTATGTGGATTTACCATATCTTGAAAAAGCACTTTGAGTTCTGCCCACTGACTGGTCATCTTTGAGGCGGCTGTCTCATTCTTTCGATTTTTGCAGGAGTAGTTATTCTTCATGAGTTGAGATATGTATTCTTTCACCACAAAAAAATGTGCTTCGTTTACAAACGTCTAAAGATTCATCAACACAGAACAGAAAAATACATGAAGAGCGATTCATTTTACAGGAAGGTGATAAGTAAATAGGTAATGGCAACAATTTATTACCAGATGTCACTTTAGAGCTAAAGTATGGTGCAGTGGTTAGATCACCCACAGAATAAACTGTGAAAGGTCTCACCTGTTGATATTTTGGGCTCATGTATTTGGTCTGTTCAGAAAGACTTTTGGTTTTGCTGATGAGCTGAGAAAAATCTTCATCAAATGAAAACCATTTTCTTGTCATTTGTCTCCTGAGGAAAGGCTACAAACAGAAGCTTTTTGTTAATTTAAACAAGCAAAAGAAATATCAAGTAAATGACATTAGCTAGCAGGTTAAAAGTATGTCTAGTCAGTATTATTTTGGGTTAGCAGTAGAAGAACCGTTACTTGGCTGAACTTAAGTAATACGACACATTTAACAAATTGTTTATTTAATAGAATTAATATACAATAGAATATGAATATATATTTATTAATATAAATTAAATAAAACATAAATATATTATTATATTTTTAGCCACTAGCCAGACCGATCAACAAACACAGACCATAAGTTATAACTTCGGGCCAGGCGTGTACATCCGATGAAACCATCTATAGCATATATATTTCTTGCTGTCAACTTCCTTTGCAATAATAACAGTGTTTGTTTCAGTTTACACATGTTCTCCCACCTTGACATCTGTTTTGAAGTGCTCCATCAGAGTTTGATTCAGTCTGCTGGTCATTCCATCGATCTCTTTGTTAACCTGCTCCAATGGAATCGGGCAACTTGCCTTATAGCCTTCCATGTGCTCCCTGAAGGAATCATTTTAGTTAAAACATATTAAAACATGCTACTACATACTTAAACTTTCTGCATACTTTTGTAATGTTTCTATTTTTTTATCTTGTAGTTTTTTGTAATAATGCATAATGCATAATGATACGATTAATATTGTAGCCTTGTAGCCTGGGTGAACTTATTGTTAGTTTAATTCTGAATGTTATGTTTAATAATCTGGGAATGCGTGGTTATTTTTATGACACATGTAGAAACATGTAGGCTTCTCACTATATACAAAATCTTGTTTTTGGCATGTTTTTTTCAATAAGCAATGTTATAATTAATTAGAAATCTTTTTAATTCATAAAGAACAGTACAGCAGAGTAATAGGGCCTATAACAGCACGAGTGAAAATGCCTCGGTTCGGGACTTTCCCTGCCAACTGCCTGGTTGTGCACAGCTTTCATTCCCAGAAATCACGTGATGAATTGTTTGTAGTATGTCTTTAGGGCAATATGATCTACCTGCAGACGCATGTGTTCACCAGCAGCAGCGGCACAGTGTCATATAGTAAAACCAGTTTTAAAGTAACACGCATGCTTTTATACTCAATATGTTTAAAGCATTTCAATTATTGCATTATCATTTTAATATGTTTGTCTGTGTCATTCACAGTTTAACCTTTGTGAGATAATGTTTTCTTTGAACCAGAAAAGCTGGTCAAATATTATTTCTACCCCACCCAATAGGCTGTAAGTCACAACAGATATTACAAGTCGGGTAAATGACTGACAGAGTGACTTACTTTAGAGCACTAAAGCTGTTGATATAACTGATGTGATACACTGTCCAGAGAGATGAGTTAGAGAGAGCACTGATCCGCTCAACAAACGCTGATTCAAATCTAAAGAGAGAATAAACACATTTATAGTTCATGAATAACTACTGTATGTTTTTACTAAAGGTCAAAATCTTGAAACCAACAACCAAAGAAATGCAACCAGACAACGAACAAATATGCTTATGTCACGTGCAACAACACCATCAGGTCTGGGAGGAAAAAGGAACCCTAAACAATGTTTGACAAAAACAAAACTTAAAGGTATACTGTTTACAAGAAACAAACTCATTAAATACATAGATCGCAAATAAAAACAAACCTCAATAAATCTGTCAGTTGAATAGTAAACTGAATGTAAAACTTATAACTGAATGCAGTATGTAACAAAGTCCTTGAAACTTATTTTGAGGCTCATTGTCCTTTCCACATAAACAATAGAAGGATTTTTAAGCTTTAGGATTACAAAAACGGACTTTCAAGCATGTTTGTTATTTACCGTTTGGGAAATAGCTTCAGTTCCTCCAAGCAGGAATGCACAACTTTATTCTCAAGCTTCACATCGATGCTCCTGGATGCTTGTACATGCCCTTTAATAATCTGCAAAAATACAGACATATTTAATATATAACATTCATCCCCTATGTTGCTTTTATAATGACAGCAGCCCTATCAAACCAGTTGGCATATATGTCATTTTTGTAATTACTTAACAAACTGGTTTACAGTTTTA
Organism: Oreonectes daqikongensis; assembly: GCA_026939265.1. Classification (NCBI taxonomy): domain Eukaryota; kingdom Metazoa; phylum Chordata; class Actinopteri; order Cypriniformes; family Nemacheilidae; genus Oreonectes; species Oreonectes daqikongensis. Next base: position 5,555,392 of record JAOTQM010000049.1, read on the forward strand.
CGGTTTTCAAGTTTACTTGGTTAGGTAACATGGGTTTATCACATTAACAAACAGTGGGCAAATTGCTGTTTGTAACAATCCACCTACTGTTTCCTTATGTATAACATAACAAACATAACAAAACTGAAAATTCTTTTTTTTTATTCACCCTCATGTCTTTCTAAACCTGAATGACTGTCTTTCTTCTGCAGAACACAAAAGAAGATATTTGGAAAGATGTTGGCAACCAAACAACTTTGGACCCCATTGACTTCTATTGTCAAAAAAATATCTTCTTTTGTGTTACACAGAAAAAAGTCATATACAGGCTTTAAATGACAAGGGGGTGAATAAATTCCCTTAAAGCTGAAGTGAGTGAAGATATTCAAATGATGGATTTGTAAGTGGATACTTTGTCTCACCGTCCAGATGTCCATGTCTATCTGTGAGCTGTAAAGTCCTTCTTCAATCGTTGGTTTTCTCCTGTTTTGCCACATATCCTCATTCTCCAGCTCAATAATTCTTTCAAGTGATGCTCTCATGTCAGTCTGGAAAGAAAATGACATCAGTTAGCACAATTAGTTCTACTGTACATAATCTAAATCATACTGTCAGTACTGTGTTACTCATATACAGCATGTCTATAAAATTCACAAATATATTTTGCGTTATTATTTTGTGTATGTGCCATATCAGGCCTACGTTGGTAACATTGGTAACCAAACAACATTGGACCCCATTAACTTTCACTGCATAGACACAAAACCACTGAGACATTTAAAAAAAATATTATACAGTCATATACAGGTTTTGAATGACTTGAGATTAAATAAAAATGTATATATAAAAAATACAAAATTATATTTTTAGGTCAACTATCTCTTCAAACAAGTCTTTCATACACTCTCAGAAAGGATGTCAGTGCCGATGTGTTATTGTTTTACATTGTGCTATATCAGGCACACACCCATCAGAGTGCCCAGGACAACATTCCCAGCAGACACACTCCTCCCTCCCGAAGACAGCCTTTGTCTCACAGAGATCAAAGATGTGGATGACATGGATGTATTTACCTGTAAGCGACTGCAGTACTTGCTTTTGATCTGATCGAGACAGTCCTTGTCCAGTGGCAGATCTTTCCATTCCACCTTCATCTCCGGTTGAAGGGCACTGGTGCCCATTATCTTCTCACTATGGAAACAACAATGACACACGTTTAAAATACAATCCATTTCAATATTTGGTATTAAACACGACTGGATTATTTTCTTAGCAAGACAGATCATTATTTGGTCTTTAAAGGCCCACTCCACCGCTCAACTCTCCCTTTCGAAGCACTAAGCACTGACACAGAACAAAGATGTCATCAAGCTTTCGCTTCTTTGCCGATGGAGATAACATATTTACAAACGTGCTCTGTAGAGCAGTTTGTCCGTTTAGGGCTACTGTAGAAACAACATGATGAATTCCATTTAATTCCATTTCCATTCTGCTGTGTATGTAGATAGAAATAACTCATTCTAAGATAATAAAAACATAACACTTCGTAATGTAAGTTCTTTATACACCTCTTAAGAGATAGTTATGTATTACTATCGCATTTCTGTCAATAGATCCTTATAAATATTACACACAGGCACAACACCTTTTAAGTACTGCACAGTAAACCTCACTATAAGCATTGCTGGTGTAATGAAATAAATGCAATAGTTTTGTCAAATGTGAACTTGATGATGTACTGTAAAATCTGCAGTTCAAGAGACTTTAGTTTGTTTGACGTGCAATTCAGGTAAAATAAAACATTAGTGTCTCTCGTGTGTTTTGTCATTGGCAATAAGTATAATGTATATGGTAAGTACGTATGTATATGCATATCTGAGAGATACAGTACAGTGGTTTAGATCAGTGAAAATTCACCAAAAAAAATCTGGTGTATTTAAAGCATGGCTTTAGAAGACCTAATGAATATACTGACTTAAAGGGATAATTCACTTTCTTTTACAGAAGATATTTTGAAGAATGTTGGCAACCAAACAATATTAAACCTCATTGACTTTCATTATATGGAAAACCACTGAGACATTATTTTATTTTGTGTTCCACAGAAGAGTCACATTCAGGTTATGAATGATATGAGGATAAATAAATGATGACAGATTTTTTTATTTTTAGCTATATTATTTCTTTAACCAAGTTATCTGTAGTAAAAGTAAGTTCATTAACCCACCTGGGGTAGTGATGAATAATAAAATCCAGAAGAGCGTAGTAATCTTTCACCTCTGTCACTTTTTCCAGAAGACCCTTCAAATGCTCCTTCATGACCTCATGATGGCAGGAGACATACGTTTCAAACACATTAAAGTCTTCTGGATATGCGTCCTGAAGTTCTGCCTTCCCTCTCTCCAAATCCTCCACAACCGCTTTACCCAGATGCCCCAGGTGCACGGCCAACCATGACGTGTTTTGTGCACGGCTGTCCAGGGGAACTTTCTTTACAGTGTCTCTAACCCCGTCTCGTACTGCATCTCTCCACGCCTCCCTCCATCCCGGCAAGGCTCCTGGTTCTTCTTGCCTCTTCTCTTCCTCCAGAATAATGTGGGAGACATACACCAACAGCTCTTTATTGCAAGAGGGCAAAGCGTTGGAGCTGCGTACGATGTTGGACATTTTGTTTCTGAGTGTCGTATACAGCAGATGGAGATCTTTCTCTTTATGCACAAGCTCAATGGGACAATCTTCTTTATCCAGCGCCTGACGCTCGTTCTGAAGCTCTAAACGCAGGGACAGCAGATTCACATAAGCCTCCTCTAAAGCTTCCGTCTCGATTAGTTTGTTAATCTCCATTACTGCACAAAATAAAAAGATACAGATAAATGAATAAAAAGCAGAATATTCACATTCACATGTTCCTTCGTGTTGTGCAAGTGATATTGACAATAAATGTAGTTTAGCTTGAACATGAATATATTTAGTTAGATTATATTGATAATACAAGTAAAGCCAGTTACAATATATGAACAAACAAATAATAATAAAACATCAAATCAATATTAACCAGTCACTTCTAAAATGTAGACGTAAAATGTTAACTTGAAAAAAAAGCTAAAATGTCAATGTTATTTGTAAATTACACTTTATGAAATGACACACTTGTCAATTTTAACACAGCAGATAAATATACTGACCTGATAGAGGCACAGTGGGAATCTCTGGCAGACTATACGTGTCTCTGACCTCCTCTCTGACCCTGTCTGTGACCTCTGGTCTCGGCTCTTCAGGTAAAACCTCTGTGACACCTTCTAGATGTTCCTGTTTGAATTTTTTGGTACCCAGACCCATGCTCTGCCTGAGTGAAGCCCCTCTCTTCACCAGAGCATCTGTTATTAACACTGCAGAATCTGAAAACAACAAAAAAAAATTACTGTGGGGAGAGATTCAGACTGTTATGTGGTCATAATCACCATGAAATGTTATTTGCAAAGGTATTCTTTTAAAATCCAATATTAACATGAATCTGTTTAACCCTTATTAAATCTTATTAACGATTTAAATGCATTAAATATATAATATAATAAAATATGATAAAGCTTTTACTTTTTTCACTGATATTTAACTTTAAAACAGTAGTATGTCTATAATTAGTTTTTGTAGAGGATGAAACTTGTAAAACAGGGTTTACCTGACATAGTTCTGGTAAGGGATGGTTTTTGACTCAAGCCTATTTTGACAAAAACATGCAAATCTCAAAACTCAAAATGTCACAAATAGATTTTTGATGTTGCAACAAAAATTGTCTTTCAAATGAATAAAGATACTATTGTTTTCTATTGTTTTAGAAGACCTTACATTAGGATCAGATAGTAGAATGTTATTTTTTTGGAGTACCGTAAGCTTTTGTTTCACCTCTTACACTGACCTTACAATAAACAACTTTATTTTTCTGTAAGGGAAAACAAAACCCTTTTTCACAAAAGAAACAGTCATGCACTTACTTGGAGAGTTTGGTGGTCGTAATGGAGAATCCGAGATTTGGTTTGAGTCATTGTTAGTGTCCTCTTGCCTCTTGTTTTTAGCGAACAAAGGTCTGACCGCTCTCAAACTCGTTCTGATTGACGTACGCTTCTCCTTCACTGGATTCTCTGACTGCTTTTCGCAGTTTTTCAAACATTTTGTCTGAGTTGAGTCCACATCTAATGTCGATGGGTCATTGATCTCATTATCTCCATCTGCATCATCTCGTCCACTCTCTGCCATTTTGCCATGCATCAGTCTGATCGAGCCTGCAGAAAATATATCAAAATACTTTAAAGAAATGTTAAAATATTGTACAAAGATTACAGCTCAAGGTTTGAAAAGTGTCAACCCAAATATGAGAATGCCTATGTTGAACCTGTCAGCAGACACATTATGATCTTGGGAGTTTTTTGTTTACTGAAAACATTACACTTTTTTCACCAGGGTGGAATTGTGTAAAGGGTGTATGTTGTCATGACAACAGAAAGACATGTACCCACATTAACAACACAATAAATACACATCGAACAGTTACTACTGTACATACTGTAAAATCAGTATCAGGACTGTGGCATTTGAAGTATAACTTCACATAATGTAGGCCTACTGAATATCATTTCATGAAATTATTGTTAAAGCTGTTTTTGGACTAATTTGCTGATCATTATATTGTATTATCAAGTATTTAACTCATTTCAAATAGTTGCTCACTTAATCTAAATTTTTAAGTAGCTAAGTAAATAAAAGATATACAGTTATACTTAAAATTGGCTATAGTCTATTATCTGGTTAGGTTATTTTAAAAAAGGGGTTTAGTCTTGTTAAAATTAAAAAATGTATAGTCAGATACATTTACAGTAATCTGTGATTTACAAAGAAAAACAAACACTATATCCCATTTAGAATACAATACGGTATGTAATTTGCCGTGTATTTTGATTAAAACTCTATAACATAAAGTCCATAAAGTTTAATCTTGCGTTTAAGGCAAAGAGTGCATTAAAGAGGGCCAACACAAAACGAAAGGCTGAACTGCATTGATCGACTCTTTCAAAGCAAGTAGTGTCATCTAAACATTTTCAAAGAGAACAAAAACAAAGAGAAAGAACTTTTTTTAAATTACACACATACTTAACACCACAAAAGTCACGGTTTTAAAACTTGACTAAATCAAACTAAAGCCGTCTAACGTTAAAGCATGTGAATTACAGACACAAAAACAAGGATTGTTTAAGTCTGATCACGATTAGGTGTTAAAGGTCATGTTGAAGGTCAAGCAGTTCAAAAACACACAAAAGCGAGCATTGCGAATCTCCGACTCGACTAACCTGGTGTCCGGGTTTGTTCGACGTCTACAGGACAACTAGCAAATATCTTTCACTTTCCGCTTTCAAGGTAAATGATACGCATTCCGTAGCTACAACACGGACAGGTTCAACGATAACCTGTAAAAAAAAAAGAAAATATCCTGTGAGAAATCTCAGTCTTGCAACAGAGTTCTCGGATTCACCTTGAAACGTCACCAAATAGCTGCATTGTTAATTATTAAGAGCTCGACAAGCTTTGCGAACAGCCATTAAACATTATCCCCCAAAATACAGCCTCTTGTTTTAAGCTCAGAAACCGCGCTAAACACTTGAGTTTTGCCAACACCACTGCATTTTACTGACTTCAGGATTGTCCTTTTTCTTTAGAAAATGATTACACATCACTTTCAATGTCACAGTTTCTCATTTCTATAGGAAATACAGTATTTGTGCTTACCACTAGGAAAAATAATTCAAAGTGGCTATTGCATTATGTGCTTCCTTAAATACCAAAATACTTTAGAAATAAAAAATGTTGTTGATGAGTAATATTATTAATAATTAACTTTTTGTGCAATGACTGATGATTGAAAGGAATACAATGAATCTATTGGACATTTTAAAAGAATACATGAGGTAAATCTTTTTATTGTGAGAGCTTTTCGTCTTTCTTGAAACTCAGAACCTATTCAAGCATCGATAAAAGCCTAAAACCAACATTACACTGTTTTACCTAAATGACATTTACCCGAACGCACCTCCCATGTACAATAAAGAAGAAAGTGAAAGTAAACCCAGAGCTAATAGGACAGACACTTGGGTCAGGTAAGATCGACGGTATGTAGTACTGTACCTACCAAACTGTGTTTTTCCTTTATATATTTATCAAATAAATGGACAAAAAATTTAATCTTTTTACAAATCATGTTTTGCTGGTTGCACTAAAGTGATTCAATCATTTGAAAATGTGAGTTTTTGATAGCATTTATTACCAGCACTTACAATTCTCAATATTATTCTTCATGTTACTTGTCAATTCAATATTTTTATTATTTTACCTTTATAAGATTTTGACTTCCATCTGTTTTGTAGTTATTTTATTATCAGCAGTTTTGATTGAGTGTAACAATGGACAAGTCTTCCACTGCTACTGGTAAGAAATGTATCAATTTTATGAGTCACAGAGTTGACCTAAATATACTTTTATCATATAACAAGCATTCATTTTCATGCAACATACATGAAGAAGAACTGATTTTAGGTTTATAATTTTGCTTAACTAATATTTATTGTGTTTACACAGTTGGAGGAATCTTTCGCAAGCTTTCCATTTTCAGAAAAAGTGGTAAAAAAAAAAATAGCATGGATAAATCTTTCTCATTTAATAAAGAAGAGGACATGGACCCTTCTAAGCCCTGTTCAGGTAAATCCATTTTCTGTTGGTGTTGTACAATGAAAGCATCTCATCTTAATAATAAAGCAACATCTTTGTAATTATTCCTTTGTTTTTCCACCAGTTTCACAGATCATAGATTATATAAAAACAGGTGAGCTGAAGCAGGCTTACGTGAATCTTCTCTCCCTGCGCCTGGATCTTCAACAGAAGCGAGGAGCTTTGGAAGAAGGAGCTTCTGCCGCGGATGTAGACAATGAAGTGACAGACATTAGTATGCTGTTGGAGACCCTTAGGAACAAAATATCTGACATTGTGCGCTCTAGTACGCAGCAATCTGTCAATAAAGAGTTACTTGCGCAAGTGGCCACCATAATCCTGGAGGAAGACAAGAAACCAGAGACGATGCAGAGATGGAGGGAGTTGTGGAGGAATGCAGTACAAGACGGGGTTAAAGACACTGTGAAGAAAGTTCCCCTGGACAAGCCTGAACAGAACACGTCATGGTTGGCCGTGCATCTGGGGTTTCTGGGTAAAGCGGTTGAAGATGATTTAAAGAGAGTGAAGGCAGAACTTCAGAGCTCATATCCAGCAGACTTTAATGTGTTTGAAACGTATGTCTCCTGCCATCATGAGGTCGTGGAAGAGCATTTGAAGGGTCTTCTGGAAAAGGTGACAGAGGCGAAAGATTACCACGCTCTCCTGGACTTCATTGTTCATCGCTGGCCCTGGTGAGCTGATAAATTTGCAAGACACCAAATGTTTAACACCAAATGTAAAGTTATGTAGTAGTTTTGTGAGGTATATATTCATTATGTCCTGGTGTTATGGCAGTGATCTGGGAACGGATCAGGGAGCTCTTAAACTGGAGCAAGACTTTCTCAATAAAATCAAGACCGCTTATTGTGATCGACTGATGGTGAGATATCACATCAAGAAGCATTTTTACCTGTTCCTGTTTTAATGTATTATTTGAAGTCTTCATGATGTTTGTTTAACATTTAGTAGCAAATTTTCTGCAAAATAAGTTTGCAAAATAGTCTAAATGTTACACCACATGACATCTGTTTGTTTTGCTGCCATATTGGCCATTAGGAGGATTTTAAAGCTGTACTGGGGAATACTATTTATTTCGAAAGAGACAATGTGTGGATAAAGAAGAAAACTCCAGACAGAACAGATGATGGATTCCTTACTTCACATATTCACATGGACATATGTCAGGTATGTAGGTATTATTTTTTGTTTAGCATGTCGATTGTAACAGTGCATAATTCTCTAAAATGTAACATTTGTTGTATCAGTTCATAGCAAGTTATACCGGGAAGCTTAAAGAGATCGATGAGAATCGTGAAAAGTTGTTTGTACTGGTTTCTTTAGAGGAAATACAAACATTTTTTAAAAGGTTTGTACCACTGCACCATTACAGATGAACTGAATGTGTACATCATGCACACACCTCATGTGACCTCTGACCGTTTGCTTCTCTTTAAGATTTGAAGAAGAGTTTAGACAGCACACCTGCTCTCTGCTGACCTCTGACCTGCTGGATTTATGTCTGTGGATTGAATATCACATCACCTACATTAACACTTTTCTCTCACTTAAGTAAGTCCACCATGAGATGATCTTTATCACATATAGTTGGACGCATATGGTACAATATTTTGTCGCTGTATTGTTCTTCCAGAGAGCAAGTACAATGCTATAGGGAGAGCTGTTCAGCTCAGGTGGAGCAGCTGGAGAAAGACGTGGATGGAGTGACTCAAAGACTCTGTCAGACCCTGATGGACCATTTCAAAACAGATATCAAGGTAAATAGACAGTATAACAAGATCAATATCAGCTTGTACTGTTATACTGGTTTGTTTTGTGGTAACACTTTACAAAAAGGTTGTATTTGTTAACATTAGTTAATGCATTAGCTAACATGAACAAACCATGAAAAATACTTCTACAGCATTTATTAACCTTGGTTCATTTTAACTTTTGCATTTAGGATTCCTTTTTTAAAATAAAACATTGTAACTGTTAACATTAGTTAATGCACAGTGAACTAACACTTGTATTAACATTAACTGACATTAACAAGCATTAATGCATGCTGAGAAAGTATATCGCTTGTTAGTTCATGTCAGTTTATGAATTTACTAATGCTAACAAATACAACCTTATTGTAAAGTGTTACCAAAAGTTAAAGAAAAATCATTTCTAGGTAAATCTATATGTATCATTTAACATGTCATTCACATTTTGTTCAAAGCCTTATATAAATGGTATGATGACAAAGAAATGGCTAACAACAGATGAAGATTTTACAGAAGTAACATCCAGAATCGAGAGTTACGCTGGACTCTGTAAATCCATGAGGAATCCAGCAGCTCAGGTAAGTTCCCTTTCTGCTCAAAGACAATCTCTCATAACTGTAGAAAATGATGTCTAACACAACGTCTGCATTCACAGAACTTCATAAATGATGTGCACTATCACGTGATAAAAGAATATGTCTCCCAGCTGATGAAGAAAAAATATTCATGCAAGAATACCAAGAACGAAGAAGCGGCCGAAAAAATGAGATCACAATGGAAAGAGCTCAGGAGACTGTTTGAGGAAATGGTAAAACTTTTAAAGACTCATGAAATGAAATAAAAAAATAATAATAATTCAGCTACAGTAGATGAACTGAAAATATTCCTCTGTATTCAGAAATCGTCCTTGGACTGGCTGTATCCACTGGGGAAATACCTTAGTGAAATTATTGGAATGGAAAATGAGAACAGTATCAAAGATATTTTACGTCCATTAGTTAGTGATTACCCAGACATCAGGTAAACACGGAGAGCATTTTCAATACATCATTATGTACAAACACATGCAGTGTTGCTGGTCTGTACTGTACTTACTGAACCTTTCCATTTCTAGCAAGAAGCAAATGTCAGCAATGTTGTACTTCAGAGACAGTGGTTTTAGCTTGAAGAGAAATCAGGTTATGAATCAGTTTAATCTTATCAAACAAGACACAGGAAACATCATCCATAAGCACAACTTCTTCACCGACATGAAGGTATTTTACAGCTTTTCCCTACTCTACATCTACAACACAAATTCTCAGATAACAGATTAAAAACATTGTTTGCAATTCAAAATCACATTTTAAACTAGATTTGCATGCTTTAAAGGCAATGCTAATGTTTTCAAGGCAGCAAAAGAACAGTTTAAGCTAATGATTAAGTTTAAGATCAACTTAGTTTTGTAAATATAGACAATTTTATCATCCCAGACCATTTTTCATATGCTGAACAATTACTCAATGTAGGTCAATGGGAGAGTTTCAAATTTAAATCTGAGAATTTCTTTAAAGTATAAAGTTTACAAAAAGATAAATATTTATACTTCTAGATTACTTATAAAACACTGTTTGGGCAGTTTAGGCTGAACTACTGTATATGCAGGGTTTAGAATACACCCACAACTAGAATCTTGTATGCACAAACAAAATGTTATTTGTGTTAAAATGTGATATAACTATTTTGTTTTTATCTTTTATAGTGAGAATTCTCTCGGCAGTGCTGCTTCATGAACCGTTATATTGAGGAGTAACTACTGCAATTTGGAAAAATACAGCAATTTTTTAAATAATGTTTTTTAATAAGTTTAAGTTAGAAAACACACTACAAACATAAGATTTAGTGTATGTTTATACATTTGTACATAGTGTATATTGTTGCCACTAGAGGGAGACAGCCATCTACAGATGTGATATTTGCATTTCCTCCACACAATCATGCAAAAGAGGTAAAGGATTCATTCTGTTTATCTTTATGATAACAATCATGTAAATATTGGACAAAACAGAGTCTGGACTGTGTAATCTTAAATCCAGGTTAATGCTGGATAGACTCCAGCCCTTACAAAGGCTATCGATTGATTATATTCCGTTTTCCGACCTGTCTGTATAGTCTTGTTTTGTGTAAAATGAAGTTGTGCATGTAGATTTTTGATAATTTTGTATTTGTTATATGCAAAGCTTTAAACAAATGAGCATAAATGTTTATTCGCGTCATGCAATGTTAAATATATTTTAAATAATTCCATATGCAAACGATGAGTGCATTTGTTTGTTTGTGTGAGAGAATGTGCAATATGAGGGCAGAAGGCTTTTTACTAGCTTGCATCCAGATGTTGTGAGGATTACAATCTTATCCACAGACTAAAGTTAGATGTCATGACATGGGTAGCAGTGGATTTGAAAGATATTTGGAGATTAAAGATTTCTTACAAATGTTTTGCATCCTTAGGGTGAGAATGTACTTGCATATATCTGCAAAGGGAAATTTTATTTACACCTTCTGTTTCCAATACAAAAACGCAACTGTTAAAAATAGCATAAGTGTTTTACCCACATTTCTTCTGCTGTGTATCACTTTCTCTTCTCCTCTATGACTCCTTAAGCTGTCTTTTTCTGCAACTTGCCCTACTTTGCCAGTTCATGGAATTAATTCCACCCCCTTCTTTTTTCTTACCTTTTTCTCTCAGGAGCTTATTCAAATATCTTCTGGCTGATTTGTATATAGAGACAGGAGGCGGTGATGGCTTCCTGAGTGTCGTGTCGTTTTCAAGATGTGTGTTTGTATGTTAATGTCATGTCAGGGATGATGTCTGTGCCACTCAAACAGTATTATATATAGCTCATTGTACCAGACTTCTCAAACTGTTCTCCACATCCAATGCCTCAAGCGCTCTTACACCCAAACTTATCATGAGGGGGTGTCATACTGAAACACAGCAGACACGCAGCAGGCACGTGTCCCATACCAACCCAATCTGTAATCCTAAATGTAAAAGGTTTGTAAAGGAATTAGTTGAAATTAAAGAGCTTTTTTAATAAAGGGTTAAAAGATCCAAGGTGGTAGCATCGCCAAAAAAAAAACCTGGACCTGGCACCTATAAAATATATTATTGCAGATTTGTTAAAACAGATTTCATGTGACTTTTTGCTCTTCACACTTGCTAAATGTGATCGGATTTCAATCGGATATGCACAAAAATCCAATCTGAACTGACAGTCTAAACGTAGCTTACCAGTTGAGCAGCATTAAAAATGCAAAAAGATATTTTTCATTCTTACAGTTACATTTATTTACATGTTGCTTTATATGGCCTTGGTTTTTGCTAAAGGGAAGCTTTAATATTCCTTTTGCTCAGACCGTAGCTTTAGGGTTTCAAAACACCAAATATTAACACTGATATGCCACATCATGCACCATTTGTGCTATAGACAGGCATAAAACCTCATATCTTGTGGCTTCAGTCAGTGAAATTTAGGTTGCGCCATCTAGCGGCGAGGTTGCGTCATCTAGCGGCGAGGCTGCGTCGTCTAGCGGCGAGGTTGCGCCGTCTAGCGGCGAGGCTGCGGCATAAAACCTCATATCTTGTGGCTTCAGTCAGTGAAATTTAGAAATTTAGGTTGCGCCATCTAGCGGCGAGGCTGCGGCATAAAACCTCATATCTTGTGGCTTCAGTCAGTGAAATTTAGAAATTTAGGTTGCGCCAACAGCGAGGCTGCGCCGTCCGGCGGCGAGGTCATCTAGCGGCGAGGTTGCGGCATCTAGCGGCGAGGTTGCGCCATCTAGCGGCGAGGTTGCGTCATCTAGCGGCGAGGCAGCGTCATCTAGGGGCGAAGTTGCGCCATCTAGGGGCGAAGTTGCGCCACGTAGCGGCGAGGTCGCGCCATGTAGCGGCGAGGTCGCGCCATACAGCGGCGAGGTTGCGCCATCTAGCGGCGAGGTTGCGCCATCTAGCGGCGAGGCTGCGCCATCTAGCGGCGAGGCTGCGCCATCTAGCGGGGAGGCTGCGTCATCTAGCGGGGAGGCTGCGTCATCTAGCGGGGAGGCTGCGCCTTCCAGCGGTGAGGCCATCTAGCGGTGAGGTTGCGCCATCTAGCGGTGAGGTCATCTAGCGGTGAGGTTGCACCATCTAGCGGTGAGGTTGCACCATCTAGCGGTGAGGTCATCTAGCGGTGAGGTCATCTAGCGGTGAGGTCATCTAGCGGTGAGGTTGCACCATCTAGCGGTGAGGTCATCTAGCGGTGAGGTCATCTAGCGGTGAGGTCATCTAGCGGTGAGGTCATCTAGCGGTGAGGTTGCGCCATCTAGCGGTGAGTTTGCGAATTGCAACCAACGGCTCACTGCACCGCTTGCCCCTCCCTTTTTAAGCACTATGGTGGCTGACACAGGACAAATATGTCGTCAAGCTTTCGCTTTTTTGCGAAGGAAATAACATATTTATGAAACGCGCAGTTTGTCCGTTTAGGACTACTGTATAGGAACAACATGGTAAATTCCTGCAAGTAAGGGCACCCGCGGTGTATATAGATAGAAATAGCTCATTCTAAGATAATAAAAACATAATGTAAGGTCTTTATACACCCCCGAAGACATAGTTATGTATATTATATCACATTTCTGTCGATAAATCCTCCTTAATCTTACACATTGGTCTTTAATATAGGAAAACTTTCTATTATTTATCTTTTGTCCGGCAGATGAATAATGGAGTAAAAAAAGACATACATTGAAAGGGATAAGCAAGCAAGATCTGAATTTCATGAAGACTTTAGAGTAAGCTCCACCATCCAGAACAGATGTGAAATGTAGTTTGTTTTGAAAGTCTCAAAGTCTTTAAATACACAGCTAATGGGGGACGTGGACTGGGTACTGGTCCAAATGCCGATTATTGCCTAACCAAAAATAAAACCAGACCGTCCTAGATTTGTACTCTCGTTTCAAAAAACAGAGCAAATGGCATCTGTATGTAGCTTCAATAACTTTTTAGTTCCTGTATCTAAACTGACAAACATCAATCACATTCAATACAGAGGAACTTTTGCTTGTGAGAAGCTAATTTTGTTGATGCAAATGTAAAGCTTTGCATGCATAATAGGTCTACAGCCAAACGCAAAACAAAGGTTTGCAGCCACAGAGATAGCAAACCGGCACAACATCCCAGACAACCACGTCCGATGAGCAACACAGTTTATTTTGCATGCAATCTTGCATTTGTTCCCCCTAAAACATGCTTTTCTCTCGTATTCTATATTTTCCTTCCTCTTTATTGCTATGAGATGTTTGCTGTTTCACTCAAACTTGTCTGTGGATGAAATAACACCATCTTGTGTTGTTCCTTGAGCAGTCAGGAAAGGTTTCTGAGCATGAAAAAGCGTAATTGGGAGGCATGATTTAGAGCTGCATGGCATTATGGGTAAGAACAAACAGAATTGGCAACAAAGGCAGACGTGAAGTGCTCAATTCCGAAAGGGGCTCATCTGATTCTGTTTCATCTCAAAGATGTAGTTTATTAAAATCAATAACACAAGAAGAGCAGAAATGGCTGAATCGACCTAGATTTACGTTCTGATTCGTGACTTCATTCACACCTAGGGGCCGTATCTTCAGGGTTGGGTTTTTATGCCTCCATTAGACGTGACTTGATTCTTTTAATGTTCCAATAACTGCATGTTTTTTAAACAGACCTCTGTGACTGATTCCAAAATGATACAAAGAATCAACAAGGTGAAGTTTCACGTTTTATGTGGCACCAAATGGACTGACACTGTTGGTCTTTATGCTATTGCGTGCTGACCTTAGTCTCACCCCCCCCAAACACACACACACACACACACACACACACACACACACACGCACACCGCAAGGCTTATAATAGAGTTCTCATGAAAGCTCTCTTCACAAACAAGCACTGACAGATAAGCGACAAGCTCTTCGTGATCCATCTGTCACCTGAGCCATACCAGAGAGGGTGAGACAGAGAATACACATACTATAAGCACGCACATACTGTCGGAAAACACAGGTGTGAAAGGATCGGGGATAAAAATGTGAGTTCCTGAGGTCAATGAAAGGATACAATGGAAATTGGACAGTTGTCTGCCTCTAACATATACATGAAGCTCAAAACATTGTCCAAGAGTCCTAAACTATTTTGAAGAGAGAGAATCCTGAACAGAGCTTTTCTGATGAGATGAGAAAACAATATACGTCACCCATGGTTTCAATCTCTGAAATGGCTTTACTCAGTCAACATTAAAGATATTAGGATTATATTTCTATTTTTTTTAAGATTTGCATTTACTACAGTATATCAACTGATAACTGCAGTGCTTCTGATATTATAAGTTTGATCAATTGTTAGTTAAATTGGTAGCATTGAGTTTGCAACACAAAGGTCATTGGTTTAGGAACACACATATTAATGAAAAGTAATTTGTATGTATAAAAAGTCACGATCGATAAAAGCATCTAACTTGTTTTAATTTTGAATTCTTTAGTACTGCTTTTATATGTGTATTTAGCTTCATCTTCTGACTGCACCCTATACTTATAGCAACAACATAAACAAAAGTTACTGCACATGCACGCTTTTGGCCTAAACTTAACTCCGGTACACATCCACAAAGAATCGAGTCCCTGCAGATTATTTCTGATAACAAGCAAAAGAAATAACAAGTAAATGACATTATCTATAGCAAGTTAAAAGTATGTCTAGTCAGTATTATTTTGGGTTACTGTTACTTGGCTGAACCTAAATATGACAAAGTTACACGATCCATTCAACAAATTGTTTATTCAATACAATTATTATAGAATGAAATATTAATATAATTTAATATTAAAATGTATTTAATAAAATATAAATAGTTATATTATTAGCCACTGGCCAGACCCATAAACAAACACAGACGTTAACTTCGGGCCAGGCGCGGACATCCGATAAAATCGTCTATAGGCAGAGCATGTTTTCTCTTACTTTAAATTTATTTCTGTGGGATTAGGTCTGTTAATTTACATACATTAAGGCACATTTACTTACACACCTTGTTACATAAACAACACTTGATTATAATGTGCTATTCAGATAAAAACAGACACATAAACACAGCACCACCATAGCTTTAAAGCTAAATTTAGCAAAAAGAGAAATTGTTTTTTTTTCTTATATAGTGCACTACTGGTCAAAAGTTTAGGATCATTTATTTATTATTTACTTGTATTTTTCCACATTTTACATAAAACTATGAAATAACACAATTGCAGCGGTGGGATATATGTTGTGACTAATATCATCCAAAATAAATGAACTTATCGATAATAAATGAAATCTTCAATTTGTCACACTTTGCCTAGAATTTGCAAAATTGCACACTTGGCATTTTATCATCCAGCTTCTTAAGATCTCAAACTGGAAAGCTTTTCATGCTGGACTCTTATTCGTTGATTTTTATATATAATTGGTCCACGTAATCTATTTTTAAAAAATATTTTTTACAAAAAATAAAAATTTGGTTTTGAAATGCATATGTTGGCACAATGATATTTTTGTCTACAAAAGTCATTTGAAACATTGAAACCGTTTTTTAAATTGCTTACACACAATACCACAAAAAACATCACACACATCTTTGTTTCGGTTTGTTTGAAACTATTTGAACTCTTCTAAAAATATTTTTGCACAGTAACTCTACACACAAAAATAAAATCATTCCCCACACCAAACTATACACAGATGTGAGAAATGTAAAACACTGCTCTCTTCTCTTTTTCTTGTTCAGTGTGCTGTGGAGTGCACAGGAGTTTGCAAAAGCACTCACACGTACATTTATGTACACAAGTACACTATACACTATGTGTATTCAGTACAGATATTCACTATAAAAAGAAATGCAGGGGGGATATTTCATTCTGAAAAAACATTGTATTTTCAATTCAACAGTAACACACTAAACAAATAAACATACAGTACGTAAACAAAAAAGAAAAGTGCTATAAAAACATTGTGCATTCTGTCTCCATCCTCCCTTCATCATCTTTGTCCTTCTTTCTACATATAAGTGAACAAATAAGTTCAGTTGGTGTCTGTAAATGATGTGTTTTCAGTTTTGCACTCTTGATCTAAAGATTAGGTAAATGGTTGTATGGTTTTACGGGCCTCAAGTGTCACTTTTTGTGTCTAAGCAATTAAAAACACTGTAAGTTTGGAGTGTTTTCACACAGTTGGTGTCTGTAAATGAATTTTTAAGGTCAGTATTTTCCCAATGAAACACAAGTTCTGTTGTTTTTAAATGTTGTGTCTAATGTAAAGACCTAGAGTTTTGCAAAAAGTTTGTTTTACAATATCAAACTGAGTTTAAAGCACGTAATGTGTTTTCAGTTTTGCACACTTGCTCTGAAGATTAGGTAAATGGTTGAATGGTTTCACTGAGTGGGCCTGAAGTAATTGAAAAAAAACTGTAAAAGATTTTTTTGCAAATGCGATTTCTATTTGTTAATATAAAAATTGTGACACAACTGCAAACCGTTTAGCTTTAGCTTTATTACTTTCCTACTGAATCTACTTAGACAGTGAATGACGTCACTTCCCCATACAAACACGCACCATTGCATAAGCCGAGCCCCGCCATTGATTGACAGGTTTCTGTACAAGTCAAAGGAAACGCAAATGCAAAGGGATTTGCGATTTCATTTTGGCAGGCTTGATACGCCACACCAGAGGAAGTGAAATAGCATGGGGAATTGCTATTGCGATTTAAATATGACAGGGACGTAACTCGTAAAGGCGGGGGAAACCGTATGACGTCATGTTGTCACAGTTGTACCTTGTTTAGTTTAGTTTCAGTGTGATGTTCCCCTGTCTCATCAGTTTCCTTGGTTGTAAATTGCCTCACACCCGTTTCTGTTCTCCCTGATTATTTTCATCACTGTGTATTTAAGCCTTGTGTTCTCCTTTGTTCCCTGTCCGGTATTGATTATGTTACGTGTGTGTTCTCTTGTGTACCTGTTGGATTTATTAAATATACCCCTTCTGAATACTTCTCTGTGTTATCCGTCTTGATCTCCGCAGCGCGTTACACGTCACAATCAACAAATCGGCTCGTTCAACAGCATACACGTCACAGTTTCAATTCGATAGCTCCTGAACTTTTTCGATATGTTTAAAAATGATCAGGAGGTCGGGAAGTGCTCTTACGTGCCTCTCCAGATTTTTTTCATCTGTTACAATGTCACTGTGTCAGATTTTGACTTTGCAAATCTTGACGTGTCATTCATAAGAAACAATGACAGACTATGTGTGCCCCCCGATGAGAACAGGGTTTTGTCTTTTACAACGTGGGTGACGTTGACTGCGTATGTGATGTCATTGAGTAGACGTTACTATAGTGACTGATAATTCAAATGCAAATAGATTTTGCTTTTCCTTTCGAAATTTGGCAGACATTGTGCATTTGCGTTTGAATTATGTCACAATTTTTACAAGAAAACGGATTTGCAAATACAGTGTGCAATTCCTTTTTAAATCTTTCCATATACTTCATTAGAGTACAGCAAATGCAAATGTAAGTTAGGTAAATGCATTACACAATCAAAATAATAAACAAATAACAAATCAACTGTTTGTTTATTGATGTTTCAGTGTGTGTTTACGTACTATAGTTTGTAGATGAATGTGTACCCCAAAATAAGCACAATCTCCTTTCAGGTATGTCCTCATTTGTAAAACATGGTAAATAAAAACGTGTGTGTGTGTGTGCGTGCGTGTGTGAAGCAAATCTCTTTAACTACAGAGAGAAACTTTATTACAGCACTTTCCAGTAAGACGAACTGTTCACGGGTGACACACCTTGAAGAGTTTTTGCCCTGGATATACTGTGATATAAAAATGTAAAACAGAAGAAATCTCATTAAATGGCACGAGCAAACATGTGAGATCGAGACTACACCTGTGATGATAATGATGATGGTAATGATGGAGGTGATGTGGCGAGCGCGGCCCATAGCTGTGTTGCTAATCACGCTCCTGCTGAACTGGGTCAAGTGCCACTATCCATTTCTGATGGAACCAAACCCCTGCATTGAACAATCACCATAGTTACCCAGCACAGAGGCCTTTGACTGAAGTGGACACGAGATGAAAGAGAAAACAATAACATTAACTGTATGAGGACAGGCGACGTAATTGGGAAAATGTTACACATGTGTGTCTTTAAGGCCGGTTGATGTTTTCATTTTGTTCAAGGATTTCAGGATCAGCGTGTAGGCGACCAAATGGCTGTTACATGAGGCAGAACTAAAGTCCTGAGGGTCACGCTAATCACAGAAAGGTCATGGAGCTTCATGAGACATTTAATCTCTTCATGTCCTCTTTCTGTTTCATCTCCAATACTCTTCACATATACAAGTACACTCTGGGCAGTATCATTTTAAGCTCACTCATTCAGGTCATCTGAGTTTCTGGCCTGATTGTCATTTCACTCAAAATGCTTATGTATTTATATCTGTACTTTATGTCGGTTTCTTGCATTTTTGACAAGATGTATTATGATCTCTGTCTACTGTCTATTTGCCTTTGTTTTTAATTTAGACATGAAGGTTAACATAAATGTAAGGGACCCTTAACATGGCACCCTGTGATTCATGTCTGTGCTCTGTGAAAGAGATCATTCCTCTCAGTGTTCAGATTTATTCTGGTGTATCTTTATAGAAGACATCCTTATCTTTATACTAAATGGTTGGGTTGACCATGATGATTCGCTTTGGTTAAACGGTCTGATATCACAATGCAGATTTTTTATTTATTCGATTTAAATCATTTGTGACCCTGGATCACAAAACCAGTCACAAGTAGCACAAGTATATTTGTAGCAATAGCCAACTATACATTGTATAGATCAAAATGATCGATTTTTCTTTTATGGCAAAAATCATTATCATGCTCCATGAAGATATTTTATAACCGTAAATATATCAAAAACAAAACAAAAAAGGCCGCAAACTATACTTCACTCGCTGCTGCGAGAGTTCTGCAGAAGAAAAAGTCATACAGGTTTGAAATGACAAGAAGGTGAGTAGGCCTAAATGATGACAAAATTTTCATTTTAGGGTGAACTATACCTTTAAGCTTTGTGTATAAATGCATTGTTTTAGTAGAAAAATGTGAATTAGTATTTAGAAATAGTATCTCATACATTCACATGCTGATATAATACAAAGTCATACCTATAGATTTACCCAAAATGTATTTATAATGTTAAAAATAAAGAATTTGTGTTTAAGATAAAGAGCACAAACTCTGCCATTATTTTAATATTAATTTTTATTGACATAAAAAACTATTTTGCCAAACAACATATACATATTAGGAGCAGTATATAAAAATATCAGTTTCTTTTTACTGCGAATTTATAATGAGAAGGCAATTTGATGTGAATCTCCGTACATTTCAGTAAACAAAACAATAAAGCATAAACTAAAACTTTACATGGTCAGTATCAGTACAGGTACAGTAGATTGAACCTTCAGTTTGTGTATCTGCTGGTTAATTATTCAACCTAAAATAAAAATAAGACCAAAGGACAATTTTCAATGCATGCAAACAAAAAATACACCAGTGTCAGAGTGATGAGCTGTGCTTTAAACAAACAAAAAGTCTCAGTGTTATTACTGTTTTTGTAGACAAAACATATTTTAATAGATATTTTAAAATAAACTATAAACAACATAAATACACATTAAGCCAATTTATCATTAAAGTTTATGTGAATATATCCCAAGTGCAACATGTGTTGTAGAGAATAAATGATTTACAGAAAAACATGAATATCACTACAACATCAGTCAGTTTCTAAACTACGGCTATGTCATTAAAGATAAAGTCTTTCTAAATGAAGTTCAGATCCAGTATAACAGGCAGTCTCTGTCCTTGACCCACTGAGAGCCTCCAGCTATTGTGCTTTGTTTAGCACAGCTTTGAAAACATTGTGTATGTACAACAAGCCCCTGATAAATTTAAGTCGAGAGTCAAACCGGGCTTGGAGGGGTAAGTAAGTAGGTTCTGGTCCTCAGAATGATTGACAGGCAGACATGTTTAAAGTTCTATGGCAGCCATTCCTCCAAAGCGTCAGGCAGATGGTGCAGAGTGTGCATGCAGTCTCCTCACATAAAGTTTTCAGCCGTTGAGGGTGTAATGAATAATGTTCATATGAATATGATATTCACAGTGGTCAATGCAATGGGGGGGTTTAGAGGCTATTCACTGGCTTCTGAGATACATCAAAGTGAAGGGCATAACAACAAATCGATACCTCTTACTCTTTCTAGATTTTACTAACCAACTATCCAAACCCAGCAGTTGTTTGAGGAAAACCTTTAAAATGAATAATTTATGTTATTTCTGTTTAAAGGAACAGAAAGTTCAGAATGGTTTGTCATTCCAAACCTTTACATTGTTTCATACAAACAGAAATTACTGCCTATTTGATACAATGACAGTTCACTTTGACCACAACTATCAAAATAAAAAATGGTCTGCATTATTGATGCCAAAAAGACAAAAGTATGTAACTAGAGAAGTTAGGTACATCTACCGAAAATAATTTTGGAATTTCATATGCAATATTAAGTGTAATGCAATTTTAATCACATCCATATAAAATCCTCAACAGTTATTTTAAACTATTTAATGGTTTGATCTTATAATGAAGTCTTTTATAAATGTGCTCAGATAGCATTGTAAGCTTTGCTCTAATTCACACCTGCCTGCGAGACTTGCTGCTTATGGGCTTGTCAGTATGTATGTGTTTGTGCTACAGCGTGCAAGAATCTTCAGAGTGAGAACTGAGACTTGTGATAATGATAGACTTGTGAAAATATCTTTATTAAATTTCAGTTACGCTCAGCTGCCCCTGATGTTTCCAGATCGCTGCACTTGACTTCATCTAAGATGAGAAAAAGCATGCACAGTCAGTCTTCTCTAAACTATAACACACAGAAGCAGAATTCACACCACATGTTTGCTTGTTGCCACCAGACCAGTGCACAAATGAGTGTTGGTATAAATCAAAAGCAATAATAAGAAATAAAATGTGATTCCTCTCTCACCAGTCTCACACACCTGCACTCGTGCTGTGTGTTATCTGGGTTGGAGAGTCAGACATCTGTGTGATCTCTTGGGAGGGTGTGTGCGTATGGCTCGCGGGGTCTGAGGTTCCCAGGTCATCCGGGGGCCAGCGTAACTCTCCGCTCTCCACCTCTCCATCTGTGGGCTCCACCACGATGGAGGGGAGGCGTTTGGACAGCTTGGGGGGACGCTCCTTTGTATCTGGGAAAATCTGAACATAGATGTTTAATCCGTGAGATGATTCAGATATTTCACAAAAATGTACCCAAAATGTTATCTTGTCATTAAACGTCTAGGAGTAGCGAGCCAAAAGACATTCTGAAATTCTGTCACCACTGGCTCATTTTAGTTTTTGCTGTAAACAAAACATAGTGTTTACACCAACAGATATTAATGTTATGTTTATTATGAATCAGGCCATTCGATTTTGATGGATTTTGAAAGTTATCACAACAATATTCTTCTTTTGTATTGTTTTTGCTATAATTGTGGAGTACACATTGCTATTCTATTAAATTTACAACAAAAAATTTAACTTGATCCTTGATTTATCTTTATAGCTATTCTTAGCCTACATGTATTTTTTCCCTATTTTAATTGACTATTTTTTATATATAGAGGACAGTTGAGAGCAGGAGGGTAAGAGACAGGGTGCAGGATCGGCACATGACCCAGGTCAGACTCGAACCCAGGTCCCCATGTGCTAACAGCTCTGACCACTGATCTCATCACCATATTTTATATTGTTTGGTTTATTCCTGTGTCATTGCTGATAGACCGATATATTGCTTCGGCTGATATTTGTAAGCTTTTGATTATCAAAAAGAATATATTTTTACAAATGGACATATTTTTGGCCACCGTACAGCAAATATACACAATAATTGTTTATTTAGTTTCACCAATTTTCTGTATGTCTCTCATTGACTCATTTAATTGCATTTGTGTTTAATGGCATCGGCCATTAAAAAAACCCATATCGGTCGACCACTATTTCTTATTAGTTAAACTTTAACAGTTCCCTTTTGACTGTTCTAGTTTCCATTTACTTTCATTATATGGAAAAGAAAGCTAAGGTACTTTTTCAACTGGAACATCATGGGGGTTAACATATGATGACACAATATCCATTCTTATTCATCATTTCTATTCATTCTTTGACAGTTCAGTTGAGATTAGAGTTGACCAATCAATGTCCTTGTTAAAAAAATGATCAACTCGGTTATCTATAAATGATGAGAAGGCTGATGTGAGGTGATGAAATAACCAATGAAAAGACACAGACCTGAAAAGAAACGCCTTGCTCTCCTGAGGCACTCACAGTGAAGTCTTCTCGACTATGTTCTGGGTTGTTTATTATATCCGTCATTCTATTGAGAAAATAAAAAACGTATAAGCCTCAAATTCACCCAAACAAATCTATATATCCATCTATATACCTACCTATTATCTGTCAGCATCTAATACCAATACGTAACCTTTACTGAATCAAATGTTACTTCATCTAATCTAAATTCATGCTCTAACATGTCGGTTGCAGATCAGTCTTGTTCAAATCCCTTCCTGATAACCAGAAATGTGGCTTTAACAAGACACACACAACCAAACACTATCTAAACTCTGTTCCAGGCTTAAACCGCGCTGTGACGGCGACAGCGCTGGCGTCGTGCTGCAGGTGGGTATGCAAATTCATCGCAGTGTAAAACAATAACCCTTCAAACGGGCTTCAACATTTCTCTTTCAGGCCAGCGGTGGTCCGCAGGATGCTTCTCTATGTGCAGTCTGTTGAATAGACAGAAGTCAAATGCTGAATGCTAATAAAAGCATGAACACATAAGCCGACACAGTAGCACACCCACCCGCACGCACGCTCACAAATCCTGATCAATTATTCAGCAGATGAAAGCTCAATAGTGTGACCTATAATAGCGATTTTAGTTATATTGATACTGAAACCTAGTAAATGAAATGCTTTCAAGAATGGATTTTTTAATAGTCCGTAATCGTACAACACTGAAAGTTTCACTACATTTCAAACAGGAAGAAAGGAAGAATAAAGAGGATGGATAACTGTCATAAAGCTTCTGTTTCTGACACATTGAGGATCACATCTTTTTCTTTATGTTGCCAGGGAGCCAGTACTGAGAGCATGCTGGGCCTTATTGTTCGAGTGATCTTCTTCATTGAATGTCGAGGCTGTTGACTAAAGTGTGTTTTATGTCCACATAATGGTGTAATTAGAATGAAACTGACAGATAGTCTGTCTTAGACCTGTCCTGTAAGTTTGCCTAAAGAAACATTAAGACAGCTCAACTCGCGGCTTTGAAATACAAACATACGCCTAATATATAGTTCAATGTTACTTCATCAATTCCCACAACTTCAACATCTGACAAGCCTCTATTTAACTTTTACTGGATTTATAATTAAAATAAATAGCTCTCATTTACCTCACAAAAGACCTACTGTAGACATGACTTGGCATGTGCGCTGAATCTGTGTCTGAAATTCAAAAATCATCTTGTTGCCAAAGCATTTTGGCACCGAATGAGAATGTTATCAAAGTGTAAGTGATTTCTTTCAAATCACTTTCAAGCCCATGGGTGTTGATCAGAAAAACACACCCATATACAGAAAAACACAACCATAGACACTTCAAAGAATGTAATAAACCTTCATATAACAGCAAAGACTGAGTGTGTTTAAATATACTGTGTGACACGAGCAGAAAGTGCTGTATTCTAGTGCTTTCTAACTTGGTTTAACCTTGAATCTCACATTCTTTTTCTCACAAGAAACAAGATTCTTATCGCAGCAATGAATTATCAACCACAGATTTAGACCTATAATGTATTGTGATTTAATAGCCATAGTACACCGTGTGACTAATATTTAACCCCATCAAGAAGCAATTACTATGGTTTCAAGACATACTATGCACAGCATATGCATACCCACACAAATGTGATCAAACTGAAGTCAAATGTGTTATAGCAATACAATAAATATATTTAAAAAAGAGACTATTATACCAAATCGATCTACTTTTCTTCAATAACATCATCTCTCAACATGAATGAAATACCTGAATTTATAACCCCAATGAGAGCTAGACAGATCAGATACATCGCATTTATGACATATTTATCTTGTAATAATTTAACCCTTCGATTCAGGCAGATGAATAAAGCTTTGCCTGGAAATGCACAATGCATCGCGAAAGTATAGCACACACGCCTACCTTGGTCTTATCCCGTTATTTTCTTGAAGAATGTGACTACTGAGATCACATCAGTCAAAGCCAGCTGACTTGAACAGTTTCAGTGCGCATCTGACCTGCAGCGGAAAGTTACTGTTGAATGCTGTCATAGTTCTTGTGCTGATCCAGCCGGCGTCATTCATTTACATGTTGAGAGCTGAATACATGCACCTTGAATCGTCATATGATTGGTTACGAGAGGCACGCACTAAACTCATCCCTGCCTGTTTGTTCATGTCACTTTCACGATCGCTCCTGTCCTGTCGCAGTTTATGAACGTAAAGGTTTGGATGAGGTTAAATCGAATAAGCCGTTCAGAACAAGTCATTTAAAACAACATTTTGCGATATTGGACCAGCAACTGCGTACACGTAAAAGAAAATGCTTACTAGAATATACACCCCCTATAGAAAGAAGCGTATAAAGTGGTAATTATAACGTTTAAGTGCAGTGTATTTATATAATTTATGTGACAATTTATAAAACTTATTGACAACAGTTGGTTATTTATTAGTCACTGGCGCCCCCTGCTGATACAAACAAGTCAAGTCCAAGCGCGTTTCGATATTTTGACTACCGTGAAATAGTTTTGACACGTCTGTCAATTTTATAAAGCAAAGCTTCCATCATGTATTACTAATAAAATAAATCTTTACGTTTGACGGATCAGCCAATCCGAGCCGTGCGCACGTGTCGTCAGAGAGTTCGCTCATCTCCAGCAGTATTTTGCGTTTCTGTAAATGAATTAAACCAAGGGTAATATGATATTATTATTATTATTCATATTGATATTATTTGTGGACATAAAACACGACCACACAAATTCACAGCCTCTTTTGGTAAACACTGATATTGAATTGTAGAAAGATCGATGTATTGTTTATCAACTAGAGCAAATGTTTGAGCATTGATGCATGTGAATTACATCCTAGTTTTGCCAAAATATCACCACTTCTCTTTTGAGTTAAACAATCTGTTTTCTGTAAAATATCTATGTTGTAGGCCTATCTATAATTAAACATGTATTTTGACGTATTATATTAATATTGGTATAGTACACAAGGTTCTTAAATAAGGAACTTCAAAAACTTTACATCAGAACTAGCAAAAGTTTTCTGTCATTTTTTATTCACCCTCAAGTTATTCAAAAAATCTGTATATGACTCTTTCCTCCGTGAAACACAAAAGAAGGTATTTTGAGAAATGGTGGTTTTGTGTCCATACAATGGAAGTCAGTGGGGTCAAATATTTAGTCCCCCCCACACACCTTAGAGTGTTTTAGACTCTGTTACACTTACACTGTAGATTGACACCATTACTTATTATGATATTTTGTAATTATCAGGTAGATTATCTTTAAATCTCAAATGTAATATCGATCTCTGTTCTATTCTAGTATTATAGTATAATAAAATGGACAAACTATGAATACATTTATTCATTTGGCAGACGCTTTAATCCAAAGCGACTTACAATTGAGGAAAAAAGTAAAAGAGAAAATTCACGAGAAGTGCCAATAATGCAAAGTTTCAGATACAACGTTATAAGCAAGCATAGAGAGAACACTAGAGAAAGAATAGAGATTTTTTTCATACTGAATCAGACCATGAAGCATAGTTTCACTTTTTATGTTTTATTATTTTGCCGTGACCAGTTAGTGTTTCTTTTACAACATTGATATGATTCATTTGAGTATATGTTAAAAGTCATTGCTTATTAAGAAACTGGTTTATATTTTAAAATATGCAGAGAACGGAATAAAATAATAGTTCAACTGAATAAAATATATTTACATAATTCTTATCATTTTGTTTCCAAGGCTGCAGAGACAGATTTAATATGCAATTAGATTTTTTTTGTCAAAATAGATTAAAATGCCTGTCTTAAATAGCCACACCTGCTGTATAATTTCCTTTATTTGTGTTTGCTTGAATATTATGTTTGCACTGTAAACAGTATTCCCATGATAATAGTTTTACACCACTGACAACCCACACATGAACTTCTAATGTAGGCATATTTCCAGTTTTTTCATATTCAGTTTTTCCAATATACTTTTGGAAACTTCTAATAGCTAAACAATACTCTATGTGGTACATTAATAAATGTCAGCGCTGCATAATAACATTACAATTGAACTGACTTATGTGTATATGATTATACAAGAGAACACTGCATCGTACATTCAAAAGCATACAATCAGCAAATTTCATGTTATGTTCATTTTCCTTCATTTTCATCAGCTGAGGAATCCATGTGTCTTATAGATATTTCAGAGCGTGTTACTCTGACCTCTTCAGTTGTCGCTACGCTGTCAAAAAACCTCATTTTCTCAGTGTGTACTGTGTCTCTCAGTCTACGAATGGAAGAAGCAGTTTCATCAGAAATAGGTTCTGCAGAGTCTCCTTCAAATACACGTGTTGTATGTGTCACAAGTAGCGTCTCCTTCCCATCACCTGAAGTCTCTTTCACAACTTGCCTTTTGACCAAAGTGTGCACTCTGGTTTCCTTCTCTGTTAAAACTGGGTCTGATTTTTGTGTTACTTCCAAAGGTGAGGTGTGAAATCCACTAGCATCTAGATTAGTGAGGATTGAAGCTTGCTGTGTGTCTGGTATAGCTTGTATGTTAGATGTAATGACATGAATTTCCCCTGAAATCTGTTTAAAAGTGTCAAATGAGGGTGAGGACGCATCGGATGAGAATGGGATGTTTACTTTCTCTGGCTGGTGAGGCTCCATTGAGATCAGTTCACATCTGGCTGTGGATGTCACAACATCCCTTTGTACCTTTGTATCACTGACCCCAATGGTGGCAGTAGGTTCGGCATATTTCACTTTTACTTTTGTAGGGGAGGTCTGTGCTGGGGCAATCTGCTCCGTGGTTAAAGTCGAACTTATATCTGCGAAAGCTTCGGATGACCTCAGTGACAATGTCGGACTAATGTTCTCCTCCACAATCTCACTCATGGGACTCTTCTCAGGTTCCTCGATCACCTTGTTGGATTCTTTTTCATCATGTATTGGGCTCTTCTCAATCTCTTCAGATGGCTGAATTATTTCTTTCTCGTTGACTTTTGCAGTTTTGGTTGGAGAAGAAAATTTGGAGAATTTGAACCAGCCTCCCTTCTCGGTTTTTGTTTGTTCTTTGTCACCCTCTACTTTCTGGTCTGCTGGAGCCTCAATGTGCTTTTCACTTTCTTCAATCCTAGCATCCACTAACTTATCACTTTCATCTGAGGACTGGCTGAATCCTAATTTTGGAAATTTGAATTTAAACTTTGATTTGTCTTGAGCTCCTTTGTCCTTATGTTCTGGTGATTCCTTGGCTTTGTCTCCAGACTCTGATTCTTTCTTTCCTGACAGTTTGTCCTTCTGTGCTTCCATATGCTCTAGTGTTGGAACATTAAACTCAACTTCAAATCCCTTGAAAACATCTCCAAGGGCAGGCATTGTAGATTTAGGTGATTTATCAGGCCCCTCCAAATCATCTTTGTGTTCTACTTTAATTTCTGGAGCACTGACTTTTATGGTTGTGTCATCTTCATCATGAGATTTTGTTCTTGAAATGTTCATCTTTGGCATCTTAATGGTAGGAAGTTTGAATTTGCTTGGTGAGCCTTTAGTGCCATCCTTTTTTTTACCAGCAGTCTCTGGAGCCTGAGCGGTTGTTTCTTTATTTTCACCCTCTATGTGGATATCTTTAGAAATGTGTATAGGCTTATCTTCAACATTTAGGTCAGTTTTAATGTCTAGCTCTGCCACTTCAGCTTTTATGTCAGAAGATTTATGAGCTGAAATCCCAAATTTTGGCATTTTAAAACTAGGTAATTTGAATTTACTTGGAGAACCTGTAGTAGCTTTGTCATCTTTCAATTCTCTCTCTTCTGGTTTTTGAATGCTGACACTTCCCTCTGGTAGAGATGTATCTACTGTTGGGGTCTTAATTTCAGGTTCAGTGATACCAGTTTCAGGTGCTCGTGTCTTTACCTCTTTTGTAGCAAGTCCAATCTCAGGACCTTTTACTTTGGGTAAAGAAATCTCAAATTTTGGGAGGTAAAATTTATTTTCCTGTCCCTCTTCAGTTCCTTTTGCTTCTATATTGGTATGAACAGATGTTGTCTCAAATGCTGCAGTTTTGACTTTAATGTCATCTAAAGGATCCATCTTAGGTGTCTCTACCTCTGTATCCACAGAGGTAACTTTAGTCTCTGTTATGTCAACTTCAGTTTTAGTTGTACTGGCAGTGACCTTTGGAGTAGAAATCCCAAATTTGGGTAGTTTTATTGTTGGAAGTTTGAATTTTGTTGGGGAGCCAAAATATGCACTTGTCATTTCGGTTTCACCCTCTGGTGACTTAATATCTATCTCACCATCTTCTATTTTTGTTGAGTCCTCTGGAATGGACATGTCACCTGTTGTTTCACTGGCCTGAATATCTTGGGCCTTGCTATCTGATTTTGAAAATCCGATATTTGGAAGGGCAAAACTTGGCTTTCCAAGTTGAGGTAGTTTCAATTTACTTTCTTCTACATCCAGTTCAGCACCTTTAACATCCTTACCCACTTCCACTGATTTATTCTGCGCCTTAATGTCTGTTGATACATCCCCTGAAGTTTTCTCTTTTGTATCAGTCACAGTTTCACTATCTGGACCTTTAATTTTAGGGAGAGCAATTCCAAATTTAGGAAGCTTAAATTTGCCCTCCTGTTGCTCTTCATCAACATCTTTACCCTTAATGTTCACCTTAATGGATACATCCTCAGCATTTACTGTTGGCCCTTTTATGTCTACATTTGGTAATTCGGCTGATATTTTAATGTTCTCACCAGGAAGGCTAACTTCAGGCCCTTTGATGTCCACATTTGTTGTAGGAATATCTACTGTGCCCTTTGATGCTTTGATTCCAAATTTTGGGAAACTAATTGTTGGAAGTTTAAATTTGGTTGGAGAGACTATTTCTTTTTCGGGAGATGGAATATCTGCAGTTTGCTTTGAAACATCAACAGTTTCCATTGATATGCCCGTGTCAATCTTGGGCAGACTCATATCAACTTCAGGAGCCTTAAGCTCTTGTTTTGATCCCATTTTGGGAAGTTTAATCTTGAGCCCTTTAGAATCCTTTTGAACTCTGTCTGCTTTCTTCTTAATTTTTACATCTTGAATTTCAGCATCAGGCTGTTGGACCTCTCTTTCTAATAGCAAGCCAGTCTCTGTTTTGATTTCTTCACTTTCAAGCTCTGTCTCCTTTACTTTTTGCATGCCGATTCCAAATTTTGGTAGCTTAAATTTGCTCCCCAGTCCATCAATGTCAAGCTCTGGTGATTTCACGTCAACATGAGTAGAGGGCTCCTTAATATTTGTTTTAATTTCGATGGTTTGAATCTCTCCTGTTTCTGGAAAACTGATTTCAGGTTCTTTGATATCAAGATCTGCTGTTGGAATATCAGCTCCTGCCTTTGAAAATTTGATACCAAACTTTGAAAGGTTTATTGAGGGCATCTTAAATTTTGTCTGGAAAACACTTGTTGGGTCTTGTTTGTTTACCTCATCTGAGAAGGCAATTTCTGCACCTTCTTTCTCAATAAGTATGTTGCCTTTTACCATAGACATATCAGCATCAGCTTCTTGGTCTTTAATATCAGGCTTTGAAAATCCCAGTTTTGGAAGTGAATAGCTTGGTTTTTTCACTTTTTCATCCAGGTCTTTTGGGTCGACCACAGGTATGTCTATTTTCCCCTTAATGGATATATCTTGAATGTCAGCATCTGTTGAAGGTAGTATTACTTTCCCCTGTGCAAGATGAATATTGGTTTCACTTATTGAGGCAGACACATCAATCTCCTTTTCTTGTATTTCTGTGTCAATTGTTGGTATATGGGCTGACATTCTGATTTCTGGATCAGGAACACTAACTTCTGACGATAAATTAACAGAGCCTTTTGAAGTTTTGATTCCAAATTTTGGAAGGTTAACTGTTGGCAGTTTAAATTTGGTCGGGGAACCAGCAATTGTAAGATCCTTCTGTTCAGTCTCTTTCTCTACTTTTGGAAGTGAAAATTCTGCTGTTTGATCTGGTTCATGCACAGTGCTTTCAGATATGGATGCATCAATCTTTTGCAAACTGGCATCAAAATCTGGAGTTGTAATGTCTGGTTTAGAAAACCCAAGTTTGGGGAATGAAAAGCTTGGTCTCTTCACTTTTACTTCCAATCCTTTGGAGCCAACAGCAGGCATGTCCACACTCTTCTTAGACTTATCATCATGAATTTCAATATTGGATGGATTCACTTCTAATGTTACCTCTGGTTGAGAACTCTCAATTTTTGTGTTTGTAGCCTCTATTTCGGAATCTGTTACTTTAATATCTAATGCTGATTTTTGGGATTTAACTCCAAATTTTGGGAAGCTGATTGAAGGGAGTTTGAACTTTGTTGGAGATCCAAATATTGTTGAGTCCTTTTGGTCAGATTCTACCTTTGACACCTTAATGTCTATGTTTGTTTCTATTATGTCCACAATGCCTTCAGGTATAGAGATGTCAGGAACACTTTGAACACTTACATCAACCTCAGGTGTTTCCTGTACTTTGATATTTGATTCAGCTATGTCCCCTGTTTTTGATGTATTTAAATCAAGCCCTTTAATTTTGGGAAGGGCAATGCCAAACTTTGGCATTTTGATCTTACTCCCTTCAAGTTCAGAATCTTCAACATTTAGGTCTGCAGTAACAGTTGGACCCTCTGTGACCAGATGAGGTTCCATGATATCAACAGATGATGGTTCAAATGATAGATTTATTTGTGTATCTGGACAGCTTGCTTCGGGTCCTTTAACTGATATATCAACATCTGACATGACTTTCTCTTCCTTGGTTGTTTTTCCTCCAATCTTTGGAATGTTGATTGTAGGAAGTTTAAACGTTGTTGTGCCACCAGCAATTGCTTGATCTTTTTGTTCAACCTTATCCTTTGACACTGTGATATTTATACCTTGGTCTTTAATTTCTACATTCCCTTCTGGTTTAGAGGTATCGAAATGTCCAAGACTCACATCAATCTCTTCAACCTTTATGTCTGGTTTAGAAAAACCAAGTTTAGGAAATGAAAAACCTGCTCTCTTTGTCTTCATAGTTTTTGTATCAAAATCGTGTAGTACTTCATTTTCAAACTCAGGTTTCCCAAGTTTTGTCTCTGGTATTGAAGTGTCAGCAGTATCTACCTTTGTTTGCTCAAAACCCAAGTCTTGATTTCCATCTGACATTTCTATTGAAGAGAGTACTTCAGACTCCAATGGATGTGCGTCCCTACCAAGATCTGTTACCTCAGGTTTTACTTTTGAAGCTGAAATTCCAAATTTGGGTAATTTTAATGTGGGAAGTTTGAATTTAAGTGGTGAACCTCCTGTGGCTTTGGTTTGAATTTTGATTTCAGGTTGATTTACATCTACTTCTTCTGTTGTCATAGACACACCTTCACTCTTTTTCATCCTCACCTCAGTGTCTTTAGCAGCCTCAGGAACATCTACTTTTCCATCAACTGACTGACTTTCAATTTCCATGTCATGTATTAGTGTACCTTCTGGTTTTTCTACATTATCAACTGTTTTTGAAGCACCCTTTTTACTTTCTGGTCTTTTTAGCTTTGGAAATGAAATTTCAAATTTGGTCGTCATAAATCTACTCGCAGTTTCTTTGGCCTTTATTTCATCTCCTGCTAGGCTTTCAAAATGTATTTTTGATGGTTCTGCATATTGAGTTTCTTCAAAATCATTTTGTGGTAAAGCTGCTGATATTGCTTCTGTTTTTGACTTTTCTACATCATCAGCTTTTGCACTGGATTCCTCCACCTTTTTTGAGCTTGAAATGCTAAATTTAGGGAGTGAAATTGTTGGAAGTTTGAATTTGGATGGAGAACCAGTAGTACTTTTAGTTTTTAACTGTACTTCAAGCTCTGGGTCAGGAATTGTCACTTCAGTGTCTTTGATCTCAGTTTCTGGTACAGATATTGATTCTTTTTGGACACTTGTATCAACGTCTGGGACCTTAGTCTCAGATTTAGAAAATCCAATTTTTGGAAACGATATTTTTAGTTTCTTTACTTTAGTCTCACTCTCTTTCTCTTTATCATCTGTTTTCTCTGTATCTTCTGTAACTAAAGGAAGTTTGACTTCAGTATCAAATTTCTGGACTTGCACATCCATACCATCTACCAAATCTACCATAGCTGGCTTTTCACCAGGACCGTGGTCTACGAGGCTCCCCTGAACCTCTTCATGTTCTGGAGATAATGTCTTCATTTTATAATGAGCATTGTCAGTGTTTTCTGTATCTTGTATGGAAACATCAACTTCAGGTTTAGATAGACTGAGAGTAATGTTTGTTTCTATTTTAGGTAAAGATAGCACATCCCCAGACAGTTCATCCTCTGGCAATTTAATTTCCATGGTAGGTTTGTCTTTGGTGATTCCAGGCATTTGACTGTCATAGTCAGCAGCTGTTGTCTTTGGTAATGAGACACCAATTTTCGGAAACTTAAATGTGGGAAGTTTAAATTTTGTTGGAGATCCTTTCAAAACTTTTTCAGCTTGTTCAGACTCAGCACTAGACTCTTTTGTCTCTTTAATTGATTCTTCATAATCCTTGATATCTTCTGGTTTGGAGGCATCTGTTTTTGGAAGACTAAAATCAGTCTCAGAAGCTGTAACATCTGATTTTGAAAACCCAAATTTTGGAAGTGTAAAGCTTGGTCTCTTTATCTTCAAATCAAAGCCTTTAGAATCATCCTCAGGTTTGTCTTCTTCATATGACACCTGTTCCTGTGTTTTTGCTGCTTCCAGAGTAGTGTCATCCTCTTTCATTGATTTACTCATATCAATGTCTGTCTCTTTTACTTCAGAAATGCCAATACTAAGTTTTGGCAGTTTAAATGTAGCCTGTTGTTCCTTGAGCTTCACATCTTTGACCTTCATGTCCACACTGGGACCTTCTGTTGTCACATGGAATTCTTTGATATCACCCAGGGGTGCATCATCTTTTAATTTCATGCTAATTTGTTCTTTTGACAGTTGTAAATCAGGTTCTTCAGCATCTATGTCAACCATTGGCAAATCTTTTGCTACCTTGGATGTTTTACCTCCAAATTTTGGCAAGTTGATAGAGGGGAGTTTAAACTTTATTGTTAGATCTTTTTGTTCAGCCTCATCCTTTGAACGAGTATAACTCTCATCTATCTTTCCTTCTGGCATGGATAAATCATTCTGTGGTACACTGACATCAACTTCCACAGCTTTGATGTCTGGTTTTGACAACTCAACAACTCCAACTTTTCCATCTACTTCATGGCTAGCCAAACTAACCTTCGGTTTAGAAAATAACATTTCTGGAGACGATTTTATTGCTTTCTCAGGTTCTGAATAAACAACATCTACTTTTGGAATCTTAATACCTGTGGTTTCTTGCTTTTTCTTTGGCAGAGATAATTCAGCTTCAGGGTTGGAGACACTGAGAATAATTTCTGGACCTTTTATATCAGGCAGTGCTGTCAGTTCACCAGATCCTGGTAATTTGCCATCCATAGTCGTATTCATAGTTTCCTCTGTGCTGACATCAGGCATTTGAACATCAGCCCTGTCATCAGTTGCCTTTGAAAATGAAATCCCAAATTTTGGAAGTTTAATTGCTGGGAGTCTGAATTTTGTTGGAGAAACTATTGAATCCTTTTTCTCCACATCTACCTCTGTTGTCTTTCCTTCAACATCTTTTTCTGTTACATCAGCTCCTCCCTCTTGTAATGAGCCTTCTACAATTGGGAGAGTTATATCAGCTTCAGATACTTTGATTTCTGATTTAGAGAAACCAAATTTGGGAAATGATATTTTCCTCTTCTTCATTTTAGACTCTGTTTCTTTCATTTCTGCTTGTGGCTCGATCTCAGTTTTTTCATCATCCTTGATCAGACCACTTTCTTCTGCCTTCTCTTTTGACGTTAAGATACCAAACTTGGTCAATCCTAATCCTTTCTCCTCTGGGGCATCCTCTACAGTCTCAATCTTTATGTTGCTGGGTATTTGGTCTTTGCTAAGCTCAATATTTGCATCAATTTCAGGCTTTGTGAATTTGGTTTCCTCCATCTTTGATTTTACCTCTATTTTTTGGAGTTTTACTTTCGGAAGAGAAACATCTATACTTGGCATTTTTAATTTACTCCAGGTTTTGTCTGTTTCAGAACTTTTTCCTTTGGTGTCAACCTCAGATGTTCCTTTCTCGGAATCTAACACCACCTCTATTATGTTATCTTCTTGCTTTGTTAGATCCTCTTTTATAGTGGCTTCAGGTGTTACTTTAATAGATTTCATTCCAATTTTTGGCATTTTCAGTTTTGGCAGTTTCATTTTGTGTGGAGAGGTTTCCATGTCTGTGTCTTTGATTGTAATGGCAGCCTTATCCAAAGATTCATGTGCAGTAATCTTCATTTCATCATAATCTTGTGATGGGGCTTTCTTAACATTAGCTGTGCTACCTTCATCACGTAGCATTTGATCCCCCTCTGTTGGTTTGATGCCTTCATGTTCCTGAAGAGACATATATTTTTGCTTTGTTTCATCAAGGGACATTTTTGCTTCGGTTTTTACCTTTGCCTTTTTTGGTAATTCTATTCCAATATCTGGGAAGCGAATGTCAGGTTTCATTATTTCAAAACTTGGCATGGACACCTTTGCTTTCTTTGATTTAGTTTCATGTCCTTCTCTGACTGCCTTGATAGTTGACTTCTCAGTTACGTCTATAGCAGTGCTGTCCTTTACAGCCTCATCTTGAGTGTCTGCTTCTGTGGCTACTTTGATTTTTTTCTGCTGAACTGATTGCTCAATTGCTTCCATTCCTGGTATTTCGATGTCTTCCCGTTTTGGAAGTTTGAATTTGACATCTGGGGATGTACTTATTTTATCATTCCTTGTCAGCATTTTGTCAGATTTGGATTGTTGGGCTTTTACATTGGTTTTTGATTGGTCTGTCTTTTTCTCAGTTTTAACGGTTTCATCATGACGATGCAATTCAATTTTTGGTAATATGATGACTTCTTCTTTTGTACTAATAGAAGGAGATTTCTGTTTGACTTCTTTGATTGCATTTTCAGGCATACTGAATTCTGTACTTGTGCTTGAAACTTTATAAGGAGATCCTTTAGGTGTCTTAATTTCCATGATTGCGATTTCTCTCTGTACAAGAACCCCTGTAATGTCTCTCTCAGGTAATTTAAATGCAGGGAATTTTGATACTGCTTCCTTTACATCATCAACATTAAACTCTTCAAGTTCCCCTGGAGCTTGATCTGCTTTAGAAATTTTTATTATCTTCTCAATTTTAGGTTCTTTAATTTTTGGAGACTTAAAACCATACTTTGATCTCTTTTCCTCCCTCCCAGGAATCTCAATCTCATCTCGTTTCAGGAGAGGGGCTTTGGTTGGGTCCCTCTTTCTTATAGTTATTGTTTCATGAAGGTTGAATTCAGAGAGATCCACTTTGGGCAATTTAAACTTTGATTCTGATATTTTACCAAGATCACCTGTAATGGCATCAATATTTGCTTTTTGTGTCAACTCTGCAGTGTCTGTTTCCAAATTTGAGATCTTGATGTCTTGAGCATTCGGTTTTGGCTGGGATATGACAGGTGTTGGAGTGCTTTGTTTCTTTGTGTCAATAATAGTTGAGGACATCTCCTTCCCTGTTTTAATCTCAAAAGTGAAAGGGTCTGATGATGTAAACTCAAGTATGTTGGACTTGTTTGCAAAATGACTTGATATGGCTATGTCTGCCAGTGGACCTCTGGTTCGAATTCCATAACTTTCTGTTTCAAGAATGTTTCTTTCTTTCTTAACCTTGTCACTTCCAATCCTTGGGGATTTTTTTGTTTGTTCAAAATCAGACATGTCATTGGAAACCTCAATTTTAGGTATCTTCATGTCTGTTTCTTCAAGCCCTTGGGTCTTCTCAAAAATCTCTTGATTGATCAGCTTGATTTCAGAATCAACTGGATGACCCACAGCCTCTTCTTGCGACATTAGGTTGGGACTGGCCATAATGTTATCCATTATTGATGGCTCATAAGTTCTAATACCACTAGAGAATGACTTTAATTGACTCTCTTTTTCTATTTTAGATATATCCTTTCCTTGTATGCTGATCTTTATTTCAGATCTCTCTCTCCTTTCTTCCCCAAGAGCAACTGTAATATCAGTAGTCTTTAAAGTATTGTTCAAACTGATGAGCTCAGCCTTATGTAGCGACTCAGTCACTGGCAATGTTGGAAATGTAAATTCATTTTTTGTTTTAATAGACTCAGTCTTATCACCTTCATCCAACATATTTGTAATCTCTACCAAATTAGTCACAGACCCTTGAAAGCTGTGCTCTTCAGCTATAATCATAATATTTTGGTTTTCCAAGACCTCCATGTCATCTGTTTTCAACTCTTCTTCATTTTCTGTCGTCTCTTCGACAGACTTGCTCCTGTGAGCTGTCATCTTCATCTTGAGCTTTCTTTTGTGCATCTTTTTCTTGTCTTTTTCATCTGGAGATTTGAGAGG
The DNA here is from genome assembly GCA_026939265.1 of Oreonectes daqikongensis. NCBI lineage: Eukaryota > Metazoa > Chordata > Actinopteri > Cypriniformes > Nemacheilidae > Oreonectes > Oreonectes daqikongensis. The sequence continues at coordinate 5,592,893 of JAOTQM010000049.1, forward strand.
TGACTCTGTGTCACTTGTTGCTGGGCTCATCTCTAATTTTCTCTGTTCTTCAGCTTCAGATGTGCTGTGAGATCTCTTGAATTTCGCTCTGCGTCCCTTGGTAAGGGATGGAAATTTTGGCCAAGAGATGCGATCATGTTGCTTTTTGGTCTTTCTTCGACCTCTCATCTCTGGTCCTGTACCTTCTTCTCCCAAAGCCTCCTCACCCTGTGAATAATCAAAGAAACAGAGATCAATCAACTTCTGAAAAGTCTATTCATTTTCAGTTGTTAAAAATAAAGGACAGTAATTACAATGGCTACATCTGGCCTTATTGTTTCAGCATCTTCTTGGGTTCTTGTTGGAGCTGGTTTGCGTTTCAGACAAAACTCCAATCGGTATGGTTGTGCATGCTCAAGAATTTGGAGGGCATCTTCATATGACACATTATCAAAGTATACTGTAGCACTAAGTATCTGATCACCTGAAATATCAAACAGAAGAACACAAATTAGTATGCAAGTGACATGTTGATTAAAAACACATTTAGCTATACTATATATACTATTAGCTATCTATCCAAAAAATGTATCCTGGTATGCACAATACCTCACCTTCTTTCACACAAAGATGCTTTGAGGCAGGTGACTCTGGTTTTACTTCCTTGATGAAGATGCCATTCTTCCCCCCTCCACTTACAACCAGACCTTCAGCACATCCTCCCTTTATTCTCTTAACTATCATTTCCGACCCATCGTTTTGCGTGTCCTGAAACAGAATTAATTTTGTTCATATTTTTACAATATTCAAAATTGTAAATCAGTAATTACTTTCTTGGACATATGTATTGATGACTTGAGGTGTTTCTGACCTCTGTCTGATTCATCTTGGCTGACGAACGCTTATCAAAAAGTGACCCAAAACCAATCTTTTTGCCTTTTTTGGAACTCTTAGTCGGTGAGTCGTAGAAGTCACCCTCACCCTGGCAAAATTGTTAGTGAAGATACAATATAAAACCAAATTTGAATAAAGCCAAACAAATGAGTCAATGTTGTGTAATGTATAGGTCACCTGCTTGACGTATTTCTCTGTGGTAGGAAATTCCTCGACGGGAGAGGAACCCTGAGGGCGAGGTCTTTCCCCCTCTAAAACTTCAGGCTCCTCACATACCTATTATTATTTACCAATTAAAGTGTTCAAAACAAGAAACAATGAAACATTAATAACTGTATGTTGTATTGTAGCTGAATATGCTTCACTCACTAAATCATCCTCCGTGTCTTGCTCTGGAGCTTTCAGCCTACGCCCATCACCTGATGTGATAAAAAATGCAGAATTAGTACTTGCACTGTCATGATATTTGAGAACATGGGTTTATTATTTCAGCTGGTGGGAAAAGCTTTTATAGAACTTCCAAGAGATTGTTGGCATCAGATCATCTTTAATATTTGTTTATATTTTCTGATTGCAAAGTCGCTAGTGGATCTGTTTTGTAAGGCCAAATATGGGGTATCTGCAAAGATACAAGAGTCCTAGCCATTTCTGAGTGTATTTTGTGTGCATCATTTCCTGGCAGATATTCCCACTGGATCTTAGACAGTCTACCTGCTTCTGTTGTTTCCTGTAAAGTGAGGCACTTTATTGATCTGAAGGGTTTGATTTACACTGCCAGCAATAAGATCAACATGGAAGCTTAGGTTCGATGAATCAGATGTAGAAGGCCTTGAAGTGCATTGAAACAGATATGCTTGTTATTATTATCTGCAGATGTGCTATTATTACAAAAATAGATTACAGTTCAATGTCACTGGATAAGCAAACAATTACTGTACACACTATTTTGCATTTATGGGTACTGTTTGTTTAATGGTAGAAGTAATTTCTTTAAGGTGACCACACACTGTAGGATTTAGGCCAAGATTTGGCCGTCTCAGACAAATTTTGAAAATCCTTAACGATTTCTTAAATCCTAGGCCAAAATCTGTAGTCTTTCATCGCTAGTTTGACATGATCACCGACAGCCGATTAATGATCACTGCGATAAAATTTGTCCTCCGATAAAGTTCTGGCAGTGTTAGAAATTTTGAGCTACTATCCTCCAGTGTGGCGTCTCCTAGGATGACCGTCTAATCAGGAACCAATAGGAGCACAGAACGTGATGACGCAATTACAGCGCCGACAGAGAAGCGGGAACAGAAAAACACACACAGAGAAAATGTGGAAGAGAGTGAGGTGGACCATAAACCATAACAAAGGCTAAAGAGTGTTTTGCTGTACTAGCAACCATTTTCGCGTTCGCGTTTGCACTATAGACTGTAAAAGGTTTGCACGTTTATGTGCTTCACCGTCACGGTCTGATGACGTAAACTCTGGACAAACTTAAACAACGAATTGGTGTATTACCCCCTGGAAAAAAGTTTGGACTTTATCATACAAATACTTGATAAACAAAGTGAAAGAGGTTACCTTCAAACTGATTCATAGGTTTTATCCAGACACATGTTCTCTAAAAAGACTAAAAAATTATATTGATACAAACTGCTCTTTTTGTTTCAAGAAACCTGAAACATCTGTACACTTGTTTTGGAATTGTTGTTATACGATGACATTTTGGTGTGATGTTCGTGACTTTATTAAATGCCATGTGAACCCCAATTTGTGAAAGAGATTAAAGTTATTTTATTAACCTTATTTTTTTGTTAGCTAAGTATTATATCCACAAATGTAAATTTTCAAAAAGCAAACCATTGTTTTTGGTATTTAAAATCAAGATGAAAATGTATTTTGAATCTGTTGAATTTTCTACAAATTTAAAAGCAAAAAGGACAATGAACCTGTTTAAGGACTTGGCACTCAAACTAGACTGAAAGACCCTGGCATGTACATACTTTTTGGTATGATTTGTAAATTAGTGACAATGATGTATTGTTATATGTTTCAATAAAAAAATTAAAATAAATTAATTGGTGTATTACTGCCACCGACTGGTATGCCAGACGATCTTCTTGCGTGTGTCGTACAGTCTGTCATAAGTTACAGGTGAGATCACAGAGTGTGACATGACTTTAACTGAGATCATGTTTGTATAGTGTGACAAGCAACAATCTTAATTAACTATAAAATCGCACAGTGTGCGGCCGCCTTTAGTCGTTATGTTGATTTGACACAAACAGCAATAATCCTAACATGACCATAAAGAAATATGATTCATGTTTTTCCATAGTACAATGCAACGTGCTGGGAACAAGAAACTCTGTGATAAGTTTTACGAACAGTAATACAAACAAAAATTATTCACATAGTCCCAATGCAGAAATCTTAAGTAAACTTATTTTAATGCATTGCAAACAAACAAACCACTTGCAATAAAGGTAACTCTATTATGTTAACAGGAATTATGTTACATCAGCTCATAAAAAAGTGCTAAACTATTTTTGTGCAACACTATGCATAACTAGCTTTCAAAAATATTGCTTGCTTTAGTATCTTACCAAAGGGTCTTTAGTATGCACTGTAATCTAAGTTACAATACAGAAATACTAACAATATTGTCCAAGAGTTTCTTGTTACAACCAATAAAGGTACAAATGTAAATGATCATGTACATTTTATCAATGTACATTTAGTTTAATATTTTTTTGGTTAGTACCCACCTGATGAAGGAGTTATGTAGAGAAATACGTGTTTCACTATATTTCCACAATGCAATTCACCTAATGCAGAGTATAGGACTGTTTATGGGTATAGTGCTTGCTTAGTAGAGCCCTACCCTTTTTGTAGATTTAAGGTATGACACATCCCATTTTCAGGGCCTTGGTTTTAGCCTCTGCTATGACAATAATGTTGAACAAACATTTAAATGTATTGTGTACACATGCACGAATCCACGATTGACTATAATAAAAAAATGTATAGAGATTTTAGTGATTTTGGGAGCAACGTTTGTTGTGTTTGTCCTTCTGTTCTCCAATAAATGTTGCCATTGTTGTTTGTTTAGTTCAAATCTGAGCTGCAGGAAACAGACATGGCAGTAGTGTTCAGGCATTTGAATGCTGATGAAAAAGATTGGGAGATGTTTCGCTCTGTTTTAGCAACACAAAGAAAAGCTGGTAGACTTAAACGGATATCCCACTTTTTTAGCAGGTTCAGTTTACTCAATGCAAGCAAATCTCATATTAACACAGTACATAGATTGTGTGTGTGTTTGTGCATTGCTATATGTGTGTTTAAATACCTGTTACTACACATAAGATCAAATCAAGCAAAATCGATCAATTTAGCAAGCAACAAACTGTGAAAGTAAATTAAATAACAAAGAACTACTTGAATGAATAGTACATTCATAACATAGTTACTCCCTAATCAAATATTTGCTGATAGGGTGCTGCTCTTAAAGTGATAAGAATGTGTTTTAATGACCAAGCTAATAAGTTGCAATATAATTTCTATGACCAGGATAGAAAAAGAGTTTAAAGGTAGTACAATACGAAAAGTACAAGCACAGAAAGATTATGTTTATGGTGTAGGGGAACTGCAATTCATTAAATATATAGATCATTTTATTTTATTGTATGTAGCTGGCATTATTAATATTAAAAAATTATAAGGACATGATATGATCACACAAAAAAGTGGTTGAATTCTTAGTAAACATTTTGATTTCCCAGTGAACATGGGACATAGCTTTGTGAAGTTCTGCAGATACTGAAAATGAAGGAGTGTCATCATTTTGATCATTTCTATAGTAGACGTTTTGTTTAAACATAAAACGACAGATTGATAGATTAATATGACTCATACAGTATTTGCCCAGTGATGTATTGGATATTGTGCAGAGGTGTGGTCACACTTCACAGCATCAGACCAATTAAGTCGGTTATTGTAATTCTGACAACAAAGCATTATATTTTAAGGGTGACAGACAATAAAAACAGAGCAGGACAATTTGACATGTTTTCATTGATGTTTTGAGATAATAGTTCACAAAAGTCTCCAAAAAGTGTGCATGCACACATTTACACAGCAATAGTGTCTTTTATGTTTTTAGATACTCGTTTAACAGTTTTTTAGATGAGATAATAAAGATTAAGTGTATACAAAGAGATTGTTTTTGAAGAATGGGAGATTTAAATCTGTACTGAACACAACAGCAAGCACCATATGTGTAAAAACACTTTATGATACTGGATCTTACTAAATAAATGAGTTTTTAGGTGTGTAGTTTTTTAGAGGCTCTATTGACAAAAATGCAATATCATATACATAACTATGTGTTCAGATGTGTCTAAAACCCTTAATAATATAAGGGAAGCGTTATGTTTTTCATACCTTAGAACAAGCTATTTTTATCTACATACACCACGTATCACCTTACATAAAATTTGCCATGTTAGTATCCCAAACGGACAAACCGCTGTACAGAGCGTGTCTCATAAATATGTTATTTCTTTTGGAAAAGAAGCGTAAACGTGACGACATCTTAATTCTATCACGGCCTCCGTAGTGCTTCGAACTAGAGGTGAGCGAGCGTGAGTGAGCGCTTAGTTGCAATTCGCAACCTCACCACTAGATGCCGCTAAAAAAACCACACAGTGCCTTTAAGTGGAAAGAAAGTAAGAATGTGGAAATGAGCAAAATTATGACTATTAATTACATTAACCATTCATTTTCAGTTAAATATTAAACTATATATGTGATTGATATGACATTATTTGTTATTTTAACACATTTTGCGTTGATTTTGTGTGAAATAAATAAAATGGTTGTGTTAGAAGAAACACAAAATTTGTTGTCCCAGAAATAACACAGAGATGTGTTCAGTGTGTTGTCCTTCACTGAACACAACATTTTGTAAATACTAAGTGGCACTTTGCATGTAGGCTAATGCAATATTAAGAGTCATGGTAGGTCACGACAGATCAAAGGTAAAGTATGATGCAAAATACGTAAAACAAATTTAGGAATTTCCCAATTACTGATCCAGTATTACAGAGCTTGTTTCTGCCTTATAGTGGCCACCTGGGAGGAACTGCTCCTCAGTCACACTAATATGGTGAATTAACTGTTCAGTGAGCAGAGACATGAATTCTGCCTGTTCTGATAACATCATACACAAGACTCTTTCACAGTCAAAATATAATCGAATTTCAGCAACAAGAGTTAAGATAAACTCAAAATCGAATTGGATTTTACCCCATATTAAGAACATGGGACCAAGCTCCCTCATGTTTCCAATCAATCAGAAACAGTAATTGAAACATTTGAGTGCCAGGAAGTTTGTATTGTAATCTCTGTGTAAGTCACTTTGGATAAAAGCATCTGCTAAATGACTAAATGTAAATATGATGTAAAATCGTAATCTGGTATTACATGTGAGGTATTAGAATTGTGCCATGCATCAATACAGGTCAAAAAGTTTTTTTTGAGGAATACTCCACCTAAGCCAACCACATGAAAAAACAAAACACTCTCAACTTCATAGTTTATTCATTAGCAGGAGGACATTAGTGAGAGACTGAGATTTATGGCTGATTTTGAGGTATGGGCTCTAAGTGGATATAATCAATGTGTACCTGAACTATATGGCCTTTCTCTGCTGATGCTGTAATATTTTAAGAGCTCTCTCTCTCTCTCTCTCTCTCTCTCTCTCTCTCTCTCTCGCTCTCTCGCTCTGTCAATGATTTTTCACACCCAGTGGTTGTAAATTTGGATGAAGTTTGGATCAACTGTGGTTATCAGAAATTCACCTTTAAAATGAGGCGATAACATTTCAGGCATTATGGGATGGGATTCAATTCAAGGTTTTGCTGTTCTCATCTTCAGTGTGTCCAGGTCTCAAATTTACAGAGATTTGAGCTGTGCGCCACAGCAGAATGTTGTTTTATATTAAATTATGCTAAAACTCATGCCTTGAAATTACTTTAATTGGGTCATAATTTATTTATTTGGACTATACAGTTTCGTTATAATGTAAACTTACACATATACACTACATTAAAGGATGTATACCATTCTCAATGGTACTCCTTTGGCTTTCCTGTGGCTCAGTGGCTAGATCATGGCACTAGCCATAATGCAATGCTGTATAGTATAATGCAATGCTTTGAATAAAAGCATCTGCCAAATGTGTCAATTCTAGTAGTTATGCTGTCATGAATGTGTAGTATGTGAGATGTTGCTTAAAGTTAATCTCAAGGCCATAAATGAAAACTAGACCCAGACAACAGTTGCCACTTGCATGAATTGAATGAGACAAGGTAGCAGAATGACTTAGAGCTGTTTGGTCAATTGGATTTGATAATAGAGCCAAGTGGGACGTCACTATCAGGTCACTGTTTAGAATAACACTAAAGAAAGTACAAATCATTAATATAGACTCGAAAGCTCAACATTTTAAAGAAAAATTAATACAACGTAAACTAATCATTTATTCCCTAACTTAATGTATTAATACATTGAATAAATATATTTATATTCATGTCCAAAACTTGTTTCTTTTATATGATAAAATAATCATGCCTCAAACTGTAACATGTCCCAGTAATTCCTTAAACTTCAGTCCATACTGTAAACGCACATATACACAAGACTGCAGATGTCGTTAATAAAATACTGCATAACTCCGTTGACACACCCACAACATCCTAGCCACGCCCACTTTACTGCAGACACACCCAGAACACACACAGTGCAGCGTCATCTCAGCAGAGAAACGCAGTGATGCTTGTCAACAAGCTCAGCACCAGTCTCCCTCTAACACACACGTACACTGCCTAACTGCAAGACTACATTGTCCTGCCAGTGCTGCTGTGTGCAGAGATAAAAATAGCAAGCACGGAGCATGCAGAGAGAGAGAGAGAGAGAGAGAGAGAGAGAGCAAGCTAAATAAACAGTGATGCCCACCAGTGGCTGATGCATGCCAGTTGGGAAATGCCAGGTGAAAACAGTCACACATGGTGCCTGTCGTCTGCGTCTCTTTTGCACGCTGTCAGAATTGATGTCCGATCACGTCCTGCCCAAATAACACCAGCTCTGGCAGCTCCGGCTCCCCTTCCTCCTAAAGAACCTGCTGCTTCTTTCCCGAATCCCTCCGGATGCAGACAGAGTCTGAAAATGAGAGTCTGGGCTGGTGTGCGGAAACAAAGTCACCTCTAACTTTGCGTGCGGGAGAGAGGAAGAGAGAGATGTCTTGCTCCATCCACACTAGTTCCCACTACTCAGGAGTCTGCACTCTCGCAGAATAAACATTCGTGCAGCATGATAAAACAATTATAGGGGGTATGGCTGACTTGGGACGGGGCTGCCCTGAAGGACTCAAATCCCGCCTTCTTAGGCATCCCATCACACCTCCTGATCACTTCGACCAATCACGGCATAGAAAACTAGACCCTCGACCAGCTGATTGGTGTTAGACACAAGAAAAACATTCCACCTTTATAGGCATGCGACAGAGATGCGTAATTGGATTTGAGCACACACGGTACATGTTTTCATGTGCATTGGCTGAGGAGAGAGGAGTTGAGGATTTTATCGTCAGGTGACTATACTGCCGTGTACCTGGATGTCTCACATTTCACAACTTCTGTGCTTTTTTGTCAGACAGAGATGAGAGATGCTTTTATCGGAAGACAGGCTAAATGATTTATCATCCAGGGCCTAAGAATAAAAAGTGATGTCAGACCAGGCTGTGATGTCAACCTGAGACCGGCTAGAGAACCACACTAAAACTACATCAATATTTTATGCTTTTATAGAGCAAACAAATAGAAGAAACTCAAATATTAAAGATGACATAGTTTGACATTGTTCTGATGAAATCGGTTTATACAGAAGATTGTTCTAGAAGTGCTTTCAGATTTTTTATTTTTCAAAGTATGAGCTAATTTCATGTGAACTTACTTCTTATCAAACTACTAAATTATTTAACCATATGCTTCCCACATTTTATATATGGAAAAATTCAACGTGCCTTATGCATCTATGAATGCACTCTTGATGTTACGGAGCATTGTAAACAGATTTTTGTATTTAATTCGGCACAGATGTCTGTATGTCTTTATGCCTCTGCATTTCAGACAGGGAGTGGCAGGATGATACTGCATTAGCCCCTGGATGCTACCCAAGAAACTCCACACCGAAATCAATTTAGAAAAACAGAATGTGCCCAGCCACTATGTTTGCCTTCACTATTTCTACCAAAAGTGCTAAAACTGACCATCTTCCTCTGTGAACTGTTCAGTGAACTGTAAGGTAATTCATCCACATTATTTTTGTAATACAGTTCTATATAGTAAGTAGAATATAGTAAATATAGTATATAGTAATATAACACCATGTGTTTTTCATAGAGTTTGAACGTTTTAATATGGTATGACTGACTTTCTTCTGCAGAACACAAAATAAGATGAACGTTGGTAACCAAACAACATTGAACCCCATTGACTCCAATTAAAGCAGCACTATGTAGTTTTTTGACTTCAAAATAATGTCTCTAAAATTATTTAAGTGGTAGAACAACTGTAGTCAACAGGACGAATTTTACTGCCGCTGCTACCAAAAGAGGCTGCTAGCGGCCAAACCAGACTCTGTAACTTTGGTGTTCGGGTAGATACACCAAGCCCTTCCCATCCCCAGCCATTGATCTGCTTTTCGGCACACGTCTTACATGTACATTACATTTATTCAGTTGGCAGACGCTTTTATCCAAAGCGGCTTACAAGTAGGAGAGCATAAAACATTTTGTCAACAAGCTGTACAATACCGATAGTGTACAAGACCATGTTACTAGGAGGATTAAGCTAATACGACGCAAGTCTCAGAACCAACTCAATGGCAATGACAAAGACCCTAAAGAGGGTTTTGTTTGAGGAAGCGAAGAAAAGAAAGAGAGAGTGATCGGACACGAGCCCGATCACAAAATAATATTAGACCGGCACTACTAGTTCACAATTTAAAACCGTAAAGTAGGCGATAGATAATATAATTTTGCCTGTCTCGATAGGTAGCATGTCTTGCATCGTCACAAATGTGTGTAATGCTTGTAAACAAAGGCTAACAAACCAGTAAATGTTTTGTGGTAAAATGTTGCAGATTCCTGATTTCAGATCAGTAATTCACGTAATTGTTGAGCAGTTTAGTTGTTGAGTAGGCTAATGCTATGAGTGGGCTATTGCTAGTCGGCCTTTTTCATAGCAAATTGATTGCTGTTATTGCACATACTACACAAGACAAAACGCCTGGTCATGAGTGTGTTTAATAACTAACAGAAAATAATTATTATCGGAGTTTCCAAAACATATTCCCGTCCACGCGTTGTGGGTGAATACAAATGTACGGTGTCAGTTCCGTCCACTTTGTAAACAAGCTCACGTGTATTGAGCTGAACACAGGCAGCTTTGCGACAGTATTTACGGCACTGAAAACAGAAAATTGCGCTTATCAACCACATGGGGGCAACCGTATGTTCCATGGTGCTGCTTTAAATGGACACAAAATAAATGACAGAATTTTATTTTTAAATCATTTACTCACCCTTAAGTTGTTTAATTGGTTGTAAGTTGTTGTATAAATATCTTTCTTCACATTTACATTTGGTGGACAGTTTCATTTAAAGCAATTTACAGTGCATCAGAGTATAGTTGTCATTACAATATTTGTTGCCTGGGATTAAACCCTTAACTATTGTGTTGCAAGCCATATGCTCTACAGCCACAGGAAGCCACAGTGTCTGTTCCACACGGCTTTGTTTACATTAGCATCAAGTTGAATTCATGAGAATAGGGAAGGATTGTAATCCAGGTCCACCTGGAGCAGGAATTAAATTAGCAGCTTTTTGTATATTAGTCTCAGTCTTTTGGCACCACTGCTCCAACACGCTGAATATTGATCTTTCTGAGTCTCCAGTTTCTGACTCATCCACGACTAGAGAGTGTGTCTTCAATATATGTGTTAAAAGCCTAGGCCCATAAAAGGATAGTTGACCTGCTATCATTTGCTCACTCTCTTATTGTTCCAAACCCTCATGACACAGGACAAAGATGTTGTCATGCTTTCATTTCTTTGCTGAAGGAGATAACATATTTATAAAACACGTTCTGTAGAGAGGTTTGTCCATTTATGGCTACTGAAGAAACAACATGATGCATTCCATGTAAGGGGACCCGCGATATATGTAGATAGAAATAACTCATTCTAAGATAATAAAAACATAACGCTTCATTATATAAGATCTTTATACACCTCAGAAGATATAGTTATGTATAATATTAATATGTATTAATATTACACACAGGTATTTGAAATGTCTCCTCTTGTGTCCCAAGTCATATGGGTTTGGAATGACATTAGGGTGAGTGGATTATCACAGAATGTTCATTTCTAGGAAATTTGTTCATTAAACTGTAGACTGGTTGCACCAAAAAAAGTCATGAAGAGGTTTAGACCTTTTGCACAGGAGGGGTAGTTTGCAGCTTTCCTAGAGGTGCAAATTTCAATCTGCCAAGAAATTTCTTTAAGCTTTAAAAACATCATATGCCTTAAACTGCTTGATTCAATTCCATACTTAACATAACTTTTAAGTTTTAAGCATTTACATACTAATGATATTTACTCATTTTTACCATGAACTGTGAAGGAGAAATGAAGTTATGGTTATGTGTACATATGTTTTATATTTTAGTTTTTTGGTCATTCTTTTTCTCATGATTAAAAATATTTACATGTTTTTTTGATGATAATTAATCAGATTGTCTAATATGGGCCCAAAACAAAACAAAAAAAGATTAAAAAAACATTTTTTTATTAAATATGAAACATTTCTAGACAATGTATGGGTGTGCTGGGTGTCTGGTATCTCTTGAACAAACCAACAGTTCCCACAGCAAGCTTCAAATAATTTTATATTGATGTAGTTTATGATGTATTGTATTTTTTCTACACATTTAGATGTTGTTGTACAGTATAGCTGTGTCCATGTCCAGGGCATTGATTCTTGTATCTTCTGCTGTTTGTAGATGAAACTGATCCTGTAATACGGCATGTGTTTGATGCTGCAGGTTTTTGCCGATTCTGCAGCTTCTGCAAAAGCGATGAGACAAGCAATGATGGCTGCATGAAACAGCACTACAGGAGGCCAGAGCTGCAGGAGACCGTTGGTGAGATACTGTAGGCCAAGAGATGTTCCCAGAGTGCTGATACACGGCAAATCATTTGAACGAGCAAAACCAAATCCTGAACCTGTGGCATAAAAATATAAGGAGGGTTCCACACGTAGGTGGGTTTTGTGACACTCCTTGGTTGTTTACATACTTTTTGTTGTGTGTTGTATGAAAGCAGTATCACAGTAGCCTTGGGTTTACATAAATAGTTTTGTTTTTACATAGTTAACCTCATCTGACTAGTATTCATTCTTTTTGAAAACTATGTGACTTCAGTGCTGTAATGTACTTGCACACTTAAATGACATCATTAATATGTGTGGGTAGAAGTTTAGAGCTAGGCGCTGATGAAATGTAAGCTCGCTGTCTCGTGACTGTATTGATAGAGTTACATTATGAATCTGTCCACTGTTCTCTTGTTCCATGAATGTTGAGGACAAGGTTGGCATGCTTGAAATTCTTGGTTTGTCTTGGAAATTAAAGTGGGAAAAAGAGGACCCTGTTTGTTTAAACTGGAATTTACAATTTAATTTGTAAATAAGTGTTTACTTTAGTAAATGTACACTAGAATATAGTGATGTTGTATAAGACAAAAGATATTTAACCGACTACAATGAGGCCATTCATAACTTGTTTCCGACTGGTATGACATGGGAAATGTTTCATTTACTTGAATTCACCGTCTGACCGACCAAACATGTTGTTATACGAAACAACAAAATATTATTTTATGATATATATTATGCGCTGCATATTTAAAATGCATTAAACTAAACACATCCCTAAGGATGTTGTGAGCCAGAGGACAACTGGAAAAACATCAGTGTCATGGAAATGCAGAATAAACAGGATGAAGATGACATGATTAATATTGTGCTGTTAATTTGTTAGTTCATAAATCAATTTAGAGCTAATTTAATTCATATGGGGAGGACAGATAGTGAAGCTCCCATTTTGCTCTAACCAGGGATGCTCAAGCATATATGTGATGTGTCATCTGTAACCTAAACCACATCAGAAATAGTGGAAACTGGTCAAGAATTGTCATGAAGGAGACACTTATCTTTCAGCTATTTATTACATTTTATTATTAAAGGGGAAGTTCACCCAAAGATACAAATTCTGTCATCATTTGTCACCTGTATAAATGTTGTTGTTTTGCTGAACACCAAAATATACATATTTGGAAAAAAATTCTAACCAAACAATTCTTTTGCACTATTGACTAGTAGTCAATGGTGCCCCAGAACGGTTTGGTTTCCCAAATTCTTCAAAATATTTAAGAGAAAATGTACAAGAGAACGACTTTTAGTTTTTTCCTACATTTTGTTGTATATTCGAGTAAGACTCATATTCACTGACATGGTGTAATTTGCCTTTTTGTAAGTACCTTTAAAGTTTAATTTTGTGTTATTGTTCATTTTGTCCATTTAACCTAAGGGGGAATATATAGGAAATATACCCACCTGGACATTACTTTTTGACCAATATTGTATCCAAATTGTTATATAAATAAATCTTTAATTTAACCTAAATGCTCCCACATATTTGTTTTGGAGTCTTTGAAAGGGAATGACTTGCCAGTTAAGCATTTACCCCTCTACATTTCAAAGTTCATGTTCTCTGCTTTTAAATAATGTTCAGCAAGCCAAAGAGAACACGGTTATACAGCTCAGCTTATGACTCCTCTTACTCATTCAAACAGCAAATTTATTTGATGAGTATTGAAGAACACATTTATATCTGTCTCGCCTATCATCGACATAATTCAGTTGTCTGTGTGCTTACATCAGTCATTGCTTTTTGACTGACCAGAGATGAAACATTATGCTGCTCTCTGATGTCTTTCCTGCATCAATTTTAAATTCCTTTTTATTATTAATTTAAATGTTCTTGTATTTTTTGAGTCACATTTGTGAAGTATTGGACATCAACCAATAGATCATGGGGGGAGTCTGTGGCACCAGTCCGTTACTTAAATTCAGGAACTAAACCTGCTGTAGCCTCTTGAAAGTCTTAAATTTAAAACAATGATTTACTTCAATGATTCATAACTTTTATAACTTATAGCTGCAGGAATGTTGATGACAGCTCTATGCCCTGAATGATGTCATAAGCCACATAAAATGTCCTATGAATACAAATTTAGTTTTTAGCTATTTAGTGGTTATGCTTTATGGATTTTTGTAAAAAAATATTCTTTGTAGATCTATGAAAAGAAAAGTGATGAAAGAAAACACAGAACAGTAGAAATTTGAAAACAGCACTTTGTAACAATTTAGCAGGTGCAGATCTGCTAAATTATTTAGTGTGTTAAATTATAATTAAAAATCATTACAACAAATGACAAAAATGAGCAACGTGTTGATAAGGAGAAACTGGTGGAAAGTCGACATTCGGTAGAGCGGTGTAGGAACAACCTGTATAAAACATAAAATCTGCACCTCTGTGACACAAACTGTGGGTCATGAATGGTAAGCTTCACAAAATTGTAATTTATGGCTGGACTGCCATTTAAAGACCACTTGTATCCATTGGCAACCTGCAAAAACATGTAACCTGGCATAAGGAGCACAATGCCTTGATTTCAAAACACAGTAATTCAACAGCAGTTTCATGAACACCAAATGCCACGGCCTCCTCGGTCACCAGCTCTAAACATACCAGGAAAGCTTCCAGCTCTCTAAACCCTAAAGAATACACAGTACACTAGTGTTGCCAGATCTTTTCACAAAAAAAAAACAAGCAATCTGTTCTGTTAAAGCCAAAATTAGCAACTCGCCCAACTAAAATAAGACTAAATAGCGACCCCTGTGGGTCCAGCAGATTAGGAGGAATGGTCTGTTATCTTTCATATGATTTTCAGTAGCAAAATACATATACCAAATATTAAATGCTAAATTGCACCTGTGGGGTCATACTTTATTAGGCCAAGCAGAAAGCCACATTTAACTGTATTTTCAAAAAAGCCCCAAAATATCAAATCAAGCACAAAATGCATCTAACCATATTTATATGTGAAAAGCTAGATTAATATCATTATAATGATATGACATTTTGTTACGGCCGGTGACACATTTATAATTTATTAGACCAATCTAATCTTTTCTGGGGAAATCTATGATGCTTGGCTTTTCTGTTAATCTATATCTGTCTGACTCAACTGAATTCAAGTGTCTACAGAAGTTCATTTTCTGTTGTATTGTTGCCCTCTATTGGAGAAACATCAGTAAGATGTAGACAACACTGTTGTGAATGTAAATAGATTTATTATTTATACACGTGTCAATGCATAAAATTATACATTTTGGTTATCTCAGAAAATGTTTGCACCAGTATTTATGAATATTAACAAATATTTAGACAGAGAATATAAAGCTTCTTTCTACCGTTTTTTAATAAATACAGTGCACTGTGTTATATTCTTAAGACAACGTTAAATGTAAAAATCATTTATCTTAAAAAAGTGTTTCTTCAACAGACATAATAAGACATAATGTCAGAGCTTATTAAAGATATTAGGAATGTAAACATTGTTAACCTTTTATATTAATTGGGGGCTTTTTGGCCCATTTCTCTCCAGCTCTTCCACAGCAACAGGCCCTGGCTTTTACCCTTAGTGACCACGTAGCGAGGTAGTTTATAGCCATTAAACTGGCCAACTCCATCATCCTTTCCCATAGCAACCAGCATCGTCACATTTCCTTAAAGGAAACAAACTATTGATGAATTTTCCAGGAGACAGAAAAATATTGATGTCTGAGCTTCTGTACACAAGTAAGTAGTTTTGGCTGAAGTATTCAGCGCTCAAAAATTCACTGTGGACAGTTCAATACAAGACAGAAACATGAAAACAATGTTTTTATTACCTGGCTGGTATGAGGTCAGTGCTTTTCCAGATAGACTGTTTATAATATTGGTCGCAGCTACTCCAGCATGAAGTCCAGCGTGATATGCCAACTTGGGCTCATTGACATTGGCACAGTCACCTACAGCATATACATTGTCAAAGCCATCCACTTGCAAGTGTTTGTTCACCTTCAAAGCCCCAGTCTCTGCTAAAGACGCACCTAATGAGAGCACAGCATAGGTTTCATGTTAGTTCAGTAATTTAGTTGAATTAGAAATAACTAAAGTAGGGGAAAAAATGAATTGGGATCCAATTTCATATAAGTAAATAACATTCTCTACGCAAATGAAATAGCAGGTGATCCTAACCTCATTAAAAATGTATAGGGCATTCATCTATATGAAAAAGTAATGAGGGCATCCTGATCATTTAGATGAAGGTGTTTTAGCTGCTATACAAAAAGCTTTGGTAAGAGCAAAGAAACTAAATAGTCATAATACTGAAAGAGGTCCTCTGACAAACAGATCCACCAATGACTGAGGTAAGCTGGCACATGTCATGCATAAGGTTATCGAGTCGCTTCATTACTTTTAACATATAAAAAACAACACTTACTCAGAGCGGAGCGGTATGCTTCGGAGTTGACCTTACTTCCAGTGCAGCAGATGACCATGTCGCCCGTGAACTGCTCGTTCTTATTGGTCTTGACCACCATGCCATTCCGACACTTGTTGAACTCCAGCTCATCCAGATTTGACACTTTTTGTCCTGTATTTGTGTAAATAGTGAAACACAGCACAATATAAGACACTTTTTACATTCCAAACCCTAATAAAACTCGGTTGCCTTAAATGTTTGATTAAAGGTATAGTTCACCAAAAATAAAAATTCTCTTGTGATATACTCAAATCTTATTGGTTCTTGTGTGTTTTGTGACAAATATCATATGACACAAAAACGAGATACACAATGAGAATTATAAGATATTTTTTTAGTTAAGCTATTTCTTTAAGATTGTTAATGTATTACACTGCACCCCATCCATAAATCACTGTATTTTAGACTAACACAGTTAACCGTCATAATTCAGTTGCACAATATATTGTTAACATATTTTTTTATGTATATTATAGTGAATAATTCTAAATAACATTTTTAACATTTCTCTGAAAATGGCTTATATAACACAGATGTCTATAAATAACTGTTTAGTGCAAATAAATCATATTTTATTTGTGAAATAATTTGTTCAGTTAGTTTTTCATTTAATATTCCATTATTTTTAAATATTAGTTTGTGTTAAAATCATTAAGATAAACTATAGAGATACAGGTATAACACTTTATATCGCTGTAAAATGTTCAGCAATTATTGTAACATGAAAATGTGTCTACTGTGATTTCTTCAGTTCATAAGGCAAAGCGTGATGCAAAGGAGCTCAAGGTAGATGCTGCTAAACAACCGCAACATGTAACATGAACAAACTGAATTATTATTACCCAGCAACAGCTCCACCCCCTTTTCCAGCAGCACCTGCTTGGCTTGTTCTTTTACACTCGGGAGCAGTTCAGGATCCGCCAATTCCTCACGCGGGTGGATCAGAATCACCTAGATTACGGATACAAACAGGCTGTCATGCACGGCATCTTTTCACCATAACATCATACAACCTGGCTGCACAGACAGTCACCTTCTTGTTTGGAAATTCTGTCTTGACCTCAGCAGCCATTTCAACCCCTGTGGTTCCACCGCCAACAACCAGGATCGTGTTTGCTGCCTGGATCTGCAAAATTGGATGTGAATGTACGAATAAATCCAGACTCTACATACTGTACAGACTGGTTATGGTTACAGCTCCAAATGTACACCCTGAAAAGCTTGAAAAGCAGTAGGCAGACTCACCTCATTTAGAAAATCCTCATACTTCTGAATAGCTGACTGGTAGTTTTCCACAACATTGTGTTTTCCTGGGAAAGGTCCACTCATTCCAGTGCACAGAATGAGGTGTGAATAACGTACTTCCTGAAAATGTATATCAGTAAATGTACATGCAAACGTGAGGATTGTGTTTTCGCGTATTTTCGTTTTCATCTGCTCGTACCTTGCCGTTGTCGAGCACAACCGTCTGTGTTTCCGTATCAATCCGTATGACTCGCCCTTGGAGGAAATTTAACCCAAATGTTTCTTTGTATGGTATAAAAGTCTTCTTGGCAAAACCTGCAGGAACACATACAAAGCTGTCCAGTTATTCCAATAATACACTGTTTATTTCAGATTTTGCAGGCAATTGTTGCATACCACTTTGAACAGAGGCACGTAGAGATGCAACGTTGTGATGGAAGGCATCTAGGATGTCGATAAGCATAAATGGCACACCGCGGTGCTTGAGGTGTTGAGCAGCTGCAATGCCACCGAAACCACCGCCGACGATAACCACATGGACGTTCTGGTCAATAGACAGCTGCCCACCCATAATGTTTCCCTGCAGAGGAAGATAAAAAACATTTTTGTATAATTTGTAAAGTAAGATTGGTTGCGGTGTGTAACACACATTAAACATGACATTATTATGTAAATATATTATATAATAATGAGTTGCATTGAGCTTTTGAGCTCAACAGCTTAGTTCAACTTTTCCCTCATTCTGTGCATTCCAAGGATTCCTGCCTTAACTGTACATAGTTAATACAAATAAATCACTGTCTCTTATATTCTATAGACGTGCATTAAATGGTTTTAATGCACACCTTCCAGCAAATCAGAATCCAGTATTCAAACAGAGACCATGGTATAATTTTCTGTATAAACGTCAGTATAACATTATGTAAGAATGACAAACTTTGAGCGATTTAAATAAATGTACCGTGAGAAATACTAAACCGAGTAAAAAAATTTCCAGCTTGCTAACTACAGAGAAAGAATGTCAACGTTAACATTTGGCATTGGCATTTGCATGTCATTGTCATGCCATTTCAAAAATACGAGCCATTTTAAAGCATAAAGTACTCAGACACTTCGGTCTTCAGTCAGTGCTCTCGTGCACGCGCACACAGCCGCATCTCAAGATGCTCGCAACAAGTGACAGATTTAGTTATTTTTCGCAACTTATTTATTACACATAAATGTTCAGATACACACACAGATATGCTTAAATGCCTGTCTTGGCGACTATATACTTAAGGAATAGGCTATTGAACTATTAAAAGTGTGTCTATAATATGGTATTAATGTTATAGTTTCATGAAAACATTTTGTATGCAAAGTTTAAGTCATCAAAAAAATAATTCATTTATTCAATTCATTTTTTATATAGTGCTTTTTACAATGTGTATTGTTTCCAAGCAGCTTTACATGAGAAAAGAAAACACAGAAAGAGGCAAAATACACTGCAGTGCAATAAATAAGCAAGGGTCTAATAAAGCAATGTTTTAAATGTTATAATGAACATTGTTTTATTGAAATTTAGCAGCTAATCTAGAAAAGAAATTATGAAAGATGTTATTACACATACTTAACATAGAAATGATACTTACCATTCGCAAGCTGTTTAACTACAATACAGGACATAATTTTAAATTTTACACCAGACTTATATATCGTTTAAAAATATCGGTTATCGGCCTACTCGGTCTGTAATAATCGGTATCGACATCGGCCCTGAAAAACACATATCGGTCGATCTCTAGTCAACGTATATAAAATAATTTACACATCCGTTCATAAAGTCATATTCATAATCTACAAACACGAACGACATCATAAGATAAAAAAACAAGCTCGTAATCCTTACATTAAATATACTTACCTAAAGATATGTAGATATACTGTATGTATGCTCCACCAGTTCCTCCACACGGAAGAGTCATCAACTCTCTCTGTTATATCCAATGGCAGCGCGAGGAGGTGTAATGGTGGTGGGCGGGGCTTCTTATGTGTTGAAGGAAGTGTTCTGCTACATAAAGATTAAAACAAAAGCTGCATTTCCTCGCGCAGATGTAAGAGGGTCCATGCGAAGGTTGACAATCGAAGATCACATTTGAAAATCACATTCTCGGAGTCGGTCTGTAGATTTGTAGTCAGCGTCAACACGGATAGGCTGTTTACAGATGAATCTTCTAATATTACAGTACAGTGCATATTACAGTGAGAGGTCATGTAGTGCTGAGTCACTGTGACAGATACAGAGAGATGACTTATTGATTTGACTTAAGTATGATTAATATCTTCCCTAAAATGGCGCACATTTCACCTTTAGTTCAGTTATCAGTAAAACAATGTTGTAGTCTATATTTTAATAGTCCATTTAAATCACATAAAATAGGCAAAGTTACTTGAAAATGCAAAAAACGGTCTTTGCCAGAATGTCTTGTCACATGAAGCAACTGAATTATATATAATAACTCCCGGAAACTGAAACATAAACTGAGATTTAACTTTGTTTTTTTATAGTGAGTATGGTAAAAATGTAGTCACGTCGTGGAAGTTGCCCCAGTGTATGGAAGATTGTCTCTTGGCGCACGTTTGCCAGCAGATGGCGTTAAATACTGGCTTGACTGGCTATAAAAATACAATTTGTCAAGGGTGTGTCGAAACATTTAGAACTTAATTAGATGAAATGTTAATTGATGTAGATTCATTTGAGTACAATTTTTAAATGTTACACAATATGAGCCTATGGCTATACAGAGTTGGCTGCCAATGGATGGTGCAATACTTTTTTGTGTAGTTGGACTCAAAGGCATAGATTCGAATGACATACATGTGTGACATACATTCCACCGAATGGGTGCCTTTACTTGTAACTCTTCCATATTAAATTAAACAAATTAAAACCTTTTTTTAACACTGAATCTTATAACACACATATTTTACCATTTAAAATGTGTATTGGTCAATCTCAGAAAGCGATTTAATTTTTTACATGGTTTTTAAATGGATGATAGATGCATTTTTGTTACAGGACTGAGTTTTTAGCATAAAATTAACAAATACATGAAATAATGGTGAACATGCCAATGAGGACATTGAGGACAAATTGTAGTGATTTAGCAAAAGAAATTCATAAGCAAGTAACTTCTAAGAAATAATTTAGGTAATGGGAATGTATGTTGAGATTGACCCTCTCCAGTCATAGCTCAAATATACAACAAAGAAAATGAGAAAAATACCTTTTGTTATTCACATAGCATTAGAAGACCAAGATGATAAAACTTATTGCTCTAAATATGTTTTGTGGAACATTTTAAGGTTTTCAGAGGTGAGGATGTGTTAGAGTAACAGGACTGAGTGAAAACCTGGGGACACTATATATCTAAAATATTAGACATTTTTTAAGCATAGATGGAATTAAACAAAATGCAACAACAAATCATATTTTTGAGGGATTTAACCTTTATATTTCATTGTAGCTTTCCTGTGGCTCAGTGGTTAGAGCATGGTGCTATAGCTACGCCAAGGTCATGGGTTCCATCCCAGGGATTGCAGATACTTAGAAACAAATGTATAGTTAAAATATAGGATAAAAGCATCTGCCAAATGCATAAATGTCATGTGGTAAAGTATAATGATATATAGGGGTACATTTTTAATTTACAGTTACAGTTAAGGTAACAACAATACGGTGCTAGCTTACGTTTCATGCCAGAGTTAGGGTCTGAATCTGGGGGTCGTGTTTGACTGTCAGTACAGTGAGTCCACCGCCTGACCAGCAGGGGCTGCAGATGGAGCATCAGTGCACGAGCAGGGACTCTCTGCATACTGAGCTGCTACAGTTCGGTGAACGGACGCGCGCTCGGGGGATGAGTGCGAGTGTCTGTCCTGCAACCGCGTACTTTTATCCCGTAAAGTGATGCGAAGAGAAGTTTAAATGGCGAAGAGTCTTTCTGTCTATCACCGTTATTTTTCTGACCATATATTGATAGTGCGGAACCGCAACTGATGTTGGTCAGAAAGTGACTTTAACGGGAACGGAGGCATCGTGAGTTTAACGGTAAGATGATTCAACTTGTGTCGGTGTTCTTACGGCAAACGAGATTTATTTTGTAGTATATGCATGTATCTGGGCTCATGGTTTTGTGGGAAAGTACCACGATTTCTTTTGTTTTACGTGAGTCTTCCCCCTCGTTCCCATGGTGAAGTGTATACCAAACCCGCGTGCTGCATTGTGGGATACCTGTAGCCTTCTATAAGCAGGGGTTAGATACGAATGCTGTTAACTGGTTATGTCTTTCATTGTTATTCTTTGATATTCACACCGATTTTCACATTGATACAATATCTGTAATTTTTGTGAAGTTTTAATAGTGTGAAAATATTGCAACAGCTGTATAATAAATAGGTGTAAAGTATCTAAAGATCCTGTTTTGAGTGGCACGGATGTTTGTGGTTTAAAAAACTAAACTAGTCAGATTTACTGTCTTTAAATAACTATATATATTTTTTTTAAATTAACCATGATTTAACTGTAGTGGTAGCAATATAGTTTTTTTTAATAAAACCATACTAACAGCAAATGTACAATATTCTCACTACAGTCACTATAGTGTACAATACAAATAGTATTCAATAGCGATAGAGGCTATTTTAGGTTATGCTGTAAGCAGAATGGATTTTACAATCTTGATTCTGTTTTGCATTTATTGCATTCTTTCCTCCTTAAAAGTTACGACTACTGATAAGCAACCCAGCCCTCTCATTGGCTCAAAACACTGAGGCATTTGATATGGATGAGTACTTAAGTTGTTAGAATAATAGACTTATTGCCAGTTGGACCAAAACAATGTTATTCTTAGGCACACTGATCTATCTTTGCAAAACTAAAGACACCTAAAAACACAACATGGCACCAAGCAGAAAAGAGTTAAATGAAAAAAAGTATGAATATGTCAGTTGCATAGCATACTAATAAAAAGCCGGTTTACTCTGTGTTTGTAACTAAGCAAAGACTATGATAAGCTGTTCCTCTTTGTAGTAATGCAAGATTGACCACTAACCTTGTTTGTTACTGATAATTCTGCATTTACAGAACTTGCAGTCAGTTCAGAATGTTGTGGGATGGATGAGGAGGAGCAGAACCGCTATGTGTCCCAGCTGAAGGCTGAATTCGACAGCTGTGACACCACAGGCACAGGTTACCTTGACAAAGAGGAGCTTACTGCCTTATGCCACAAACTCAGTTTAGATGGCCATCTCCCCTTGCTGTTGGACACTCTGCTGGGTCCACAGCATTATGCCAGGGTAAGAACGGCTGTTTTTAGCCTAATTCTGCATCTGATATCATCAGACAATAATATAACCTGTTGCGTCATGTTGCAGGTTAATTTTGAGGAGTTCAAAGAGGGCTTTGTGGCTGTGTTGTCGAGGTCTTTGGATTTCAGTACATCAGAGGAGGAGAGCAGCTATCTTGAGCCAGGTATTTAAATAGCATTTACATTTACATTTACATTTACGCATTTGGCAGACGCTTTTATCCAAAGCGACTTACATTACATTGTACTATACATTTGTACATTTTTGTATAGTACTATACATTTGTACATTTTTGTATAGTAAGCAAGTGGGGGTTAGGTGCCTTGCTCAAGGGCACCTCAGCCGTTACCCGCCAGCGCTGAGAATCAAACCAGCAACCTTCTGATCATGAGTCCAACTCTCTAACCACTGGGCCACGACTGCAGATAGAATAGCAGATGGAAGATGTTTATACTGTTTGCCTGCAGGGTTGCTTTTTGGATTTATCATTATGATTAATCTGGACCTTGGTTTGTTGATGAAGTCCAGTCATTTGAAGGCTTCTGGTGATGTTGCCTAAAATCTTATTTTCAGTTCATTTTGTTAATCAACAGCCCAGTGTTTATGGTTATGTATGTTATATTCATGGTAAACAGTTTTGAAGAAAAACCTGTGAATACATGTATATATATATTTTTTAATGAGATAATGTAAACAAACCACAGTTAAAGATGTTTGTTAAGGTTTATAAGGGATAAAACAAAGCTTTACTGGTCAAAATTAAGACAAGAAGCATTTGGATATTTTCTGGTTGTCGAATTTGTCCATAGAGCTATGAAGTGACAATTCTGGTTTTAAGAAATGTCAAAAAAGTCAACTTAGTTTTGAGGACTAGCAACAATGAACAAAGTACTTTGAAGGCCACCTTATGACAAGAGAAGAATGTTTTTATCTCAGTAAATGAAGATAATTTTAGGTTTGTCTTATCATGTATGTTTGATATCTTACAGCATATTGTACTGTTGAAAATGCTATAAAATGTATAAATCCCTTGAAGTCAAGCTTGACATTTTAGTAGATTAAAGATAGTCTGGATATGTCTATAGAAGGTTTCAAAGCAACAACATAAACAAATGTTGCTGCACATGCAAACTTTTGTGGCCCAAACTTCCGGTACACATCGACAAAGAACAAAGTCCCTGCAGATTATTACTGATAACAAGTAAATTACATTAGCTAGCAAGTTAAAAGTATGTCTAGTCAGTATGATTTTGGGTTACCAGTAGAAGAACCATTTCTTGGCTAAACTTAAATGTGACAAAGTTACCCGACAAATTGTTTATTTCATCAAATTAATACACAATAAAATTCAACAAATGTTTTTTTTAATAAAATTATTATACAATAATGTTTATAGGTATATATAACATTTTATAAAATATAAATAGTTATATTATTAGCCACTAGCCAGACCAAAACAAAACAGCATGTTTACTCTTGTGCATTGTATCATTTTTTGATTTAGAATAGTAGTACATGAGGTACCTGCTAAAATAATTGTTTTGGCTTTTAAGTTAGATTTTGATTGAGCAATGCATCTTCTGTCAAATCCAAAATATAGTTCACTTAGTTTACTATGTGTCAGCATGCATTTGTAGTTTCGGGCAGAAATAAAAGGGTATTAGTGCTCAAGGCTGCATTTACTGTAGTGAACAATAATATCTGAAACGTGTGATGGGAAACAGATGTTAAACTGATCCTTGCTTTGGACATGCTTTCATTCTATTTTAAACATGTTTCATATTTTATTAGATGTTCATATTTAAAATATATCCACGGATATAACGTAACATATATTTTGACTGCTTTCTTATTTTATTCGAGACATTGCTATTGTCTGACAGGCATCGTTTCCATGTACTTCTAGCAGTCCCAGAAGAAGTGAAGCCTAAATATGTGAAAGGAACCAAAAGGTACGGCCGGCGATCACGACCAGACAAGAATGACTTGGAGCTTGCAGCCGACTCTGAAGACTCACCAGCGTTTGACAAAGTAGAAACAAATGGTGTGAGGAGAGCCAAGCTCAGACGCTCCACCTCACTGGAGAGTGTTGAGGTAAACTATGTAAATAATCTAAATGCCTGTGCCAGTTCCAGTAGAAATCAAAAAGCATTTCAGGTTTTTACTTGATTGTACTAAGAATCTAATTCACTTTGAATTCAAGTGTGAATGCAGATTGAAATGCAAATAGGTGTGTCTTTATAGGATGCAAACAGGCATTGTTAAACAGGCATTAGCACCTAATGTTTACACTGCATTGTCCTTAAAGTGTTGTATTGTTAGTGAGTTGAACACCTGATTGTAGTGAATGGGTCTGGTCTGGTCTGGTTTTCACAGACAGGAAGTGCGACATTGTGGAATGTGCAAGTGCTGCTGGCCCCCACCTTCACCAGACTTTAGTTTTACTTTTGGCTCAGGATCAAACGTGGTTCATTTCACATTCTCTCTTATTCTCTCTCCCTCTCTCTCTCTTTCTTTTTCCAAAGAGCAGGAGGACTTATAAAAGAGGTCTGTTTTATTCTGCTGTGTCTGTGCTTTTTCATCTGGAGTCATTTTACAGTGCCAGCCTGGAGAGCCGGTTTAAATGCAAACCTGAGCTTTTCAAATGCTCAGTCCTTATATTTTGGATAAAGTATCAGTTTGCCTTGGCACTAGAAGTAAATAATGATAATACAGGGTTGCCACAGTGTCCCTACAGAATGTTACAACTGCAAAATTGTTTTATGGGGGAGGGAAGCCTCTATTGTTCAAAGCATTTTAAGTTTTAAATAACATTGTAAATTGCTGGTGTTGGCAAGGACAACCACAGTTATTACTGGTTGTTTGAGCAAATCATTGCCTTTTACTTGTAACCCTTTCCACACATTTTGGTGAAACTGTCATGAAAAATGACTCAAATTATGTGTTCCTGTAGCTCAGTTTATGGAGCATGTGTTTGATCCCTAGGGAATTTTGATCAAAAATGCAATCGACAACATAAACAACTGCACATGCACACTTTGTGACCCAAACTTATCTACCAGTACACATCCACAAAGAATCCACAAGTGAAAGAAGTAACAAGAAAATGACATTAGCCTGCCAAGGGCATACATGTAAATTGATAGGGAGGTTATGCTATTATTGTCTTTTATTGTAACACATTGCAATGTGTTAAAACCACAACACCTTAGTATCTGTCAGACACCCAAAGCACTCATAGCAAGTAGTTTTGCATAGTTGCCTTTACTCTTCAAAAAATAAAAAGATTCTAGTTCAAATAATGATGCTACCAAAATTGAGAGTTCTTGTAAGAGTAGGTCACAGTCTGCAGTGGTGTTGAACCATCAAATGCAGTAGCAAACACAAAAGCATGCTGGTCCATCACAGGACAGTTTATGTTGGCAACCACCAGCATTCAGTGTTTATCAACTGGACTGCCGGACTCTGTTCGGTTTGGTGATGGTGGAGTTTTCAGTCAGGATTAGAGGTCTGGGTGGAGCTCAAACTCACACATGGTTTGTTTGTAAAGCATCAGCTGTGGTCAGAAAGTCTGATAATGTAAAACAAGGGAAGGGTTTGGCTATAATTTGGCGTGCCGCTTCCTCTAACTGTGCCTCTCATTTTAGAAATGCATACTTGCATACCAGAGCTCTCACTCCTTTTTTCTCTCTTTCTCATGGCTCTTCTTTTCTGTTTTGTGACTATCCCATCCTCCCTCTCCTTTTTTTCATTCCGATGTTTTGAAATATTTAGACCTTTTATGTAACCCAGTGCGGGCACTTTCAATGGACGAGAGAGATTACATGCTTTCTAAAGGCACTCTTGTCAGAAGTGATTTCATGTTACAGGCCAACTCATCATGTTTGGATCAGTAATCTCTTTTAAACAGTTAATGTTCACTGGTATTTTACATAAGCATTATGTAAAAGGATTTAAGATTTAATTTGTCCCTACTCCCCGCTTGTGATGTAACAGGACGCTGTTATCAAAAATGCACCATAGTTGTCTATGGTATGATTATACAAAACTTGATGTTTACTTTCTGTTTTAGGTGAGCTAAGGTTTTAGATGTATGTATAAATGAACAGATGACATCTTCCCAGATATACATTTATGTAAATGCAAGGAAGACCAGTTACAATATAGTAAGCAAATATTATGATCTTGTATTTTACTGTATCTTTACAGTAAAAGAAATTTACAAAAAAGAATCACAATTGACATTATTTTAATTATGTCTTATGTATTCACACATATTAAAAATATTTGTGCTTATAATATTTTTCCACAATGTTTTTCCATTTATAAAACTATTTTCTTTAGTTGATCTAGCCCTTTTTTTCCAAACCCATTCCTCTAAACCACCTGGCTTCATAGTATTGTAAAACCCACTTTCCATGATTTAGTCAAATCCCAATGGACAAAATCAAGTTCCACCCTGCATTTTTCCCTCAACAAAATATATCATATTTTAGTGTAAAACTATGGAGGTACGACTGAATGTTGGCTTTTTAATTTTTAATTGTTTTCTGCTGTAGAG
This sequence comes from Oreonectes daqikongensis, assembly GCA_026939265.1. Lineage (NCBI taxonomy): Eukaryota > Metazoa > Chordata > Actinopteri > Cypriniformes > Nemacheilidae > Oreonectes > Oreonectes daqikongensis. The sequence goes on from JAOTQM010000049.1 coordinate 5,620,686, forward strand.
TTTTCAGGGCAGTTAAGAACAGATTATGGTTCTCCATTATATAAGTATAATTATGTCCAGTAAGGAAGCATGCTTACATTTTTGGGACTCAGTCCTGATGTGCACATTCGCAATCCTGAGCACAGGATATATATTCCATATATTTTGTGACATTAATGTGAGCAACAGCACTGCTTGTTTGTGTAAATTATTAAACAGGGTCAAATTAATATTGCATACAAGATGTGTCACCTTTTCATGTCCTGTAAATGATTTAGTTTTAAAATATCACCTTTTCACACAACAGAAAGTGAGAGAAATTGTTGCTGAATGGAATCTGTACCCGGGTGGACTGTAATTGCATCAACCAAAAGAAGCTTTAAAATATAATTATGTACCAAAAAGTGTTACTTCTGGATGCAGCCCTAGTCACTAGAAACAAAATGGCATACCGTAGTTTTCTTTTGCATAAGATGTTTTCCTTCATGCAAACACAGTGCAACACAAGGTTGAGTGCAAAACAATCTCTTAGTTTCCACTTTGCTGTGAACAGTTATGTAATGCTGTTCATATTCAAAGCTGATGATAATTGATTGTGGCTTGTTCCACATTCAACTGGGTTACATCTCTTCATGCCTGAGGCAGAACTTTCTGCTATTCTGATTAGTGCATTGTGTTTAATATATTTCACCATTGTGGTACACTGATCAACCCATAGATGTCTTGCATATAAGAGAAACTGTTGCCCACCACTGGATGGCACTAGCACACAAGTAAAGACTTAATTCACAACTCGACTTCACCTGCATTCAGCCTATTACATTTTCAATAAAGAAGTAACTTACAACACAGGTTGTTTAGAATAGCACTACCATACTACTCAGTGTTTCTGCAGTATGTGTTCTGTGCACAATATGTCCTTTTTCTGTTTATAAAATACCTATATGACATGCCAAGTTTGCCAAAGTGTGCACAACATAGCATAGACGGTTCATAACAATGATTCCCATAATGCAGTGTGCTTAACTTGACCATATATTTCTGGTTTGATGAATGAACCAGAAGCATCTTTCATATTTTTAAACAATTTTGATCAAAATGTTTATTGTTTGATAATGTGTATTGTTTCTTAAAAGTGCTAAATTCATCATATATATCATCACATTACAAATGTGTCCATACACACCAATTTGTACCCTGGATACTGTTGAATAACGCTTAATCTCTTTTTCATCATTAGAGAGAGATTTAACAGGCTTTATATGAACAAGCTTAAAGCATTTTACTAGGTTCCGAGCCTCTATACTGATGTAAGGAATGACTTTACTCTTGAGCTTGTTTCCTCTGTCTCTGCCAGTTTTCCCCTCTAGTCTTCCAGAAGTAACACTGCCATTGTACTGTTCTCTCGCTTGACACAGCACTTCAGTCAAGAATATTTACATATACATTTTGGCAGATGCTTTTTGAATTTACAGAATTAGTTTAGAACAGAATATACAGTACCTTTATAATAAATAAAAAACTCAATAAGCCAGAATCAAGTCACAATGTGCAAAATAAATGTGGTTAGGCAAAATGTCGGAAAAGCAGGGGACAATATATATTTAAAACACAAGCCACAAATAGTAAAATTTATGACATTTTTGTTAAACATAACGTAACAATACTGTGCCACTTACTAGACCATATCTCGCCTAAAAACTCTTTTTAAAACTACTAGATAATAATGAATTTTTTTAACAAAGGGGAATACAGCACATCCGTTACCAGTTAACTACCAATAAAGTTACTTTATTTACCGCATGTAAAGAAGAAATGCAATAAAGCATCTCACTATTAACTAAAAAAGTTCCTTTCACCTTTCTTTTCTGCGCACTTTTTCTCCGTCCTCCTGACGCGCACGCTGGCTTTCAATGCAGAGAGTGACACATTCCACAAGTCTGCTCTGAGCTTGCTTCAGCATTGCCTTTGTATATAATCTATATATAAGCTGATATATTGATTAGCCTACTTCTATGCTCTTTCTATATCTGTGTGTTTGTAGTATGTACCTTTTGAAGCACTACGGTGGCTGACACAGGACAAAGATCAAATTTTTACATATGATAACATATTTATTCCATGTGGGAGGGGGACTCGAGGGGATTCGCTGTGTGTGTAGATAGGAATAGCTCATTCTAAGATAATAAAAACATAACGCTTCATTATGTAAGCTATTTATACACCTCTGAAGACATAGTTATGTATATTATATTGAATTTCTGTCAAAAGATCCTCCTTAATCTTACACATTGCACCTTTAAATTATATTCACAGTTGCAGTATTCATTAAACAAGTATTTATATGGACTTTTAAACTCTTAAATTAATTTTGTTACAGAGTCTTAAGTCTGATGAGGACACTGGAAGCAACAAGGATTCCACACACCACTATTTTGTGGCACAAGGTAGATAAATATTACTATATTGTGGAACAGTAAAATTAAACACTTAAAAAAAACAGCACATGACTGTTTTCTTTATTTTTTTATGTATCCCGAAGGTCAGTTGAAGATCTGGAGTCAAGATGGAACAGGAAGTCCCCAGCGCTCCCTCGATCTCCCCGAGCAGGAAGTGACAGACGGGCAGGTGAGGGCAGTATGGGCAGAGCTGGGGGTCGGAGCTGGAGGATCACTGAACCGTGAGGAACTGTCACTCGTCTGTGAACACATCGGCCTTAAGAACCTACAGTCTGAGGTACAGTTGCGTGTTCTCAAAGTTACGCTTCGATGGTTTGTTTAGTACATGTCCATATAATGTCTTTATGTGTAGGATTTAGATGCTCTCTTCAGGAAACTAGACAGAGATCAGGATGGGACAGTCAGTCTGAGTGAGTTTCAGAGCGGTCTGTTCAGACCACACCATCACGCTGTACCCATCTCTACCTCCACCCCTGCCCGGCACAAACCTCAGCGTTCCATCTCAAAGGTCAGGATCAAACCTCTTTGCTGTTAAAAAGCTCAGCTTTATTGAACAGTCTCTCAATACTGTGTGTTATTGAAAAAAGTGTGTTATTGTCATCTCTGTGCGAATGAAACTGGTCGTATGCAGTGTGTATGTTTTTTTTTATGCACTTTGTGACTTTTATATACCTTATAAGATTATGTTGAGCTGAATATCGCTGCTGTCCTTATGAAACCTTGTATCTCCATATTTTGTGATTTGTTTGCCATAAATCATTATTAGTCCCCCTTTGTGTTTGTCACTAGTTTTTGCAAATATTTAACCAATAAAATTTATTAAAAAGTGCTTGCACTGCAAAACAAAAATTGCTTTCTTACTTAGTATTTGTATCTTGTTTTCCAGTAAAAATGTCAAAACATTCTTGAATCCAGATGCATTTTTTCGATGAGCAAAATGACCAAGAAATTAAGTCTCATTTTTAGGCAAAAAAATATTAAATGTAAGTAAATTTGTGCCTAAAACAAGCAAAACAAATGGGGTAAGAAAAGAAAAAAACTTGAATTAAGTTTTACCTTCTCTTAGTCAATAAATTCAAGATTATTTATCTTACCCCACCCTCACAAATTTACTTAAATGTAATATTTTTTTGCCTAAAAACAAGACTTATCATCAAGAAAATGCATCAAGAAAATGCATCTGGATTCAAGAATTTTTTGACATTTTTACTGGAAAGCAAGATAAAAATACTTTATAAAACTAAGAAAGCGATTTTTTGCAGTGGTCAACTTTGACAACACATTTGGACATCCATTAACTACACATAACTTATGTAGATATTAAAATCACTCATTAATTGTGATATGTATATTGCAATAGCCATTTGCGATGCAATATTTTGATGCGTCTTGCAACCTTATCCTTTAGTTTACGTCACATTTGTTTTGTCAATGTTTAGTAGTACAGTATGGCATAAATGCTAAACAGACCGACTTAAAGCATTAGCATAAGTTTTTATGTAATGGTCTGACAAACGGAAAAAAACAGTACGTACATCAAACAGACTACTTCTTTCATGCAGTTCATATCAAGTAGTACATGAATCCCGTACAGTTTCAGAACACAACACAACTTTATAAAGAAATATGTCACTGTCACACTAGGTACAACAAGAAGCCAACTTACACAAAAATAAGGCCAGCAGAGATAGTTGGAAACATTTTCCAAACTTGTTTTTAATGTATCAAAATGCAGATAAATGGTTGCCTGTCAAATAAAATTTTAGAAGTCCAGCATCAGGTTACTGAGGGCAGCACAGACTGAAATTAATTAACTTGACGAAGAAGGCGGAGCCTCTGTTTCACTCAGTCTCTAGCAAAGCACATGTCATGTATTCCTGTGTGATGGTCAAACCTGTACTAACCTCTGACACGATGTACTGCACCACAGGCCTTATACCTGCCTGTAATGTGTTTACCTGGGAATTTAAAGACAGTTTGGAGTCTTACGGTGATGATATTTCAGAGGTGAATTTGCCAACTTATCTTTCTCAAAATCACAAAATATCTTAAATATTCTGATGCAAGATTTGTTGAGGTTACGGGTATTTTAAAAGAGAAAAGCATTGTGTTCTCTGGTTCTGTGATAAATACCGAGTTGCATGAATATTTTGTGGTGACCGGAGCTAAAAACCAGGCTAAGCCAGCTTAAGGGTTACGACACCAGAGGGACGTTTGTTAGTGAAATCATTTTCTTCATGTTGTGGCTGTAGCTCTAGCGTGTCAAGGACAGCATTGTTCATGGTGTGGTGGGGCTGAGATCTCATTTTACGCCCTTTCTTTGCAGTTTTGTCTAAATTTTTTCCCTCATGTCATTCACTCTGCTGTCTCAGGCCCTTGAGGAACGTGCAGTGCGGTCCACCTCCCCTTCAATACTGTCGGCCACTGTGGGTCAGAGACTGTTGAGCCGGCTGGATGATGGGTCGGGATGCACAAGCCCAGAGAAAGTCATCGCTCTGTGGACAGAGGAGGGCATCCATAATGGCAGGGATGTTTTACAGGTAACGCAGCACTGCGCTTTTACTGCATACTCATAAGTAGTACTTAGTAATTTGTGTTTTGTAGTTGGGGGATTTTTTAAAACTTTTGAGATAGTATCTCATGCTGTATTGTTATTGTTGTATACATGTATGATACCTCATTTGGCTTGTTAAGGAGAGCTGTGCTATCACTTTGGGACCCACTTAGGTGGGACCTAAGCTGTACTGTATTTAGGGAACCGCATGTCATTCTGAAGGTCTTTGCACATTCATTCTGAACTGTTTTGTATGCAGGTTTTTTTTCGAAATTTGTTATCCTAAAATTCTTCACGCTTAAAAACCTTGCACACTGAGTCTGATGTGTATGCGATCGCAGAAAATCATAAAACACTTAAGCTGTTGGTCTGCCTCTCGCTCACTCTCCTTTTATCCCTTGCTTCCCTCCATTGACACCTCACTAGGTAGGCTGTCCTCACTCTCTGCCTGCATTTTCTGGCTGTCAACATTCCCGTTTTGGCCGGGAGTCTCCCGTTGTTGTTTTTTTATTTCTCCCGGAAATTGAAAATTGATCAGTTAGAACAAATAATGAATTATTTATAGTTATATACATCATTGTTCTTTATATAATTAATGTATATATAACTGAAGTAAATTCTCTCAGCACAAAAGGATGATAAAATGACATTTATTGCTACTTTGTAAAAGTTGCATGTGAATTACGTGCACTACATACTCATAAAATTTGCTAATTGTATTTCGGTGAAGTTAATATGCTGTAAACATTTCTTTTTTGGCAAATATATTTAAAATCCACACTACATATGATTTACAATGACACAGTTGTGTAACAAAAGCTGCATAGTCAGTTTACAAGTCTATTGCAATAAAAACCCACTGAAGCACTGATCAATAGTATTTTGGTTGTTATAGTTTTTTAATATAAAATAGGTATAGTTTTTTTTTTATATAAAAATACAGTTCTATAAATGTAACATTATATGAAGTGTGTTGTAAAATGCAGTAACCGGTTTTGCATTGTGAATGTGTGTGCAGACGCTGGACTTTTCTCTGGAGGAGCGACTGTGTCTGGCTGAACTCACTCTGGCTCTGGACAATGAGTTACTGGTCAGTGGAAATGGTATCCACCAGGCGGCTCTGGTCTCCTACAAGAATGAGATAAACTATTTACAGTGGGTGTCATTCCTATATCACATCTGTCTTTACTAGTTCACAGCAATTTGGTTAAATATTAACACTGTAGTGAATCACTAAAAGTTTGTTATTTAAGTACTTTATATGGTATCATTGTGTAGTTTTATTCCTAAAACTAGTTTGTACTAGCTTTGCTTTGTCCAAACACCTTTGATCTCTAAGATGCACGGGGATAAATCATTTTGTAATGCTGTGGTGATGTCTTGATCTTTAGAGTGTTGGCAGACCAGGCCTGCCAGGAGAAAGACAAAGCCAAGGTTGACCTAGACCTGGCGGACCGCCGTAACCTGCAGCTGGTCAGAGAGGTGGACGATCGCCATAACACCATGGAGTCTCTCAATGAGTCAAAGATCAAGTAAGTCTGCCCTGCTCTCTTCAGCATCTGTTATAAATGAACTATGAATGCTCAAACGTCTCTTTCACTCTGCAGGGGTCTAAAGCAGGAGTTCAGGGACAAGCTCACGGCACTGCGGAGTGAATCCGAATATGAGAGCGAACTGTTCCTCGAGCAAATGGAACAGGAGAGGGCGAGACTCCGGGAGGAGCTGGAGCTTCTCAGGGTTCAGGATGCCAGCCTGCAGGAGGACGTTTGCACTGCTGCCAAGGTAACCAAAGACATTACCATTATTTTACATAGCAGTGTATGTTTTAGGACTTGACTGCAGAATGTTACATGTATAGTTTAGACTCTGAATTCTGGTTCAGTGCACGGTTGTCTTATGTTTCACAATGATACCTGCTCCTAGCTACAGAACAGGACTTGTTAAGGAGGAGGTGATCTGTCGTGGTTAGTGGTGTATGTTTCTTTAGGCATGTCAGGGTGGTGTCAGGTTAAATCGCTCTAGCTGTGTGTTACAGGAGAGCAGTCGATTGGAGGAAGAGGTTAGCCTTCTGAAGGAAAAGCTGTCCGAAGCGGAGAGCACCATCTCGAAACTACAGAAAGATCTAGACAACCTGCTGCAGGATAAGGTGAGATGTCTATGAACATCTGAATTGAATTTGCTGAAGCTTATAGCCACTAAATGACATAACTGTTCTGTATGTGTTTTATTAAACAGTATGGTGACCTTGATCCAAATGGCACAGGACTTCTAAACCAAGAGGAGCACTTCTCAGAGATCATAAAGGAGTATGAGAAGCAGTGCAGGGTATGATAGACACTGATATAAAGAATATTTATTGTGTATGAATTATGGGTATTTTGCCCACAGTGAAGGGTAATTTGTCTTTTCTCAGATTTATTTTGTATGTAGTTTTCTATTTGAACTCAAATTAAATTAGAATTCATTGAGAATTGGGTGTGGTCTTTATATACCAAACAAATTTGTCTCAACCAATGGTGTGAGTTTGGGGTGGTACTACCTGTTTTCTCAACCAGGTAACTGAAATTTTAAAGGAACCTGTATAACTGCAATCTGTACATTTTGCTGTCTGTTTAAAACAAAACTGCAGGTTACTTTACATATTGTAGTGGCCAAAAGTGATAGGGGGTATATTTACATAATAAATATTGTGTGCTATTTTTTTGCCAAGCCTCCTTAAGTCCTTTTTAAAGCTCAGTTTGCTCATTATAAAAAGCTTACCATTGTAATCGTGGCTAAGGTGAGAACACTGCTTTTATATGTTCTTGCTCAACTGTTTTTCTTTATTTGAACAAAAACGTTACAGATTGCAGCTTTAAATACAGTCATTATTTATGCAATTCTCTTTGGTGACTATGGCACAGAAAGTACACATTGTTGTAAATGTCAAACTTTTTGAAAAGTTTCTAGTTTGTGACTCCACCCCACTACCCCATGCAGGAGCTGCAGGACAGGAATGATGAGTTGCACTCAGAGCTGGAGTTGGTAAAGTCTCAGAGTTCAGGAAGAAGATCCAGACGATGCAAGGAGAGCCTATCCACTCACGACTGGTCAAGCCGAAGAGCCATAACCACTGAATCGGATTCTGGTAAATATAACAGATTGACTTGAAATTGCAAATTCAATTAGCATAGAACATCTAATAAGAGTTTATTATTATTGTTGTATGAAATTGCATGTTGTGTTCTGTAGATGATCCAGAAATGAAGAAATCTCCGCTGGTCAGAAAAAAGCTCCTAGTCACTGACAAGAATGGTAAGCAATGTGAATGCAGCGTTATCATTTTTTCCAGTGAACTACATACAGTGTTCACATGGGTCACAGTTTGCTTTGGTGTGCCTCTTCAGCTTTGGGTTCCTTAGAAAGTTTGACTCCTGCAGTGAGCATCCAAACTGAACTGGCCATGGAGAAGATGAAAGAGAAATATGAACAAGAGGTTCAGGACTTGAAGATCCAACTGGAGACAAAGGTATAAGCATATTATATTATCTTTTATACCAAGTGAAACCTTTTTCTAGTTGCCACCAAAAGTTGTGAAAAATGATGTGTCATATCTTGATGTTGTGTGCACAGGTGAACTTCTATGAACGCAGCATAGAGCTTATGCGTCAGAACATGGAGGTTGAGCGGAAGGACATCTCGCAGAGTTTTAAGATGGAGATCAGTGAATTAGAAGAGCAGAAAGCTCAGGCTGAGCAGCGTGCAGAGCAGACGCGTCAGGCTGTGGAGAGACTGGAGGTAGAGATGAGGGATAAGACAGTGGCCGGGGCCTGGAGTCTAGAGCAGGAGCGACGGATTCAACGAGACCAGGCCGAACTGGAGCAGAACTACGCTCGTGAGATCAGTAACATTGTACTGCGTCTCACCACAGAGAAAGATCAACTGGAGGCTGAGCTCAAGCTGAAGATGGACCAGGAAGTGCTGCTTGTTAGGTGAGTGGGATTAAACTATGTTCAAATGTTTAAATTTATGTTCGAAATGTGCATAGTGTTTGGTGTCATTTTATGCATCTCCTTTATATTTAAAAATATAAAATATGTCCCTAACTGGATTCCCTTATGTAAGTCTCTGCCATTTTTACCACTTGGTACATGAGTACAGTTCATTTTATTGGTTTGGCTTATGGTTTGGATATTACAAGTATTGATATTGATTAATAAAATTCCATAGGGAAATACAGTAGCAATCTTATCAAACGGGAAACAAAGCATGTTCACTTCAGACTCTTTTCTAGTTGTGCCAAGGACAAAATCTAAATCATGTTTTTCCCTTTATGTAAAAATATATTTTGGTAAAAAGTGCACACCATGTACGCCATCATACTGGTTTGGACAATAACTGTAATAATAATAACTATGATTGTCATGTTAGTTGACCTGTTTTTATAATTATATGGACAAAATATTTTCATTTTTGGGGTCTTTGGTATCATAAAGTTGGAAACCACAGTAATGAGAATTGAGAAGGAATATTTGACAAACACAAAGGGTGACTAATAATAATGAAATATGAAAAATAAAAAATAAAAATCAAATATGGAGATGCCAGCTTGTGCAAGCACAACACCTCTTTTGGTGTTAAGAAAACTACTGTTGGGATTTACTAAAGACATGCAGTGAAAATTAGTGCTAAAAATGCTTGGACACAGTTTGCAAAGACTGCCTTTATTGCATAAGCATTTGTAGAGGTTTCCAGACACAAACTTTATTGGAGGAGAGTATTTAAATGATTTAGTCAAAAAAAAGCATGTCTTAATTTGCACTGTTTAGTACATTTGAAGCAGATTTTAGAAGAAGAGCAACGATATATTCATTTGACAGATGCTTTTATCCAAAGTGCCTTGCAAATGAGGAAGCATCCTAAGAGCCAACAATAAGCTTTGTTAATAGTTAGGAGTAATAGTGATACTAAGGGAAAAAAGAACAGTATAAATGTCTAGAGTATAGACTTTAATTTTTCCCTGATTATCATGTGTACAATCTTTCTGAACCTTGTTGACTGAAGGTAAAACTTGTTAACCAACATGCCTGTACCTTAAAACCAAATTTCGGTATCCATTGGTATAGTTTTAGACGTGTTTTAGAAATGTTGCTGTGTCTCAGGGAGAAGGTGGAGCAGCAGATATTGCAGATGAAAGCTCATCACAGCGAGACCCAGTGTCGTCTGCAGAAACAGTCAGAGAAACATTGCAGAGAGATCGCCGCATGGGAGTCACGAACACAGGAGCTGGAACAGGAGGCGCGCAGGGAGCGTCTGCTCAGCGCAGAGTGCTGGGGTGAAGAGCAAGCTCAGATCTGCAGTAGAGTGGCACAGGAAAAGAAGAAACTAGAAGACGATCATCAGGAGGAGATCAGGAAGCTAAGAGAACACATTCAGCTACTGGAAGATCAAGCAGAGCTTGCCTCCAGAACTGAGGAGGAGCTGCTCGTACTACAGAGAAAGCTGGAAGATAAACTGGAGGAGATGTGTGTTCAACTGGAGGACAATACCATATCCATGAAAGCCCAGGATGCCCTCATCCAGCATTTAACCTCGGAACTGCATGCCAAAGAGAAGGAGATGGAAATCAGGAATGAGAGAGAACAAAAGCTTTGCGGTAAAGTGTCTCAGGTCGAGCAGAAGCTTAAAGATGAACGAGAAAGGAGACAAGAACTTGCGAAGCAGAAGGAGCAAATGCTGAAAGAAACTGAGAGGCATTTTCTGAATAAGTTACGCCAGCTAGAGGAGGGGAGACTGAAGGAAAGAGAGAAGGAACGGGAACTTGAAGATAAAGTGTCTCAGTTGACAGTGGAGTCGGAGAAGCTGAGGACAGAATCCGCAACTTTGAAGGAAGAGATTGAAAAGATTCAGAGCAGCAGAAGTCAGCTCTCCGCTGAGACCCATCTAAGAGAAGTAGAGGAGCTTCAGGAGAATTTGGTAAAAACACATGAGGCGTTGAAAAACCGAGATGATGATCTTTCAAGACAGGCGTCTGAACTAAGTGCTGTGGAGATGGAGAGAGACGGACTCTTACAGGAGCTCAAGGGTCAGTGTACCATGCTCAAACAGCTCCAAGCGCAGGTCAACAGTCTCTCCGTGGACTGGGATCAGATGCACACCAGTGAACAAAACCTTCAAAGCTCCCTTCATGCGGAGCAGTGTAACGTCGAGCAGCTCCAAGCCATTCTGAGCTCGCAGCAAGAAGACTCAAGACGTCTGGAACAGGAGAACTCCAGCTACAGGAGACTTGTAGACCAGCTGTCATCTCAGATTGTTGAGATGGAGGATGAGGCGAACAAGCTCAAAGATGACTTTGATAAAATGACACTGGAACTCCAAAGCAAGGATAACCAAACGCTTGAACTCCGTCATCAGCTGGAAGCCAAAGCGGAAGAGATGGATTTGCTGTGGAATGAAGTTCAGCTCAAGATGAACTTGTTTAAGAATGTCAATCATCTCTCCGGTCAGGTTCAGATTTTGACTGAGCAACTGGAGGGCAAAGAGCGAGAGCTGTGGTGTTTGAGGGAGGAGGCCGATAACACCACCAACCAACTACAGCAGTCGCTGATGGACTCTCAGGCGGAGCTTCATCAGATGGCGGAGGAATTTGAAAGCGAGAAGAAGCAAATGAAAGAACGGCTTCTTGAGATGGAGGGACTTGTTATGGCTTTGGAGCTGGATCCAGATTGTCCCCGCAGGTTTGTGGTTCTCCGGCTGGTAGATGACCGTCGAAACCGAAACGAACGACTAACCACTGACCAATTGTGTTTCTCCCATATGCCAAGAGTTGATCACCGTGCGTTGATGTGAATGTTTCACAGAATAAGACTTCATTAATCGTGCTGCATCTCACTAACTGAATGATACTTTGTGACTCACATGCATGATTTGTGAAACTCCTTTTCAATAATATTTATCCTCAAAGTGTGTTCTTGCATCCATTTAGTTGTAATGTTTTGTGTTCGCTCCTCCTAATCTTTTGCAGCTGTGATTTTTGAAAATCATGCTATGATAAACATGAAATGTACCTGAAATGATGTTTGTTTTGTGTCTTAAACTACTTAAAAGGTTTTGAAAAGCTGACATTTTGGTTTTGGTTGCCAACTTTAGGGAGCAACTTGATGAGGTCAGCTCTGAAAACACAGCTCTGAAGGATCGGCTCGCTGTCTTACAGCAGGATGTGAAGTTGCTTGAAGAGGAGGTCAACAAAAAGACGTAATGAAATTCTTCACTTTGGCTTAGCCTTTAACCTGCTATTTTCTGCCTTTTTATATTTTTTTATTTTCATGAATACCTGCATCTTGTCAGGAGGAAACTTGAGGAGCTGGAAAGAGATTACTCCAAGAACCATGAAGAGGAGGACAGACTTCGTGAAGAGGCAAGAACAAAGTCGTTGGATAGCCGTTTTGTTTATAAGGGGCTGTATACACGCCACCATTTTCAACTTAAAAAAATTAATGTTTTATGCGTTTTAGCTGTTCATTTATACAGCAACTGCACGTAAAACTTTGAAAACTGGTTTTAAAGTGCGCATTTTTGAAAACAGTGGCGTTAACGTCTCCATGTAAAAAAGCTGTGAAAACTGTTGTCATGCGCATACGTATTACGTGTTTCTTTTCCAAATGACATGACCAACTACTGACCTGGCATGCATAAGGCAGCTTTTTTGTGGATCCATATCTATCGTGCATAAGGGGCCGTTCACATTTCACATCTAAAACCACACAAAAGCCCACCGCTTTCTCTTCTTCCCAAAACAATAACTCTGCTACTAGATTTATTTATGCTGTGATCATCCGTGTTTCCATCTTCGCTGAGCTTTTATATATTGATCCACAAAAGGTGAAGCTGATTGGTTCTTATCAGTTATAACATGACCTTAGTTGCGCTTGCGGCATTCTAATAAGTTGAAATATTTTCATCATTCAAACATGAATCGGGCATATTCTAAGAATCTTAATTGCAAAATAGTTCCTGTCGTCTGACTGTTTTCCCTTTTTGAAACAGAACTGCAGATGTCGAGAGGAGGTGCTTGAGCTCAGTGCGAGAAACCTGCAGCTGAGCAGTGATAACGCCGAGTTGAGCTCCAGACTGTGTTCTGATCAGAGAGCCGTGCAGACGCTGACTGACAGACTGGCACAGTTGTGTCAGGAGAAAGATGAGACGCATGCCTCTTACAGACAGCTGCAGGACATTCTACAGATGAAGGACAATGACATACTGAAGCTTCAGGAACAGTGGCAGAAAGAAAAAGAGCTTCTAGAGAGGGAACTTAAAACTGTAAAGGAGAAGGTATGGTTTCATTAGACATGGTTTCAGTCATGATGCCCAACCAATTTGGTCTCAAGTTTATTTGACAAAAGGGTTAAATCACCCAAAAATGAATTCTAGTTATGGAATGGGCCTTAACTTCTGCTTTTATTCCAGTTACAGCAATTGACAGTTGTTGAGTCTGCATTAACTAGTCAGACTTTGAAAAACCAAGCACTGGAGCAAGACAAAGATCGCTTGTTGAAGGAAATGGCAGATAGGGAGCAACAGGTGAGATGCTGAGGGATTTTCTAGAGGATTGTCTGCTTCTGGAGTTGTGTTGTGCTAAAAGCTGATCTGTGTTCATGGTAGTTGGAGAAGCTTCAGGAAACTCTTCACAGCTCCGAAACACAGATCGAGCGGCTCAACTCTCAGCTGTTGAATGTGTGGCAGGAAAAGGACGTCCACATTCAGGAGGTCTCCACACATCAAAAGATGCTGCAACAGTCTCAGGACAAGGTGAATGAAAATCTCGAAATATCAAGCTTGCTCGTTGTTCATTTAGGATTGTCACAATAACACCGTTTTGTAACTAAGGTACATGAGCTGGAGGAGAGCTTGATTCAGTTGCGTAAAGAGAAGGAGCATTTACATCAGACTCACAGACTGCAGGAGGAGATGACACTCGGTGTTTTACAGAAAGAGTGCAAGAGTTTACGTGGACAGAACGAGGAGCTTTTTAACAGGGTGAGTCGGGAAGACCAAAATTGTTTTTTTTTTTACACCTTTTATGTACGTAAATGTGTTGTTGGTCACACTATAAACCAAAGTAGGACCTTAAAAATCACAAAATATTTACTCTTTAAATGTTTAACACCTTGGTCCTGCGAGTTCATGTTACTGATGGTTCTTTTCCTATATAGCACACGTTCAGTGTACATGGTTTTTTGGATGCAGTCTCAGTCTTGTAAACTTGTTTTTTATTTATAGGTGACTCAACTGCAGACTCAGGAGCTGGAACTTCAGAAGTTGACACATGAACATCTCACCTTAAAGAATAAACAGGCAGAGCTTGAGACTGCTAGACAAGAAGCAATTCAACAGGTATTATTCAAAATTACGCTTGTTCTTTAATGTACCCTAAACTTGGCATGATGGCACAAACTATATAACGGTTTAAATGGACAAATTAATCATTTATACATTTTGCTACAACTGATTGAACTAATAACTTTTCTATGCTGTGTGACTGCAATTCAGCATTCTGGGTTGTTACTAGTTGGATCGCAACAGTATAGTTTTGTCATTTTTTTAACAACTAATAACTGGAGAATTGTCTCACAAAAAATGTGAAGAATTCCATGGAGAATAAAACAATTGTCACTGTATATTGTATGTTGTTTAGGCACTGAGGGCAGACAGCGCTCTGTCGCTGGCCCAGGCTCAGCATACGCGTGAGGTACAGGAGTTAAGGGAACAGGTGGGGTCTGGTACCCGGGAGCACCTGTCTCAACTGCAAACACAGCTGGTCGAACATCAGCGCAGGACGCAGGAATTGGAAGATCTGCTTCGCTCTCAGGCCAAGCAGGCCAATGTTCAGATGAGCCTTCAGCAGGTACACCTGCATGATCAACAGCAAATTCAAAATCGGAGATAGCAATCCATGCAAGGGCTTGTCACATGTAATCGAGGGAAAATGTAAATTACTCGAAGCGAAAATGTTTATTTACAAAGCCATTTATGAAAACGACAGGAGCAGTATGAGAAATTGCTGGGGAGTATGCAGGAGCGTATGGATGAGGTCGAGGCCAAACTGAAGAACACGCGTGTCATGCTGCAGGAGAAAGTCAACCAGCTAAAAGAACAGGTATCATTAAACTTTGGTACAACCAAATGTAGAAAGTCGGGTTATGAAAACATAAAAACTATTATGCACTGCCAACAGTAGTACATTTTACAATGACCTCAGTGTTGTGAGATGTGTAAAATGTCTCGTTTATTTTGAATAAAAAGTTCAAATCGGAGGGCTAGTTGTTTTTAGATTTCTACTTAAAATGAAAGGGCATGAGAGCATGTTGCATTGAGGGATACAGTCATCTGTGTAGTGTGTATCTGGATGATGTGGCGTGTATCATGTTATGTACAGTATGACATTGCAAATGTAATCAAATATTTTATTCATGCTTTACTCTATATCCCTCATAGCTGGCCAAAAATGCCAAGTCCGATCTACTGCTGAAGGATCTGTACGTGGAGAACTCTCAGCTCATGAAAGCTCTACAGGTGACCGAGCAGAGGCAGAAGAGTGCAGAGAAGAAGTCCTTCCTCCTGGAGGAGAAAGTAGTCGCCCTTAATAAACTGCTGCGTAAAATCGCCCCAGCGTCTCTCACCGCTTAGAGGCGTCTCCCTGCAGTTACAAGTATTAGACTGTGAAGTCTCACCCCAGTGCACTTTTGTCTTGGTGCGAAATGTTTTTGTTAAAGCAGTGAACAATCTTAGTGTTAAAAGAAAAGCACAAAGAATGCAAGTGTTACATTTACTGTAACAATATCATATTGTGCTTTTTCAACAGTATGAAGGACAAAGTATAACATTTTATGGCCTTTTTAGAGGCAAATAAATACCAATGGAGTCTTTTTGTTGTACAAGTACACTTTATTTTGTCAAGGACTAGTAATAAGCATGTGTAAACATCACAATCACATTTTTAAGGTCATGTAGGGTACAAACTGTAAGTATCTGGCAAGTGTAGATCACTTCACTTAAAGTTTTAATACCCATTTGATGCAATACCCAAATACAGTGTACAGTTTTGATACAGATGCTATGTTGAAATTGCACATTTTTTTTAATGTTGATGCACTAATGTCCTCTTGGATATCAATCATTGTAATTGTTGCAAGAACAGTCTTGATGGGGAGTTGTATATGTATCATATTGTCCTATTATCACTGTTTGAGCAAGTAAAGTTTCACCTGTGTACACATGCAGTCTGGTCTGTATAGATGAGTTGACTCAAATGTTAAGTTATGACATCATGGAACAAATGTGCTTTGTATCTCTTAGGATATGACGTGCTCTAATATACCCTGCCGAATAAGCTGCTCGCATTTCCATCTGGGCAAAAAGTGCTGTGAAAAAAGTGGTAAATGTTAAATGGTATACAAAACAGTCGAATGTAAAAATGTGTTCAAGAATAAAACTACCTGGCTATTTTTCTTCAGCAGTATAACTGTACCATCATCTATTTCGAATTCACCGTGGTCTTTTAGACAGCGCACCTGAAAAGAGACGAAAACATTACATCAAAGAGTCATTGACATTTTCATTCCAAAAATCTCTCAGATGTGTTTGTTTATATGATATAATTTGGTGCTTATGTGTTATGAAAATTATAACATACTTTATTTTTAATAATCAAATATAAATTTTTTTTTTATCGCACTGAAATATTAATGCTACATGTTGTTGAAGGCTTGTTTGTGATATTTTGGATGTGGGCACTCACCTCAATGTATAAACTTTTAGGAGGCTTCATATCCTGTGTGATGTCCAACCCTTCCTCTCCTCCAAGTGACCTCATATAAGTTGCCAAGGACTTTTTGTACTGGTTAAACCACTCCGTCTGGACAGGATTTGTGTGGTTTGTTATTCAGAGTATAAAGCAATAAAAAGTGCAAGACAATGATATGAACAGATGAATCGCACCTCTTCAGCACACATGTGAAATCTGATGGTTGTAGGTAGCACGCTTCCGTACTCCCATCTGAGAGCACGGATCCGCAGGAGGCGATCATACCTGTGGAGAGAAGAAACCGGCCAGTGTTTGAACTCTCAAGGTAAAACAGATGAATAAAAGTGAAAATACAATACAGATGTTTACAGGTACGCAGCAATACAGCGCTGATTCCTCAGCAAGCAGCTGTGACGAAACTTGATAGAAGGAATCAATTCACTCTTGCCTTCGGTCTTTGCCTCATTTCTGTAAGAACACAAATGAAGTTAGTTTAGGTATGACGTGCATAGTTTATACTACACAAATACTTACACATCAGTCTGATTCTGTTCATACAGCGCTTTCATTTCCTCCAGGACTTGGCGAATACCGTCCTCCTGTTGGAAATACAAACTAGCTGTTGCTCTACATTGAGATGTAAATGATTCTTACTGTTTGAACTTCAGCGTCACTTACGTTAAAAGCGGGCAGCTGCCCATCGCCCATCCGTTGAAGCTCTCTGATGAGCTCGAGCGCTTTCTCACAAAACATTATAAATATATCACGAAGAAAAAAATGTATCAAACTTTCAAAGTAGTCAAAAAATTTCGCGGTAATTTTGTGTTGTTTTGGTCACGTGTGCTTTAAACGTACTACGGAGAGTCACGCAGGACAAACGTGACGCGCGTGCCTATTCGGTTTCAGCTCCAATCCACATTTACAGAAATATCTTAGACTTTGTCTTACAGTTTTAATATAAACATAACAAATATTTGATGATTTTGAGAATATTATGCTTTTATTTTTAAATAGTTGAGCTACTGTCCACTTATAAAACCAATGCATTTTCACTTTAACGAGGGTTTTAAAGGCGATGCTGTTTGTTGACATGAGGGGGGAAATAGACACGCTTTACATACCATTGAAATTAAACAAATAAACCACCAGTGTAGTTGTCTTGTCAGTTATTCATAGTCAGTGTTGTGTTGCATTGAAAAATGCATCATATTATACTGCGATTAACAAGTTGCATAATATTTTGAATAATATTTTATAAAGTATTAATACCATATTCTGTTACGCTGTTTATTTTTATCTCAAAGTCACACAGTTTAAAAGTATTGAAGTATACTGACACCTAGTGGCGGTACATACAAAAACTTAGAATTTCATATTTATTTTTCAATAAAATAATTGTATTATATATTTTTTACTTTTTAAGATCTTCAGTTTTCGTTGCACACGTTCTTTAGAGAATCATATTGTTAATTCAAACAAACATTACACAAACCAGAATACCCGTATAGTTCTCTTCTCTATATACATTGTAGCTTTCACCAGGCTTTATTTGACCTCTGTACATCTGCATGTTCTGAAAATCACATGAAATAATCAGACTTGCATAAAAGTATTCTGATACCTTTTTCTGTTTCTGTCTTTTATTGTATTGCTGTACAGTGTTCGCTGTATTACAGTAGCCTACATTAAATGTCAGGAGCCCCACCTCTAAATGGTATGTAAAACAAAATGAACTGTGGTTGGTATATTGCACAGAATAGGCTTTGGACTAGACTGCCGCGAGTCAAACGTCTGACTATATGAGACTTCTTTCAGAAAAACTACAGAGACAAAGCATTTCTGGAGTTTGGGGCAAGTCTTTGAATGTCACTGGATGACCCAGACATGAACTCCATAGAAAAGCCACTCCTCACTTATTCTGACAGAGCTTGAATAAGTCTGCAATGTGTAGTTCATGTGTAAAAGACTGCAAAAGAAACCCAGACAGTCCTACAAATACGGCAACATTTAGGTCCTGAGCAGATATGCACACACAAATTCATTAATATTTGTTGGACAGAAGAGATTTTTTTTAATAAAAATTTGTCCTGAGGTTGCATACTGACATGAATCACACTAGACATAACATAACATTGTTATTTCAGCAGAACAAAATAAAGAGACCATTATTTTAATTATTTTCAGTTTTTATAAATTTATTATTTATAGGTAGCCTATGTTTTCAAATTTAAAAAAAGTTTCTATTTGTATTTATTTGTAGAAAATAAAAACTGGAGAAACAGGTCAAGATAACAGAAAATATGCTCTTCAGACCTCAAATGCTGCAAATAAAACAAGTTCATATTCACTTTTAAGCAATACAACAATAATATTTGTACATGGATTTGGAAAAGTTCAACAAATATTTTTTATGTGATAAATTTGATTTTGATCACAGTTTTCATGTTTCTTGTCATGCTGTCAGTCTTTAACATTGCTGTCGGATGACTTTGTCACTCCTGAGGTTAGATTTTGTTGAAATTCAACAGACACTGGACTGGAATAACCACAAAACATCTAGAAATTCCCATTAAATAATATATTTCATTTAAGATGTAGTTAATTTCCTTTATAAGCATGAAAACATTCTGCATATTCTTTTTTTATTTATATGACACAATTGAACTTATAGTAAATCTTTTTGAGAAAAACTACAATGCAAAAATACAAACATATTGCATGGCATAGATGGCAAAAATAATTTAGTAAAACAAAGTTAATGTTTTTACTATGCATGGCATTCTAGAGTTCTGTGTATTGATTTGACATCAAATAAAAAAAGGAAATCATTGCCTTATAAAAAAAGAATTCTGTCAGTGTTAAATAATCAAAAGTCAATTCTAACACAGATGGCTTTTCATCCATTCATTTACTTACTGATCAACACCTCATAAACTCAAAGTTATTCATTGAAAGCATCATTTATCATGCTTTACAGTGTGGGAACAGCAGAGTTTATAGGTGGGAGCTACATAGATGAATACCACCCAAAGGCGTTTATGAGAGATGCAAAAGGAGCGATATCATTTCCAGAGGAGCCGGAGTGAAATGAAGTCATGTTCCTGCTGCTCTACAGTTCGATTGGGACGCCTCCCAAACAGCGGATAACAGTATAATAAACAGGGACAGCTGCAGATATGTTCCCTCTGTCAGCGGCCACAGCACACTGGGCCCGAGCCCAAACCAATGTCAGCAAATCAACTTTTAAAACCATAGAAACGGTTCACAGCCGTATCAGTGTCTTGTGCTGCGACAGGTGGTCCCTCAAGTCCCGGCTGCAACCTCCAGGTTTTAACCATGAGCTGCCTACTGTCTTATTAAAGCCTGAGTCACATTTACACGTGTAATATCTAACCGCTTACAAACATCCTCTGCTTGCTTTGTGCTTTTCAGGCCGAGATCAAATCCCGCTTACAGACTCAAACGTGTTCCTGACATGACAACAG
The DNA here is from genome assembly GCA_026939265.1 of Oreonectes daqikongensis. Taxonomy (NCBI): domain Eukaryota; kingdom Metazoa; phylum Chordata; class Actinopteri; order Cypriniformes; family Nemacheilidae; genus Oreonectes; species Oreonectes daqikongensis. Next base: position 5,640,945 of record JAOTQM010000049.1, read on the forward strand.
TATCCTATAAACCTCTGGGGCTTAGGATGCTGTCACTGTAGTACTTAAAGGATCTCGGATGGTTGCAGGCAACAAAGTCTCGGGTACCTGAAAAAGGCGCACAGTACAAATAACAGAGACGGAGCGGAGGGACGAATGACAAAGAGGATGAAGGATCTGTGAAAAGGGTCAGAGGGATTTTGGTTTTCTCACAGCGTGACTTCAGCGGCATGTGTGTCTGAAGAGTTTCAGCTATGTAGCTTTGGCTCCTTCAGTCTTTCTCATCGAGCGGATCAAACAGAAGTGATTCAGCTGTGGACTCCGCTCAGATCCCACTGGAACTGCACAAATGTTGCCACTTAAGCCCTGATGTCACCCCCATCCCCCGTCTATTAAACCCCTCCAGCTGATTTCAAAAGAAAGCTGCTGTCTTTTTTTAAAACGCCGCTTATCTGACGGTGTTGTTTCAGAAAGCTCTCTGATGTCCTGACACGATGATTCAGTGGGTCACTATTGTATACAGTCAGACGGGGGTCAGGTCAGTTCTATTTATACAGAGATTTCACACTACGTATTGATTCAAGGGATGCTTACAGAAAACGGCGACTGTAAGAACTTATATTTCCATTTAACATCCTTGATTCTTATATTAGTATGACATCTTGGAGTACAGAGTAGGTTATGTACATGCCATATTATATTTATAGGTACTATAAATATATACTATTACAGAGTTCTCATTTGTAGTCGAATAAAATACAAATGACTGTTAATAAAAAATGTAACAATTTGACATAAAAACACTCTCCCAAATGACATAAAATCATCAAAATAAGTGTATCTTAATATACACTTAATATACACTTGTCAGATTGTTTGAAATTAAATCTGGGGGAAAAAGCCATTATTGTGCCAACAATTGTATTTTTATTATTATATTTTTATTCAAGGAAAGGTTGGCTTCTTTGAAGATGTTAACAAAAATAAATACATTTATTTGGGATTTTAGTCACAACACAACTCCCATAGTTATATATAATGAAGTTGCTATTATTATATGGAAAAATTATGTATAGGCTAAATAAAGAATGAGCAACTGGGACCTGGGAATGCTATTGTGTAAAATAAAATTCAGTATAGTACTGTATATAGCCTACACCGAAAAGAAGGGTCATTTTGCCACATTTTATTTCGCAGAATTGAGCATTTTTTTTAAAAATGTCCAATTACAGAAACGGGTTTAATGTACAAATTGTGTGTAAAATTCTATTTTATGTTTTTTTTTGTGGTGCCCCAACTGGCGCAATTTTAGAGTTCGTAATGTTTTTATTTGTTTAAAATCTATCTAGGATAGTAAAACAGACGTTGATGTAGCTGCGTGTGAGGTCACTAATAGTAGCTGTGACCTTGACTGCTAATGCTAACTGTATTGTTTACCGTCTGGGTGAATTTCCACTCCGGTGACAGATGTTCTGTTGTAGAAGGCCATTAACTCAAACTAAATACTTCAGGAGACTTCATGATATGCGTGTTTAAAGACAAAGATTCGGCCATCATTCAACATGTCGTACATTCATCTGCTGTAATTATGAGGATTTCTTGTTTCAACTGGCCTTAAATATTGAGATCATGTGGGCCACCTGAGCTCCAGCCGCTTGTATGCGATTGGCTGTCTGTGTTTAAAGTATCCGCCCCCCGGTTTTCCAGTCCCTGCATATACAGCTCACGTCTTCAGCTGTCAACATGAGCTGGATGCCAAAAGAGTGTTTAAATGAAGGGATTGGAAAGCTTTTAATTTCGTCCACCCTGTCCAACATGAATCACTAGAAAAGTTCTCATACCTTACACAAGTCAACAAGCCAGTTCTCAGTTTCTTTGTCTGTATATCCATGGATTATAAATCAGGTCTTTCTAGTTGGCTGGTAATTGGATGCTTCGATAAATTGTTTGTCTGCTAGGATTTCCTAACAATGAGAGTTTAGGAATTAAATAAATCTTGGTAAATGTACTGCCATTGTAAACAATTGCTACAGTTATGAAGAAATGAAACTTTTATTGTAAATTGAGTACTGCTTGTTTCCATTGCTCTGGATTTTCTCCCATCACTGGCAAATATATCTTTCAACACTGTCCCCCCACGGTACAGCATCACAGAAACTGACAATCACCTGACAAAATGGCCACCGTCAATATTAGATCTGCTATACATGTATTTAGAGAATATATTATATTATATATATTGTTTTTGTGTGGATGACCATACAGTTTGCAAATGCTGATATCCATGGCAGCCACATCTGAAAACAAAATATGTATTACCAAAAAAGAAATATTAACCAAATAGGCACCTGCTTTGATGATGGCAGTTTCCTGCGGTACGCTGTTGGATTTCTGCAATAACTTTGGAATAGTTCCTTTAAAAAATACCTGTGTTGTAAGAGAATTCCGAGTATTCTGTTGAAGACATTTACATCTGAGAATTCATATTCATTCATGACAAGAAAATGAAAGGACATCTAATAGAAATTAATTCTAACATCATGCAATTAAAAAGTTGAGCATTCCTCAATAAAAGGTATGAATAGTATTTTAAAATGTTTATATTTTAAAAACGTCACACGACTAAAAAAGTAAAGTAACAACTATACTTTTGTTTTGAGAACAGATAAAAAACATATGCAATTATTACCAATGAAACAATATTGCTGTTTTGTTACAATATTAATTTTCTTTAAAAAATATATTGCACTTATAACAAGTGACAGTTCACCCAAAATAAAAATGCTGCCATCATTTATTTACCCTGATGTCATTTAAAACCTGTATATGACACTTTCTTCTGTGGAACACAAATGAAGATATTTTGATAAATGTCTCATACAATAGAAGTCCATGGAGGGTGAAGTGTTATATAAAATGTGAAGAGTTTGGTTCCAAAACACAATAAATGTTTTTTTTTTTTTTAATTCATGGTTTTTATTATGTTATCATGTTTTTATGGTGTTTTATTGTGTTAGTTAGCTGTATTTTTTTTGTTATTATGGCTTAAATCAAAACTAAACAACTGAAGTTTGATTGATATTAATTGGAATGCACAATCAAAAAACATGATTTTTGAAAATATTTGAAAATGGATTTATAGCGTTTTGGAACCAAACTCTTCATATATATATATATTCATTTTTCAGAAAACACAAGGCACTGTGCAAATGAAACTTTCCTAAAACTGGGCTTTTATGTAGGCTATACATTTTTCCTGGCAGCAAATTTCAAATCTATAAACCTGCCGTTCATCTAGCATTGTTATGTTTAGTTCATATTTGACAGATCATTGTTCAGAGAATACAGACAGAATACTTCATCTACTGTACTGTACACAAGCCACATCACTTCAGCTGTGAAATATATTTCTTCATTACCAATAGATGGCAGCAGAGTGCACCGAGCACAAACCTGCCGTTCATCTACCTACTGAAAACGAAAGAAACTTAATTATGGTGAGTCATACAGAAATGATGGTTTCATAACTCATAGTTTATAAAAAGGATTGTTTATGTCCAACATTGTGAATTCTTGAACATGAGACTCATTCCTATTAGGCGCCACTGGGCTTAAACGATTAAGAGCGATTGAATAAAGCTGTATGGCTTCATTATAAGCATGTCATAATAAAAGCATACACGCATATAAAAACCATCATTTGCAAATTGCCATTAGGACATTAAAAGAAAGTAAAACAATTGAGGCGTAGGCTGTAATATTTACTAGATGAGATGCCTAAAATGGCTATTTAGTAATTGGTTCTCAAACCCGAGATAATCCTATTTGAAAATATCCTCGAGGCATTTTTGACTTTGTGAGATGTCTGTGCAAGTACGGATTTATGAAAGGTGTCTGGTGTATTGTAGGCCAAATGGGTGAGGTCAACAGCTCTGTCAAGCCGGATGCGCATCTGTAGCCAAAAATGGCTTTTTCATGAGCGAATACATCCATAGTTTATTTGAAACCGGGGAATAATCAGTGTGGGCGGTATCTTAAAGGCTGCATGGGGAATTATTTTAATATGCAAACATTTAGGCCATCACCTGTCGTTGTGTTGTCGGTGGTAAAATCTGAACCCGTATCCCAACTGCAACAACAACCTTTACCTGATTCCCAAAGAAAGACGTGCAAGATGAAGCAGGTTTTAAAGAGAAGAGGGCAAAATAAGTGGCAGGTCCTTTAGAAATTACCTCTGGAATTTTAATCCTGCTAATGTATTACAGTTGGGGGTTAGGACTATAGAATAGACATGGTCTTGGGGGCAGAAAGGTTCTTATCTAGAGGAAAAGCTTTAAGAGAGCAATTCAGAACAAATGATAGAGAGGTTTTGCAAAATAGTTTTTCCATGGTTTTTTGTCGCCGTCATGGACTACAGGACAGGCGGGAGAGTGAAACTGTAAATAATTGTGAGGCGAGAGCTCTTAGCTTGTATCCTCCCAGGAGTGAAATGGGTGTGAGACGTTGTGTGGTCTGTGAATTTACACCTGCCCCAGGCATCAGCGTGTGGGGTTGCTCAAACATTTTCTATTGTATCTGTGTTCTGAGATCTGTCTAATAGACCTCACGACTAATCGTGTAATGGCAGATTAGCTGCTGTGAACACTGTCGATTCTCAAGAGAAAAACGTCTGGAAGCAGTTTAGACAGAAAGAATTTTGTCTGTAGGTACGCACAGTCTCCAGGTGCCATTTATACAGTCTGTGCTATGCTTCAAGAAATGATGCAATAGAATTAATTTGAGTGAATTATTGAATTTTACAGTTTCAAGTGTTCGCAAATCTAAGACACAAAATAATTTGTGTTGTGATTTTTTTAATAGTCAAACTATTCCTACCTCATAAACCTTAATGCTGTAGTAATTCTACAAAAAAATATAGAATTTTTTTAAATGAACTTTCATTTTGCATTTTAATTCCCTTTACATGTTTCTTTGCTAATGGGCTAACTTTAATCCTTTTGTTGTACCAGAAAGTAGATATGCACTTTTCATAAATTTGACTATCACCCAAAGTAGTAATGTTGTTTCTGTATGGAGTCGATTTGATGCCTGTAAAAATGTGTAGAAGTATAGAAAAAGCAATAAAACAAATCTGTAAGGGTTGCAGAGCTATATACAATGTACACCAAAATGTGATTTTTTTTTATACATATCTGAGGGCTCAGTCATGCTAAATGGTCAGTTTATTTCACATGATAAAAAGCATATCAGATCATTTTGGAAAGATTCCAGTGACAAAAACAAATATTATTGATGAACTTTTACAATAATGGGAAGATTTCAAGCGCTCAGTAGGAAACGTATCAGTTGAAACACGTATTATAGAGACAAGAGAGGCTCCGTCTCCTTTTGATCAATTTGTCTTGTTAATAAGTCTGCCAAGCACACTTTAATTTCTTTAATCCTCATTTGGAACATAGTATAAAAAGACATGACATTTCTTCAGTCGAGCTGTCTGTCTGTTTTTATTTTCAATACTAATTATTATAACAAAGGCAACCTGTTCACACTTCAATTACGTTTATCCAATTTTCAGTTTTAATTTCATCTCAGTGCCCCATGACATGAATTCCCTGTACCACGGGCTGAAAAAACTGACGAAACCTAATTAAACCGTCCACCTCCAACAATATATGCAATTACCAAATTGGGGCAGCAGTTCCTGGTGTAAAATGCCATTTAGAGTCTTATATAAGTGATGGCTTTTCATAATAAGCTTTTCGTTATTCCAAAAGCAGTCATTCTTTGTGTAACAACTTAATATGCTGTTCTTATAGTCTTTTATTGGCATTTCATCCCAAAATTATTGTAACAAGTTACAAACGATTTGATTTGACAACAGCAATTATTTATGTTTTGTAAACTCTAATCCTTTCATAAGCTACATTTATTGACCGTCTTCTGAATGTGTAAATTATGCATCAAGTCATAAAACTGAAGAAATCAAAGCTGAATCATTGTCATCGTTTAATTTTGTGATGCTCTGTCAATGAATCTTGAAAGACAAACACAGAATGTCACAATGCCCTACGGGCACGCACGTGCTATTTTTGTCTGTCAAATGTTTTTATTTAATTGAGCAGTTCCTGCTCTTTTGCATGGTGTCACGCTTGAATAAAAGTACTGTAGCACGCTTCGACACTCTTTGAATGTTTAGGTGCCGTTGGATTAGTCGTGGTGCATATAATAAAATAAAGGCCTTAGCAGTTCCTAAAAGACCCCGCAATATAAAAATCACAAAACAAATGTCTTCCTTAATATCTGTCATGTCCCACACGCTTTATGCAAAGTGAATTAAACGCACAATACCGAACACTTTTTATGTCACGATATCAAGTTGCCTTGAATTTTCAGAGTTGGTCGATAACAAATAGGCTATAGTTTTTGGATTTTTGCAGGTCGTGCCCATTGTAAATGTGTTTTCTAGTCTGTTGTGGGAGGTGTACAGAAGATATTTACCTTCCAGTGAGATATTGATTTAAAGTGCTCGCCACGGATCATCATTGTGACCTTTCCTCACCTCCAGTCACACATCATTCCCTCAGTTAGATACCACTTCATTGTGTGACCATTACATTTATAAGCCGTCTAAATCCTATTTCAATTACTTGAACTTCCGCTTTTTTTATTGTATATATTATTGTTTACACTAAACATCAATTTTGCGTGTATCAAATCAAGATGTGCACGGTGCATTGTATAAAATTGAGTGTTTAGCTTGTGTTTCACAAATATTTTCCTGAATTCATTTGTGAATTTCGTCCATATTACCTGTATGTTTTATTAATAACATCTATTCGTTTCCTCATGGTAAAAAGGCAACTTTGAAATGTAATTTTTCATAACGAATATGGCAGGCAAATCTTGTTGGGGTGACATGACTGAATGTTTTTATAAAGATGTAATGGGAAACCGGTTCAGTATTCATTTCACTTTGGCTGTTAACCTGAGCAGGCCTCTCTGTTGTCACTCTCTGGAGGGATGTCTCCTGCACACTTATGTAATCTTGGCATCTTTCCCTCGGAAGTTCGAGGCACGGCACCAAGAATTCCCGCGTTACGGGATGGCGAGCGGCACTTTGTGGAAGTCCCTCCAAGACTGTAGGTCAAACAGATCAGTGACAGGCCATCGAGAACATCTATATCTCTCTGTCTCTTGTTGTCCCACACTGACAGTTCTGTTCTAATAATGTTGCCATGGATCTGAGGTTGCGTTGCTATGGCGTCACAAGGACTTTGTGTTTGCTTTTGACCGGGATGGTTCGGGCCAATGTCAAGAACCCATCTCAAATGTAGGGCTGTCACAATATCAGATTTTCACTACATGGCTGATTAAGTCATGATAACAATATTATTGTGATAATAAATGGAATTTCAAAGATCAGTCAAGGTCATCATCTCGTGTTCTCTTTTTTTAGGCAATGATCGAGTTTGTAACCAAAAATCTGTGTTGTGTCAATTCTGGCACTGAATTATTTACATAATTTATCATTTTTGTAGTGTTAACACAATCCGATTATTAATATCACGATTATTGTCCGTTCCGGAATATTGTGACACATCTTATTTTGAAAGCGATAGGACATATTCTTTCAAAGCGTGTGTTACTCATAAAAACAAATAATTGTTTATTTAATTTTTTTAATGAGACAAAGCAGGCTACACCAGAAAAAAGTTTGTTTTATAACAACTGCACTCTTACATACATTATATTACAGTCATAGACTCCCTTTTTTTTAAAACACCACACAAATCTATTTACTCAATGGCTTTTACTTTTTCTTTTTTAAGTCCTAATTTTCCGTTTCTTGAAGTTTTCCTTTCTTTTAAAACTGCTAGGTTTTGTCTTCTGTGGTCTTACAACAACCTCTGACCCCTGACCTCTGACCTTAGGTGAATGGAATTCACAACAAAGATTAAAATTCTTCGTGGAGGTACATCATGGCACATCAACCCAGGCTTTGCTCGTGAGGAACATGCGTCGTCTCTTATCAATAAAATACTACATTTCAGATTTTTTTTTATCACATACAATACACAATCCATTATGTACACCCTCTTGTCTGGAGCGATATCACTGATGGTGAGAGAGTCAAGGTCTTCCCATTAGTGCAGTGAAAGTTTTTAGGTCCTCTTTGTAGTTCACTCTTATCATGCAGTGGACAAAAGCTTTTAAACAGTTGGTCGGTTCAGCAACAAAGTCTCAACATGTTTTTGCATGAGTTCTTTGAGGCATGGTCCATTGTGAGGTTAACGCTCTCGCGCCGTCCTCGCTGAGCTTTTCCTGTGGCGCCGGTCCTTTCAGAAAACCACATATTCATAACAAGTTCGTACTGCGGTGCGATGCCTCTGAGTGAGATGGGGTGGGGGGTTGGGGTTGGGGAGGGAAGGGGGACGCCGGGCGTTTTCGGTCGGGAACGGGCGCGGGTGCTTCATACCGGCCGGTCCACAGCGTACTGGCAGGGGCTTAAGTTGGACACCGGGTTCTGCATGGCGGGATAAGCGAAGTTGGCGTGCTGTTTGGCCTTGAGCCGAAGGCTGGCTAGACTGGAGTTACAGGTGTCTCTGTACATGTACGGGCTGGCCGTGGTGGCATAAGGGCACGCAGCTGCTGAAACCGCTGCAGAGTTGAGGGTGGGGCTGTTCAGGTTGTTCAGGTTTGCGAGGTTATTGAGGCCCGAGGCCGGAACCCCTGCCACGGCCGAGGGCACCATGGAGGAGGCCATGTTCATGGAAGGGATGGAGCTGGGTGGGGAGAACATTGGCTGCGAGGACAGGGGACTTACATTCATGGAGTTAAAGAAAGGAAAGCTTTTGGCTGACAGCGGGCTGCTGGCCAGGCTCTTGGTGGCCCAGTTGTTGTAGGAGTAGCCCGAGTACATGTCGTCATATGGCTGCATGAGTCCATTGAACTGGGCGCCGAAACCGTTCTTGCAAAGCTCGGCTTGCTGGTTTCGCTCTCTCTTTCTCCATTTGGCGCGGCGGTTTTTAAACCACACCTGTTTGAGAGAACGAGAGAAATATCATGTATGTGCAATTCGTATTGCATATCAGTATTAATAATATCACTATAAATCATTTATTTGTTGGTTAAGCACATGCAAATCACAAATTTAAACAATTGTATATAGTATGTGCTTCTAATATACAGTATGACAGAACTTCAATATTCAGTTTTTAAATGCCTTTTTATTCATAACATTTCTGCCAGGCAATTTAAGTGCTTCATTTATTAAACTAATTTATTCACTTATGATGAATTTCCTCCCTGAGAAATGTCATTTAAAACCTTTCCTCACATTTAGTCAATTTTACATCCTATTTTTAGGGGATATTGGATGGATTAAAGTTTTAATGTGAAAATTTTAATGAACGTCTTTCATTTAGCTCACTTTGAACTTGCTTCCTCCTCAATATTTTTCCTATTTAAGTGTTTATAGTTTGTAATTAGCAAAGAAAGACAAACGGCAAAGAAAAACAGTTTCTCTAAAGCTCTGTTTAATTATGACATTTTTAAGCAATGTCAATATCTTAATTTATGTATGAGGTTCCTGCAACATTAGTTTTATCACAGTTTGTCACAGTCTAATGCATTACATGGTCAATGAAATATTTGGATCGACATATTTTTCACGAGGAAGTATGTTCTAGATAAATATGATGAAGATTATGGGTATTATGACTTTCTAAGAAGAATTGTCTCCACATATTAAAAGTAATCCCACATTCAGTAGTTCATACACTGTCAGAAAAAAGCTGTCACTGGGTCGGTATCCTTTAATAAGGTCCTAATATGTACCATTTAGATATGTATCTACAGTATATGTAGGCTATATTTTGTACCTTTGAGGTACGTACTTTTTGAAAGAGTGTTTTTTTCTGCAGCACCAGGGTTTGTAATATTCAGCCAGTTTTCTGGGAATATTAAATGACATCATTTATCCAGCATACTGTAAATGCTAGCACTTTATATTGGGAGAGAGGGAATACCCTTCTTTGTAAATGTTCCACTGACACTCTGGCAATGGTGTTTAAAGCCTTACCAAAATAACTGGATGTCAAATATAGCTTGATGATCAGTGTGGTCCCTTAGTTTTGGCATATTACGTATTTTGTGATTCAATACTTTATTTTTGGATCAAATGCTTTTGGGCAATTGTGAAAATGTCAACCTTACCATGGAAAAATAAAGTTTTTACCAATGGTTTTTACTCTAGCACAGATATCAACATTTTGTGGGTCAAATACCCATGTGAGGTCTCTCTCCTCAAGTTTTTAGTGCCATTATCAGGATTGTCACATAACGGTACACATTCTTCATAAATGAACACATGATTTTATGTAACTATTTTATGTTCTATGAAGACTCATCCCTTCTCCATTTGTTGGGTATTATTGCTTCTTGTTTGTGCATTTTAATTCACAGAGTTCCTACAAGTATGTCGTCTCCCAAAAATGGTGTCCTTCTTTTTGTCACATCCATAACGCATGTTCATTTTTTTTTAAAATAGATGTGCACTGACTGAAATGTTTGCATTTTAATACACATCCGCACAAAACCAATATAAAACCAAGCAGTGGCTGTAGCACGTGGAACCTTCAGAGTCATGTGTGGTCCACTGCGGAGAGTTTTTAAAGCAGCCCGGGTCAAGCTGGCATTAGGTCAGGGCCATGATTTAGGGTTTGTGTGTTTATTAGGAGCACATACACTATCAATTGTGTAAATCAAAATGACAGCAGAAGCATGTGGAATATGTGGCATAAGGTTCCAGCCAGGATTAGTGACATACATACACAGTTCAGCAGGCCACCGATAGACATTAGGATATGGGTATCTCTAACTCTGTTGTTCTTTCAAAATAACAACCAAGACTGCGTGCTATGTGACCTTTCCTCTGTCCAACATGAATCTGATCCATTAGATGTGAGCCAGCCAAGGAGGTAGCAGTTGTATTGTCATCCATCAGAATGGGAACCCACCTGCTCTCCATTGTGCTTCACTGAGCAAACGTACAAAACTTTTATAGAGGATTTCTCCATAAAGCAACTCTTAAATCTCGATTTAACTGGCGACAGAGAAAACGCCACAATCTGATGTTGTGTGTTTAAGTGAAAATCCTGAAATAGCACAGACATATAATTTATGTCCCGTGGTTCAAAAGGGCACCCTTTCATTACACGCAGTATCCAAATTCACCTCTGTGCGAGCATAACTCTTATCTTTCTCCACCCCGTGACCCAGCTTGTCTCTTCGCAAAAGGCAAAACGAGCACAAAAATGTTTGATGCTACAAACTGGCACGGACACGTACCCGTACTCTTGCTTCTGTGAGGTTGGTCCACACGGCGATCTCCTCTCGTGTGCTCATGTCAGGATAGCGGTTTCTCTGAAAAGTGGCTTCAAGTTCCTGGAGCTGCTGGCTGGTGAAGTGAGTTCTCTGCCGGCGCTGTTTTTTCTTTAGAGAGCCGTCCTCTGGGTTGGACTCATCTGTGTGGTTCTGATGGGACTTCTCCGTGTCTGTTCATAAACAACAGATCCAAATATGATTACTTTATTTGCAACACTTTACATACGATGCGTTTGAGTAAAATGACCTGTCATACAACACACCGTAAAACAAACAGCGCAAACTATGCAAAACTGTGGATAAACATATATTATTTTCAAGTTTTTGTTTAGTTTTGTTTAATTTGTTTAACTGCAAGCCCAAAGTGTTTTTTTCTACGTCAGACGAAAATCCCTCCTCTGTGGTGTAGAGTTCTGCAAATTGCAAATTGAAGACCCCACAGAAAGGGCTAAATTAGCCGGCCACATAATCCTGGGATCAGCCATTAGTGACAGGGCAGGTTTGGGGCTGTTTGGCAAGAGCTTAACTCTCTAGGAGCAGTTCTAACTAATCAGCAAAGCTTTCCAGGACTCCACAGGGCCTCCAGGAAAACCAATAAGACATCATGCTGCCATCTGTCAGTGGACAGATACCCTCTTACAAGCTCATCTGCTAAGCATAACTTCAAAATAAAACAAATTCTCATTAAAGAGAACGTTATCTTAAAAAGCAGCACGTGGGTGTATTTTACCTGGACAACACATAGATGCGGAGGAAACTTTAGAGAAACAACAAAAATCTTCTATCGTTTTAATGGCAGTTCATAGGCTATATTGCAACACAGTGTCACTGCATTACTGTCACCTCTTGAGCTTATGTTTATTCTTTAGTTATTTATAATAGTCTGTAAAATAAACTAGTGATATTAAGGCACGTTATGGATTTAGAAGTAGGTCTACAGCCATTGCAGCTGACTGAAATAAAACGAGATTATTTTCACCATTCGTTAAATTCGTCGTTTCTATTTAACTCTTTAAAATATATTTTAGAATTTTTATTTTATTTTTCAGATTGAGTTCCTTTTCTGTTCTGAAAGGCCAGTGTAAAATAATATAACAATTTTGAAAGATTTAAAATGTAGGCCTATATTTATTTTTCCTCTTAAAAGCAGCGGAAAGAATCAATTGTTAAAACTTAAAATTGCTTCAGGCACCGATTTACACGTGACATTTGTGAATCTAATTTAATTTGATTATTTAAATATAATAATATTAACTTTGCTTTGACGTGTCTTTAAAGCGGCAATAAATTTTCTAGTTGAGGGACTACCGAAGTTTTATAAAGTGATCTTCGTATTTATTATATTGCATAACATAACGTAGTAACAGTAGCGAAAAAAAAAATCGTGTATGAAATTATATTTTCCATTAATTACCGAGATTGTTCAGAGATATGACGATCTTTTCTTATCTATACATTTCAGTTTTTTATTTCTTTCTTTTTTTGCTAATTATTTAAATCTCAAATACGCTTCCGATATTGAAACACAAACAAAAAAAGTATTTTTAAGTGTTAAACATGGTTGTAGCTTTACCACTGTACATACTGAAGCAAAGCGAAATCTTATAAATACATCATCAACTCATCAACTCCATTTTACAGATTTGCGCATTTTAAAACGCTGTATAATTTTGACGTGTGACATTTGTACATTTGTACAAGTCTGCACAGTTGTACAGATATATGTACAGTAACTAAAGTAAACTCACTTTTTCTTATAAGGACTGCCTAATCTTCTATCGTGCAGTGTCTCAGTAAAGCGCGCATCAGTGCATAATGCATATCGCCGTCTTAGATTTGCTCTTTCCACAGGTGTTTGGGTTTATTCGCACGGGCCTATTGACTAAGTGATTTGGATACCAAATTTGAGGCTGCACAGGAATGAATAATTTATGCACCGTGTAGCACATGATTGGGTGGCCGGGATCTTCTTCACATGGCGACTGTCCACGCACAGAGCACCATGCAGACTATCAAACATCTGTAAATCGCAGGCCTAGATTCAAATGAACCCAGCTTATTCAAAACTACACCCAAAGATGCAGAGTTGTTATTACACGTCCATTTCAACTTGAACATGAATTAACCTGAAAACAAGAATCAAGTGTGCCATTCAGCATTCAGTCATGTGTCGGTCTCGACAACGAGAATCATCGACCATGATAGAGGACATTTGATTTCAAAAAAATATGTTGAATTTAACTCGTATTTGTTACATAATTACGTGAATGGTTATTGCAATATGGGTCATATTTTTCCTTTGCTCATGGTTGTGTAGCCTAGGTTATATATATTTAACATTCTGCTTTTAAGAATTATGCACAATCTTTTGTATGTTGTGTGATACATGAAGATGAACTGACCACTGTTGTCTTGGCCTTTGCACGATCCAGGATCGTGCTGAGGAGTCCCGGAGTCAGAGAGAGACAGTGCCGGGCTACGGGCCTCACTGTCCGTTAGAAGGTTAAAATCCATAACCTCGACCGCCAGGCTCTGCGAACAGCACAACAGCATATTTACATGAATGACAATTCATTTCAACGACAGCCTACATCATACACAAGCTGAACCCATGAGAATCCCATACACTTCTTGTTTGTTTGGGTTCACCGTGACGCGTCTCATTTTATTCCCTCTCGTGCTGGCGATGGCGAGGAAACGGAGTCGCACACACATTTCCATTTTCAACTTCATTTTATTAAATAATGGTATGATCATTTTTAATATATTGTACTAAAAAATACCCTTTAGTATTAAGCATTGTTGCTTAGAATATAAAAGGCATATTTTAGACAAAACGTAAAATTAGCTCAAAAGCAGAAACACATGGTGCGTTGCTGTATTTTAAATTAATAGCGAAGGCCTATAATATAATAATATAGAGTATAATAATATTGTTTATTAACTTTGTTTTGATTTTTTCTGCAAAGAGATAAAAGTAAAAATATACAAATTAATTAAACTTAACTCACACAATATGCTGTAGCCTGGAAATCTGAACAACAACAACAACAACAACAACATTGTAGCCTACCAAATGCACGATAAAACATAACAATTTGCATGGTTTCATCACATCAAATCAGATGTTGTAATGAAGACATACGCATTTGCTTTGTGTTGCAAATCTTCAGAATGCCAGGAAGTGTTCATTCATCCATTTACTTCTGTAGTTCTTGAAGACGATTTGGACGTGTCTTAATTTAAGCCATACGGCACATAAAGTTCACAATTACGTGAACCAAACAGCCTTAAATAACAGCCTAGTAATAGAGCCTAGAATAACATGTCGCTTATTTATATAACGGCACTTAACACCCTAGAGATGGAGACACAATCGCTCTCTTACCGCGTCCTGCACTTTGCGACTGTACAGAAAACCAGCGCAAACAGTTTCACATGTTTATACAATTTTCAATTTTACCTCACGGATTCATAAATTGTTAAAGGTGTGAACATTTGACTGCTATAACCTTGTGGATCAAACGAGATGTATTACTTCGAGATTTATTAATTATTTTCCCTTATCAAAATAATTATTTTAAAAAATAATCTTTTATAGCCTATTATTGGCCTATCAAATATAAATAAATAATAACAGTAATAATAATTCACAAATAAAACCTTTCTATGAGTTAACCCTTTGAAGTTAGTTACCTTCCAATGTCTATCAATCACCAAAATGTAACTCATGGAGGACATTTTCTTATACGGTCTGTCAGTTGGGGCTTAAACAAATATATCATGACTGGCTTTATGTGTAATTTATGTCATACATTTGAAAACAGTTCCTCCATCCACAGGGAAGACCTTGATTTGGTATTATATAGTGCGTAAATGATATTTTCGTAAAACGTAGTAAAATAACGAGAGACTCCTGCTTTCACAGTTTATCAAAGAAATATTGAAAAAAAAACATAGGTGTGAATTCTAAATATTTCAACCCATTGCGCTGTTTTCTGAAAATTAAAGTAGGCCTATTGGTCAAATATTTGTTAGGCCTGAGTTTACATGACAGGGAACAACATATATATCACTAATCCACTTTAAGACGTTTTTATGCTGATATTGATTTCACAAACATTATTGTGACCCTGCAATAGATTTACACTTAAATGAATAAATAGATATTGATTAACAAAGCTTGTTTGAGTGCGCGCCCATCTCTCTCTCTCTCTCTCTCTCTCTCTCTCTCCCGCCTCTTCATCCAATAGCAGACTCAAATCCGCTCCACTATTAAACTTCAGGAGATATTGACAAATATTTTGGTGTTGTTAAGCACTTTGGTACCTGACAGCTCCCGTAACAATGCATTTAAATCGTACTAATAATGCGATATTAAATGGCTGATTTGGGAATACGATTTTGCCCTGACATGACTATTTTCATGATCATTTAATCTATAAATAATGACATAATAATGAATATTAATATAAATAATGACAAAAATGTCTCATTATTCACAAAATGTCCTGCACGTGGATGTTACAGAGAAAATCTTTCTTTCTTTCTGTCTCTTATATGCAAAATAAAAAAGACACAAACTCACAAAGGCATGGAGTTCAATAACAGCGTAATTCTAGTGAAAAATCTGAATTCATGAGGTGATACACCCTCAGGATGTAGAGATTACCAGTGATGATAAATAGCAGATAGGCTACATATTAAAATGACTGATTTACAATGCTTTTATCCAAAACATCTTTCATCCAGATTTATTTCAGGGCCTCCAAATCACATTTCCCATCAAGTTTCCCTCCAAATGTTAAACAACTGATTTTCACAATGTTTGATTTTCTCATAGTGACTTGTGATGGCACATGTCAAAATCTGTATCCATACAAAATTAATATAAAATCGAAATTGAGTAATACATCTACTTAAAATTGGTATGTGGTCATGAAGTAGAATGCTTAAGGCTGTTAGGTGTTGTACACAGTATGAATACAAAAACACACGGGCCTACAAACCGAATACAACGACTCCTTAAGGAAAACATTTGGATAACAAATATGTGTTTTACCAAAGCAGGTTGTTCTGTTAAATTATAATGATTTGTTTCAGTGACATGCAGGACAGCGTGCCATTTCATGTTACAGATTTGTGTGATATATTGTGCTATACTAAATGCAGTTACTCCTCACATTTTTTTTAGACTCGATATACTCTGATATCACATCTCTTGGTAATATATAATAAACAATTAAAATGCCTAAATGTAGCTTGCAAGGAGGGTCTCACGAGAATGCAGAATTACAATATTAAAATCACATAGAGAGACTTTGATAGATGGTTATCTTTCAGTCAGGCTGCTTATGTTCTTTTGGGGCCAGCGCTGCAGGTGACGTAATCTGGTTATTTCATCCTAAATGGTGAAGGTGTCAGTGCCCCCCATGAAGTCTGACATTATTACATTTCAAACTCTAAAGATTGAGAGCCAACAAGAGTGATCAAAGACTCTGTGCAAATGTCACAGATGCATTCAAAGATTATAGATAGATGCTTAAATATAACAATATAACAATTCCAAAATGGGAAAGCGACCAGGTTTGTCTGACCTTGGTTCATCTTATGATTGTGTATATTGTAACCATAGGCCTATATTTGATATTTTTAACTAAGAGTCATTTGGGGTAATAATGAAATAATAATAATAATAAAGCTGTTGTTTGGAGGGTGGTTAGTAAGAGAACACATAGTGAAATGTTATTTTTAGTGAGCATGTGTGGTAGGCATTTAGTAGGCCTCGTTTGTGTTTTTATTTGAATTATTGAAATATTTCTGAGCAAGGCTTTGCCCCAAGGCTTGTTTTGGCTTTTACTTTATATCTCAGTGGCACACAATATGTTTTATGCCATTTGGATATAGGCCTAATATTGATGCAGTCAGATTCGTACCTGTAAGGCTCAGGGAATGCAGGCCGTGTGTTGGGGCAGTTTATATACTCGACATCGAACTCATTAAAAAATATATATCCAATAAAAGAAGAGATAATAGAAGTAAAATCCTCTCGTTTTCAGAAGATTGGTGGTCCATCTGTTGGTTCGACAGAGGCAGACAGCATATATTTCCACAGGCTGATGCATTATCTCAGGAATTATTCATAAACGCGTTGAGAATTAATTCCTTGGATTAAGAGTTGATTAAGATGTGTGTCACTTTGCTGTCTGAGAACTTATTAAGGAGCCACTCGAGCCGGCGGCAGATGGAATTTTCACCCAATGTTTGTAGATGTTAATTTCTCCCCTCCTAACACCCATTTGCATTTGCGTGTGTATGTCAAAGCGCGGCTCTCCGTACGCGCACAGCTCCAGATATCCGTGTACCGGGAGATGCGCATCTCAGAATAAGATCGGTCATGTTTTTCGATTACACAGTACGCACGCAGTATTAATCGTTCGACCGAGATACAAATGCTTTCGATGTTGAAATGTCGTTGATGACATCCTCAAAATTTCAAGAGAGTTGGTTGTAAGCAAAATCTGAGGGAAATCCGAACAATTTAAAAGTATGACTGAGGCTGGAGCCGAAGTGCATGTTTGTATTGTGTTTCTATACGCTGTAGATGAGACATGACCAAACACAATAGCGTCATGCACTGTTCTGCCAATGTGGTTTAACCACACATTTTATTACCTATGTTATTTCAACGATGTATAGCGTTGTTTTAATTTTTTTTATTGCTTTGCATAGAACAAGCATTTATCATGAAGAAAAGTATTATTTAAATATTGAAAGAGAATAAGCTACATTTAGACAAACGGGAAACATGGATTCAAACGAGCCTGCTCTGTTATGAATTTGTAAATAGTCCGTCATTTTAAATAGCCTACCAAAATATCTCCTTTAAAAATCGATTAATGATATTTGGCTGTTTTATATCTTTGATATAAAATTGTATTAAAAGGTGCGTTTAGCCTGGGTATTTTTGCAGAGTTATTAACAAAGAAAATGACCCTAATCATTAGTTAAAGAAAATATATAGGCTAAGATATAATAAATACATGAAAAAGACATAATGAATGATAACATTTTGCAGGTGATTGTTCTATATTTAAATGATAAGAACAAAATTATTTCAACATATTTTCATCCTTAAAATGTATTTTGTGCTTGAAAAAGTTGAGCTCGATGAGCGCGGTTGTCGGACATGAGTCTCTTTTTTCTTACCGGTCTCTTGCGGCTTCAGAGCACCTGCCACCTATCAATTTGTGTATATCACATGAATAATTGGATTCATATAACAAACTATTCTACAGCCCAGAGTTATTGGCTCTGCAACATGTTTTAAAACCGATATAAAAAACATTTAAAATGTCAGGACCGACGTCTTATTTTGCGCTTTCTGTCTTTGTAATAGCATATAGCCTACATTGAATACAATTGTTATTGTCCTCTTGCTTTACACAGCTTTTAATCTTTGTTTACACGGGAAAAAAACAAATGTTTAACCAAACGACGGTAATTTGACAAATAATTTAACTGCAATGGAAGTTTTTATAATATAAAACAACTGTTTTATACTATTATTTTAACCTTTTCACATGTCAATATTTAAAAAATATATTTATTGTCGATTAAAAAGTTTTACAATGAATTTATTTTAGGCAGGGTTTTGTTACAAAGTTATTAAATGCAGCATACAGCTTTGATGTAAATGTAATGTTCTAAACGGCATACAAATATATATAGGCTACGCAAAGTGATCAGGTTTAAAATATTTTCTGATGATCTTCTCCTTTTTGTAAATAATAAATTATTACAAACATCAAACCCTAATTTGCGAAAAATATAGCAGCAGCCACTATACTAGCATAATAACATGCTGTTGCATGTTGTAGACCTAAATTAGTCTGATTGTAATATAGTAACCCTATAGTAGCCTATACACACTGGCTCTGAAGTTTGTACATTTATGCACAGTCGGACATCATCACATCAACTTAAGCACGACGATAAGTGACGCTGTTTATCTCGTCTCCGTTGCCTCGTGGTCTCTCCTTAGCAATTGACAATCAAAACTGATCTTAACGAGTTCCGCGTGCACAAATGCTTTTTCTCTAACACGACACGTCTAAATTCATGTAGCCTACCCTCACGTCCAACTCCTTCATGCATCACACATCATCATCACGGTGATTTTTATCTTGCATATTCTACTTACATGAAATCCCGGTCTAGTAGAGGTAATCCTGGAAAAATATACAACTTTTGTCGTGGGTTAGCTGCTTTTCTAAAACGATGCAGTCATCATGTAGAAAGTTCCTTAGGATAAGCAAGCGAAAACACTGTTTTCCCTGTCTCTTTATTTCTCTCTCTGTCGGTGTTGTCTGTCATAAGTTATCGCAGAGAGTGAAGGCTTGAACCCCATGCAGAGGGGGACTGACTTTATGCTAAATACCTTGTACGACAGGTCCGCAGCAGAAAGGAATGCCCACCCCTTCTCTCTCTCTCTCTTTCTCTCTCTCTCTCTCTCTCTCTTTCTCTTTCTCTCTCTCTCTCTGTCTCTGTCTCTCTCACATGACCTCACTACACACACACACACACACACACACACACACACACACACACACACACACACACACACACAAACGCATAAGCAAGGCTAAGGTATATTATGTTGAGTTTACCTGCACAGCTTCTTCAAACCTTGTTAGGACTCAAATGCTATTTTTAAATGACACATATAGACCGCGCGTGTGCAGTTCACATAATGTCTTCTCAATATAGCCTTTTTAGTTAAATTAAAGAATAGCATATTAAAAAAGTAATTAAAAAATAAATATATAGGATATCTACAAAAATATCACAAGCCAACTGTTAAACAAGGTGTTCTGGAGTGTTTCAGTCATTTTAGATTCACTCATAAAGAACTCGTATTTTGTAAATAAACGAATTGACACATATTGTACGTTTTAAATAAAGAAAGAAACGCTATTGGTTAGGCTACTCCATTAGTCTTCAGTTACTGGTAAAATGTTAATTCAGTTAGTTATCAAGTAGGCTAAATACATAGATTATATGTTGGATGGGACACATCCCTGTCTCTGTATAGGCTACAAAGAGAAAAATGTGCAGACCAACCAAGTACAACCACTCATGCAAGAGGGCGTTTGCACACGCATATTGATTCAGTAGGCTAAATGTAATATCCGATTCCCAGTCATGCAATACTGCCCTCCTTGGGCAATGCGTCTTCTGACGTCTCCTGGTAAATATGGATATGACAGCAGCTTAATACAGATTTTGTTTTTATTTATTGGGCTACATTTCATACAAAATAGTTGTACAGTGGTTTTATGTTACTCCAGTTACCAAAGACCTTAATTCCTGAGGATTAAAGGATGCTGTAATTGTTTGAAAGAACATGCAAATACTTTTTTCAATCGGTTTGCATCGACGCAAGTTTCTGCAATAAACCTGTAATGTTGTTTCTGTCAGAATCTCCAGAGGACAGCAAAACCGTTAGGTCAGTTAAGTAAATCTGACAATATATTTTTCATCCTTCATGAAACTGCATCATACTGTTAATTCTCTTTTATAATGACAGGACAGAAACAAAACTACGAGTATGCGCTCTGCTTCTGTGAGGACCGCCCCCTGTTGTGTCATCTGTAAAATTCAACCAACCTTGATAGCAGTCGCAGCCCCGCCTTACTTTTATTAGTGACTCCTTTGATTGCTTGAATAAAACTTATTTTTAGTGACTTAACAATATATGAATACGTAAAATATACATTTCCAAGTAAACCAATGCTAAGTGTTATTTCAGAGTAACGGAGAAACCTCGGGTAAATATGAAAGAAGTCTTGATCGAAAAGATCATTGGCTGAGAAAGTTGTCAGTTGACAGGAAATATCAAGGTTGTGTGCGCTACACCATTTCCACGTCAGTAAGTTTGCCTGTGGAGGAGATTACCAACCGGTGACAGAACATCAATCTAGTTGCTTTCTATTACAGACAAACATCAGGGCATGACAACTCTACGTGGACCTGTTTAAATGTAAGCCTTTGTTCACCGCAGTTATCGCGGGTTTATTATTTTCCTGAACGCTGTATCCAGTCACTTGTCACTGTGGCAGCCTGCTAAGCTAGTTAGCCAAATGAGTGGTACGCCATTTTGGATTCGCTGTGTTTTGCTTATTTTCTCTTTTGACAGCTGCGAGCACGTAAAATTAGACAGAGACTCATATAAAACATAACGAGAGGGGCACGAGGGCTCATTTCTCACGTGTTTTAGTGTAGTTCCACTGCGAAAGTCAGTGGAGAAACTGCTTGCTAGCTTGTTGACAGGTTAGTTAGTTGCATTATCAATTCTGTTGTGCTGTTTATTAATAAATTGTTTGGTTTCATATATCTCATTCGGCAATGGAAGATCAATGTACATGCTTATTTTGAGCTGTACAGGTCGGTTTAAATGTCATGGTGTGCCTTTGACAAGCAGTGGTATCTGTCACAGCTAGCAGGCTTGCTATCTTTCTTGGCCTAGTGATCAATTCAGCTTCAATCAATTCACACACATCTTCAACCTTTGCACATCATTTGCTTAGTGAAAATCACAGTTTCAAACCAGAGTTTGATCGTAATGTTTAGGTTGTTGGGGATTGTGAATCTATTGCAATGTGCTTGAGGGCTGTCATGTAGATGTTCTCATTAGCATCATGATGTTGAATGTACGTGGCTATAAACATTCATGGTTGGGCGCCTGGGCCATAGAAGAAGAAAAGCTACTTGTAAAACGTCATTGCATGGATTGCTGTTTATAAATAAATGTTTGACTGTAGAGAATGTAGAGAACATTATAGAATGTATAAAGCAGATATGTGACCCAGTCTGTCTTTTTTTTGTGATGTACTAGTTTCTACACAAAAGAATTGTATAATATTCTGTAAAAATATAACCTTGATAACTTTAATATTTACTGAGTAAAAATGAAATCATCAGTGAAATGAAATTCAAACTTTAATGCTTGCAAGTTGCACCTCAAAATTAAACTTGCTTACATGTAATCCAGTATATACTGTATATATAGGGCTACATGATGGTTGCAAGATGGTAAAACACCACAGCTCTAGCAAAATTGTCTTATGAAATATGTAGTTTAAATTTGAAATGTGAAATTTGTAATAAAATCCCTTATTTAAGGGACAGTGAATTTTGGTATGCGACACCTGTATTGGCCATTTTGCAAGATGAAAACAACACTAGTTCAGAAGTGTTTCATCTTATTTGTTATTTTAATTTAGCCCAGGCTTATATAATTTAGATTATTTACAATTCAATTCAGATCAAATATTCTGTGAGTTGAATTTTATTCTAATGCTTGTGTAGGGTTGAAAAACTGAAATCCTTCTGAACCAGAATCATTCTGCAAAATGGTCTTTATATAAGGGTGATATTCTTGTACACTCTTGTACATATGTTTCCATGTGAAGCATAATACTGTGTTCATATGTTGTTGATGCATTTTTTTCATTTTAATCTGTTGTTTTATGTTATATATCAATGTAAATTAATATCAAGATCAAAACCACTGTGGTATGTGATGCTAAATGTAGCTGTCATTGTGGATCTTAAATCAACCACGGCCTCTAATGATATTACTGGAGTTTGGATAGGTTTCAGTTTCATCTTTTTGAAATGCTTATTTTATAATAAACAATTTTTTTATAAACAAAAACATATAAATACCATATAACCTTTTGTGGTCTCCCAGAGCATTTCTATGCTTTTTCTGATATTACTTTCTTGACCCCACAAGGCAATCTAGAATAATCTGATCTGATACATTTCTAACATTTCTAATTCCTCTACAGATACACCATGGTGGACAAGAATATATACATCGTTCAAGGGGAGATTTCTATTGTTGTTGCTGCTATCAAGAGGAACTCTAGATGGAGTACCCATACTCCTTTGGTAAGCTACTCAGTTTGGTTTTGTTAAAAGGTTTTACAGATCATTACAGACCTATTGTCACAGGTCATGTCTTTTAGAATCTGTAGTGTTTAAAATATCAGATTTTTCATGAGGCCACATTCAGTGGCTATGTCTCAGGTCACAGGTGTCTTGAATCATATGTGATGCGATCTGGGAAAACCCGTCGGATGTTGTGCTGGGATGTTATCAGGAATATCAAAATTAGGTCGAAAGTATTTTTTTGTCAAAAATTTAAAATTGTTATATCTTGTCTATCTCTAAAAACATCTTGGAAAAATTCCCTTGTTTATTGCTAAAAAAAATAGATATTTATAATGCCAAGTTGATGTTAAGGACATGTTGGTGGAGATTAAATAAATTGCCCACAGCTTTCCCTCTGTTAACACTACAAAGACAGTTTAAATCAAAGTAACCAAATAACGTGTAGAATGAAGGTGCACCAATGCAGATTGGCAGATTTGGTGAGATGGCATAACTCGCCGCCTGAAGCTGCAGGATTTTTTCCCGGTGGGCTGCTGCTCATGTAAGCCGCTTCTGGAACGCGATCTCCCAGCACCATTTTTATATTAACGCTATGCATTACTTTTTACTTTATTCAAACGGTTTTTATACGGTATGTTTGATATATTTCAACACTAGGGAATGTTTTTATATTAAATTGTTAATAGGCTATGACTTTTACTTGTGATACTTGACTGTTGTGTTTTTATTTTCATCGGTTTTCATCACCAACTTTAAACCTGTTTCTCTCAATTTCTTTTCATATAAAATCATAGTGATCAGCCGACTTTGGATAACCACCAACGTTTAACCACCAGCTTTCATGTGGTATCAAAATCTGAAATATGTAAAATATGTGTTGGGTTTTCCCAGATCGCATCACATATTTAAATGAAAATGAAATGAAAATATAAAATTTTTCTTAAAGTCAAACCTTCCAAAATGTTGCAAAAAATTCCACAATTATTTCCCTTAACAGGATGAAGAACAGGACCCACTGCTGAACAGCTTTAGCAACTTGAAAGACATCCTCAATAACATTAAAGGTTAGACATAATTTTATTTTGGGATGACACTAGATCAATTTTTAAATACAAATATCGAATATTATGTCTGGAAAGGTTTTCGGACCTTTTCTAGCCACTTTCACTTCCTGTAATCACACCTGTCAAAGATGCAGTTTTGTTTGCCTGTGTTTATCCCAGTAATACATATTTGTTTGGTGATGAAGGTCTTTCACACAAACAAAATATTAAATCGTCAAACAAGTGATTTTTGCATTCGCTCATGGCACCATTTCTTTTTTCCCTCCATTTGAGACTTTATTTAAACAAAGCATGTCAGGTGGGAAAACTAAACAGACTCATTTAGCATTCGCAAAAGTGCTTCTTTCCTGCTACAGAACGAAAGCGTATTTAACCAGGTGTGTGCTAAATTTCCTCTGAGGAAAGGGATGGCCTTTTCAAATCAGTCAATATTATCTTTCTCAATGTCTTACTATTGGGCTTTTCTGCCGCCTCATAATTTTTGGGGTCCCATGGAAACTATGTCAGTGTTTGTTCATTTAGTTATCCAAATGCCTCTTAATGAATTGGACGGCAAAGGTAAATGTTATGCTGTGTTGTGCAATTGTTCCTCTGTTCAAAACGTAATGAAAATTCTCTCTTTCTTTGATGCTCCTGATTATGAAAGAGTATAGTAATCATGTTATAACAATCCCAAATTGTTCTTGAATTTAAAATTGATTTTTTTTATCCCTTAATAGCTTAAAGCTTTTTCCCAAATGTTCAGTGATTTGTGTTTATCACTTACAGTACACAAGAGTGACACATATAGCTTGTTTATAAAATTACTCAAATTTTAATAACCAGTGAGTAAGGTTCAGCTTACTTTTGTATAACTTTCAGCATGATGGATTGAAAAAAAAAAGAAGTCTTTTAGACTCTGGTTTGGGTGAGAGAGCCACCTCTCACCATCTCTGCTGCCCCGACTTCCCTTTAGTAACGCACTGCTCCGTGTGTTTGGGCCCATTCATCATTGTGAATTTCTGTGTGGGTATTAATGGAGGGGTGCGAGTTGATGAGATGTGCAGGCAGCAGCCTTCTGCTCTGTCTGCATGTCGTCATGCCTCTGTAATGGAAGCCCTGGACGGGGAGTCCTCTCTCTGGAGGATACTGCTGCTCTGAGATGGACAGGAGCACCTGTGTCTGGACCCGGGGAGAAATCTGCCAGACTTCCCCTCTGAACCGCTGCAGAGGCCTTGTTAGTTCTCTTGCACTCTGGAACAAGTGTTTGGTTTCATTCACCTTCTTTATAGTTTTTCATTAGGGTTGTTGGCTTGTTCTTTAAGCCTGGGTAGTACGCAAAAATCTTCAGTCAGGATATTCCAGAAAGTATGCAACATGTCATTTTAGTTTTGTTGAATAGTAACAAATATGTCATTTGAGTTGTACATGTACACTACCGGTCAAAAGTTTAGGAATCTTGATCTTAAAAATCTTTTACCTCAAGGTGTATGTTTCAATATTTAAAATTACTTTTGTTGACAAAAATATAATTATGCCAACATATGAATTATTTTTCTAAAAAAAAGAATTTTTATTTTAAAGAATATTTTTGAAAAATTGATTATTTGAACCAAATAATGAAAAAAAGCAGTCAGTAAGTCCAGCATAGATGAAAATTGCTTCAATACTGTTTAAATAGCTTCCCAGGTTAAGACCTCAAGATGCTGGGTGATAAAATGCCAAGATCAATGCCATTTTGCAAATTCTAGGCAAAGGGTGACAACTTTTAAGATGCTAAAATATAAAATGATCTTCATTTATTTTGAATGATTTTAGTCACAACATAATTCCCACAGTTACAATTTTGCTATTGCTATACTTTTTTGATGGGTTTACTATTATTCTATAAATTGGAGAAAAAAAAAATCGAAATAACAAATGATTAAGTGATCTTAAACTTTTGATCGGTAGTGTACATATTTTATATTGTACAGTATTTGGCATTTAGCTTGATCCTTGATAATAAATGTTCTTGATCTTCATCTGAGCTCATACCAAACAGCCTGAACATCACATTATTTTCTTGGCTGCACACCTGTTTGCTTGTCTGGTGGGTGGCGTGTGGATATTGCTCATTCTTTGCAAAAACTTTCTGAATTTTTTATGTGTAGAAAGGGTTTGATTGTGTTATTTTGGCACTGGTTTGTCTGTTTATCAGGAATTAACATTATTGTATATCTCCTAAATGGTGTTGGTGGGCTTTAGTTGGCCAGCTGTTGTCCAAATGAAAGCCTTGTAATTCCATTCTCATTGTGGCCATTTTATCATAGCCAACAACAAAAGCTACCGCCAAATGAAATGTGGATTAGCCCCAAAGGTTTACTGGACACTTTCTCTGGCTTGATAAAGGTTTCATTCTCCTTTTTCTGCACCAGGCGTTTGATTGACAGGAACATGTGTCTTATGGCGGCAGAATGCAGCTGGAAGTAGATCATCTGCAGTTTTGGTTGAGTAAATATAGCAGGGAGTCTTGTCAACCAGAGAGATGGATTGTTCTGGGAAAGGAAGTGTTGTCTCCCCTTCCACTAAAATGTTCTTCTCTTGAATTTTTGTTTCTGAAACCATTTTTAGTCCTTGGTTTAGTATCTTTATAACATTTATTGGCATTTTTCTACCACACACACACACACACACACACACACACACACACACACACACACACACACTTGAAGCAAGCAATGCATTGGTTGACCAGTTTCAGAGTTGTTTTTATAAACAGTATTTTTTTCTACAAAACACCATTAGGACAAGATTCTGTTTACTGTAGAGTAAAAATGTTTTATCTGGAGGAAGTAGCTAAAAGGTACTTAATTTATACTCTTAAAATAAGGTGCTCTTTGGCATTGTGAAGTACCTTTTTTAAGAAATCGTAATTTGGGATGGAGAGGTTTTATGAGTACACAAATGTTAAACTTTAATTCCTCTTAAAGTTTAAAAAGATAAGGAATACTGGTAGTATCTCTGTAACTGTTGTATTTATATATGATGTTTACAGAATTAATGTAAAGTCCACTGCTCTTCTCTGTTGCCGGCAGAAGCCTTTCAGAGATGCTCTTGTTAATCCTCTATGGAAATACAAACAAGCAACATGGGCTGACAAATGGACGTCCGTGTGTTCTTGGGTTGTTTTTTCTGGCATTTGCTTTTTGAGTCTTCGTTTTTTTTAAATCCACAAACTCTTTGGGTTCTGATGGTATCGAAGAAATGAGCTTTAGATCTTGTGTCCAGCTTGTTGTATGACTGCTCTACAGTATAGAGCTCTTGGTTTTGTAAGAGAGATATTCCAGCTATAAAACATGGTCGGTTTAACATCAAATTGAGAACTCGGATTCAGTATGAGGTCAAGTAATTCCCATGGATATTTTTGATATCTACTGTGTCGTACTATAAAGGTAGTAGTAGAGGGATGGAAACGACATATTGAATGAAGATGTCTTACCTGCTCACAGTATTCACTTTTTAGACAGTAGTGAGCCCGAGCCTTAGTCCTTTAAAGCTTTGAATCTATTGCAGCCTTCCCCCTCCCTAAGCATCAGAGGTCAGATTTTTGACAAGTCTGCAGAGAAAGCCGACAGACTAAATCCTCTCATTTTTATTCATACAAATGCAGGTGTAAAGACGACACCCAGTAGATCCAATACCAAAGCTTTGTTTGATTGACATCTCTCTCTCTCTTACTTATAGCCTTTCCTTTTTTGTGGTACGGTTACAGACACTGCTCATCAACTTATTCTATATCAGTGTATGTCTGAATGTTGGGTCAATATAAATAAACGATTTTACATTTATAATATTTTTATTCACATTAAATTAGATTTCTTGTACATTCTGTTTTGGTTTTATCATTACGCATTAACCCCAATCTATATATATTGCATTTACCCCAATCTATATATATATATATATATATAAAAACATTTTTATTTTGCTTTAGAAAGTAAAATCTTGTTTTTATGAGCATACATTTTTTTGCATTGTGAAACTGCTTTCATAACAGTGACATTCTGCAGATCCAAATGCAACAAACATGTTTAATTCTGGGGTCGAATATGACAATGGACATGAAATTTTCTCATGTAGCTTGCTCTTGTGCCTCCGTTTTAACACACACATTATGTGTGCTCGAGCTCAAGGTCAAGTGCAAGCATGCTTACAGCTGTGAGCTGTGCGCCGCTGTCCCAGCAAGGGTTGCTCCCAGTGCATGTGGGAATATCCTGCTCTCTTGAGGCCCCGTGGGCTTTTCTGCCATTTGATATCTGCATGTATATCATACCCAAATGAACTGCAAGAATGTTGTCTGGTCAACACTGAGAAAAGCGCAGAGTCATAAGTCTGAGGGGAACGCCACATATGCATATTTGTTTACTTATGATGGCATGTACAATAAAGAGACGTCCCACGTCGTATTGTGCTGTTAAGCTAAAATGGTTACTAGCTTTGCTTAGCAGTCAACTAGTTGTCTACAAGCAAAAAAACGGGGTCGGCCAATCATGTCCTTGGTAACATCATATGAGACAGCAAACAAATAGTAAGCAGAGTGTTCTCAATATTGAATGTGATGATTGCTCCAGCCAGGACATCACTTAACGTTTTAAATTACAGTATAATACGGAAAGAACGCTTGATGAACTGATCCTATACGATGACCCATATGTTTATTTATGTGTACTGTGCATGCAGCAAGTAAAAAACCTGTTACCACTTTTTTTTTGTATGTCACAGACTGTGGAACATTTATTTAGATGCATAAGCAGAGCTTGCAGATTGCTCAAGCTCTCATGGACATCTATCTTGTGATACATATGTAACATCGATTAACCATTCAATGTATAACCATTTAATTACAATATCATTAACCTGAGGGTTTAAAGGTTGGGTATCTCTCACAATGTGAATGTCAAAAAGATGAGAGAGGAGCCTAACCTGAATAGCACAAGTTTTACTGGAAGGAATTTACAACTGCTGTCCCTTGAGGAGGAAGGCCTCTTTCCGTTACACCAAATCAGGCATCCCGGCTTTCCATCACAAAACAATCATCAGGCGTCCCCAAGTCGTCCTTGCCGCATTCATCTGCCCGTCTTAAAAAGATATAAGTGCACATGATGCCCCACTTGTTAATGTTCTGACCTTGCAACCGATCTAGCGTGTAGATGATTTCTGTGAATTGTTTGCGAGCCTGAATAGTTGTTTATAGAAAAGTTAGTGCGCTGTGTGGTCGATTGAGTTGTGGTGCAAATTTCCGTCTGTTCGAACCCACAAATAGTACCGTAATAAAAAAACGGAGGCCTATTTATGTGCTGTGTATAGTTTGCTATACAGTAATTAATCGACATGTGATTTAGATTGTTGTGCTTGGAAGTCATGTCCATCACTAGCTTCTTGTGTGTAGGTGTGTTGAAGTGTTACTTTAGCACTGTAAATCCAGGGTACATGCTTCATATGTAAGTTATCCGTCCCTTTGGTAAGTTAACACCATGCAGCATTGTGCAGGTGTCACTCGGGGTGGCAGCATGCTCATCATGGCCTCTGTCCTGCTGCAATAAAATGCTCCATAAGTTGTGATGATGGATGCTTGTCTCCTCTCTGCCAAGCAGCCACCCAGTGCTAGTTAGTAGCTGTAAATCTGGCCAGTTAACAGTGCTCTAACCGGGGACTGACAGTCGGGGCTTAGGCCCGGTGTTAGGTGGGGATGCAACTGTTGTCCTGTTTCAGAGCCGCTCAACAATGTGCTGAGTGCATGCAGGGGCCTAGCGCACAAATATTAATCATTCTCATAGGTAGGGGGTACGTGTGTATGGTGGAGGGGGTGGAAATACTGATGGGAACAGATGACCAGATATTAAGGGAGTGTGATACATCCGTCTGAAACATCTAACCCAGAGTGAAATCAAGGGTCCAGAAATCCAGAATGTTATTTACCACAGGGCCATCAAAAAAGCCATTTTGACCTGTACACCTGTCTTATTTCCCATTTCATTGATAGAGCACATTAATAGACGTACAGTGGTAGGTCTATGTGATGCTTAGGGAAAAATTGATTTTTACTTGATGCTCTTTGAACGGTCAGGCTTCTTCTGTGGAGAGTGGTGAAGACATGCTAATTGACTCAAGTTACACTGGCAGCTTTTGTTGTGAGGTCTGCAGTAATCCCTCATCAGCACAGCAGATGATGATGAGCAAACAACACTGCTTAATTACTTTCTGCCATCTGAATTAATTTCGCTCTCATGTAAACACAGGTTCTGCTGATCTGAGAGCAGTTTTTTAAATGCATCATGAAATGTCCTTTAAAGCAGCTTTGAGGCATGAGAAGCTTATGTAAAAACATTATGCTATGCATAAAAGGATTGTAGTGTAAAATTATTGCACATTAAGCACAATCTATGAAATTCTTGTGATCTCTCCAAATATTTGTATTATTGTTTCTTTTTTTAAAGGGATTCTCTGCAAAAAAATTTAAATTCTGTCATGAATTACGAACACTTAAGTCATTCGACGACCCTAGGACCTCCGTTTATCTTCTGCATCCCTTTAAATTACCCATTGTTTTAAAATATTGACCCATTGTTATAAATAAATGTGATGATTTATCAAATTTAAATAAATAAGATTTTTTGTTTTGTAGTGAGAATTGGGTTGGCCAATGTACTTAAAGCTGCAATCTGTAACTTTTTGGGATAAAATAAAAAACAAAAAGTCAGTTATTCAGCAGGTACATAAGAACATCATCCAAAACTGCCAGTTTGGCTCAGTTTGCATGGTAAGCTTAAAATTATT
This sequence comes from Oreonectes daqikongensis, assembly GCA_026939265.1. Classification (NCBI taxonomy): domain Eukaryota; kingdom Metazoa; phylum Chordata; class Actinopteri; order Cypriniformes; family Nemacheilidae; genus Oreonectes; species Oreonectes daqikongensis. Next base: position 5,672,132 of record JAOTQM010000049.1, read on the forward strand.
TTAAAAATTAAATTGATTTATAAGTTGAGTTGTCGTTGTGTACTGCTATGGATCTGGCAATTCACGTACCTGACTATGAAAAACTATGTTTTTAGATTTGTTGTAAAAAAAATATACATATTGATAAAAGAAATCTTAATGGTACTAAATAAACTGTTTGAAATCTTGAAGGTTCCTCTGCAGTTCTGCCATCTTAACGTGATGTCAGCTATTAGCAGGACAAGGATTGAGACTTTCTGTGCAGCTCTGTTGGATTGCTCTTTAATGTTCTGTTAAGCATATTCATATGAGGTGGTAATTGGTTCAGGGTTGGAAGACTTGTGGTAGATGCCTGCACACTCTTTTACCTCAGAAGGAGAGGGCATTGGCCCCAAATAACTGCTGAGGACATCCATACAGCAAGGGGTATTAAGGTGGGTTCGGGCAGTTTCAACACCTCTGCCTTCACCCCTTAACTTTGATGAGGGTCCACTCTAAAAACAACCCACGGCATAGCGTGCTGACATGTTGATGGGACTCTCTGTCTTTCCAGGATTGACAAAATGACCAGGTATGTTTAGTTTTTGGAAGCGCCAAGTGCCGGCGTTCATTTGCAGTTCAGGCTGGTGCTATGTTTAACCAACACAAGGCTGGGGTAAATTTAGCAAAGGGTAAATGACTCAGTTGCCTTTTTTCTGGGTTGTTTTTATCTGCTGTTTTGGTGCTGTCTCGTACCACCACAGATTCATATCTGATCAATCATTCTGAAGAAAGGCAGTTTGCATTCCTGTCATAACTTACAAGGTCCAGTAGACTTGCTTTTGTGTTCTCTTGAATCCCTGTAAGCCAGTAAGGTGCCAAGTTAAGACTAAGAATTAAACCATTTGTTAGTTCTGTTTATTGATCTTTAAGTCAAGTGTGAAGTCAGACAGTGTTCTAAACCATTTAAGTATATCAAGTCTGTTTTCATTCATTTCTTTGAGATTAATTTCTTATTTCAAAATACAATTATAAACCTCCTATCTCAGGTATCACACAAATCATCATTTACAACAAGCTGACTAGTAGTTTTTATTTTAGTTTGTGAAACATAAACCCATAAAAACATCTTGATCTTGTGTTTTCAGTGTCTATGAGAGACTATCGTCAGTTATTTTGATCATAATTTTTCATTACTTAGACTTTTATTAAGCAACTCATCACTAGTCAAGATTTAAAAGAGTACATTGAAATGACTTGTCATTCATAACATTTTTAGGGCAGCAAATAAGATTACTGTGTCACTCATATTATGTTATGTATTGATTTGACATTATCCCAACATTTTTTGCAGTGGGATTTTAGAGAAAAAGCTATCATATCTTTAAACACTTAATAATCTTTTGTTATCTTAAATGGCAAGGTTCCATAATGCAGACTTAACTATAGGTGTTCAGTTCTTCTGATGCCTATCACACCCGATCTCTCCAAATCGGCATGGCCATCTGCTTCAGAAATAATCAGAGATCAGACGTTCGTTGACTGCGTGCAATGCCGAAAGAGGAATAGTGTACGATAATGGTGTCCGATTTCTTGGAGGACAAAGGTTGAACGTAACATTAGAGCGAGAGTTGAGATTTCTCAAATTATATTGACAATGGAGAGACCTGTGATGTTGAGAGGCTTCTCTTTTTGCAGGGCTGTCAGACTGGAGAAATCAAAGCACACAGCAGACCAGCAGCACACTAAGCCCTGGTAGAGGGGAATGGTCTGGGATGGGGGGTTTGCAGAAATAAGGGCCAATATTAGTATTTCACAGGCAGCGCCTTGCTTGTGTGGCGTTCAGATCTTAAGCCTAGGGCGTCCCTGTGTGAATCCCAGACTGCCTTTATGGACTGAGCTAATAAACCTTTCCACACACACGCGCACACACACCACGTACACAGCTGCTTGTTATTTCATGCCCCATAAGGACCCTGTGACCACGAACATTCTAATACACATATCTAATTAAATAGGCAGCGGTGTGTGCATTCAAGTCCGACTGTCTTGTCTCACTCCTTGCTCTACACACACACACACACACACACACACACACACACACACACACACACACACTGACAGACTTATTGACAAATACAATTTTGCCATGGCAATTCTATGACAAACCTTCAAATATTTTCTCCATGTCACCCATAGAGCACACAAAGCCAGTTTTATAGTTAAATGGGATTTCATAGGGAATGTTGACAATGTTGTTTCAGCGTCATTTCTTTTGCAGAATTTCATGGAAGCTTAAAGTTAAGGCCATATTTGGGTAAAGCGTAAACTGTGGCCCAAGGAAACAGGTTAATGTATGTTATTCAAAACTGGTCAAACACTCTTTGGCCACATGCACACGGCAGCTAAATGCATCTGTCAATCTACTTTTGAGAATTTTAGCCCATTCTGTATACACAGAGTTTGGTTATTTATGCAAGTGACAACCGCATTCTGTAACCAAATTCACTCCTGAACATTTCTGGTAGCAACAACTGTGTGTGCATTAAATCTGCATAGTGTGTACAAAACCAAACAAACAGTTTTGGTCACTAATGGCGTGTTTTAGTTGCTGAAGTACATGCGTGTGTATTGACTTAACAACAAATTTTCCACATAGGTGTTCCCAGCTGTCTTGTTATCAACTTCAGTAGCATAAACAAAACCACAATACTGCTTTGCCTGAATATAATACTACTGCACCTAAAAATGTTGATTTGGTAAAAAAAAAATATTGAGTTATATTTTTAAATGCAGGACGGAATAGAGCTGACAGGTATGCATTGGACAACGGACTCACTTGGACGAACTTGGGTCACCGTTAGCACACGGGCACTATTTGTCGGTGCACTAACCACAGAGCTGTTGGTGCCGACAAGAATTAATCAACATTTAAATCATTTAATTCAATTACTGGATTTATTATGAAAACGTTGTAATATATCATCAGACTATAGAATACTAATGTGATATGATCCATCAATTGAAGTGTTTACTATAGAGAAATTTAGTAAACATTTAAAACAGGAACTTCTGTAGTAATTAGGGCCCGAGCACGAAGGTGCATTGCGGTGCCCGATTGTTTTTCTAATGTTTATTATTATTCATCCATGTATTTCGTTTAACTAATATTGGACAGATAGCACTGGTCTGCAGTTCACGCTGAGATTCTCAGCCTCTGGTTTCTCCTTTGACAATCTGTGGCTGTCAATCATTTTACAAGCCGCCTCTTATTCTCCTCACCTAATGAAAATGACTGCGGTTTTAATCTGAAGGGCAGCGGTTAGATGTCTCCTCATGTGTAGGCTTTAGTTTCTTAAAAAAGACTTGTAGTAAAATGTACAAGATGTTTTGAAAATATTTAGGCGTCTGCACCCGAGCCCGTGTGTTGCTGCCGCCCCTCGTGGATGTCCAGTGATGCCCAACATTCTCAATTACTCTTCATTGAACCGCTGTGACAAAGCTCAACCGTACGATTAAAGTCCTTAAACCCGCTGCCCGCTGTCGGCAAAGAACAGAACGCTGGTAATGTCAATAACATTCAAGCAGGCTGGAATTAAAAAAACAGCTCCTATTTTAGGCCGGCAGCTGAGTTTGGAGCAGAGCGCGTCGAAAAGGTGACACGGGTCAGAACTTTCTTGTCGGCATCGGGGGCGCAGGGGAGAAACAGACGCTCTCAGATGATTAAACAACTGCCACCCGTTCGTAGCGAGGGGTGGGGGACGGCAACATAAATATTCGATCGAAAGAGGTGACATGTGCGGCGGTCTTTTAAACCTGTTGACGAGGCCTTCTTAAATAGAATCAGATCAGCGCTGGCGATTACAAATTTTAACAAAAGCCGTCATGCTGACAGGGACAGGAGACTGCGGCTCGGGCGCAGCCCCCCACAGCTGACCGGGGGACATGCTAACAACCCAGGACAACAAGGAGGTGATGAGTGCTCTGAAAGCAAAATAGACCTGCCGGTGTGCTGCCGTGCCAACAGCCCTCCCCTCTCCCTCGTGCTTCTTTTACTGCCTTGCATGGTGATATCCAGGCTTTGCAATTCAGCTTCCACTTACAGACAAAGACTTAACAGCATTTAAGGATCTTGACCTGACATTGCAAGTACTGATGGCCAGAATTGCTACAAAAATGCTTTTGTATTTTTAGCTTTTATATTATATGCTGTGTATTTGTATTGTTAATACAAATATACAATTCTAAATATATTTTTTCTATATTAATTTATAAATGTAAGTTATAAGTGAGATTTGACAAATATTTAGTAAATTAATATTATAGTGTATTAATAAATCTATTAATCATAGATTTGACAAGTTTTGGATATTTGAAAATTTTCAAAGGAATGAAATCTGACCTTTTTCTCAAAGGAGTTAACACATGTCACACATTTAACAGTCTTCTTAATTTATTTAATCTTAATTTTGTCTTTTATGTATTTCACAATCCTAAAACATATCCCAGATTTACAGTGTGATCTCTGACAGTTTTACCTGTGTGTTGTATATTGACTTTTGGACGTTTGTAAAATGCCTATAAAGTCTTAAGAATAGAAAAGGTTTTCTCTGAACATTTTTCTCTTGCCAGCGATCTGTAAAAGCCAAATAAAAGTGATCTTGATATTTAATTTAACAAAATTATCTAGTGTTATAAAAACATTCATTATATCGCCCAGATCTAGTTGTTTCGTATTTTAAGCATTTGGTGTAATCTTGCAGTCTTTCCACAAAATATCTTTACATGTGTTGTCAAAGGCATGTTTTTCATTATTGTATAAATTGTCATTTTAAATATATTAGTAAAAGTGGAATAAAATGAAATCAAACTACCTGGGATTGTAATGGAAATTGCAAGCATGATCACACACACACAGACACACACACTCTTAAAAAAAGTTATTTGATGCCATAGAAGAACCTTTTGGTTCCATAAAGAACCTTTAACATCTGAAGAACCTTTCTGTTTCACAAAAGGTTCTTTGTGGTGAAAAAAGGTTCTTCAGATTATAAAAAAGGTAAGAAAGGGATGGTTCTTTAAAGATCCTTTGACTGAATGGTTCTTTGTGGAACCAAAAATGGTTCTTCTATGGCATCACTGTGAAGAACCTTTTAAGCACCTTAAGAGGGCACTTTCTCTCAGTCATAAGTGTTTGACTGTGTACTTCATAGCGTGTTTGTCTCCAGTATGTCAGCCGTCGTGATTTGACTGACGCGTGACTGTCACGTCGCACCCCCTCATTGATCCAGAATGTACAGGGCAGACTTTGGCTATTTCAGTTATGCACATTAGCCAGTGTTGCTTTTAAACAGTAAAAATTCCTGCTAAACTGCCAATGGTTATGAGTGATGAAATCTTGACCCTGAATTTATGACCTGGGAACATGTACTAAGTCACTGTGTGTCTTTGAGTTTTTTCAGTTTGGCTGAGGGTTGTGGAGGGTGAGGTCACAGTGGGCTGAACTTGTGAACCAGTAGGTTGCTCTGTTACCATTTAGTCAAGTTTAGGTAGGGTTAATCCTGGGCTCAAGGCACAGATTCCATCAAACTCAACAGCAGAGATATATAGGTCTGGACTCAATATAGCAAACCAACAAACTACACTTATCTTTTTGGCAGGATTAAGGCCATTGATGAGGTGCAGAATGTAATATAGAGCGGAAAACTGTACAGAAAATTTCAAAATCTAGTTGCCAGTAAATCTTATTGTTTAGTTGTTTTATTGTTTAACATTTTTTAACTGTGATTTCAGAATAACTCTTATAACTTTTGCACCAGATCTAAGTTGACAATAGTTGGGCCCATCGTTTTTTTCAAATTGTTAGATAATAAAAAAAACAAAAACTTTCCCTTATGTTATTATCGGTGGAATAAAAAAGGATGCATTTATTTAGTCTAAGTTGCTGATCTTCTACTTTAATTGGCCATCTCTACCCCAGCTCATTTTACGCCATTTTCTTTAAAAGTGACAAAGGGGATAGCCAATTGTTTTTCTGTTTATCAGAGGTGACATGACCATTGGTGCAAGTGGGCGAGGAGGCCCACTGTTGCCATAGCTAAATATACATCCCTGACAGCTTCATAATAGGTTCCAGGAAGTTCAGTTGAAAATAAAAACAAAGCAACATTTCTAGCTGATTGGTTTTGAAAGGCCGTTTTTCCTTGCTGAATGGGAAAAATGTGGACTTCAGCATTCCATGGCCGTGATGGCAGTCGGATTGGATAGGCGCAGCCTTGCGTGTGCAGAACGAGCGGGCCGAGATGGAGACACAACAGACTGCAAAACCTGATTTATGGGAAAGTATTTGGTCAAAAGGCACAAAAAATATGATAAATATAGGAATATATCTTTTAAATAGTAGGAAATAAATGAAAAACAGATTAGGATATTCTATACCAAGCTGTCAAATTGTCATTGTGCAATTAATAAAGCCATATCAATGTCATGCTTTTATCTCTGTACCGGCTACAAAACCGGGCTGGTTGACAAGTGCGAAAGGGAATGAGGGTCTCAATTATGCACTTACAAACTAAGCCTAGCAAAGCCTGTAATGTAAGCAACATTGTGTCAAGTTTAGTCTGAAATCTTCAGAGCATTGCTGGCATGTGGATTCATGGTGCATACTTTTACAACATACTTGGCCATTAAATGAGAACGAAGCAAACTTGATTTCTTGTGTTTTAACTGAATAATCTGTAGTTAATACAAAAATAATAATATTGTCATTGTTACAAAAATATAATAAATAATAGTTTTTCAATACCGTATCATTTTATATTGTATTGCTTGTTTATACAACAAGTGTTGGACTGTAATAAGGGATAAAAACTGTGTACTTTTAGTTCATTAGACTTTTCTGTAAAAGACGGCACTAGGTTGTTTGTGTAATGCGCAGACGTTGCGGCAAGATTTCCATTTGTTCTCATGTGAAAACAGAGCTAGAATGTTTACAAACACCTATCTTGCTGTTGCTATCTAAGAAGAATTTTGTCATGAATTCATAAAGATAATGCACTCCCTGGCCTCGGGCCCATACGCTCAGCTGTCCCACATTACCACACAGTATGGTGGAAGAACCACTTAACGCCGGCCGGTTTAAAATTACCGCTCTCCTGGCAAACGGCTGCAGTATTCTGGTCTTCTACCACTTCTGTAAATTGTGTTTGTATTTCTTTTTTGCCTCTCCGGTTTGGGGTAAATTATGTGCTGAGAGATGTTTTATGACAAACAGCAAACCCCAGGGAAGTGCACTTTAGACATCACTAGAAAACGTTGAGATGGGATGGGAATTTGGCTCGAGTACTTTTGCTTTTGCTCTTCAACCCACGAATGGAAACTAAGAGGCCGCACACGTTCTTGAAGTCAGGCTGTAATTTTTCTTCCCTGTAACCGCTGTCTGAGCTTTGTGTGTGCGTCTTTGGACCTTTGTGTGTGCGTCTTTGGACCTTTGTGTCTGCTTTTGATCGTTTTAGGAGTTGAACCGGACATAGCTGATGCCCTGTGGAGATCACATCGTGCTCTCTCACCCTCTTTCCATGCAAGGCCGGTTACAGTATCACAGACATGCAGACCCACAGGGGAGTAATTTATGACAGTTGTCGCCTTGGTCTGCTAAGCTGTGCAGGGCATTGCCCGCCACTCTCGGCGTAGCATTTCAATATCCCGCCGGGAGAACACCCGATAGGCTTTAATGTTTGCCCACTGTGGGGACCCTATGCTATCACTGCACAGAAATGTTGTCCCCAAGCCTGTGTTGTCCAAAGTCACCAGCTGTTACCATGGAGAGAGTTTCTGGCACTGACACGAGCAATTCTTCTGGTGTCAGTGGACCATTGTACACTCATTGTGTTTTTCCAGCGTTACCATTACACTGCTTTGTAGTTTAATATATTGTAAGATTTTAGTAAACCTTGTAGGGCTGGGCGATTAACCGAAATCGAATCGCAATCGCGATTTGAGACAATTGCGATTTGCTAATCGCAAAGGCTGCGATGTGAAAAATATGAAACGCGTCTGTTCCCGTCAAAGCAAAAGCATGACTGCCCGGCTCGCCTTGAGTGACAGTCTTACTAACCAATTGAGTGAGCGCACCTCCGTTCTGCCCAATCAGCACTGCCCTAGCCTGCGTAAACGCCCACCATTACAAACAAACAGAACACGGGAGAGAGAGCGAGTGGAATTGTGGCGTCTCGGAATGCTTCTCATACTCGCGTCTCTCTGCCACGCGTGCGCGGCGCGTATCCCGCGTTTTACGGGCGAGACTTTTACACTTGCCGCACACATGCAGCCTGTTTCGTAATGCTTGTAATGTCCAGCTCCGCACCGCAAGTCTCCACGAGCGCATCTGTGTTAGCTCGCACCTGGCTCCACGTTTATAACAAATGTACATTCAATCTAACTGCTTTGCTAATTTCACAATAAAGTAGCCTATTTTAATAATTGACTAAAATAATAGGCTACAGTTCTTTATTTATTCAAAATAAACAAATATTTCCAGTGAAATTCAGTAATTAAGTTCATTCTGTGAGTATTAATACCATTATATCTTCTCTGCTGAATAAACAATAGTACTCCTCCAACACAATCGGAAAATTTGATGGTTATAATGGGAATTGTATTGGTTTTAATGTAAACTATAATGGTGTCTACTGGTATTTGATGGATTCTTTTGGTGGGATGTGATCTGGCAGATGGAAACCAATAAAACAACAGTAAAAATAATGCCCAAAACACACTATAACTGTGATGGTTTCCATTTTTTTATTCAGTGGGGTAACAATACTCACACTATTGACAGCACTGAGCTGAAGCTTAACTTTGCAAAATTAAATCGCAAATCGAATCGCAATCGCAATATCTGTCAAAATAATCGCAATTCGATATTTTCCCCAAATCGCACAACCCTAAAACCTTGTCTGGGCAACAGTCATGTTGTATGTATTGTTTCCTACTAACAATTGTAAAAAAATATTTTATAAATAATATAACCTTGATATCTTTAAAATTGACTAAAGAAAAAAAAGAAAAAAAAGTCATAATGGACTCACCCCCATGCTTTTTTAGATGTATATTACTTTTTTATTTAGCTGAACACAATATAAAAATTATCTTTTTACTTTGTGTACATAATATAATAGTGACAAGAAATTAAGGCACTTAAAAACTATAAAAAGTTTTTTCTATTCCCACAAGTTATCTATTAATTTATTGTCGTAGAATCTCACAGCTTACCTTATGATTTTCTATGTAGATTTCATTTTTAGTCCATTTGCTTTGAATGTTGCACTATGGCAGCATGTTTACTGAAAGTAACGAAAGTCAAATATACTTTATCAGTTATTATAGAGTTATTTTAGGTAGGCCTGAATGTCGGACTGAAACATAGGCCCTAACTGCTAGGCTAATTATCAACCTACTACTTAAACTGAGACATTTATTCAAGAAGTTTATTATAAACTGAAAACATGTCGGAGAGGGATCAGAGCGAGATTTGGTTTACCGGTGAGCGTAACATAAGCGGAGCGTTTGCTTGGTCCGTGAGCGCACAGTCATAGAGCGAAATATTGAGCCAAGTGACACAGCGCTCTGCTTCGCTCACATGCTCTGATAGCGGCAGCAGAGCGCAGAGGATGATGGGCATGAATGGGTTGTTGGGAATTGTAGTTCCCGCTTTTCTTTACTCGGAAGACCTATCGTCATACGACCACGATTATATCGAAACAACTTGCTACCACGATATTTATAATATCGTTTCATCCCTATCATATACTGTCTTTATTTTATTTATTCATGTATTACTATTATTTTTTTTATCATAATGTATGTAAAGCTGCTTTGCAACAAGGAAAATTATGAAAAAAAAACACTACATAAATAAAATTGAATTGAAAAGTTTAGTTAATTTAGATTTTGTGTTTTGCATGTTTTGGTTTTACTTTTGCTAAATAGTATCAAAATATTATTTTTTTTCTTACACACTTAATTTCACTATCATTGCACTTTAGAAGACATTTATTTACCCTCTTAACGTCATTTGGATTTTTATTTGAGAAAATACATAAATAAATATGTACATAAAGTGAAGATGGAGACATACACATGGCATGAGGGTGTGTAAATTGAGTAAATTATTTTTCTATGAACAATCCCAGTATAGGTCATTTCTTTTTAGTACTTTTATAGAAGAACCCCTTCCTGACTTTCTGACCCCTTCCTTCCCTGTCATTTTTTACCAGATGACTAGTCATCCGGAAAAGTAGTTTTCCCATTGGGACTAGTGGGCAGGTCAGTGTTTACTTGATGTAAATGACTAAATAATTTGTGCAGCATCAGCGACTCACACTATGCAAACAACAAGGGCAACTAAAGTCATGTTATCTGTGACAGACCAGCATCTCCTAACATGTAAACATGCTCATTGACTCGCACACGTGAGAATCCACACAGAGCTCTTCATTAATGCTCTTTTGCACTGTTTGGGCTGTTCCTCACTAGGCCCTCTGCCCTCTCATTCACTTTCTCACTTGCAGCAAACCGAAACCGCTCAGATTAAGATTAATCCTTCTTAATGCACCGGCTCATAATATAGTCATTAGGTGACTTGAGCCTAATCCAGCCCATCTAACCGCAGCGCTTTATAAAACACACACGCAGGATTTGCTGTCAATGCTTGGAGGCTGGAAACACAGCATCACTTATAAATACAGCCCGGGCTGATACTTAATACTGATTAAGACTTCGCTGAATGGTAAATGTATGCTCGGTGTTAAACTGGAGTGTGGATGGAGATGGAGGACATCTCTGGGGAGGAAGCATTCACATTACATCAGTTGATTTTATATTTATAGAGCCTTTTTTGTGATATTGACCACATGCGGTAGATTCAGAAACTTGATAACTTTGATTTCAGCCTAGTATTGTCAGTATTTAAACATATTTCAGGTTTCATCTGCATGCTGATTAGACGGGTGAATCCTTTGCTATCTGTTTTATGGTATCCAGACAGCATGCAGTAGCAGCAACACAGCTGGCTTCTTTTAAACTGAAGAGCCCGAGAGAAAGCTCAGCACCCGGGAGAATAATCAGATGTTCTCTTCTAGAGCCGAGAGTTCACGGCTGGACACAAGCCAATGTCAGGCTCTTTTAGATACACACACTGACAACTCCAGCGCATAGGTCGTCACAGGCCAACTTCTACTTTTGACATGTGCAAGGCATAGTGGTGTAGTCTGAGTTTTTATGAAATGCTAGATAAAAGGGTAATTCATAAAAAAATTAAAATGCTTTCATCATTTACTCCCCCTAATGTCAAACCAGAGGTTGCACTAGACTTGTTTCTGTCTGTTAATGTCAGACATAAATAATAATTTCAGACAAATGTTTGTGTTCATATGTCCAGTCAGTAACAATGACAGGTGCCTGTAAAAGGTGTTTTGTACTCTCTCACTTACAAGTTTGTGACAGTCATGAATGTGCTGCTTCTGCCGCTCACTAAACAGAGATGGCAAGAGAGAAATATTTCCACTCACTTAAAGCTAATGTTTATCCAAAAAGATGCAAGTCGCTTTTCTGAGGAAAACACCTGGGTAAAGACCGCACTACTGCGCGCCTGTGTATGCGTGCGCGCGCCGCTGGGGTCTGAGTGACAGATGCATCTGCACCGCGAGTCTCTGCTGACCACGCGCGCGCGTTTTCCAAAACGGACCAGGCATTTGGAAGTAAGCTAAGAAAAAGTGGGAAACACACGTCCCTTCGTGAAAGAGTTCAGGACAGGGATAGTAGCCTTCCTCCTGCCGCTCACAATCACGTTCAGTCCATTCACAATCACATTCTGATGAAAGGAAGTGGTAAAAAGGGGGATACAAGTTGCCCATCCGTTGTCAAAATGATGGACGGCCTTCAGATTTTTCCATCACTTGGTTAAATTTTTTTTTTAGAATTATTAGTTAATGCGACCTCTGTTCCAAACTTGTATGACTTTCTTTATTCTGCAGAACACAGAAGATATTTTGAAGAATGCTGGTAACCAAACAACATTGACCCCATTGGCTTCCATTTTATGGACACAAAACCAATGAAACAGCTCTCAAAATATCTTATTTTGTGTTCCACAGAAGAAAAAGTAATATACAGGTTTTGACCACATGAGGGTGAATAAACGATGACTGAAGCTTTGAATTAGCATAGAATTTTATTTGTATTTTAAGAGTAAATGATTGGGTGGTTGAAATGTTACATGTTACACTCACTATTGAGTGATATAATAATGTCACTATTAATCCCTTTTTTCTTAGCTGTTTTTAAACCGTGTGGGAATTATCAAATTGCTCTTTTCAATTGTTATGGAAAAATTACAAGCATGTCACATCCCAAGACACATCAGCTGCCTGAATCCAGAAATGCACCTTTCAAGCACATTGCATTGTCTTTTTTCCCAGCGCTGACTCGAACAGCGGTCTAATTGTAGGCCGGGCTTGTTTTAGTATGCGCCTCTGTGTCTGTGGCTATCCTGTCTTGCTAACACAGTAGCTCAGGCCTGTTGTCTAAATCTACAGTGCGTGGTTGTGGGATATGCCCTCACACCCCATGGGAATACCATTAGTGTGGAGCTGAAGGAACACAGCAGGTGAAACAAATAAGGCCCCAATTTTTTCTTTTTCTCCCTCTCGTCACCTCGCTTTTTTCCTTTTCTCTCTCTCTCTCTTCGTTCTTCCTCTCTCATTTTTTCCATGCAGTTGCGGATGATGGTACTCACAAGGAGTGCTGTGAAATGTGCTCCGAGCCAGAGCATGTGTGCCGATTTATCCTGCCGTGCTGACCGCTCTCCCAGGCTTAACCTCTCAGTGTACGCCAGCCAAGCCCCCCGCAGGCCCCCGTGCCCTCGTTTGAGACTCCACAAGGGTACTCGTTCAGAGGAAAGGAGTGGAAACAGGGTCTTGCATTGGCTGTTTGTTTTTCCTCTAAATAGAGGTGCTAATTTGGGGCCGTTCCAGCTGAAGGACACACTGTCCACTGACTGACGGTCTAAGCACTCCTCAATATATGCATGAAAACGATAGAATCTGATTGGATATGAGAGTGTAAGTGGTGTGAAATAGTTTTTAGGACAAGAACGTCTCGTCTGTGGATGACTCCAATGATCATGTAGCCGTTTTAAACGCTGGTCTCCTCAATGGGCTGTCAGCGCTATTAGTTAATGAATTTTGCTACCAAAAAACTCTTCTAACCTGTGACTTTGTGTATGGAACACATACTTTTTTTTTGTCAATATCATATTTTGTGTTCCACTAAAGAAAAGTGCCATATTGGGTTGGTGCAAAATGAGAACATTTGGGGTGTACTAGCCTTTTAAGGGATTTGTTTTCTGGCATTCAGTGATCATTGGAGACATTGGTTGTTTTCCAAAACTGCACCACTGAATCAAATAAAAAAAAATCCCCATATCTAGAAACATGGAAAAGGGCAAGTGGCGTTCCAAAATGTGCACCAATATTGATTTATTGCCACGCCACATCATGCTGCTGGCATGTCAGTAAATCAGCTTCTGTTAGGATACACTCGCAGGCATCCTGAAGACTTCCCATCGCAGAGCACAGGAAGAAACCTTCAGCGGCAAATTCCTCAGGAAGCGCTCGGCAGAGACGTGCTCACCGGAACTGGAATCCGTACGCTTGCCATCTCTCAAATGTTTTAATTCAGCATGATAAAACATCCGTTATTTATAAGGTGATTGAGCGTAAAGTATTTTGGAGCACTAGTCCATCCATCATGAGCAGACAGCAAGCTGTGAAACGCATTACTGTACAGCCAGGCCCACTCTTTAGCGGCCAGCTCAGCTCTGCTCTGCTCTGTGGTCAGCCAGAATAATGTGGCTTCTGTTCAAAGTATGCAGCATACAAAATACATTTTATTTGCAGGATAACAGGTGCAAGCCAGGCAGGGAATGGCCACTAATGAAGTCATGGTTTATGAATGCATCGGTTTTGGATCTGGGCCCTCTTGGTATTTTTGTGTTTCCCAATATGTTCTTGATAAGCAAATCTAGTTTTGTGATTTGATCATTTTAAATGAATTAAAATTTAAAAATATAAATAAAAAATAAGATTACATTTAATTGTGTAGCACATGTCACATTACATATTTCAAAGCAGCTTTACAGAAAATGTGCGTTTCTACAATAAAATGTTTACGTCAAAAAATTTGCTCTTAGCTGTTTACCAATGCTTCTTTTATTTGATGGTTTTAATGATATTAGATGATTTTAAAGTTTATATAGAGTAGTCAACCGTTATAATGGTTTTAAGCATTGTTATAACTGCTCTGGCCAGTGCTGAATCTCATATGATCCAGTTTTTCTTTATCTGAAATTGTCATCAAATCTCATATGTTTTCAGTCAGCCAATGCAGAACAACAATCAAAACAAGATGTTGGGAAGCCAAATATAAAAAAAGAGTCTCTTTATTAGCGCATACATGTGATACATTAAAAGTAATTTTGAAAAAATCTTTTTCATCATTCTCTCCTTAATCTTGACTTTTTATACTCATTATTTTGTACTCCTACTCGGAGCATTTCACCCCTGTCAAACCCAGCAGCGTTTGAATCTGCTCGAAATGACTGCAGGGCGATTTGAACAAAGCCCCTCGGGTCAAAGGTTGCCCTTAGCCCTGCTGTTTATTTGTTTGCTTTTGTCACTCAAAATCTCTTTGGCACTTTTTTATTATCAGCCTCAAGGTGCAGCAAACAAAGACCGGGCCGCTCCTGGAGAGCGGGAGAGAGTGATGAGGTGCAGGAGAGGCTGGGATTAGGGTTGAGGGCTAGCTAAACAGGCCAGTTGTTTATCTTTGTGAAGTGAAGGTAGTGCTGTGCTGTCACTTTCTCATGCCTCACATAAAAAACACGCTGCTCCTTGTGCTTGGCAAGGAGTGGTTTAATGTAGGAGCATCTCTGCAGACCATTGCTTATTAGTTTACATAATGTAAAATGCTTTGATCTTGATGAAATAGATGCTTGATGCATCGCAACATTAACATTGCTTTTTAGAGAAAGTAAAGTTGATCATGTTAGTTTTTTGAGCTACTGGGCCGGCGGCACAAAGGTTATGTGTTCGATTCCCGGCTAATGCCTATACAGATACAAGCGTGTAACTATGGATAAAAACATCTGCCAATTGCTTAAGTGTAAATGTATCAATTTTTAAAAAAACGCATTTCAATGCTACTTTTTGTGTTTAATTAAATGAAAAATTCAGATGCAGCTCAAAAATATAAATGCAAGCAATATTTCATCCCCCTCATGCTAAAATACTGCTGTGCTATCACGCTTTAAGGGGAAAATTTTTTCAATGAGTTACTTTGGAAGCTCTTGGAAAAGTTTTAATTTCTCTGGGGCTTTCAAATTGCCTGTTTAGGTTGTGGTGAGCATTGTTCTGCGCATTTATAAAACACCGCACGGGTCATACAGAGCGACCATATGGAGTTCCATAACATTGTTACAACCTAATTGCCCTCTTCGACAAGTGCCAATTTTCTTCAAGAGACTGGAAAGAGGAGCGCGGGCGGACGAGAGGCGCGTTGACATGCGTCAAACTCCTCCCCACAGATGGATCAGTCTTTGGTCGGGGCCTGAGATGAGAAGTCTCCCTGGGTTTGTTTTAGCCGTGCTGGCCTTGTTAGTTCGTCCCCTCTCCTACAGCATTAAAGCAGACTGCTGGAAAGGCCCGACTCTAATTCCACTAGCAGATCAATAACCATCAGTATTTGGTTTTGGGCTGCTGGGTTGGTCATGGGATGAGCCCCCGCCGCACCTCCCCACCCCCTCCCTCGCCCCAGTTTGCAACCCTTGTGGTCTGGGGGTCATTTAGTTTGGAGGTAATTTTAACTGTGAGCTTGTGAACTGTATCTCAATTGAGTCTCATTTGGTACTTGTCTGTATTGGGTAGCTTACAGAGTATATGGGGTGGTTCGTTTCATTCAAGAAAGTGCAGAAATAAACAAGTGTCGCAAAGTCATTTTATGATTTTTTTAAATGAATTTTTTTAAAGCAAATTCTAAGGCTGATTTACGCTTATGTCTTGTGGAAGTGACTCACTGCGATGAGCTTAATAGAAAAATATTTATAATTCAATATAGACGTGCTATGTTTTGAAATACAGTCAAAATAAGTAGATATGCACCGATATATTGACTAATAATTGGTGTCGGTCCATAAAAGCAATTATTTACACTAAAACGGCCATTGAGCAGGGTTGATATATCCTGTCAATCAAAAGAGAACAGGAAATTGCAATGAATTTGTGCTCTGTGTATAGAAAATGTTTACCAGTTTAATGTTCAATTTTAATAATCATTGTATGAATTAATACCATTCAGAAAGTTAAGAAATCTTAATTTAATCTTCACAATTCAGTTCATGATCAACATTAACAAACACAGACTGGAGGTTAACTTCGGGCCAGGCGTCCGATGAAACTGAAGTATCGGTATTGGCAGTTTTGAGTTTTTGAAATTGCAGAAGTAATTTTATATCGGTGCATCTCTAATAATAAGTGCACATTTGTATGTGTGTGCACATGTACAGTTAATTCATTTATTTTGGTAATATTGAGGTCTTAACAGTAAAGGGCAGTGTAGCTGTTTATAGCCTGACACAAGGCACTCGGCCCATGTAATTGACTAAAATATGTGACATAGCTGCCTGACAAATTAAGTTATTCATTCCTTTGTGATTAAATTAAGCAAATACAAAGGCCCAGCAAGTCTTGTACTGAGAGTCAGCCACTGTTTGTATTACTTCTGGTGTAGTCTAATCATTGCTGCTCTGAATAGCAATGTCACACGCACACGCACACGCACACACACACACACACACACACACACACACAGTCTATAAAAGCGGGTGGAAAATTGCCTTTTCTTGTTTGCATGGTGTAACATGTGGCTCTTATGGAATTCTAATGTGTCTGTGGTGGCTCAGTTACATTTACTACAGGGGGAAATCTCAAACAGTTTGGGAAACTGGATACAGGATCATTTGCGTGCATTTTTACCCTGGTAATGCAGAAGATGGACTATTCAAAGTGTTCGTGTAATGACCCACCAATACAGTGTACTCTCTGGGGGTGGATGCTATGACACGTCTGAAATTCTGGCATGAGTGTAAAAACAACAGTATACATTACAGTATGTAAAATCAGAAAAAGTAGTCTCATAAAATGTATAGTAAACTAAAATAGTTATTTCTCGGCATGGCTGTTTTTACTAATAGTAAATATATCTAACACAAAACCTACTGGTTGACTACTTTTTGTTCTGAATTAACTTCAACTTAAATCATAACCATATTAAACAACATTTCCATTATTTTCAGCCATTTATTTCTTTATGATCTACCAGCTCTGTGCCATTGTAAGACCCATTTAATCTTCTCTGGATGTGTTTGAGTCTTTTGAAGACTGTTTTAATGTGCTTTCTTAGCACTGTCCTCAACCGTACTCTGCCGCTTTGTTCATTCATACTTTAGACCCTCAACCGCTTAAACTGTGCTCTGTTTTAAGCCCTTTCTGCACCAGTGCCAATACATGTGCATGTGTAATGTGTGGAAGCAGCGTCTTTTGCTCTAGGCCCTCCCAGGGGCCGAGGGTCTGGGGCTATTTGCTGTAGTACCAGACACACACGGCTGCACAGGTCTGCTGTTAAACCAGACCACCCATCAGTGTTTGAGTGTGTACACCATGCAAATCTGACAACAGAGTAGACATACTTTCTGAAGTAGGGGTATTTGTTAACTCTGTCTGTTAACAGCACTTAAATAATCCTAATGTGGCATCCATTTATACTAACAAAACTACTGCTAGTTATGTGCAGGCGTAGTTAAACCTTAGGGAGATTGTTAGTAGCCGTGCCATGCCATTGCTCTACTCTCCGAGGTTGTTCTCCAAGGACACTCGCATACTTCTAGACTCAAAACCCTTAGCTGAAGCAAACATGGATGGGTGGCCGACTTTAATCCCTTTTTCATTTTTGGCAATGTCACACAGAGGTCATCCTGGTTACGCCGTGATTGTCTTGCCATCATGGTCCAACACCTCGATTTCTTTATTTCCCTGCGTGGTCCTGGAGATTGCTTTGAAGTACCGAGTCATATTTAGCCTTTATTTAGGAAGATTGTCGCATGTGGGGGGAGGGAGACAGACGGGCCGCTGATGGAATGCCTCTGCTTGCCGATGGCCGGCCGGATCAATACAACACAATTGAGTTCTCCAATCTGAGAGACTAGCTGCAGTGAAGGTGGCACTTACGGGGTGATCGCCTCTGATGAAGACTTTATTAGCCTCTATTGACAGATTCATTTGAGATCTCTTTCCCTTCATCACCCCCCACAATTTACACTCCCCTTTCCACTGTAAAGTAATATAGTCTAAGCCCACCTTTAAAAGTTTCAGAGGTTGATGAAACGGGTAGTTATTTTGTCCTGTGTTTTTGGAGCTTCGCAAACATTTTGCCGATGTGATCTCAAAGTTACTTTTGTTATTCATTCGCCGTCCTTAATTTTTTCTTTCATGAACTCGGGCTAAGCCCGAGACCCCTGTTATCAGATACCGCAACAGTGTCAAAGCGTTTTCACTGTAGGAACGAGGTTTTCTCCCCCGAGAATACAAAGAAAACATCTCCCCCAAAGAAAGATTTGCTTTTAGAAGCGAGTCTAGAAGCAGCCTGGCCAGGGATAAGACAAAGTGTGGAAATTTTCAAATTATTTTATGTTTTATCTCCAAACAAGCCGCAGGCATATTAAATATCACGAGCTAATACTCAGCGTTCATGTGTGCGCTCTGTAAAATTGGCTGAGGCTCTTCGCGAGCTTTGAAGTCACGAGTTGTTTTTTGCGTCAAAGTAGCTGTTCGGGGGAGCCATAATCCGGTCAGTATTGCTATGGGGAACAGCGCCTCAGATCGACACTTGCGGCAGGTTTTCGTGACTCCACTAATTTTTCCATTGTTATTTTACCTGGTTTGTATTTTGTGGCCCTCGCCTCTTCTCTCAGAGGAGCTGTTCCCCAAGCCTGGTGGATTGGCCCGGGGTTCTTTCCCATCCACAAATAAAGAGCTTGGCTGAGATAATGAAGTGTGTTGCATCCTCGGCTGCAGCTGTGTTTTGTTGGCTCTGTTAGATTAAGGCTTTATGTGTGGTGGACTTGGGCTTATTTCTTATAAGAGCTTATCAATAAACTCAAAGCTGAAGGCCTGTGTTCATATTGTGCATCTGGGCATTCGTTTCTTTGTCTCTGCTTTTTTATCAGAAATTACTATATGGGACATAATGTGTAGATCAAAATAGATCAGTTTTTTTTTTACTTTAGTGTAAACATGTTTTTTCCCCATCCGCGTTGGGAAAGCAGTCCAAAGCAGACTTGTATCCCAAGACTTACAATCAAACGTTAGCTTTATGTAACAAACAGACTGAAATTTAAGTTGTAATTCTTATATAGTTGCCATATTTGATTTGAGAGCTATGACAAGGGGTACGATTTTCAGTGAACCGCAAAGCTCCTCACATTAAACTATCATGTGACTTGTAGTTTTGTTGCCGTTTATGGAACGTTTTTGTATTTTCTACTACAATTTGTTTTACTGTTTATGACGACATGAAATTGAAACCATTTTTTGTGAACTGTGCCTTTAAGAAAAAGTATATATGATTTTTTACTAATGCTTGTATTTTAGCAGTCGTTTACACTTCACTACCATCTTAAAAATTACAGCATTACTAAAATACCGGTATCGGTTACTGAGATTTAAACAAAAAAAAGTATGGCTACTCTTATGCTGTCGGTGTGGTATGGGTGCATCCCTAATGATGAGAGAGAGGCTTTCATTTTCCCAGCAGCTGTTCCTTCAGTGTCTACCCACCCCAGCCAGTTCAGTCATTTTCATTAATGCTAAATCCTACATCCTACACAGCTGCTTTAAAAAAGAGCTTTTGGAAACAAGAGTTGTAATAAGATACCCTACTCGACCAAGGTGAATAAGAAACAGCCCGTGGTTAACCCGCTCTCCCTTTCTCTTCTATTACATCCGCACACAGCTTCATAATTTCTTCTGACACATCTCTAATAAATCATTGTTCATGTACATATGTGACCTTGGACAACAAAACCAGTCTTAAGGCTTAACGCCTCATGACTAAACAAAGGGCGCCAATGTGAGTGTGCGCACCGACAAGCAAAAGGGGAGGCGTAAAAGCGTCATTTAAAAAAAAAAAAAAACTCCTCGGTCGTGTTTTATGGTTTGACGGGCTGCGTTACAAACTGGCCGATCAATGAGATTGGTGCTTTTGGTTACGTGCCTGGAGCTGCTGAATTTACAGTAAAATATGACTTTGTGGGGATCAAGCACAAAATGGTCTTGCCGAGCACACATTAGTACCAACAGCGAATGTCAGAAGCATAAAGTTGCGCAGCGCCACCTTGTGTACCGGGGTATTTCTGTTTTTCATTAAGAACCATCTAATGCTCATTGGCAGTGAAAATCGTTTTGGTATGAATGCCTAAAATCTAGAAAAACGCTGCCGATAAGCATGTGCGATGATCGTCCCGTTGCACACAAGCCTTTAAAGATATATTTTTTTCGAAATTGAGATTTTTACATAATCTGAAAGCTGAATAAATAAGCTTTCTATTGATATATGGTTTGCTAGGATAGGATAATATTTGGCCGAGGTATAACTATAACAAGGCAAAAAAAACTAAACATTGAGAAAATCGCCTTTAAAGTTGTTAATCAGAGGCGTTTGTTTGTTTTAACGCTCTCTATGGGCTTACTGCTGTAATGATGTTGTGGAGAATAAATGAACCGGAAGCGGAAATTCTAACACTGTATTTACGCTGGAACCGACGGGACAAAAAACAATAGAAAGCATTAGAACCCACTATAATTTTACATTTTGTCCACACTGGATGGGGTGGTCGCTAGGAAATTTACTTAATATCTTCATGGAACTTTACTTCATATCCTAATGATTTTTGGCATAAAAGAAAAATCTATAATTTTGACACATACCATGTATTTTTGACTATTACTACAAAATGTTCTTGTGCTACTTGTTCTTATATGACTGGTTTTGTGATCCAAGGTCATGATTCAGATTCATAAGGTGTTTTGTTCTTAAAGAGTACATTCCACAAGATCATAAACATTACATTTTATGCATTGTGTAATGTTGCCGCGTTTGAAAGTAAACAGTCTGCCAAAGTTGTAAATCCGAAGGTGAACGAATAACAAAGTTATTAGCTCGTAAAAATGGAAGTCGACTCTGAATCACGCGAACGAGTCGTGACCCGTCCGAGTCTTTAACCTCCGTGTAGGTACGTATCTAGAAATAATCCCCGCCTGCCCGCGAAAACTTGAACGAACGTGCTAAACCAATCACCGCAGACTAGACCATCTGACCAATCACATCAGATTACGCTAGCGGAAAGGCGGGGATTAGACTGATGAATCGCGGAACGAATCATTTGAGAGACAGTCAAGAAGTAAGGTAATAAAAGCGGCTTATTATTACGAAATATTAGTGTTTTTACACCATGTATGTACATAAACCTGTTGTCGGACACTCCACAAACCAAAGTAGACCCTTAAAAATCAGAAGCTATTTACTCTTTAACAATTGAATAATTTGTCCTACAAGATAAACAGCTGATGTCTCATCTGTCCAGTGTTTATACCAGCTGTGGCTGTTTTCTGACCTTGTGACTGTGTCTTTTCAGATCTTTCTGATGTGGAGCCCAATGTGTTCCTTAGACCCTTTCTGGAGGTGGTCCGCTCGGAGGACACAACTGGACCAATCACAGGCC
Source organism: Oreonectes daqikongensis (assembly GCA_026939265.1). Lineage (NCBI taxonomy): Eukaryota > Metazoa > Chordata > Actinopteri > Cypriniformes > Nemacheilidae > Oreonectes > Oreonectes daqikongensis. The sequence goes on from JAOTQM010000049.1 coordinate 5,693,982, forward strand.
TTGCTCTCACCTCCGTCAACAAGTTTTTGTCATATGGCCTCATAGGTAAGCTTTTATTATGCTATGCTTGTTCAAAATATCTTGAACTTCACCAGGTGCCTGCTAGAGATGCTGTTACTTTTATTAGCGAATCTGATGTTTTAATTGGATGACCACAATAACATGGGGACAAAGGTTGGAACTTTCAGCAAATTAGAAAAAAGTTCATCCCAATAACTGTCATTAAAACAAAACACAATGTGGGTTGTTTCGACCCATGGTTGAGTTAAATTAAATAAAAACCATGAGTTGAAACAACCCAGCATCATTAGATTTTTTTCATTTATTCAGTCTTATGTGGTTTTTACAGCATCACATTTTCTGTATCCCAAAGTTCAAGTTTGGTAAACTCTGACCTTTGAATTTGTATCATGTGAAAACATGTGACCAATGCATAGACATTTCCCATGCTGAAAGTCTAGTGTGACTGTAGCATTTAACAAAGTTAACAAAGTAAATTTTGCTGTGAAAGTTTGTAGAGAATAACAACTTCTTTTTCAGTCTGTTCCTCACACAAAACCATTATATGGCTGATATAGTACACATTTTGGGGGGATTTTATCATTCTGAAACCAGTTCTGAGCTATCTGGTGTGAAAGGTTGTGTTCCTGATGGGTAAACCATGCCTCCTCAGTGACGTGGGAGATCTTGCATTCTGGTGATAAGTACAAACTGTCCTCGTGAGCTCATTAGAGACGTAAGGCCAGATGCTGCCGGTGACCATCCAAAATGTACCACAAGCATCACGCTCCAGATTCTAGCCGCCGCTAATTTTTCTTCCCCCTTCCATAAATAGTCAGAGTTGTTGAATAAATATAATCACAACACTTGTCAAGCAGCTGTGCGCTTTGCACAATCAAAGGCAGGTTTTATAAACCCTAGAATTAAAGATGGTCAGCCCCCGCTACGATGTAGTTCAGAGAAATTGCTGATATCCAACTTTGTGCTCATTGTACTAATAATGACATTTGTTGAAACATTTTATCCATTTATGACTCAGACTTCTGGACCCCACTCTAAGAAGAATTAAATAGTTAAGTACAGGTGGTAAAAACTGAACTGTAAAAACTATCAAACTGCATTTGATAGTTTAATGATAGATTTACATCAAAATGAGACTCGCAAAAACACCTCCCCCAATGAAATAAATGTGTCCAGGATACCCTGACAGTTTCTGTCACCCCAGATCCCCCATTCTTTCTAATCCCCCTTGATGCCAGCGTCTCATCAGGAAGCTCAGGGAGGGTTACTATGGCAACCTTCCGCATACTTCCCCAAATCTCGGCCCTCGTTGTTTTAGGATAAATCAAAGTCATGCACTCATGTTGGAGAAGTTATATGCACTCGTCTTATTCTTTCAGGTCTATAATAGTGTTTGTATGTAAATAGGTCAATGCAGAATGAGTAAGACCCTTTTTATGACATACAAAATCTTTTTTGGGTCCCTAGAAGAGCTATAACACACTCTACATTTAGTTCTTTTCTTCTTTCTCTGTCTCACACATACACACGTACGCAGAGACACTGTCAGAGCTGTGCTAATCCCAGGTGAGCACTCCTGCCGAGCGTGACATATTAATGCACTCGTATGAGTGTGTGATTAAATGACCTTTAGGTATGTGAGAGGCTGTGTGCTGACTGATGGGTTATGCTCATTCAGACTCTACTAATCTGCCATGAAGAGTGACATTATCATTACTCCCAATTATCATTCCATAGACATACAAGCACACACTATACTTCTGCCATTAAAAGCTCTGTCACAGCTCAACGTGATGCTGCGGAGGTCCAAAACTTTTGTAGTATGTTTTGTGGGTGAGATGCCGAGCACTCACTTTAGCCTCTTGGGACCTGAAAGTTTTGAAATTTTGTAATTACATTTACGTCATTGTCGTCTTTAGAACATAAAAAACAAAAGAATTTACACTTTTATTGGCCAAAACATCACGTGTTTTCTTTAAAACACATCAAGACTTACTGAAATGAATATCGCTGCTGTCCTTCTGATACCTTGTATCTTCATATTTCATGATTCAATTTTTTCATTATTATTAGTCACCCTTTATGTTTGTCATTGGGTTTTGCAAATATCTAACAAATATGAAGTATTTAAAAGTGCTTGTTAACATTGACAACACAGTATTTAATCATTAAGTAAAAACACAGTAAAGTGTTTTTTTCATTTACTGAAAAACTGTGAATTTAGACATTCAAGGTTTCAGAAGGACAGCAACGATTTAAAAAAAATCTTTATCTATACTTTGTACTTGTGTTATGTTTTGTTAACATATTGTAGTGGCTACTTATTATAAAATGAAATATAAAATTGTGGTAATGAAGGTAGTGAAGTTTCATAGGTATGTTGTAAATTTGTTTTTATCTTGTTTTTCTGTTTTGCAACAGGTGAAAATGTCCTCTGTAAGAATTTGGTATCTTTTTTGTAAAAAAAATCATACTCTGGACTGAACTGCTCTTGTGATGTTTATTTCAGTTTAATACAAATGCTACTTACAAGTTAATAACAAACTAACTGCTGCTCCTCTTTCCCTAAACGTATCATTTGTGTTGTCAAACATTTTTAGATAAATTATAGAGTAACAAGCGAATCACCTCTACAGAGGACAAAAGTGAATTGTTGGCTCCCAGGAGGATTTATTCAAGTGGCTTTGGAGATTGACTGTTCAACTCGCTGCCATTTATAGTACAGAGACAGAATACTGCCATCTATTGACCAGACAAGTATATGCACTGATCCTCGCTTCATTTCCATTATTATAAACTTGTGTTATTTTACCTCTCTCACATGACCACTTTAAAAATTTTGGTTTAGGTCAACACATTAAACCAAATACTCATCTGGTGGGTGTCACACAAGTAGCAGTTTTCCAGCGAATCACAGCAGTCCTGCCCCGGGCTTGTGTTTTTCTCTTAACTGTGTACAGTGAGACCCGAGCCTCTCTAGCATCTGGGAGGTCTCTCCGTTGCCCAATACACACACACACTCTCAGAGAATTGGTTTGGTGAAGGGCTAATTCCCCTCAATCTCAGGCCTGAGGTCGGTGGGCTCGGGGGGACGGCCGTATTGACAGATATCCAGATCCCACTTTACCTACTTTCTCTTTCCCACTCTGCTTTTTCCCAGACCGGCCCTCCAACCAAAGGCTCAGTTACATAGCCACTTATCTTGCTGAAAACTATAACATCCAACACACAGACATTCAGTTAAACATGCAGAGTTCATATTTTTTCAGATCCTAGTTTGACATCACACGGCAGGATGTCGGGATGTTTTTGTGTAAACAAAAATTAAATAAGAAAACCGCAATTGAGCTCACACTGTAGTAAAGACAACGGGACATATTGTATTTTTTTTGGCTCGAAGAGCCAGATCGGCACCCACGCACGCCTGCTTTCAGGGTTAAAACCACTCTTTTTCCGAGATGAGCAGTTCTTTCGCTCGAGGGACACCCTGGTGTCTGAATGTACTTTTGCTTAACCTTTTAGTACATGACAGCTGTTTGAGCCTCTTTGATACACGCACTCATACACATGCACAAAGACCCTCCAGCCCCACCCAGACGTCAGTTATTTCAACAATGACTCTCCCGCTCGGCTGCGTAGCCCGTGCCAAGTGAGGATTAGTATTTTAGATGACTTCTGATGTTGTGCTGAATAGACTGCGGCTCTTGTTTCCGTGGAGATCGGTTGTTTGGAAGAGGGTCCTGTGTTTATCGTGGGCCCGCCTCTTCATAGCCATTCAATTGACTGGCTGCAAATTTTCCGCTAGAGAGCTTCTTTGGTTGATGTAATGAGACACATCACAACATGCGTTTTTTGTATTTAAAAATGATGCAAACAGATATGAAAAGACCATTTGAAATCAAATTTTTTTTAATTTTTTTATTTTATGTTGCAGTGAAAGTGAAAGTAATAAATCTGCTTGTCGATATTTGTTTCATACGTCATATAAATTACTAGATTTAAAATACATGGTTAATCCAGTTAAATCCAGAGTAAATTCTTGTCCAAAGGCTTCTTTGGGACTCATAAGAAAGTCTGACAGTGTTAGTAACAGTACATAAGGGGGTGTGGCTTAATGTAGTTATATCAAAGATGCCCAAAGTTTTTCCTACGAAGGGCCAAAAATGAAACTTGAATGAGGGCTGTGGTCCGAAAGTAATGTTAAATTATACCGAACCAAACTATATATAAGAATCTCTCCATTATAGTTCATTGCGTCACAAAGCACATTGTCACGTACAATTCTCTGTATTTGACATTTTTTAATCCCCCCAAAAGTTTCAGTCAGTGTTTTTTTCCCTTTTTACTCTTCATGAATGACAAGGTCAGTGGTCACTCACCACGGGTCCTACTTTGGGCATCTCTGTTATATATAAATGATACCAAATTCTATTGGTTTATCATTTCAAGCTCTATATTACCCTAAATTCAATGACCAGGCGAATATTAAAGAGTTCATTGTGTTTGACGCATAGACCCTAATAACTATGCAGGTGCTCACTGGGTAAAGGCTGGTCTGTGTCTCAGTCTCTCTCTGTCTGTTATTTGCCTGCTAATAAGTGAAATGCACTGTTGTGTCAAGGCTTTACCTGCAGTCACCGCCCCGGCCTCCTCCCCAGGCAGCCTGCGCTTATTAGTTAATGAAATGCTCTTTAAAGGCGATGGGAAAGAAAAGCAGCCCGGCTCCAGCCTGCTATCTGGCCCCGCTTGGGTTTCAAAACATGGTTGCCTAGACAGCCAATTTAGCAGGCCGTCCACGAGAGCACACATCTGGTGATTAGATGTCAGATGGTTGTTTGGCGCTCTTCACACGCAGCGCGGTCAGTTGATAGCGGAGTGGGGGATGAACCGGTGACCAGGTTAATTGTGTAAGATTAGTCATGTAACCGTGGCCGTGTCATTATGAGACTGACAATCAGATGCATTAAGGAGAGACAGTGAGAGGGAATATATTAGAATATTAGTAGAAATTTTGTCATTTCTGTCATCCACAGATGCCAATCATGAAGGGGCAGCAGAGGGCATCGAGAACATGGCCGACGCCGTCACACATGCAAGATTCGTAGGCACCGACCCTGCGAGCGATGAAGTGGTGCTGATGAAAATCCTCCAGGTAACGGAATCCTAGTCAGCACTTGAGATGTCTGGGGCCTGATGTGTAAACAGTGCATTACTCATAAAATGAGCACAAGCATCCGCAATATTTATGCACATATTAGTGTTTAAAAGAATAAATATGCACATAAGGATACATTTGAAACACTTTTGATTACACTCTTTAAGGATGAAATGCAAACAAAGTTGTATATGTAAAACCCCTGAGGTTCAAAAGAAAAGTAATATTTACTTTATTAACTGTATTTGTTATCCAATACAAAATAATAAAACGTTGTTGTTTTTATTGTTATATATTTCTATGATTAATTTGATGCCCCTAATCTCATAACTAGATCAGGACTGGCCTGAATTTCATAAACGGGGTCACAAATATTATATTTACGAATTAATTAAAATATAAAAATACATTAAATATAAAATAATACATTTAATTGGTTTATATTATATAAAATTATAAAATGAAATGCATGCTGTTTTCACATGCTACCAGATAAGTGGCTTCAGTATATACAGTTTCATCGTTAACATCCAGTCTGTTTGTTGATCAGTCTGGCTAGTGGCTAATAATATGACTATTTTTATTTTATTTTATCCATATTAATTTATATTCATGTTTTATTGTATAATTATTGTATAATAATTTGAATAAATAAACAACTTGTTGAATTTTATTGTATATTAATTTGATTAAATAGCAATTTGTTGAATGGGTCGTGTAACTTTGTTGCATTTCAGTTTAGCCAAGTAACTGTTCTTTTATATATCTTTTGTATCTTGTATACCCCAAATAATACTGACTAGACATACTTTTAACTTGCTAGCTAATGTCATTTACTTATTTCTTTTGCTTGTTATCAGAAAAAATCAGCAGGAAGTTAAGTCTGCACATGCGCAGTAACTTTTGTTTATGTTGTTGCTTTGAAACTGTCTGTGAGTAATATTTTTATTTCATTTTTAGGTTTTGAGGAGTTTGCTGCTGACTCCAGTAGGAGCCCATCTGACTAATGAGTCTGTGTGTGAGATTATGCAGTCCTGTTTCCGTATCTGCTTTGAAATGAGATTAAGCGGTAAGTGAAATGAAGTGAAAACAGAAAACAACTGGTCAAGGGTTTGATTCCTAGACAACACACAATGCAAATAGTCGCTTTAGGGAAATGTGTTAGGGAAATGTAAAACTATAAAGAATTTTATGGGCAAGTTAGAGCATAAACCTCTTCAATACGTGAAGCAGTCTTCATCAGTTTATAGTCTTGAGCTTCTAGGATGACGCTAAAGCCCTTTTCTAATCCTGACCAAACAGAGACCAGACCCTGAGCTCCAGAGCTGCTCTTGTGCCCTGGTTTAACATTTTCTTCTTTCTCTCCATTGTTTTTCTTTGTTTTTGCTCTTGTTTTTATCGCAGAGCTGCTGAGAAAGTCAGCCGAACACACGCTGGTGGACATGGTGCAGCTGCTGTTCTCCAGGTAACCAGAGAGAGGGATGGACGAGGGGACGGAGGAATGGGGGATTAGAGATAGAGTCGTGTTCTTGCCGTTCACATAATCACACCCGACCTGAGACCAAACACAACAGGAACCGGGTCTGTCTTCGTAACAGGCTCCGATTTCACTCTCAGACCTCTCTTCTATTACCTCCGGAGGTTTTTAACTTGCCACACACACAGGGACAGGTGAAAGCTACAATGCAAGGCATTGCTAATTACAAGGGCTTTCCAGATCATTCATAGGCCTGAATGTGTGGAGCGGAAAACACCGCATCTATTGTGTCATTTATAAACACATTATATATTCGAATGTTATGTAGCATTAATCATGAAAAATCTAAACTTATATACGCTTCTTTTATGTAGTTTATATATAAAACACAGGCTATAATAGAGCGGAAGTGAGCGGAAGCCTTTAGTCTTGCTGTGCGGGTCATAGTGTACTGCTGCTCTAATGCAATAACATGATTATAGGGTGGCATTTATCAGAGGGGCGTATGCACTCGCATTAAACTTCCAGTCACATCGAGCACAGCCGAGGAGATGAGACCGCCAGGCACATCTCACTCTACCATCTGCATATAGATTAGGCGATGTATAACGCACACACATTCACACACACACATATGTGGAACAAAGACATAATGATAAATTACTTGCATGGAGAATAAGCATCTGAATAATAATAAAGTGTTTTAACCTGATTCCTAAACCACATAAACATCTCCTGTTTGTTTTTTTAATTTCACACGCAGCAAGCGTCCCTTGTGCGAGGAGCTTCGGTTTATCATTTTTAATTACAGTCGATGGCATCTTTTAATCTGTGACACACACACACACACACACACAACCTGAGTTTGCTGCTCCCATTGTGCACGTTCTTATTGCTCAGACCCTCTTGTCCACGTCGCCTTCACAATGAGGGTGTGAAAGGCCTTAATAATGAGTGTGTGTATTTCTGTGTGTGCCTAAGGGTAATAAGCTGTGGACGTGCTCTGTGTGTGTGTGTGTGTGTGTGTGTGTGTGTGTGTGCGTGTGTGTGCGTGTGTGTGCGTGTGTGTGTGTGTGTGTGTGTGTGGTCGAGAGAGCCGGAGTAATGAACAGCGGATCTTATTGAGTACTCAGAAAGAGGCTTAAGCAGCCTGCTGAAAGCATTAGGGATGTTAATCTGCTGGACTCACAGATCATCCCATAATCAAGCCGGCAAGACAACACTCCATTAACGCAGAGTGGCGTTAACATCAGGAGTCGGCTCTCTCCCAGCCCGCCCGAGCCAGCGCTAACTTCTCACTCGAGGAAAAGCCGCAGTGTCCACACAAAACGCACACATACGCACAATGCGCTCGCGAATGAGAGCATCACCCATCTAATTCGACTAATGAACAGGCACGGCGGGTCAAAAGTCACAGCATGGGAACAAGATGGTGGCTTTTGGGACATATTGCCTCCCTTGTTTTGAGTTTTTTAAACTTGCGCCATTATGTTGAGCCAATTTTATGTCATGCCCAGTTGCACTGCTCAAACAAATCACAGTTTTGTTTTGTGTCGCCAGAGGTGCAAAAACTGCACTTTATAATAAACTTTTGCTTTGAATGTTGCATGCAAGGAACTTTAAAGTTTTTTGTTTCTACAGAATGCCACAGTTTAAAGAAGAGGCCAAGAGTTATGTGGGCACTAACATGAAGAAGGTAAATATGAAATCACCCCAGATCTCCAGTCTTCCTCCATTCCACACCCTCTCCACCCGTTCCCCACCTGCATTCTTTGTTTTTCATTTAGTATGCGTGCTTTATGTCGAATTCCCCCATAACTGAGGATGCTTGCTGTTGCATAATTATAATACCTGTGTGTTATCCATCAGGCCAGGAGATGGAAATAGTATCTAGTGAGAGTTAACAGTGTTTTTCAGCCACACTAATAATAACTGTGGATAAGTACGGGTTCTGTATTTGGACCCATGCTCCTTTTCATGGCAATTATTCTCAGGGATTAAGAATCCTCTCCTGTCTTCTCCTAGCTGATTGTTGTCGTGGAGTTCATCCTCTGCCCGTTTTGCCTGTTCTAACTCGCAGATCCCAGGCTGTATTCTGGACACACAGGATTTTATTTATGCAGATCAGCCTAGAAACACCAATCAGACGGGCTTAGAGAGGGTATCGAGCATTTACATGCATTAAAGCAGACGTTTTTATTGGGTTGCAGCTAGTGCATTTAAATACGCCGGGACGCATGGCTTTATGTTTGAATGCATGCTGGGGAGATCCGCTTAGCAACATCATAGCAACAAAACATGATCTTGTGTTTTCGGATGAATGATTCAGATTCAGAATTTAAGCTCACTTAAACTGAATCTGTGACATTGGGTTTTACAGACAATCGTATAAACTTGTCACTCAACAAATTTTGAGTTTATACAGTAGTAATGCACTTATAATGGAAGTCTAATCATATCAGAAGTTGTAAAAGCAGAAATGTGAAGCTTATATTGTGGTCAAAGCACTAAGTAGTAGTTATAACTTCTGTGTTGTTTAGGCTGCGATTCGTAACCTTTGCCACAAAATTGCAGGTTACTTTATATATTTGTCTTTACATGGGTTGAAGTCAAATTATGTCAAGCTGACATTTTCATTGAAATCGTACCCGACAGCTCAACTTCTAAAAAATAATTATAAGCTTATTGTTGTGAATCGGGGTAAGAAAGCACACTCAGTTTTTTTTCTTTTTAACCAAAAAAGTTGTGAATTGCACCTTTAAGAAAAAGTTTTAACTATGAATAGCTTATTTATCCTAAACGTGGGAGAACATAAAGGTTTGCTGTTTTAATTTAAGTGAGTGGAAAGTAAATTTAGGCAAATGTCATATTAAAGAAAAAGTCCAACATGAACAGTGATGGATGAACAGTGTTACACATTTTGAGTCCAGCTGTATTCTTTATGCAAATGAGTCGAACCCCCTTTCAGTATGTGGTTAAACCACACAAGCACTTTTTCATACGAGTACAGTTTTGTTAAATATATTTTTTTCTTGTCATTTGAATGTCACTTTCTCTATTTGAATGGATATTCATTCGAATGGGCCCTTTTTTCATTTCTCAAACACCAGAAATCTTATTTGAATGCCAATTTGCATGCTCTATGTGCTTATTTCTGGTCTGCTCATTGCACCCGTTCCCTGTTTCCGGATTAATGTGTTAGTGTGTAATGTATGCTGAGGTGCTACCCCCCGTTCCCTATTAGAGATGCACTGGGTTGTGATGTAGAATGTTTATGAATGGACGTGTCGATATGTTGTTGATGGAGAGGGCGCGTGTGGTGTCGTTTCCCAATGGGACCTGCATGGATGTATAGTGGTCTTGGTATGCGTGCCGTTTGCTCCTGTGTGTGTAACCCGTGCATGGCGGCCTTGTATGTGTGCCCCCGCGTCATGCGCTTCCGTCCGAGCTTGTGACACGATCACTAATCCCGGGGCCTGCCCCTTCTCTCCCGAGGCTTACAATATCTTATGGAAAAACAAACGAGTACAGGTAAGAAAGAAGAGATTGTAGAATTCCTGTAACCATTTCCGACCCCCATGTATTAAACCTGTCAATGCTTTGACATTATTGCCAGGTACTTTGCGTAATCTGTGATGTCATGTTCATTGTTGTTTGATAACTTTAGAATTAAGACTAAAAATAAAGTAATTTTTCACAAATAATAAAATGGATAAGTTGAATTGCTAAGTGAAATCTGACTTTGGACCAGAGGTATTACATTTCCGTTCATGCTTAGCAAATAATAGTAAGAATCATGTACATCAGATGGCTGTAGATGAGCTTGATCTATACATATATCTTGTACAGTGTCCTTGGCATACATACAAACCCAAGAGTGTTTAAACAAATGTTTATGCAGCTGTTCTTGTGTTGGCATTCTTACGTTAATTTGAGGTGTTGTGAGATTTTGGTCACGTCTTGCCCTCCTGCATTGTTATATGTGCAGTGATCTGCAGCATTTGACTTGATTTAATAAGAGTCTGTGTTTGTTTTGAAGTTAAAGATGAGAGCTGGGGGCATGAGCGAGTCGTCCAAGTGGAAGAAACAGAAGCGATCGCCTCGACCCCCTCGTCACATGGTGCGCAGCCCTTCGGGCCAGATGGATCCAGCCCAGTCCAGTACTCTCACAAACTATATCTCAGGTATGTTAACATATCAAAAACTAGAGCTTTTCAAGCACACTGTCAATGGTTTAAAGGAACTCATGCCAGTCTAATGTGCTTATGCAGGTGGAGTTCCATTCATAGAGCAGCAGACTGGAGGTTCCTCTACTTTTCCTGGTTCAGACAGCGCTTCCTCCATCTCCAGCCCAACCACTGATAGCGGTCTGGACGCTGGCTCAAAAACCACCTCTAAGGAAGATCTCACAGACCTGGAACAGAGCAGCTCAACTGCCACGACACCCGTGACACCTTCAGAACCGGGACGACTGGAATCACAGGTGAAATCGAATCGATATGTAAAATAACCAATGACAATGTTTTTAATGATATTAAAGGGGCCTAAGATTGTAGCTTACGATTTTTTTGCAATATGTACCATAAACTTTACATGTATACTGTCTGAAACCCTATTACCAAGAACTCAACTAGCCTAAGAGTCGTTGCTTCTCATGACTGACTGTGGTGCTGAAGGTTGGCTGTGTGTTGTGTCATCAGTCTGACGGCAGAGGAGTGGAGCGTGCCCAGTCAGCATCAGCGGAGTCCATTCCTGAGGTCCTGGAAGACCGAGACCTATTGGCAGATCAGTCAGATGTGGCATCCGTCCATGATATGGATTACGTAAACCCTAGAGGAGTGCGCTTCATGCAGTCCACTCAAAAAGATGGTAGGAAAACTGCTGTGGACGGACGCAAAACGTTCGACTTTATTACCACAGTTTTTGTAATTGATTTATTTGTGTCTCTCAAGGTGCTGCTCTAATCCCATATGGACTCCCATGTCTGAGAGAGCTCTTCCGGTTCCTCATCTCCCTTACCAACCCACATGACCGCCATAACTCAGATGTGATGATGCACATGGGTCTGCAGCTGTTGAACGTGGCATTAGAAGCTGCTCACATTGCCCCTTACCAGTCACTCCTTTGTCTGGTCAAAGATGAGCTCTGTAGGCACCTAATACAGGTAAACACTTATAGTTCTTCTGTTGTTTTTGGATCTGGTTCTGTAGGTTTGTGTTTTTCACAATAGTAAACATTTGCCGTTTCTCTTCGCAGTTGTTAAGCGTGGACAGAATGAATCTCTACGCCGCCGCCATACGTGTTTGCTTTCTTCTTTTCGAAAGCATGCGGGGAGATCTGAAATTTCAGCTTGAGGTATGTGATTGAATTGCTCACATGATCTCTGTTTGGACATAAGCATCTTGAATGCAGAAATTCATTCCTTGTGTCCTCCATAGATGTACCTGAAGAGGCTGATGGACATTATTACCTCAGAAAACCCTAAAATGCCCTATGAGATGAAGGAGATGGCCCTGGAGGCCGTCGTACAGCTCTGGAGAATCCCCAGCTTTGTTACTGAGCTGTATATAAATTATGACTGTGATTTCTACTGCTCCAACCTGTTTGAGGACCTCACCAAACTTCTCTCCAAGGTGAGCCATTCCAACCTCACATGTTCTGCTAATGGGGAGGCAATGAATCTAAAATGGTTTGATTGTATAAACTTAACACATCTTACTTGGCAAAATTACAGTTTATTTGATTTGCACTGTACTTGCAGTTTATGTCAACTAGCCTGAAGGAACTACATTCTCTTTTTTTTATTGTGTTTGCAGAATGCCTTCCCAGTGTCTGGGCAGCTCTATACAACCCATCTCTTGTCACTTGAAGCCCTGCTGACTGTGATTGACAGCACAGAAGCTCACTGTCAGGCCAAAGTGCTCAACAGCGCTGCCCAGCAGGACCAGTCAGAGTCGACTACAGAAGAAGTGGACGGTTCAGTCAACACACTCACAGATTCAGGTGCACAGACTCACAGGATTAACATTAAAGGAATAGTTCACCCAAATATGACAATTATCTCTCAGATTTCAGATACGGTATATGACTTCAATTTGTTCTGTTAAAAACAATAATTATTAAATGTTGTCAAATTATCTTTTTTGATGGGTCTTAAAATTATAAAGCTCCAAAAAGCACATCCATCCATCATTAAAACAATTCAAATGATAAAGAAAAAAGCCTATTTTTTCAAGCTTATTCATAGATGACTTTGAATCTCATTGGTTCTACTCTATATGAAGTTGTCTTATTGTTTATATGGCATCTAGTCAAGAGGCACGTGAGAACCAAAAAGATTGTAAATTATTAATGTATTTGAATTTAGTGTTTGTTTGCAATAAACACAAACACTAAATAAGCTTCAAATATTGTTTTCACAAATGTATTGTTTTGCTTCTGAAGACATTTACTAACCCACTCTTTATTTCACTGCATACAGAGCCCGGCAAATCTCTTCCCAGTTCTAATGGACTGAATGCTGTGCTATCAGAGGGAAAGTCTATCTGTCCTCCAACCAGTGGTCATCTGATGGCAGAGAAGATGAGATTAGGTAGACAGGACCAGGAGGAAACAGACTCGGGTAACTTACTGCCGCTTTCCCTGTAAAATCCAACAAACAAAAAACAATAAATATTCAGTAAAGATTCAGTAAATCTTTAAGGAATTAGAGTAACCACATGCTTCATTGTTTTAATCCAACAGAGAAGAAAATCCCTAAAAAGCCTCTGCGTTTCACCAGCTGTCTGCCGGATTCTCAGGAACTTTTAGAGATCAAGAACAAGAAGAAGGTGCTTACATTTTCTTCTTGTGTTTTGCCATTATAATATGTAATCTTAGATATTAAATACATATTATAATACATTATAATGGCATTGGGTTTTTTCTTTAAGCTTCTCATCACAGGAACAGAGCAATTCAACCAAACGCCAAAGAAGGGCATTCAGTTTCTGCAGGAGAAAGGTTTGCTCAGCAGCCCGATGGACAATAATGAGGTTGCCCAGTGGCTGAGAGAGAATCCCCGCCTGGACAAGAAGATGATCGGAGAGTTCATAAGCGACCGCAGAAACACAGACCTACTGGACGGCTTTGTCAAGTAAACCTCACTTTTATAGCAACTTTTTGGGTGTGAGGGTTAGGCCAGTGGCTCACTTACCATCTGGAAACATCTCAATAATGGTAGGGGATGTCACTCTCAAATGTTGTGAAATCTTGACACTCCTCACTTGAGCATCTGTCACACTTACCCGTTAGAAATAGAAGATTTCCAACACATCGAGCCATGGCACTCGTAGGTGATACGAGCTCCAAGCTGGTTCACAAAATGTCCAAGGCCTAAGCACTCGTCTCCTCCAATCTTTCATTCTACTACCTTTTGTCGCGCCACTATGCCTCTAAATGAAAGTGAAGAAGCCAGGAATAAATTAAAAAAAGATGTTTGTCATGAAGTATCGGATCTGATTGTCATGAAGTAATGCGTCTTAAAGTAGGACTGTGAACTTTTGGCTTTAATGTGTTTTTCTCAAACTCCTTCCTTCTAATAATATAACCTAAAAGATATTTGACGGCCGTCTTTGTCTCTTTTCATTTCACAGCACATTCACTTTCCAGGGCCTGCGTATAGATGAAGCTCTCCGCTTGTATCTGGAGGCATTCCGTCTTCCTGGCGAAGCGCCTGTCATTCATCGCCTCTTGGAAACCTTCACCGACAACTGGCACGTAAGTCAGCTGCCGGTCACGTAAACACACCAACGTGCTCTTGTAACGACAGGGTCGCATGTATACGGTGGAACTACAGCGCACATATATACTCTTTAAATAGTTTGTAGGCTGGCTGCTGTCCTCCAGTTCTTCCATTACCACACGGCAAGTCAATCCTGGTCAGCAGCTGGCCCCATCATCAGGTAATTAGGGACAAGAGAACAGCGTTTCGCCGGACATCAAGGACAGGGTCATTAGTCACGCAGGTAATCAGGGTAGAGGAAAATGCTTGGGTGGGAAGTGAGACATATCCGTCCGCTGCAGAAAGCGGCTCGGGCAATCAGGGGATATTTCGGACACGCTCACCATGCGCATGCTAAAGGCGGCTCTCCGCGAGTGACCTGGAAAGAATGCGTAGTAATTTCTTTTCTTAGTCTCCGTTCTCAGTCGCAACCCATGAGCTCATGTGATTGTGCCGCGTGGGCACGGGGGTTGCACCCTGCCGTGATGTATCGAAACTAGAATGGATTCAGTTTCTGACATTTACACTGGGAAGACATCCCACAGGAATTACAGTGCCCTTTCATATTTTTCTCAGGGTAAATGGCCGTTCAAAGCGAGTCTGTAAAGATGAGCGTGTATATTAGGTGATGTGATGATGCTATTCCCACAGTCTCAGAAGAATGTGTTCTCTTGTGTGCAGAAAGTCAACGGTAATCCCTTTCTGTGCAACGATGCCGGCTTCGCTCTGGCTTATGCCGTCATCATGCTGAACACCGACCAGCACAACCATAACGTCCGCAAGCAGAACATCCCCATGACGGTGGAGGTGAGTCGAGGTCCAACAGAAGTTCAGGGTCTCACATGCAATCCATGAGAGATCAGTTTCACCTCTATGACTTAACAGTGTGAGATAAGTGTATTGCATGTTACAGGCGTGTGTTATGAAAGCAGATGTTGGCACACATGCAGGTTACTGTTATGCAGCCATGCAGGCCTTGCTTTTGCGTGCCTCAAACAACTGGCCTTAATTGAGCGAAGCTTTAAGCGCAGATGAAAAACAAAGACGTCACCCTGGGAAGTCTCGTATGTACAAATGACTATTGCTGAGTTGCACAAAGAGCACTTGAATACATTTTATACATGAAAAATGAATAATTCTAATGATACAAATGTTTCAAATGAGTTTGTTACTAACTGAAATCTTTGGCTGGGGTGTAATTCGACAAACAATTACTGAGCACGCCCTTAAATAATCGAAAGGTAATGCAGTTGGCGCTTCTGTATTTTACACGCATGCCATATGTGGTGCACGTCTCACAAAAACTGTCTGGGTCACAATTCAACCTTAAAAGAAAGAAATAAGATACATTGTCACTGTCGGATGGAAACCTCATATGTTCAAAACTGCTCTTTTTCTGGATAAACATTGTATTTTTTAAACAATTAAATATTTAATAAAACAATAAAAAATATAAAAAATTTTAAAAGGTTTTAATAATGTGTATGTATGTTGTTGTCAATGTTGATTTTGTGATTTTAAATGGTCAGACACTTACATGTGTCATTATATTATTAGCATGTTACTAAAATCAAGCTGAAATGGAGTTGGTGAAACAATGGTAATGATTTATGGAATAAAATCTGAAATATTGAAAATAAGAAAATATTGCCTATTCTTTAAACCAATTGCCAATGTTTTTATATGCTGCTCATTTATTTTCATCACGATTACAAATTTCCCACCATAATTCATTTGTTTTATCTAATAATAACTATCTAATAGTAAAAAGACAAGTATATAGGAATTATCATAAAACATAAGATACCTAACATAAAAAACGTAATATAAAAAAAAAAGGCTTCATTTAGTTAAATAGTAAGTTGTATGTATAATAATTTTATGCTTTTATGTAATTTTATGTATGTATTATAATTTTAAAAGTATAGATTTTTTTTAATCTTGACTGGGGTGAAATGTGACCCGGGCATGTTTTGGTGAGGTTCACCCTTACATATATAAACAAGAGCCACAGGCGGCATCTTCTTACAAATAACTTCAGTAGGCTAGGCATGCCACGGTCGGCCACTTTTCCACACTCTTGCATCATTCCCATTTAAACACATCATCATGCAAACCTTCGGGCTGAAGATGTGCTGTTGTAAATGAATACAGAGAGCAGTGGTAACGGCAATCAGCAGGTATTCAGCCGGAGCACAGAGGGGTGAAAGGCGAGCGGCAGGAGCAGACCGGCCCTTTGGCAGCCGACTGCTCCAGCTGTCCCGTGTCTGCTAGCGCGTGCGCGTGTCTGCTCCGGCCGTGGCGGGACCCTCCCTGTGTTTACTTCTGTTTATTTTTCCTTCTGTTCATCTGTGTCTCGAGGGGAGCTCGGGTTTCCTCTGCTTTACCTGCCATTAAGAAAGTATGCAGTAAAACAGTGGCCTAACGCCATCACTCAGCAGCAGACGTCTGTGTGTTTATTTGAGCTGAGCTTGGCCTTAGACCAGCCCGCTTAACACTAACACCTATTAAGTGACACCGGCGGTAATAAACCGGGACCAATTATTGGATTTGAAAGGCGATAGTTTGAGGATGTCGCAGTAATTGGTTGGAATGAAGGCATTTTAATCAGTTTCCTCCTGCTGTTTGTTTGTTTTTTCGCTTTGTACAGCAATTCAAGAAGAATCTGAAAGGTGTAAACGGAGGGAATGACTTTGAACAAGACATGCTGGAAGACATCTACAACGCTATCAAGTTAGTTCATGTTTCAAGAGAAAGTTAATCCAGTATTGTTTAAAGGGAAAGTTGAACCCAAATTATAATTATGTCATCATTTACATGTATAAAAGCTCATAATTATGATGCCCAGTAACAGTATTCGCTTTTTTAAATTCATTTTATTAGATTTTTTTGTATAGTTTGGCATAAGACGAAATAAACGCGTGTCGTCCTGCAGGAACGAGGAGGTTGTGATGCCCGATGAGCAGACAGGGCTGGTGAAGGAGAACTACGTGTGGAGCGTTCTTCTGCACCGAGGTGCTACATCCGAAGGGCTGTTCCTACACGTACCTGACAGCAGTTACGATCGTGACCTCTTCACCATGACCTGGGGACCCACTATTGCTGCCCTCTCATATGTTTTTGATAAGAGTCTGGATGATGCCATTATTCAAAAGGCCATTGCTGGGTTCAGGTAAGATGTAGAGATCAGAAGGTCCTGGATGATCAGGATGTGGCATATGAAATGTCTGGAATGTTTTTTAAACAACATTGTTTGTTTGGGTCTGAAACAGAAAGTATGCTATGCTCCCCAGCCAATGATTGTACATTTTTGGGGTTTTTTGTGTAAGGGGTGCCTTTTGAAGGTCAGTTTAACACTAAGAATGATAACTAAGAATTAATAACTAAAATAACTTGAAAAGAAGTCATTACATTTCAAATGAATTAGAACTTGATGATTCCACAAATAAATAGTAATCATTAAAAAATACATTTAAAAGCTTTAAAAAATGACTATTTAGGTTTTTGATTTTAGTTTCAAGTTTTTCATTGCCCCAGAATTTGTGTATTTACACATTTTCTATATCAAATACTGGATGCAAATTCTTGCAAGGTGATACTTGACTCTTTTTCTGCTCCCTTACAGAAAATGTGCCATGATCTCTGCACACTACGGCTTCAGCGATGTTTTCGACAACTTGATCATTTCTCTCTGCAAGTTCACAACTCTCAGCTCCGAGGTAAACCCTGAGCTACCGTATACAGATGTGTTGAGTAATTTAGTGAAGATAAGACTGATTGGGTCTTTGTGTTTGCGTTCAGTCTGTAGAGAACCTGCCCACCGTGTTTGGCAGTAACAGAAAGGCTCAAGTCGCTGCCAAGACTGTGTTCAGCCTGGCCCATCGTCACGGTGACATCTTACGAGAGGGATGGAAGAACATCATGGACTCCATGTTGCAGCTTTTTAGGGCTGAGCTCTTACCCAAGTCCATGGTTGAGGTGAGACGGAAGTGCTAACACCTTTAATTCTTTCTTTCATAGAGGAAAGTACACGCATTTATTGTACAAGACACACTTTCTTGCTAAAGGTGGTTTCACATGGTTAGCTGTCCTGTTTAGATCATGCAATATTGCCACCCGCTGTCAAAAAAAGATTTTGCATGAGTATTGTGTCTCATTTAAAGGTTGAGGACTTTGTGGACCCGAATGAGAAGATTTCTTTACAGCGGGAAGAGACGCCATCAAACAGGTGATTTTAATTCATTTGGACTAGATTACAAATACAAACGTTTACAATCATATGTGCTAGACCTGTTTTTATTGGACAAATTTTTGTTCTGTCAAGTAAATGATGACATTAAACAGCACTTGCAGTTGAATTCACTTTAAATGAAAGGACTGTTTGTAAAGTAATTTCATTTTTTGTAATTATTTATTTATTTTGTTTGCTTGTTTGGATGTGTTTCTCTTAGGGGTGAATCGGCCGTATTGAGTTTTGTGAGCTGGTTAACATTGAGCGAGCAGTCTGGACTCAGAGGTCCATCCACTGAGAACCAGGAGGCCAAACAAGCCGCCCTGCTCTGCATAAAGGTGCATCTCACACGTTTGATTCATTGCTCATTCTGAAACAATGTGAACAAAAGTTTTCTCACATTTCTTTTTTTTTATCTCTAGCAATGTGATCCAGAGAAGCTGATCACAGAAAGCAAGTTCCTGCAGCAGGAGTCTTTACAGGAACTCATGAAGGTAAGCGCTAGTTTTGACAGAGCAGGGCTTTATAAATGTTGCGTACGCACATTCTGGAGACAAGGGGAATTGGCAACACAGACGGTGAACTCAAGTTAGATTGCTGAAAGTAAATGTGATAATACAGGCAGTATAATTTAAAATGTTATATTTCACTTTTATTAATGGAGTTAAGCACTTAACTCCATCAGTGCAGTGACGTCTAAAAGTGAAACAAAAAGTATTGATATATTTCTAGT
Source organism: Oreonectes daqikongensis (assembly GCA_026939265.1). NCBI lineage: Eukaryota > Metazoa > Chordata > Actinopteri > Cypriniformes > Nemacheilidae > Oreonectes > Oreonectes daqikongensis. Next base: position 5,713,361 of record JAOTQM010000049.1, read on the forward strand.
GCATGCGCTGCTTTTAAACACTTTCCTCCTGTGGCATGTTGCGCGTTGCAATGTTTTTAAATGACAACGAAGAGTGCGAGGTGCATTATAATTCCTCTTAAACCAAATTGCAGAACTTGTGTTCTTAAACATATTTAATGTATATAAAACATTTCCAGTGAGAACCATGATCAACGGTGCACACTTTAATATTATTGTGGACACTGTGCGATTCGGTGGTGTAGTGGCCTATTGGCTCACGTGAATGGAAATATGCATATGGAAATGATATGCAGATGATGACATTATGCATAGTTAAACTAGGCGTTGTAAGCTTCATATATGGTTATATTTTGGGGAGGAGATGGGTTGGAGATACACGTACGCACACTTTTCCACTGTGAGGGATCTATAAAGGGAATTATGCGCATTCTGGCGTAATCTTCCTTTTGTGTGCACGTGCACTGTAAGGATGAAATCTACACAAAGTTTTATAACGGAGACCCCAGGTGTATACAGTAAAGAAACTATTTTTTTGTTTTTGCACATATTTTTTTTAGATTTAAGTTTTTCTATTGCGCCACTGTAAGTACATAGTCATACTAATAGTATGTAAAGCCTGAATACACAGTATTAGATAAGCAGCTTTGGATAAAAGTATCTTCCGAAATCATAGATAAACATTTGATTTCATCAGGCTCTAATCTCTGTGACCCCTGATGAGGAAACATATGATGAAGAAGATGCTGCTTTCTGTCTGGAGATGCTGCTGCGTATTGTTCTCGAAAACAGGTACCACATGTGCATGGCATTAATATAGGGCTACATTAGAAATACTGCAGGTGTACATATAACGTACAGTATAGTCAAAGTTCAACAATCAGAATTAATGTAAAATCTGTGTTTTGGTAATATAGGTTTTAGTTTTTAAATATATTTTTATATAGTTCAGATATAGTAAGTTACTGTATATTGTACAGAACATTTTTAGAATTGCAGTGGATAGAGTCTGCTTGGGCTTGAGGGTGATATAAATGGCTGACTGTGTTTTCAGAGACAGAGTGTCATGTGTATGGCAGACGGTACGAGATCACTTATATCAGCTGTGTGTCCACGCTAATGAGAGCTGTTTCCTGGTGGAGAGAGCCGTTGTGGGCTTGCTCAGACTCGCTATACGTTTACTGCGCAGAGAGGACATCGGCTCACAGGTATGAAAACAGGATGCAAACTCTCATTTCCTGTTGTTATGTTACAAAGCATTGAAGAAATGAGATGAAGCATGCACTGTGACATGTGTGTGCCATTGTTTAAACTTAACCAAATTAACCCTGCCACCACAAACATACATCACACACACACACACACACACACACACACACACACACACACACACACACACACACACACACAGGAACAGTACCACAAAAACAAGCAGCTGCATTAGACTTCCATCGTATGACACTTGTGTCTCTACGCAGGTCCTCCTCTCCCTTCGGCTACTGTTGATGATGAAACCTCACGTTCTGTCCAGAGTCTATAGAGATGTGGCCTTCGGCTTGCATGAGCTTCTCAAAACCAACGCAGCCAACATCCATTGCACTGATGACTGGTACACGCTGTTTTCCCTTCTGGAATGCATTGGGGCCGGGGTCAAACCTCCGGCTGCCCTGCAGGTCGCTAACACCAGCCCAGACAATGACACAGGTGATTTGTTCATTCCCACATGTTTCCAGCCATAGAAGCTGTAATGGAACTTCAGAGACAGTGGACCATGACGTGAAGTCCATTTGCAGATGGTTATTTACATAGTGGCTTATCTTGTGTAATCCTCCGGCCCACTGCGGAACTTCAGGAAATAAGCAAGCAGACATTGCTGCTGAAGAGACATTATGCGTCAATCAAAAATGTTCGGATTCACCTTCAGATCCGAAGCCATTATCATCTCTTATATTATGAGCAAGTGAACCAAATGGGATTGGTGTAACGCAAATCAGAAATAAATCACTCTTTCAGAGGGATAAAAATATATATTATGCTTTATGCCAGTCTCCAAAATATTTTATTGAACTGTGGAACAATAGTTTTAGTTCTTTGAGGAATCCTTTGTTCAGTGAAGTCAGACCAATTTTAGATACATTTAAGATCTTTACATTATATCAAAGATAACTTTTACAAGATTTAATGTTTTCATCTCTTAAATCTGTGGCATTGTGTTAAACACAAACGAACAATGTTGTATATTCATTTCTCCAGGTGCTCAGTCTGACAGCGAACTAAGTTCATATCATCAGAGTGAAGTTACTCTTGACCGAGGCTACACGTCTGACTCGGAAGTTTACACGGAGCACAGCAAGTCCAGACTGCCCCGTTCAGCCACTGACGTCGATGTGGGCTGGCTTGTGGTAAGTGTTCACAAAATGTATTTATTTATTTGAACCTGTTGTACCCAGTTTTCAGCTAATAACCACATAAAATCGGTTTTGTGTAAACCTTTGCACAATATGTGCAGTGATACCAGAAAGCGACTGTTTACATAGAGAAAAATCCACCCGCAGAATGACCATAACCAGACGATCATTTGCCTACAACAGGTGTTACAACGAAATATTTTGACTTTTGAAAATTCAAAGAACACAACTTTATTGAATCAAGTGCATTAACAAAAGAATAGCTGCACATGTTTACTTTAACACTCTGGAATGAATTGCCTGTTAGATATTTTCATTGTAAGTGCATTATTTCAAACCGTTGTTTTTACCATTTTTTTCTTCTAATGTAATTATGTGGGTAATGCACTGCAGTTATATCTAGGATGGCATTATGCACTCAAGCGTACTCTGAATTGCTCTGCTTAATATCATCTTTGTGTTTTTGTTGGCAGGTGGGCAAAGACGACCTAGATGGTAGTAAAGCTCCAGTAGCCCCTGCTCCAAAGCCCCTTCCCCATCCTCTCATAAACCAGTACAGTTTAACTCTAGGACAGGACATGGGTCTGCATGACACCAAGTCCCTCATCAAGTGCGTGGATTCGCTTTCCTTCATAGTGCGGGATGCCGCCCACGTCACTCCAGAAAACTTTGAGCTTTGCGTTAAAGCCATACGAGTGTTCGTAGAGGCGAGCCTTAATGGAGGTACGTATCTCTTATTAAAGAACTAAACCTTATGTTTAATTGCTCAATATTTCGTGAGAAACTGTTGCGTGCTATAAATGATTCTAGACCCTATTGGCTCATAGAACTGAACTAGTCGAGCTGGTTTACGTTACTATGATACATCACAATGGGTTTCTCTAATGGGTTTCATCCCAAACAAACCTTCCAAGAGTTTTCAAGGGCATTTTATTCAGACTTCGTGTAGGAAGTTTGACTCCTTGGGGGATTAGAGAGTCTGTGAGCGTCTGTTTCAGTTCAAAAGCTTTGTGATTGGATGTGTCGGTGCCTGCAAGCTCTTTAGTGGTGAGCTGCGCTCCAGCAGTGAGTCATTTCACTCGAGGGCAACTCGACTGCGTTCATCTCGCACCCTTTCCATTTACTCTCATCCTCGGTTTTACTATCCTCGGTGGTCGATGATCATTAGCGGGCTTAGCCGAGACTCATTCAACACTTTGTAGCTCTGCTGTGCCATTCAGCATGGCCTTTTCACGACTTTAAGGCGTCTGTTTACTTGGGCAGACACCTGCTGTCAACAGAGGCTTACACGCTCACTTTGAGATCGTCTGATCAAAGCTCAAAGTTTTGAACGTCTAATGGAAGCAGCACTTTTATAGAGACCGTACATATTTGTTTTCTTTCACAGAAAACAAAATACTGAATTTTTTTTTTTTGAAGCCGTTCCAAAATTGACCTAGATATGTCAGAGGCAGAGTAAATGAAAGGGTGTGAAGATGGACAGTCACGGAAGAACAAGCTTCGGCACCTGTGAATCATTGTCATAGCTTTGTTTGTCATAGCTTTGGCTTTTACGTGCATGACAGACGAGAGAATGGCTTGCCGTGCGCTTGAAAGCTTAATTTGAGTTCAGTCCACTGATGGTTTCCACGCCCTCCGTAGGATACCGCACCCACGAGAAGAAAAAGATTCACAAGTATGACTCCAAATCCAGCCGGCTCCGAAAGAAGCCGAGGGAGAAGGAAAGCGCGTCGCGGCGAGCCAAAGCATCCAGTCAGCGGCCCACCCGTTCCCATAGCGACGACGAGGAAGATGAGGGCGTGCCGGCCAGTTACCACACGGTGTCTTTTCAGGTTAGTCTGGACGTAAGTACAACAGCCCTTTCCCTAATACCTTTATCTGTCCATCATCATGTTTACTGATCTGTGGTGGAGGAGGGGCTTGCAAGGTTTTTTTTTTTTAATAATTACTTCGTTTGAAAATACGTTGTAGCAAAACATCCTTGGTTTGCTGACACCGTTCAGATCTCTGTGATCACAGTAGGAATTTAAATAATGGAAATAATGCTATTAAACAATAGCATTATTCATAATTATATTAATATATATATATATATTTTTGTAATTTTAATAATAATATAAACATTAAAATCAACCAACAAATCAGAGATCCTTTTTAAAGCATGTAGCTTTTTTCCAATTAAGCATTGGTGAAATGTTTTAGGTAAATATAATTTCTAATTCATCTCTTAAAAAATATATATACATAATACACTAAAATATGTATATAAGATATAATATTATATGTAATAAAGAAATGTACAAAAGATGCTAAATTAAAGTGTTGGAAGTTTTCAGAAGTACCCATGTAAACAACATTTAATAAAAAAAATGAAGCACTTTGATTTTGGGGTGAAATATGAGATTGACATTTGAGATTTGATCGAGGTGCATAAAACATCAAACATCTTGCATGAGATTTTTGTGTTGTTGTTTTGTCTGTTGTGTTCACTCCACCTGTTACGACTCAATAGTGGGTGCGTAACAATTGTTTCTATTGTGGGCATTAATAAAGTGAAAGAGCCTGTCAGTAAAGTCAATATTTATTTCATTTACCATTAACCAGATGTGTCCTAAATGTTTAGTGATTTCATAAAAAAGACTGTTTGTCCATGTAGTTGTTAGACCTGATGCACACACTGCACACGCGAGCCGCCGGCATCTACAGCTCTTGGGCAGAGGAACAGCGCCATCTAGAGGGAGCTGGCAGAAAGATCGAGGCAGATTCTCAGACATTATGGTCCAGCTGCTGGTGTCCTCTGCTGCAAGGTCAGAGATTAGTACAAAGCTTTTTAGCAAACCCCACTGGCAATTTAATAGGAATGCACGTGCTTGCAATATTAAGAAGATATATAAAGCAATTTGTTTCACTGTTTATATCTGATCATAAAATATCAGGTAATAGGATCATTTACACAGAAATGGAAACCACACTTATAATAATTTAGTTTGATCCTGTGTGAATTTGGAACTGTGGATTATGTTGCATAAACTATGTTTAACTCATGAAATAGTTTTATGTAGGAGTAGAATGAAAAATAATGAATTTATTCGTTTTGACAGATGTAGTCAACATTCACTTCCATTGTAAAGAAGCTACTTAGACAATCTGCTAAAAATACCCAGTTGGCAAATGATTACCAAATCATTATTTTGTTGAACCTTTATAATTCAATGACACTGTGTGTGTCTTTTGGCCGTGTAGGTATGGCTTGGTTGTGCTGTGATGCTCGGAGACAAGTGCGCATGCAAGCTCTCACTTACCTACAGAGGGCGCTGCTGGTTCACGACCTGCAAACTCTGGATGCCGTGGAGTGGGAATCTTGCTTCAACAAGGTGAATTGGCACTGCTTAGCTTAATCTAACATATAATGCATTGTAAATAATACATAGTACTGACGGAAGTTTCTCTGTGTTCTCAGGTCCTGTTTCCTTTGCTCACCAAACTCCTAGACAACATCAGTCCAGCCGATGTGGGCGGCATGGAGGAGACCAGGATGAGGGCATGCACGCTGCTTTCCAAGGTCTGCCTTATTTATTCATTTCATTTGATCTCTATTGTCTTAAATCCTAGTCATTTATTAAAGTGTTTATTTCTGTGTCCTCAGGTCTTCCTACAGCATCTCTCTCCCCTGCTCTCTCTGCCCACATTCGCTGCCCTCTGGCTCACCATTTTGGACTTCATGGACAAGTACATGCACGCTGGTTCCAGCGACCTGCTGGTGAGAATTGCTCATATGTCCACAAGTTATCAACTGTGTTGACTGGGATTGAGAATCAGTCATAAACTGGAACCAAATGATTTTCGTTACGTGCCTGCATGTCTGCATTTTTCTGCTGATGCAGACAGACTACATACTGAAAAACTGTGATAGCTGCAGTTTCCTGCCACACTGTTCACTAAATCCACAGCAACGTTCTGAATAACATACTGCTAAAATACTCAGTTTACACTGTTTGTGCAGTATATAGCATGTGCACCCCTTTGGATACATTTTCATTTAATGCACGTCTTTATGTAAATAAAGCAAAGATTTATTAATTCCACTGGTCATAACTACATCAAAAATGGACTCTGTTTTGGTTTTCTGACACATTCATCCTTTTGTCTGACTTTGATGTTCAGCTCGAAGCGATCCCCGAATCTCTAAAGAACATGCTTCTGGTGATGGACACAGCTGGGATCTTTCACTGTGCAGACTCTCGTACGGGTTACTCGGACCTGTGGGAAATCACCTGGGAGAGAATCGACTGTTTCTTGCCCCGCCTTCGAGAGGAGCTTTTCAAACAGGCTGTCATTCCAGGTGCTACATCCACACAGACACATATATACGTTCACTTTAACGTAAAGAATGTAACGTGTTTGATCCTACAATCTTTCCACAGAACCTGTCTGCAGTGTTCCTGTGGAGCCCGTCGCACCCCCCGTCACCGTTACCCCAGTGCCAGCCCCCTCACCAGTGCCAGCGGCCCCTGCAGAGCCAAACATCCCCAGCAGACCTGCATCACCTCAGGATATCCCGACACCTAGTGCCAACGGTGATCAGAAGCTTTATTTAGAAATCTGAGAGAGCTTATTTACGTCATGAATTGAAATGACACGCCGCCTTCTGCTTTATTTGTTTGCAGGAACGGACAGATCATCTCCAGTACCTTCCTCCACGCCTCACATAGCCACTTCACCAAAGATGAATCCCGCAGAGGCCCCGCCCCCTCTCTCTCAGTCTCCACTCATCCTGCAGCCCCTCGCGTCTCCGCTGCAAGTGGGAGTGCCTCCGATGTCCCTGCCCATCATTCTGAACCCAGCTCTCATAGAGGCCACCTCTCCTGTGCCCCTTCTGCCCCGGCCCACGACCGACTGACCCGGCAGTCAATTAAAAGGCGAGAGCATCGTGACACTTTAAGAATGAATACAGTGGAGACACCGTCTTATTCCACTGTTCTCTCTCTCACACTATCACATTATGTAACAGCCGGATACGGAATAAGAGACCATGAAATGAAGGACATTGACATGGTTGCCCCTCCTCATTTCCAACATCAAAGCAAGAGCGTTTGAACGTCCTTCACTTAGCCGTGCTACATAAATAACAATATTTATTCAAACCAAGAAGGTGCCACTGAAATATGAAGGGCGGTTTTATTATTGATGGGGCTTGATTTATTTCAGGCAGGATTTTGGAAGGCTAACAGTACCTGTCTGCGCAGATTTTAATTTCTTTCTCCTGAAATTTACTCAGGCAGTGATCACAGAGAATGTCTAATGGGTACTGCATGCTAAACCAGGGTCCATAAAGAATACTTCATCTTAACTGCTTTTATCACAGTTCAGACTATATGAAACTGTACAGTATGAAGAGAAACCTAATTTATTTTGAACCGTTCATGTCACTTGTTTTGCTTCTTTGCAGTATGTTAGGCCAAAGAAAACAGTTAAAGAGTAGCTGCCACTTTATTTTCACAATAATGAACAATGTTTGACAAACATGGGGGTGAAGTCTAGCAGTCTTTTTGGTTAAAAACGCTACAATTGCAGCACTGGAGATGCACGGGGCAATTGAGCACCACTACAACATTCCACTCTCAATAGTGACGTTTTCAATTATTAAATGATCCAGCAGATTTCTGAATGTCAGGTTTTATCTTATTTTGATGCTTTTTTATTCGCAGGTTGTCTTAAACAGAGATCATTGTGCTTCTCATGTTGTCTGCTGTATGACTGTGGCAGTTCTTTAAAGACTTCCTCTTTAGACATTTCTTAATTGTCAACATGAAGAGCAGAAAACGGATGGGTCAGAACGCTTTCACATGCACACTACAAATGCCTTTGTTTCCATTAACCATATCTCTTTAATTTTGTGGCTCTCTTTAACTGGAACCACTCTGACCCAATGAGAAAGCTATAAAATCCAGCATCACAGCAGTAACTATCATGCACATCTGACATGACGTGTGTGACCTAACCCTCCCGTGGTGGTTTCTCTTCGGAGGAAATACGCATGTGTTTGAAAGCATCAGTAACATGGCTCAAGAGTCTTGACTGTAGATTTTTAAGGGATATTACTCTAATTTAATGTAGATCGTCACTGCCTTACTTTAGAGGAAGCAGAGGTATGCTGGCACCCATACAAACCTGACAGGTGGAGGAGGGACGGACTTTGTCTTTTCTTTGAACGTCCACTTGTTGTACTGCATTCTTAGAAACAGCAGGAGCTAATTCTGTAGTCAACAGGTAATAGTGAAAATAATCTCAGTGTATATATATATATGAATTCAAGTTAATGTACTTTTTACAATGTAATAAATATATGGTAAAATACCCTAATCTTGCGTTCTTGTGCGGTTCTCATTACTGTATACGCAAGCATGTGGTTTTAAGTAATAGTTCACCCAAAGCTTTCAAAGAAGACAAGGACCACAACCTTGTCACAACCACTTGCTCTTGGTGAATACGAGTAAATGGCAGTTAATTCACGTTTTTGTTCCATGAAAGAAAGAAGCTTGGACTGTGGTGTAAAACATTTTTTTATTTCAAAGCAGAACAAGAAACACTTTTTATTCTTAATAACCCAAAACTTGATAAATCACATATATCTAGCCAAAAAACAACGGTCAAAAGGGTCAACTCTGAACATGGAATGTAAAAACGAGATCGATCTAAGGATAAAAATGGCAAACAATGATTAAGTTGATCTACTCTAAATGAATGTCTTTCCTTTAAAGGAGAAGATGGTGAAACATAAATGGCGTACAGTACGTCACTCACAAATATCCTTGTTTAAACACCTTCAAATAATCTGTTTTCAAAAACATATACCTACAACACCTTTCACCGAGCTGCACAACAATCCACTACTAGCCTGGATGCATTATCTGCTAAAGCTTATGTCTCTTCAACTCGTGTCACTGTCAAACAACGCTGAGGCAGACGAACAGAAGCTCAAACAGAGAGGCATCGAGGCTGTTACACTTTCAAAAAAATCAAACCTCACGATCGGACATCACTTGCCGTCCATCTTGGCCATCTCCTGCAGGTATATTCCAATACTCTCACTGTCAAACAGCACAAAGTAAATGTTCTTCAGAGAGGAGCTGGTTGCTGACACAAAATGGTTCGAAATGGCCTTCAGTATTAGCTGGGCTGCCGTTTGTTTTGGGAAACCATTTCTGAAGGAAGAAACATACAGGTAATGATATTATTTTGATTCCATCATGTACCAAAATATCTTTATTTTCGAAACGTTTTGCTTACTTTATGCAAAAGCATATGCATTCTTCTGAAGTCACGTTTGATCATTGACATAATGTTCAGGATTGCAAATGTAAACAACAGTGGGTGACGTGACAGAACCTATTTGCATGCTGAACTGTTGTGTTTACTGCAGCTCACCGTCCGGCGGGTAGCGAGGGGAAGGCCACCGACTTGAGCTTTTTCTCCTCGGCGGCAGAAAGACAGTTCTTCACTGTTTTCTCGAGCTGGTCTTCGCACTTCTCCGAGCCCCACTGAGGGACGTGACAGTGAATGATGAAACGTGCTGCCATCCCATTGGCTTGGCCGACTGCCACTGCAGAGCACAGGGAATACCAAACACTGGCATCACAACTCAATCCACAGACAGACGCTACAATGAGTTTAGTCTCCTCTCTTACTTAGTTCTCACACTTTTCAATTTCCATAAGTAACCTTTACAGTCATTTGTGATATTTGTTTTTTATAGAGATTGCTAAGGTGGATTCTGTTGGTGCACAGTATTTGACAGTAATACAATGAAATGATTCCTATTTTAGTGTACAGACATGTCCAATGTGATGTCAAGCTGACTTTCAAACTATTTTTACTTTACACAAGCACTTACAAAGAACCATACCTAACTGAAAAATGATTAAAACACATACATAGAAACTTTTGAAAGGGAGTTTTCCCCAAAATAAAAATTTGGTCATCACTTTTTCGCCCTCGAGAAAAATGTCTTTGTTCTAATGAACAGAGATAAAGATATTTGCTTCCTTTCCTACATTCTTCAAAACATATTATTTTGTGTTCAACAGAACAAAGACATTTATAAAGCAACTTTTCCTACTATGGTGGCCGAACACTGTTTTGGTTACAAGCATTCTTCCAAATATCTTTCTCTGATTTGGAACAACTCAAGGGTGAGTAAATGATGATTTTCCTTTATGGGCTTTCAAGATTTTCCATATTTCCATGACCTTTTGAAGGTTGGACAACTTTTACATTTCCCTGATATTTCCAGTTTCTCAGTGTCCATGGGAACCCTCTGTTTGTATCAAGGCCATTTCCTGTCGCCGTCAATGCAGCTTAAACATACAAACTAATTCGAGTCTGTTTTCTGTCTGCATGTGTCAAGCGAAGAGTTAATGTGATATTCAAAATCCACCTGATGCGACTTCCAAGGGTCCTTGGGATTTTCTCAGCTCTTTAACGGTCTCAAGGAAATCTTTTCCTCCGGCCTTCTCGAGAGCGTTACCTGTATCACGCAGTACAATATGAGTTTTAGTCATGTCATAAACAATGATTTCATAATTTGATGTTTTCATATATCACTTTTGTTATTAATCTTGTAGAGTACTGACCGATTCCCTCTTTCAGATCAATCTCTGCATTTGTGGGATTGATGATTCCCTCCACTTTGATTGTTCCAATTTTGCTGATTTCACTCTCTGTGAGGGAAAGCTGATGGAGAGAGCACACGAGATTAACTCAGTAACTTAAATAACTGGTGTATCCGCTGATATACGGTGCAACTAAAACTAAAGTTTCTACTGTAAAACCCCAAAAAGCTCATATCTCGGCTACTTCCACACCTTCTGTCCAAGGAACAAGCTCTTTGCGGAGAGAATAGTGAATCCCTCTCCTGGTCCGTCTTCCATTGTTGTGTTGGCATCTGCTTCTTTGTCATTCTCTGTGCTTTTCTGCAAAAACATTGTTTGGTTTCTCAGCACTTGATTTACGAGATCTTGTGGATTGTTGTGATCAGCCGGTGATGTACAGTGCTTACTTTGGGCTTGCGACCTGGTTTTCCTTTGCTCTTTTTGCTGGGTTTCTTGCCTTTCATCCGACTCTCCCTCTTCTCTGGAACGGCCACCTGAGTCTCCACCTTCACCCGGCCTCCTCTCTTCTTAGAGAGCAGCTCAGGATGGATGCGAGGAAGAACGCCACCGTTTGATATGGTCACCCCTCTGAGAAGCTGTTCGGTACATAATAACAAACTGGTTAAAAAAGGCATAATAATAGTCAGGTAATAAAAATTGGAATTGTAAAAAACATCACTCTGATATTTCCTAGACATGAGCAGAGTGACCGAGATCCTGAGCATCCTCTCAGATTTTCACAGCAAACTACAGCAAGTCGCTGGCTTGCCAAGGATTACAGAAGCTCATGGCACAGAATCTTGAAACATATTGAGAGTTTTGTCTGATTCCTTTTATTTTCTCATTATCTCATGAAGACAGCTGAACTGATGTTTGCATCATTTGCCAATGTGTGGTGTGGTTTACTTTTACACACACATGTCAAATGAACCACAAATGTTTGTAATACATTTTTTTTTACAAATGTATGCTCTTTTTCAAATGTGTACAACATTTATTTTAAAATAACAGACTTTCTATTCATACAGTCATTTATTACCTGATTGAGTTCTTCATCATTGGCCACTGCCAGCTTGATGTGTCTTGGAGTGATTCTCCCCTTTTTGTTGTCTCTCGCTGCATTTCCGGCCAACTCCAAAATCTCAGCTACAAAAACAGAGATGCAACAGAAAGTGACCAGAATGACAACAACACTTGACCAGACCATTTGTTCTCAACGATTGTGTTTCTTTAAAGCCTCACCTGCCAGGTACTCGATGACAGCTGCCATGTACACAGGTGCGCCCATGCCAATGCGATACTTATGGGTTCCCGTGCGCAAGTAACGCATCATTCTCCCGACAGGAAAAATAACTCCTGCCCGGGCAGAGCGAGACAGCTTGGTGGTCTTCTTCTTTCCTCCTCTGGCTGACATCCTGCCGTTGCTGTGGAAAACAAATATATCCTATCATCTTTTGATCAAAGCAGCTATCCATTCAACAACAACATCATGAAAGGATGCACGTACAGAAGGAATGAATGACGGCGGACCCACCTCCTCTAAACTCACAGTGCCACTGGATGGAGTACCTGCAGTGGAAAATAAAGTGAGTCATTCATTTACTGTGCTTTAAACTTTTTTTGTTTATTAATGACGCATGGTATTGGCAATGCAAATGTTATGGGTTTGATTTCACATACTGATAAAATGTATAGACTGAATGCACTTGTGATTTTGCTTTAAAGACATCTTCCAAATGCATAAACATGTATATTGTGTAGGCTACTACCATAATGCTTAATTATAATGTAAAAATAATAGAAATAATAAATAGTAATAGAATAATTTTTCATTATTGTCACTTTCTGGTTAATTGTTATAGGCTATGTAATGGGATGATCAATCTTATTAGTATTCATGAAAATAGTTAATCGTTTTGAAAAAATATTGCTCGTTTTATTTTCATAACACCTGAGCATGTTCTTGACCGTTTTTTCTGATATATTTACGCATATAAATTCTCAATAAACAGAGCTTGTTCTAATCTCATATTCGTTTTTTTTTTTTTTAAACCTAACAAATTGTTATTCGTTGTAACTAAACTAAAGCATGAAAATGCTTGAAACTAAATGACACCGTCCGTGTTTCTGCCGTCGACTCAGCCTGCAGCGACCCCGCAACGCCGTCCAATATTAAAGGCACATGTTTTTAACACAAACAGCTGCATGCATAACACAGCGCCATTCATTCAACAAACAAAAAAACAAACAAACTTGCGTGAAATATAAAACAATCACTTTCAGTTTATGTCCAGCAACTGCCCACGAACAGCGTTATATTCACTCAGGATGCGCTACGTGCGCGAGAGGCCATCACCCAATAATCCGGCATGCACGCGCACAGATCAAAGCGCTCGCCTCAACTTGAATGCTTTTCCTTTCATATGCATATTGAACCCGGATGGGATCGTTCAAAAACATTCGGTTGTTCACAAATGTCATATTATTGCATTTTAACAGCGCTCCTCCCACATCAACTCACCCCCATTTTGTTTTCCCCCCTCTGCATGTACATACAGTGTTAACAGTCGATCTACATCGCAAGAGAGGGATGATACGCGACGCGACACCAACACAACGTTCCCGTTATAATCAATAAAGCCGTCTACTGTGCGAGCGAGCGCTGTTTTGCTTTGGTTTTGTAACGGGAGCGATCTCGTTGTGTCGCGCACGTCGCGTGCGGTGTAGACGGGTCTCGCGCTAATCATCAGGAAGTATTCGCATGCATCGCGAGCGCAAATAAACGCAACATCGCCCGTTAACATTTACCTGTTTGTTCTCTACAAATGCGTCATGTACGATATATATCTGTCCTCAGACAGGCGCAAAAAAGGGGAGTTCCTGGTGTTATTCCTTTTCCCTGTCCTAGTGTGCTGAGCCGCTGCTGTTCCTTAAAAAAAAAAGAAAAAAAATTGGAGGGGCAAGGAAAAACTACAGCATCCAGTACCACTGTACTGTCGATGGAGGCAGGCTTTACGCCGCCACTGCTGCCTCTGATAGAACAAAATCCATGAAATCCAACACAACATAAAATTCACAATAACAGCATTTCAGTGCATTGATGAGATATTGCGGATGAAATGCATTGCTCTGGCTCAATTTTCATCTAAGAAGTCTGATCAGAGATGCATGCAAAAAGCAATCTGGCATTTACAGCTGCAGGTGTTTAGATAGAGATACTTACTGTCACTTTAGCGGATCTCTACATTAGGGAGCGTTGATCTTTATTCATTTTCGCGCGGATGGACGGATTTATATGTATTATTTGAAATGCACAAAAATCAGCTCACGCACAGAGAAAACGAAACCTTTCTGGAGCTTAAATAGGATTCAAATGTATTTTCAAACGTAGGCCTCTATATGAATCTGCAAAATCGCATATGCACTCACTGACAGGGTCGAATAATGTGGCCTAGCTGTCACCAGCGTTTAGTGTCTCAGTGCCAGACTTACCTACTGCTGTAGAGGGCAGTAAAAGACCACAATTTGGATGTATTTTGCGCATTATGTATTCATTCATTAGTTTTCAGCCAGGGGGCGCTATCAGTCAAGGACAAACGAATAGTTTTATGTTTTAAACTGTGGTCCAGGTTTTATGCATAACTATCGATGCGTAAAGCATGATATTGTTCTTATTAATTTAGTTAATAAGTGATAGTTCACCCAAAAATGACAACTATAATTTATTTCAAGATATTTTAATAGTCAAAATTAAAGCTGCTAAATTATGGATGTCCTGCTCAGGCTGTCAAACCAGAGAAGGATCGCCATTCCAGAGAGGAAGTACATCTGTTACAAAGACAAAATAATGAAAATAAAAATACTTTTTTTTTTACCTGGGCAGATTAAATGTTTGCCACAAAACTGTTTGGGTGTTTAATATGTATGTGTGAATATTAATATTATATTTCTCTTTTATCCAGTATCTGAGTTCTAAACAAACAACATCCTTGGTTTGCACAATGTGTTCACTTGGGCATGTGTGTTTGTGTTTATTCTCTTTCCTTTCTGTTTTAAGGGCATTGAACATCTGTTCCTCAGGATGCTGGTTCCCTCCCTGTCTTCTTGCTCTTAGGATCATTTAGCAAAGGGATGTGCTCACTATTGTGTTGACTGACATCCATCACCAAACTTTATTTAGCAGGAATCGCTTAATTGATTCGTGCATTTACGTTTTGCTTTTTTTCCAAAACATTTTTGTTTGTAAAACTATTTGCAAGTGTTATTTATAATTTTACTTCAATATATTTAGCTATATTTATCCACTTTTACGCTGCACAATGACTATGTTTGCAAGCTGAATGGCAATTTACACAATCAGAAAACAAAACCACAAAACCTTAACACTAATCTTATTCTGCCTTTCAATCACTAATATTTCAAGAAATGATACTACCAGCACATGGAAGATCACATTTTTTATAATAGTTTTATATTAGAATTATATTTTATTTTAGAATTTGACATCGAGACAAGTGCGTAGGTTGTTTAGGAGGAGTCCTCAACAGGGACAAGCTGTCCTGCCCGAATCATGACTCGATAACAAAATACCCCCCACCCCATCACACACAGCTCCAGCATGACTACCTCTGCCAGGTATTTATAAACCTCAGACAAGCAGGCGATGGAGTGTCTCCCTCTCCCAGACCAAAATGCTCAAAAAGAGATCACCCTTGGGATGCTGGGAATAGCCCCCCTTCTGTTTAAACCTCCCCCTGATGGCCATTGCAAGGCGTTTAATGGACAGTGCCTAGTCAAAAAGAGCTTTAGATAGAGAGATAGAGAGGAGGAAGAGTTTCAGATTGCACTCAAAAGGACCTGTCGTGTCAAAATAGGCCTTCACAGTGGCGACAAACTGAGGGCCACCGACCTTACCCCTTTGCCAAGCCGAACATTCCCGCTGGATATTTTTAGAGGTGGCATTTAAAGCTGGCACAGTATCAACTCCCAGGCAATCTGCAGTATTTCCTGTTCCTGTTAAAGCGGGAGCTCTGGGACACAAATGCCCACCCAGACAGGGCCTGTCTAAAATACCCGTTTTTTTTTTTTTGTTTTTTTTTTACATTTCTTGATATGCATATTACAGATTTCTTTACAAGTCATGGCCTGACCCCATGACTGAACTGAAAGTAATAATTGTGGTCCTGCTCCAAACTACAGTAACACACATGTTAATGTGGAAAAGCCAAGCGGTTGCTTTGATCTTTGTTGATGTGGATACTGCCAGAATGAGCAAACACAACAGATCGTCTGTCCAACTCGCTGTAGCTATGTGTCACTAGTCCATATTGAAAGTCAAAATGTCTGTTTATATTAAGCGAGTGCTGTGCAGGTCATGAGTCAGTTCAGAGATTTCATGTGTTGACAAAATAACATCTGTAATTTAATGTTTCACCTCTGAACTTCATGAATGAACTCATATAATGGGCAAAGAACATCAAGATCAAGATGAATAAGTGTTTTTACACGGGATGGTGATGACAGCATGTTTTCCAGGACATCAACTAATCGCTGATGAGCAGCTCAACAGATCTGAGTTAATTTTATTGTCCTCACCGTAATAAAATGACTTCAATCCATGTTCAAATTCTTTGTGTTTCCAAAACATAGATCGTAATGATGTAGATTATGTCATTTATATACTATATGTGTGTTACGTTTTCATAATCTGATCAGATTAAAGTGTTATATTCAATAAGAGGAATATGGTTGATTTTATCCATCAGTAATTGATTGAGTCGGAAAAAGTTGGCATACGTAACCTTTAAGCGAATTTAAAGCAATGCGCTGTCATTTGGGGAATACATTTGTATCAGCTCATATGGGAATCAGACCTATGACCTTGGTGTTGTTAGCGCCATGCTGTACCAGTTGAGTTGCAGGAACAAGATGCATTGCAGAATGAAACCAGGTGGTTGAAAAGAAGGATCTGAAGTGAGAGGGATTCATAACACCAGCCAAAATGAAAACAGAATCAGGATCAGATCAATAATAACCTTTTTAGGTTCAGTTGAAATACCATGCACAGATAAATTATGCATAATAAGATCACATTCATTGTTATTTAATGTTTATTATTTATACATAATGTTAAATTTACATTTATATTAATAATATGTATCACATTATGTTTTTCAATCCCACATGCTTGGATTTGACTTGAAAATATCACAGTACAGTAATAAAGTGCACATTGCTCATTGCTGTCGCTCATTTAAGGTCTTTGTGGCTTAACATGAAAAGAAACGGAGCTTCCTTCAGCATTTGTTCGATACCTGGAGGAGCGTGTGTCATTCAGCATGTGTCGAACCTGGAGAAGCCTTCGACTTCCTGCTGTAGATTTGGATCCATCTGGAAAAGGAGTCTGGCTCATAAATCAGAGGATCCAGTAAGATACGTTATCACGGGCTGGCAACAGGACCCGCCGCAGAAACGGGGATCTTTCAGGGAAAAAGACAGAAGCCACATATAGAATTGCCCTCACAAATACAGATGTTTCTGGAAGTGCAGGAGCTTCTTTCCCAGCAACCTTGTTCCCATCTGCTGAATCGCTTTACAGTGTGTCTTTTTCTGTGTACCTCTGTACACTGAGTGCTTACCCAGGATAAACAGTGGCACGTCAGGTGAAATAAAATAGAGGTGAAGTTATGCAAAACATTAAAATCTGTGTGCTGAGTTTGATTGTGTAAACTGTAATGGAGAATGTTATAATAGATCAAAAATATGACACAAATCAACAGTGTGACCAACAAGCAAACCTGTTTTATAATTTCTTCCTTTATGATATACAAATGCTGGGTTATTTTCAACCCACACTGGATCAAAATGTGACGAACCCAAGTGTTGGGTTATAAATTAACCCAAAACGTGGCTTGTTTTAACCCATTGTTGGGTTAAATATAAATATGTTCTGGGTTAATTTAACCAAACAGCTGGGATTGTCCCTTTTTCATTCAATGTTGGGTTTACATTTTTTAAACCAGACTTGTGGTAGTTTTATTAACATTCAGAAATTGCGTTTTTTTTTTAAATACTTTTAGTTTTCATGTTAATTGTTTGTGCTTTTTTGAATAATAAAAATAATAATATTATTATTCATATAATAATAATTGTATTGCTTTTTATTTCTTTTGCTAAGTTTAATTCTTTTTTATTTCAATTTTATTTTATTTTATTAGTTTTATTCTCTTTAAAGCAACATTTCTATTATTTGTTTGGTTTAAGTTCTTTAAATAATATTAGGCCTTCCTTTTGATTTCAATGAACAAAGTTTATAATTTTGGGCACTTTGTTTTGTTGTGTTTTAATTCAATTTCATTTTACTTGGACAGGTTTAAGTACTTCTGCATTTACAGCAATACATGCATTTTAATGTTTTTCAAAGAATACGGCAATATTACCAAAAACCTTGTACTTTCAGTTTCATTTTCATATGTCTCATGCTTGTTTTGATGAAATACATGGATGCAAATGTAGTGAAAGTCATGTACTAACTATCTCTTGACAACTCTGAAATGTCCTGTCTAGGCCTCTTGTTTATTGGCTTGTCAGTTACCGCAACAACATCACATAACAGTGTTGAATTTCAAAGGCACGCCGACGTGCAGCCTGCTCATGTGTGCGTCCCTCTGAAGTCTATGACGGGTATCTCATATAAACAATGCTGAATATATATAGAAGTAGTAGCATTAGTTATTACGAGGAAAACGGATCAACCTCAACCTCATTGCCTCACATGAAAAACACTACGTGTCTTACAGAACCCTGAACAGAAAACATATTTACAAATCATAATGTCGTCAGGGATATTATTTTTATACTTGGTTACAAAACATGATCATATTTTCAAAAATCTTTCTATGATGGTTTTGGCACACTCGTCGTGGACAAATACATTTATATTATAAATAGTTATCATTTATCCTCTCCCAGCAGAGGGCATTATCACATCTGAGCTAGAAACCAATGAAGGCAATGAGCTCCATTTATTGCGTGTGCACTTTTTAATAGCTGTGGCCAACCACACAGCATTTGTTCAGTGACCCCTGGAGCCGAACTGACCACGGGGTGGTGACCTGCTGGCACTGCAAACCGAGAGAAGTCATTGACCCTAGAAACCGTTTATATAAGCCCTTGAGTATTGGCCAGTTTGGGCTCCACCGTGACATTCAGGTATGCATTCAGCCTTTAATGGCTTTAAATGCCTGTAAGCTTGCTCTGCTTTGAATTTAGTCACCGGGTGGAAAAACTGTGTAAAGTTATATGGGAATGACTGTACGCACCATATTGACGTTAATATCTTTCTTGGTTCAAAGCAAAGCATTCAAAAAAGAATGGAGTTGATGCTATAAAGTCGCTGCTAGCAGACACGGTGCCAACACTTTAGATATGAGAGATTTGTATGAAATCATCGATCCGTACATCAAATCAGATGTAATCCCTACAAATAACTGCTTTCTACAGAAGTAAATCTGCCTGTTAAAGCTCTGCACATTGTGATTTATGAATACAGCTGTGAAACAGACACACCTGTCCACTCCTCCATCACCTCCTGCAATCTGACACAGCATGCTAACCTGAGCAAGAATTTCACCCCATGTGACCCGGAGGTCGAAGCGGACATGTTTCAATGACAGACCCCTTCAGTGCGGCTTTCCATCAGTCCTGTTCTGACCGTCTACCTACAGTATGTGTCTTATCACAGCGTGAGTGGCATGAACTCTGACCTTCACCTCTGACATCAAAAAGGCCATGTAACACATTCCCTAAAATATACTGCTGGGTTGAAAAGTTTGGGACCACATTGAAAATCAAGGATTTCTTTTTATTTCACACTGGAAATATATGTTTTATGATTTGGAAAATGTCAAATAAACAGTGTTAATTCCAGATTCTGCACAATTTCTAGGAAATTAAATAAAATATAAGTTCAAATGTCACAAACAGGCAATATCGGTGTAATTATTTGTTATTAAAATACATATTTATATTTATTTGTTGTGTAATATTAAACTGTACCTGTCAAAATGATTTGCAGCATCCGGGTTGCCGTGTGTTATTAGTTTTGAGCGGTTGTTATCTGGGAATAAAGAACCTGCAAATGTCACAACTGGATGATATTTATTTATAACGAAAAGTTAATATTATAGGCCTATTAGAAATTTACAATATAAAAAATGTAACTAGTGATCTCACACTTTATACAATGTATTTTAACAGAACCATGTACAGAAACGGTCATATGAACACAACAGAGCATGTTTTATATCCACAGTATAACTGCCAAAGCTGGCAAAGGAAACAAACACAATCTGAAGTCTAACTGGTAGAAGATGGAGGCCTCTGTATGAATGACAGGTGCTTCAGAAAGAGGATGATTTGTGGATGCTGAGGGAAGAGGTTACGGTACAGAGACACTGCAGGAGGCCCAAAGTAGCTCTGCAGCTTTCACATGCCTAAAGATGTACAGGATGAGATCCACAGCCTTACTGCAATGCTCAGGAGATGTGACACTTTCAGCTGCTTAAACTGACCTAAAGTCAGGGACACTCTCTGTGTGCTGACAATGCAATGCTACAACTAAAGTCTTTTTTCTCTTTGTCTCCTTTTAAGATTACTTACAAACCACTCACAATGGTTTAAGTAAAGGAGCAATATGTGTTGTAAAATTACTGCTATTTTCCTATTAATGTTGTAAATAAATGCAAGATTTGTAGTGTTTGTATACTTTTTTTCTATTGATTATAACAACAGTAATACGACTTTTATTCAAGTGTGATGCTTGAATGATCCTAATAAAACAAATTCTGACAATTTTTAAAGTATTATTTTTGAAAAGGGTTTAAAATTATTTTCCAAAACTTTAGTGTAAGCTGTGGTGTGTAAAATAACGTCCAATCTTATCTCTTATCTCCTTTACAATAATAAATATAGGCTACTTTAAGTGTATTAATTACAAGTACAGATGGTTTCAAAGCAACAACATAAACAAACGTTACTGAGCAGATTATTTCTGATAACAAGCAAAAGAAATAACAATATATATATATATAAATGAATGAATATATTTATTAATATAAATTAAATTAAATATAAATAGTTATATTATTAGCCACTAGCCAGACCGATCAACAAACACAAACTGGAAGTTTCCTTATCTTTCGCGCATCCAATGAAACTGTCTATAAGCCAAATTGCATTTCTGTACAGTAAAGTGTAATAGTGTAAGTATATTTATGAGAAGTGGACTGGAGGTATGCTTCCTTTTATATATATATTTATATATAAGAATATATCTTTATATATAACAGCACACCTGAATAAACATTTGTAAGGAATATTAGCTGGGTCCACATTTGTTAACATTAAAGAAATCATCTTTCACTGTCTCCTTTTTACATTTATTAAAGCTTTCTTTCAATACCTCTAAGTCGAATTTTACTGTAAATGTACCCACATGAAGTCCAGCTTATTATATAAGACAACTAAAGTCTACAATCCGGTAACAGCTGCTGGCTATAAGCTTGTGTGAGTCAGCAGCACAAAATAACAGTGTTCATGGTTATTTATGGTCCTGTGTCAAAATACTGCACTACCAACATATTTTAAATGTATTGCTTTAGCTATAACAAATTGATGCTCATTACTGAACTGACATTGACGTGTATTAAAGATGTGTAATGATGTGACTGTATTATGATGCCATGCAGCTTTTTCCATTGAAGTGCTTCCTTGAACATGTAAAAGAAGAGGAAAGCTACAGAGAGAGCAAAACACTGGATTAATAGTTTTAGGATTGAGATCTGACCTGATCACCAAACGCGAACATCTGGTTTACATCAGGTTCATTTGATTCGTTTGTGTGTTCCTCCTCCACATCCACAAATTCTGCAAATGAAAAACAGTTTGCTGCTGAAACAGATGGCAAAATGGTTTTAGAAGAGCCTGCATATGACTAAGATCATCCGATGCTCGAAAATAAGGAAAATACCTGCTTTGTCACCTATTCCATGTGTTTATTCCAAAGAGCTCCAAAAATCCAAAACCAACGTGAAAATGCTTTGATGTTGCAGTATTATTTCATTGATTTATTACAATTACTTTAATAATGTAACAATTTGAGTAAAAAAAGTATGCATGAATTTAAACATGTAATGTTGTGCAAAACTCGCTGATCGTGTTCCAAAAGGCATCTTGTGTGCTTCAATGCAAGCTAGAAACTCTGTCCTTGGTGGTAGTGTGAAAGAGTACTTGGTTTAAGCTCAAACTAGTTTTTCCTCTTGTTCTTCCTCTTCAGAGAGATGCAGGGCAGCAGTCGTCGCAGTCACCACAGTTATCTTCAGCACAGCTCAAAGCTCAAATCCTCACCACACTATAATTACAGTCTGGCTAATGTTTCAAGGGACATACTCACTTGAAAGCTTTTCTCTTCTTTTTGAAATGATATACTGCCTGTCCCGTGGCCTTCAGAAGTAAGAGGGAGATGAAAGGTCCCGGTCAAGAATGGGACTCTGTCAGGAAAGGAGCTCTGACCACAGAAGGGCAGTGATTTCACCGTGAGCCTGACCACTACTGGATAAACTAGTTAGGGCTAGTTGGATCTATCCTGGCTCACATGTTAACGCAGATGTTTATTTTAGCATCTTAGGTGCTGTGTGGTTATTTTGTGGTTACAAGCTACCATTCCATATGTAAAACTTATTTTCTAATGCAATGCAAGAATGACATTGACAAATTGTATTATCAGCAGTTTTGGGGGATTCTATATGTCTCATTTTAGCTTTAATGACACTATCCACAAGTTACCTGAAGTGTAACAGGCAAAATACATCTCAGGCCATAATTCATTCATGTGCCACAGATAAACCACAAGCTCAAAATGTGTAAGAGAAAGTTATGCCAAACATTTAAGCACTGAAAAAGCAGCAAAGTTATGCAGGTATTTAATGATCTGGCACAGTCTCATTGGAATGTGATATGTAAGGTTATATGGGAGTGAATCGGCCAATGAGACGCTGAGCTTTCACGGCTGAAAACTATCCATTGGTAATAAGTAGAACATTAAGCTCCGCCTCAGTGCTTTGAAGGCTCTCATGTCTCTCATGCCACACATTGAAGACAAGTCCTTGTGGAAGGTGTGAATAACAGTATCGATGAAGAGATGAGAAACGGATGTTTAACCCTGAAGCACAGCATCTCTATTTCACACATGCAACATGTCTGCATGCAACAAACATGTTGACTTGCCTTCTTTTTAGCTTCATTTGATGTTTATGAAAACATTTACATCCAGTGTGCGTCTTACCTGATACTTATTTGAAATGGATCTTATAGTATATATAATTAATAAGTCCTTTATCTAATGAGACTAAAGTTAGACCAAATTTACACTATTTTTAAAAAATGCTTTTCACATTTTTATGATCTATTTTATATTTATTTTAATCTATAATATATATGTTTTTATCATCATTTGCTAAAGGATTTTTACAGATGTCCATTAAGCTTGTTTTGCAGTAAACTGCAGAGATTGTGAGTGCTTATAAGATAGACATGGAAGAAACGTTTGACCCCGGAATCAAATGCCACATCCTTGATCTAAAAATATTCAGGCATTTATAATCCCTGTACTCACTTAATTGTTGCTTGTGTCACATTAGTCAAGTTAAAATGTGCTTTTAGTGTTTTGAAAAAAATATTTATTTGGTTCTAAGCAATGGAAAGTCATTAGTTGATCTGGCTGATTAATCTGAATGTGAGTGATAGAAGACCAACAGAGGAAAATCTGTATCATAAGTAGTGTGGCAGATGTGCACAAATGGGTTCTAGACAGGTAGGCCAAAGAGACTGGCCAGTTAATTCATACTGTAAAATATATTACTTAACTTAAAATGCTTTATGTCCTCAAATACAAAACACTTGTTGCTAGATCAGTGCTATGTGGTGAATTTAAGAATTTGCATTTGTTTCTTTTTATTATGTTGACTTTTAAATTTGGTTTAATTTCTCAATTTGGATTATTCAAGAATCTTTAACTATTAAAGGCTTTTTGGAGTTGTTGTATATTGTGACAAATATAAATTATATAAAATATAAATCGCAAAATTTGATTGTCATGATGTCATTTTCAGCTTCACATGTTTCACATGACAATTATGACTCTCAAAAATCGAGTCATATTTTTGGTGGCAGCATGCAGGCTTAGCTCTCTTCAGGTATGACTTCCTCACCCAAAACAAACACCTCAAATAAATGTATAAATGAAGGATTTGGAATATGTGATATATGAATCTTTAAAGGACCTAAAATAAAATGACATTTGACAGACATTTTTATCCAAAGCGATTATCAATGAATACAAAACTTACAAATAAGAATACAAAAAGACTTTCAAGGACTTTTTAAAGCTCTTATTAAAGATATAAGCTACATAAGGGAAATGAGAGTCGTACAGCAGAGTAAAAACAGCTTCAAAGAGGCAGATGCTAAAAAGAAACATCCTGTAAGGTAGAAGCTAATATATCAGCATGTGAAGTCTGTCTGGTAATGAGGCGAGCAGAAGGACACACTGACGCACTCTTTCACTCCTCTATACAGTATATGCGTGTAAACATGAATGGCTTAAAAGTGGACCGCGTCTATCTTTAGTATCGGGTTCAGCTGTAGGCATAATACTCCCAGATGCCTGGGAACTATCAGTTACACAGCTTTAGCATGGCTAACCCTCTTGGAAAAGGATGTTTGTGTTGTCTGTCCACCTCGACAAGTGTTTCCCTCAGAATCTCTGTGAATGCACAATGACTCATTCACTAGATATTGTAGTTGTAGTTATATACGAGCCCCAAAAGACTTTTACAATTCCTCTCATAGTCATAGACATTGTCAAAATGAACTAAATGTTGCTGCTGTTTGGCATTAAAAAACTCTCAACCACAAGGGTGTTAATAGGGTTTGGGATTGCTATGGTTCTATTTAGCACATTGATATGTGCTATTGTTAGATGGTTTCTAGTGCACTTTTAGGTGGTTGCTAAGGTTATTTTGGTGGTTGCTATGGCATTACTGTGTAGTTGCAATGGAATTGTTAGGTTGCTAGGGCACTGTCAAGTGGTTGTTGGGGTGTTATATGTGGTTGCTAGGGCATAGTTAGGTGGTTATTAGGGTGATATGGGTGGTTGCCATAGCATTGTTAGATGGTTAGATTGTTAGATGTTAGATTGTTTAGGTGAATGCTAGGATGTTGTTATGTTGCTAGTGCATTTTAGCCTGTTGCTAGGGTGTTGTAAGCAGTGGCTAATGAATTGTTAGATGGTTGTGAGTGATTGCTTGAACATTGCTAAGTGGTTACTAGGGTGTTGTGAGTTGTTGCTTAAGCATTGTTAGATGGTTACATTGTGGCTAGCGCGTTGAGAGTGGTTTCTAGGGTGTTCTTGGGGGTTGCTAGGTGGTTGTTAGGGTGATATGGGTGGTTACCATAGCATTATTAGATGGTTGATTGTGCATTACTGTGTGGTTGCTAGGGCATTGTTTGGTGGTTGCTAGGGTGTTGCGAGGGGTTGCTAGAGTGTTTGGGGGGTTGCTAGTGTATTTTGGGGGGGTTGCTAGGGTGTTCTGAGTGGTTGCTTGTCCATTGTCAGGTAGTAACTAAGGTGTTTTGAATGATGGTTCTTTAAGCAATATAAGCAATTGGCTTAGCAAGTGCCAATAATAAGTATAGGCCTTTAGATTTTTCTCAAAATATCTGGTTGAGTATGTAAAAAATCTAAAGCCTATTGTTCTGATATTGTACTGCAATAAAAAAGATATAACGACAGTACTAAACTCTAAAAGGCACCATTATTCAGATCACTGTCATCTATCAGCCTACAGAGAGTAATAATAAGTAGTTTACAGTGCAGTGTACTTATTTCTGTCTCACCCTATCAGGAATGCTGCACGCTTTCTCCTGGACTCCACCCTCCTCCCTCATTCTGGCTCAGATCAGACGGCTGCACAGCCCGGCTGCTAAAATCATCAGGTCAGCTTTTTGAAAGAAGGATGAATCACTTTGTAATAACAGACGTCAGCAGGTTTGAGGAGGAGGTCTGAGCTACCTGCCGTAAATCACCTGCCCACCGGCCGCCCAAGTGTCCACTTCACAGTGGACGGCAACATGTAATCTGCAGGTTGTACTGAGTGCTATTAAAAGCTGTTTACTTTCCCATTCATCCCCAAAGCTTTAGTGGTTAATAACAAAAACACACAGGAAGTTCACAAGGTACTGTATACTGTACTTGGTGTGTTGGACTGCATGATTTGGCAGGCAAATCAAATGCTGTTAACATTTTATTTAAGTCTAGCCAAAAAAGGATTCAAGCCTCATGTTGAAGTCTGACCTGCATCTGCAGTCACAGGTGCCTTAAAGAGCAAGATTTACATAAAGAAGTCTATTTAACACAGTGTCTAATAAACACAAAGCTTTAATCCAAATTCTCCTCTATAAACACTGTAAGGCACATCTGCCCTTCATGTGAAAGGCCGACTGGAGGTCTTTAGAGCAGATGTGCTCATCCATAAACATTGTGACAATGAAGTTGGACCAAAGCTGAACATGCCATTCAAACTCGTATCAGCCTCATCGGAACAGTTTATTTAAGTACTGTAAAGTTTTAAAGCTATTTCTAGCCTATATGTATATTGTAGATGTGCAAATTTGCTTTATTAAAACTGCCAATTATGTTACTCTGATAAAATAACTATTGGAATGTAGACAAATTGAGTAGACAACTGGCCCGAAGTTAACTTCTGGTCGGTGTTTGGTCATCATTTGTCTGGCTAGTGGGTAATAATATAACTATATAATTTTATAATAATAATATAGTTTATATTCATATTTATTGTATATTAATTGTATTAAATTAAATAAAAAAATTTGCAGTGACCCACAGGACGTTCAGTTTGTGACACATAACGTTTGTTTATATGCATGTATGTATGAATATCAAATGTTTGGAGACCCAGACATTATTGCTAAACTAACACAATACTAACAAAATATCAAGCCCTGGAATATTGAGATAATCCATATACTGTAAATACATTCTCACACGTGAAAGGTTATTTTTTTGAGAATTTAGATCTTTGCAGTTTGTTGTGGCATCTTGGTAAACAGTGAGTGACGTCAGCAACTCAAATGTGGACTTTCCAAAATGGCAGACGCATCTTCCCTTTTTTGTTATTAAAGGGGTCATACATGGCTTAAACTAACGTTATTGTGTGTATTTGGTGTAATACGGTGTATTTACGCGGTTTACGGTTCAAAAAACACATAACTTTTTTACACACCGTACAATACTGTTTCTTTCTGAAACACGTAGATTTTAATAAAGCTCATGCATGGTTGTGAGCTTCACACATACTGATGTAGATTTGTGGGGGTGTTTACATGAACCGATGTCTGAATGAGCCATCGCTTTTAAATAGAACTTATCTTTTGGTTTGAGACTTTAAATTTAGCAATTTTACGTGTCTAATAAAAACACGACATCGCGTTATATATGAACATTTTAATTGATGTTTATGCATCACACAATAATGATAGCTGCACACTTTGATATACAAATTACTAACAAATTTACAGTGTTTATACAATACAGGTTTCTTTTGACCTGCTAAAAGCCATTGAGGACCACTGAGCTGCTATGTGTGGTCTAGCGAGGAATCTGAACATGAAACCGGTCAAACCAACAAGACTCCCCACAAGGTCACACAGAAAATATATTAGCTTAAAAACACTTCAGCCTTTTAAAGGATGAATAGAAACTAAACTTGCGTTCCCATGCATACAAACCGGCGTTGTTATCATAGTCAATTTTGGAGACTGGAATTTTAGTCTAGAGCTTGTCTGTTGAGTATCAAAACACATCCACATTGTTTTCCAAACACTCTGGCACAACGTTTTAAAGAAGGCGGTACTATTATTAACAGTCAGAGCACGATCTCAGTCCAGAATGCCGCCGACCCGTCAGAGTCTGTCATAACATTACTCCTTTCTGCTTTAGAGTGACTGACATATTTTGAGAAACAAAGGAACAACACAGACCACACATGTGCTTTCACTGGAGTCAAAGTAGACAAAATTGGTTTAAAGTGAAAGACCAAACAGCTTCCAAACATTTATGGGTTTAGTGTACAATGTGAATCGGTAAATAAAACATAGAACACACATACAAGTTTTTATTTGATTTAATATATTGCATTAATCTGTAGATATTCCATATGCATTTTTATGCAAATAACTGCATAAATAAATGCAACTATTCATTATGTTTAGAATCATGTATGTGAATTAAATGTAAAATCCTTTACATTATTATTGTAGTTTTGAATAACAGGAATAACAAGTCTTAGGTTAAAAAAAGCTTCTTCAGATGCCAATCATTTTGTCATTCTAACAATTTTGGGTAAAAGTAAAGTCACTTTGGCTTCTTTGAGTAAATGTATTCTCTATTCACAAAAGGTTACTCTATCTGTCATCAATATTACCTCTGTTGACATCCAGGGCCTGCCAGCTGTTTTCACTTTCCCTCAAAAGTAGACTATTTAATGCTTAAGCATACTGCTCTCTCCTGTGATCTCCTAAATAACTGATGGATACAATCCAAGTCATCCTGTAGTGACTTTGAGCTGTTAGAAACAGGGCAGTGGTTCAGTTTGTCTCACAGCTGAGGTCAATCACAACAACTCTCTCTCTCTCTCTCTCTCTCTCTCTCTCTCTCTCTCTCTCTCTCTCTCTCTCTCTCTCTCTCTCTCTCTCTCTCTCTCTCTCTCTCTCTCTCTCTCTCTCACTCAGCAATCACTATTTATATTACAACTGTGTGCTGTGGAGCTTCAGATGCTTCAAACAAAAGCCAGCTCATGACTTTCAGCTTTGGGCAAAAAGACACAATTAGTCAGATACTGGCAATGCTCATTAACTGCGTTTCCAAAACAGATGCCGGATGGTTCATGCTTTACCCTTAAAGGACTGGTTCATCCCAAAATGAAATAGCCCTGAAGCATGTTTAAATATGGCTTGGTAAATAATGCCTCTTAAAAAAAGACGTTTTGTAAAAATTTGTCAATGAGACAACTGTTTTATAAGGAATAACAGCATGTGCCGTGAATAAATGATGCTTATTACACAGCTTGTTGGAATGCTTGATTCTGATTGGCCAGTCTTAACATTTGCAGGTTCGTTATTGCCAGATAACAACCGCTCAAAACGAATAACACACGTTAACCCCGATGCTACATCTCACTGCGATCACATTAGGTGCGTACAAAATCGGGCACTTGTGCATTATTCTACGCCATTTTGTACTAAGTACTCATTGTAAATGTAAAAAAGTACCAGAACTTTAAGTACCAGAAAAAACTTTAAGTACCAGATGATGCGCTCATTCAACGGAAATATAAAGCGTGGAACGCTGGACACTTAACACACTCAACGGTCGCAATTTGGCTCACATAGCAGAACAGAGACGAGACTATCATTCGCCACACGATCGGAGATGGTTACACTTCAGTCTGATGGTGACTGAGGTCATACTAGACAAAACAAGTACAAATCCAATCAAAAGTACAAACTGAGTTTTATTTACATTCATTTTGTTATGTGTTTGACATCACTTGCATTCATCTGGGAATTCACTTCTACTTAGTGTTAGTAAAAAGCCGTTAAGTGTTCTATTTGGGACGATAGGTGGTAGAGTACATAGTGCATACCCTCTTAAAAATAAAGGTGCTTAAAAGGTTCTTCACAGCGATGCCATAATAGAACCAAGGTTCCTCAAAGTTCCATTCAGTCAAAGGTTCTTTAAAGAACCATCCCATCATACCTTTTGTAATCTCAAGAACCTTTTTTTTTTTTACCACAAATGACCTTATGTGAGACATAGGTTCTTCGGATGTTAAAGGTTCTTTATGAAACCATTTAGACATAAAAGGTTCTTCTATGGTATCGATCTCTAAAAAAAGTACTAAAAAAAACTTGTAGCCAATCAGCAGTAAGGTGCGTGTCTGCTCAATGACGGAAGCAAGCGAGGAAATACTATGGACTGCATCTCCAGAGCTGCTCTGAGAATGTACTTCGGCAGTATTTCACTATTTTATTTGAGCTATTGTTTAACACGCACTGGAAAAGTCTTTTTGATGATCCTTCAAAATAAAAGTCTGGTTAAGTTGAACAAATTATGAGACACTCATATAAAATACAGTAGTATTCAACATTTTTGATAGATTGTATAGGATCTATATTTCTTAAAAGCAACCACTTTGTTTGTGTGTATTTTCTAAAGATTTGACTTGAGAGTAAAGACATTCATTTTGTGTTGTTCCTATTTTCTTATATTCTTATTTTCTATTCTTCTTCTTCTTATTTACTATTTTGATATAGTTCCTAGTAATATATTTCACCTACTTATTCTGTTCTTTATTGCTGTTCTTTCATTTATGTTGGATGCTGCATTTGTATTGTCTTCACAAGTAAATATGAGTTTCAATGGTCTCGTTCTTAAGGTTCATAATAACGTCACGACTCACGAGACTGAATGTTGTGAAGCAGTAATTTTCCAATGTCTATGCTGGTTTAATAACAGTTGATGAATCTGTTTCTAGTCAGAGGAAGTTAGAATGGGATAGATGGAGTTAGTGGAAGTTCGCGCCTAAAGAAACTATATGAACATCCTAATGTAACTATGACTTTCACTAATAAACTTGGCTCATTTTATTATAACATCAACTTTGTCTCCTGCCTGCTGTTCTTCCCTCTTCCATACAAGATGGTATTATTCGGATCAATAACATGAAGTATAATCTATCAGATCTATAATTTTTTATTCTAGTAAATTGTAAAGACTGAAATAAAAAAATCATAATTTACTGCCATGTTGCTTTTTTAAACATAATTGTACATTGTGCCCTATTGTTATGAATTTTTTATTGTAGGGTTCAAAATAATTTTTTAATGTAGGTGAATACAATACTATGGTATAGTCAAATTTAAAATTTAGAAAAATTATTTCCTATCACAGGTATGCATAAAAATCTGCCAAACATCAGAGGAAAATGTTATTGCTGACAAGCTGTTCTTTAGCTCAGAGGATTTGAGAGTTGTGTTTCATTTATGTATCAGCTTGCAAATCTCAGATATTTCTCTCAAAATTGCTTACAATAATTATGAGTGAGACAATTGTTAAAATGTATGAAGATTTTGAAGGCATATGAATGTATAAATTGTATAAAAATAATATGGATTTTAGTCAATTTGATGAGAAATATTTGGGTTCATATTGAAATCTTCAATAATGTGATTCAGAACTCTGATTCAGAAATGTATGAGATTTCTGTATCTTTGTCTCATCTGAGATGCAGGATACTTAACTAAATGTTGCATTTTGCTCTCCATTGAGGTCAAGGAGATATAATTCAAATGTTAAAGAGATCTCATCTGTACTTTTTCTTCTTATGGGCGGTTTCAATCAGAACTGTGAGTCAGAACTCTCTGTATTATAGAAGAGTCAGAGGCTGTTGACATTACTTGACCTTCTCTCTCTTGCAGTAGCCGGTGAGCGTTTGCCTCTGATCACTGAAACATCACACATGATTGATCGCTTCTCCTGAGGCGCAGTGGAGGCCAAAATCAAACCTTCAAACTGAAGCATGCTTGAGCATAATAGCAGAGGACATTTCTCAGCATCATGGCCCCATGTGAACTCGTGATCGAAAAGCAGATCTGCATCTAATATTAGCTCAACATGGGTGATTGTAAATGATTGATAATTTTATTGCTCGATTCCCAACACGATCAGTCATCACACAGAATTACTCTGAGCAGTTTCAGTCCCCAGATGTTTCGTCCTTTGCGTGGTTTCTATGTGATCTGAACAGGCTCCAAATAATGATCCAATCGAAATTTTTCAATGCTGATTCCAGCACTGTTTCTGCATGACTTCTGTTAAGTACAGAGTATTGACGGAGCAGACGCCACAGATAAAACTATCTGCTGCATTCTGTCAAGTTCTTTCTCAAGCTCTCGTCTGAAAAATGCATCAGCAGTCATGGCTCTTACTGAGGGGGCTATAACCCATTCAAGCCCACCGGCGCTCACGGAGGGCTACTTTTCTCACATATCCCTCTGTGGGGTGGAGCAGCATTCTTCTGATGTTTTCAAAAACAAAGTAGAAAAGCAGATTGGATTGGATTTGAGAGGAAAAGGAGATTTTGGACTGTGGTTTTGGACAGTGTGTATTTGTGATGGTTTACATCAGCATTTAGGAAGTTATACACATCTGTGAAAACAGAACCCTTCATTTTACTTTTCTGCAAGATTTTTGAGGCAAGAGGATTTTAAACGAAACATGTAAAATGTTATATAATTTATAATTCATTTGGATGTTTATGGTTGGTATTCAAACATTCCTTTCTATAGATTTGGTTGGTTGGTTCAGTTGAGTCAGATTCCAGATTATTTTTGTTTTCCGCTTGTTTATTTTGAGGATTTAAACCCAAGCCCCTTTTTTGTTTTAAAATAATCAAAATGTTTTTGTTAAATGTACATTTTTCTGGTCTTTTCTGTGACTTTAATAAATTGCATGATCCCTGATGAAACACATTCTACTCCTTAGTTTAGTTTGTAAAATATTTTTGCTGATTTTGCATTAATAGCTTGTAGAAGGTTGATCTTTTTACATTCAACCCACCTAAAATATTGTTTAAAATATTTTTTATTTATTTTTCTATTCTCTATGCTATTCTCTAAAACTATTCTCATTTCTGCATAAGACTCCTAAATTCCTTACGAGCTGCAAGAATGGCTTATATTTGCTAACTTGCAACACTTGGACAAGCAAAAATTTGTACATTTGCACTTTTCCACGTCAAAGACCAGTTTTATAAAAATGAACATTGCCATAGATTTTTGCGTACGCACGTTTTATAAATGAAGCTCCATAAGATAATCACAAGAACAAGGAGTGCCTTCGCATATCTGGACATGTCAAACCATACTTGTCAAAAAGAGATGAAACTTTTCAACTTGTTTGGAAGATGCGACTAAGACGAATATTACATTCAAGTCAATCGCGCTGCCCAATTTGCGTCATTGCGTCGCCGTGCACGAATTCACATCTATTCGCGTTTTTGCATTGACTTTGTATGTCATTTTCTTGCGCAAACAGTTCAATTCCACCCCAATCCAGTGCAAAAAATGTCCCTTACAAAAGTCAATGACAAAGTGACATGTGCTTTTGATGAAACATTTTCATTCCATTTTGGCTCGAAAAAGACTATGGTCCAGTTATCTTGTGAAATATTTGAAGTGGTTCACAGATGCAGGGTAAGGTATCAAATGCCTTGCATTAATTGGCTGTCAGCTTGAGGGATTCGTTCAGAAGAGGACGTAATTCACAGAACCAAAAGGGAGCAAAATGCTCTCATTACCGCTTAATCTTTATAGGAAGTTCAATCTATAGAGCGGCTTCTCCCCAAAAAACAGCTGTCTGTCTTTTGTTGAGCCTTTTTTCCGCCACGGGGAGTTTGGGAGGGAAATTCGGGATGCTCCCTCCCCTCCTGGCCTGATGGGCTTTGCAGGTTTGGGATTCAGGAGAGTGAGAAAGAGATGTTTGTTGCGTTAGGGGAGATAGTGAGACATGGGAAAGTGATCAGGTCATGTGACAGGGGATGTAATGAAAGCGTCTTCCTTTTGTAATGCATCCTTCTCACTTATTCTTCCGATCTCTCTCATGTCTCATGCATGTCACACCCGCTTCATGTATCATGTCTAAATGTCTCCTTCTGATTTCTCACTTCCTGTATCTCATTCCTGCAGTGCAGGCCCCCCCTTCATTTGACCTCTATGAACTCCCCCCTAAAGTTGTAGTGATGTCAAAACATTTGCTCAATTTCTTGGCCCACCCTAATCGACCTGTGAGTTTGGGCTGAGACAGCCCTAGTCATCAATACATCAATGTAGACAAGGAAAAATATACATTTGGAACATGTAAATGATGACAACATTTGATTTTTGTATGAACTATTCCTTTAACTTGTATTGAACCCGGGACCAACTTTTAGTACCGTCTCTACTTTCAACTGTCAATCAATTCCCTCTTGTCACACTCCCAGTTCCTCTCAGCCCTTTCTGTGTCAGTTTAAAGTCTATATGATCAGAGAGGATGTGGATGTTGGGTCACCAGTGGGCGGGTATTTATAGCCTTCTCTGCTTACCGGAGGCAAGACCAATCCCACAGTACATAAACCTGTCAAACACCAGCTGATGATGATGAATAGGCACCACTGACATGCATGAGAATCACTGGATATCAAATAAGACTGAAAATGAAAATTGTGCAGAATTAAGTACTT
Source organism: Oreonectes daqikongensis (assembly GCA_026939265.1). NCBI lineage: Eukaryota > Metazoa > Chordata > Actinopteri > Cypriniformes > Nemacheilidae > Oreonectes > Oreonectes daqikongensis. The sequence goes on from JAOTQM010000049.1 coordinate 5,747,819, forward strand.
TTTTCAAGCTATAAAAGAAAAGGTCAGTGCTCCTAAAAATGGCTTTTAGTTAGGAACTTTATGATCTGTCCAATAAAACCTCTATCGTATTTTAATAAGGAGATAATCTAGTGAATGTGTGCATAGGCATTCTGTATCACTGCAACATTATACAATTTGGTCTTTTATTTTTGTACTTACATAATATTTTTACAAAATCTTTGCTATTTATATTTTTTATCTTGTTCCAACACAGTTTGCTAAACATGCTTAAAACAAGAGATATTCACTTGAGAAGCATAAAGATTTATATTTCAGAGGCAGAATTTTGTGACGTTTATGCTAAAACAAGACAAATGAAAACAAATAGCTTTTTTATTTATTTATTTATATTTTCCCTCACATTGGTTTTTATTTATTTTGTATCATTATTATTATTAGTATTATCTTAATTTATAACAGGCAGTTTGTTATGGGTTGTTTGGGGAGGGTTTCAATCTCTTTACAAACAATAACGTTTGTCTTTGGAATAAAAATAAAAAATACAGTTTTTCCTTTTTAATTATATTATATTTCTTACCCCATTGGCAAACATCTTTTTCTTGTTTTAAACAAATTTTGTTAAATCTTTCATTATGTTTTTAAGTAAATACAATGATGTTTGGAAATTTAGGAATGTTTAGAAAATTGTATTGTAAAACAAGAGAACAAAACGAAACTTTTTTGTGGTATATGCACAGGAATTGCTTTAATCATCTAAGACAAAAGAATTCATTTTTTTTATTATTTTCAAAACATTCTTTATTCCTATTTTCTATAATAAAAAGATTCATGACTGATGTTGTCGGCAAATGAAAGTTACATTGTAAAACATCTGTCTCTTTGGTTAACAGAACACTTGAAAATAATTAAGCCCTGTGTTCAATCCAAAAGCCCTTTGGCACATGATGTCATGCCACCATTAAGAGGAATGTTTATCATGAGACTCCATCAGGATTAACATCCAGCTTCCAGTTGCTTATTTCAGTTTTCAGTTCTCTCAACATTCAGTTGAGTCTTTCCTCTCAATAACAACTCATTAGAGCCATATGTTTAGTAAATACAGAACTGAAGCGGTTCTCAATTTGAGCTCATCTAAATCCTCCATTCTAACCTGCTGGGTCAGTTATGTTTTTCCTGCTCTTTCCTGGGTCAAAGACAACAAAGCAGTGTGTGAAGTAATGTCAGCTCTGAATGAAAACTCAATTTCCACCCTTCACAGCCCCACCGGGGGGTAAAGAGGTATTCTCCGAGGGCCAGAGTCCTTGTGCCCTCTTTAAGTGCTTCCACAGCTTTCTGTCATGGCCCGGCTTTGTGCGGCTGTTGTGAGAACATGGGCTGCACACAGAGTGCAGTGCCTGTGAGCATATGTTCTTTAAATTTGCTTTGATAACTGCCAGATGATGAGGTCGAGGGCCTCTCTGTGTCTGTGCTGTGAGGGACAGGATGGGTCTCGTCTGGAAAGAAGGACAGTGGGGAGTCTAGAGATCTGTTCCTGGAATGAGAGGTCCCGCTTTCTCTTCCTGTGACATGGAAGATGTTTCGGTCACTTGTCTGTTGGTGAACCTGCATCTGCTGAAGCAAATCAGATAAAAATCGATGAAATGCTGTTGCGAGCCAACTTTGAAACACCAAAGTGGATGAAATGTAGTCAGAGACCAGTGTGAGATATTTAAAGGCACTGAGGATCTTCAGAGGTGTAAAGTAAGCTTATGTATTGTTTTTATTACCTTAGAATGTGCAATTTCTATCTACATACACCGCGGGTCACCTTACATGGAATTCATCATGTTGTTCCTACAGTAGCCCTAAACAGACAAACTGCTCTATAGAGCGCATTTCGTAAATATGTTATCTTTGTCCTGTGCCAGCCACCGTAGTGCTTCGAAAGGGACGGGTGAGCGATGGAGTGAGCCGTTGGTTGCAATTCGCAACCTCACCAATAGATGCCGCTAAAGGGGGGCAGTTGTGGCCTAATGGTTAGAGACTCAAACTCGTAACCAGAAGGTTGCTGGTTTGATTCTCAGTACCGGCAGGTAACAACTGACGTGTCCTTGAGCAAGGCACCTTACCCCCGTTTGCTCCCTGGGCGCTGCAGTGTTAGCTGCCCACTGCCCCGGTGTATGTGTGTTCACAACTTGAAGTGTGTGTGTTCACTATTCACTGGTTGGGTTAAATGCAGAGGTCACATTTCGGGTATGGGTCACCATACCTGACAAAAAAAATAGGTCACTTAAAATCTCCACATTGCTCCTTTAAAATGCCTTTTCTCTCAATCGTCTTGTATTAAAGTTTTAGAACGAGGTTTTTGGGAATTGACACTGTTTAGTTAACTTTAAAAAAGGTCGATATTGCAGAATACTTTGATCAATTACTGCTTTTAAACAAGAGTCTGACTGACACGTTAAATGACTAACCATGATTAGTTTTGTTTTAACTGTCAGTCAGACCCCTGAACAATCCGAAATAAACACAATAATGAAAAAAAAACATGAATAAAGATTTGTTTAACATATGTTGTGGCAATGTTTGTGGATAAACACATACTGCTAAATGCATAGCCTGAATGCACTGTAAGTCTCTTCAGATAAAAGCTTCTACCTGAACCAAATGCATAAATGTAAATGTAAATAATAGTGAAACTACTGCATGTATCATGTATCTCTTATAAAAATGAGTTTTTGTCTGTTCAGTAGTGATGTGTATAATTTTACTCACATAAAACGTCAAATATATTGAACTCTTCTTGTGAAGTTCAAGTTTCTGTACGTGTTTCAACGTAAAAACTTCATCACGATTGAATTTAAATTATATTAAACTGAAAAAATCTTACAGTATAAAAAAGCTGAAATTGCTTAAATTATTTTGATGATGTCAATTATACTTAAACCATGACTTGTTGACTTTTATTTACAGTGTAAGTGCTTTTAACATTTGAAATCTGACCATATTACTCTGATGAACATTTGTCTTTGAATTATGCAGTTAAAAATGTTACTAACCATCACAAAATCCTCACATTTTAGAAAAATGTATTACTCGGCTTTCACAGTTTGTTATTTACTGTAAACTTTAGGTTTAGACTTTAAGCCCCTTTTCTGTGTTGGTATTTCTGGATTCAATAGTCACAAAAAAATGTGTATTGTTTGATAACCTTTGTGAGAACTCTGTAGAGGTGGATCTGAGTGTGTCCATAACTCACCATGATCTTCATCCATCTCTGCTCTCCTGCAGCTGTCGGGGCAATTAGGTCCTGCACACCCTGCCAGACATACAGAGAGCGGAGATGAGATGGCAAATTTTAGCAATCAGTGACAACCCTCCAATGTTATTTAGTGCTAATGTCTATTTCAGAACTGAGTCGGTCTGTAAGTGCTGTAAGTGCGCACAAAAAATAGCATCACCTGCTTTGGAGAGATTGAAAAGCAGTTGCAGTTTATCTTTATTTACTTATTTATTAATTGTATGTATTTTTATGTAACGTCTACGGCGTAGGCCTATATAATGCAAAAAGGCCAAATCAAGGTGTACCTAATAAAGTGGCCATTGAGCGTGTAGATTTATTTGTATAGTTTATTTCTTCTGTGTCGACCATGATTGGTTTTTAAAGAGAATTTGGAAATAATCCCTTCAGTCATTCAAAAGGATAATATCCTCTTACTTAATGGTCATTGTAAAAAGTCACTTGCAAGGTCATAAAAATGTCAAAAAAAAGTACTTTCAAATTGAGGGCACTAAAGATATTGTGGTTTTAAATGTTTCACAGAAATCACCCAGCTGTAGGTACTTCATGTGCATGGGATCGACTGAAACCATGACCAGGAAGCAATTAGTTAGGGATGGGAAGTCTGGACTACAGGTCACCCTGACAGATATTTCCACTTAAGATCTCTCTCGGGGTAAAGAGCTTGTAGGTTTCGTGCAACGGAGTTTCCTTTGGGTGGAGGAAAACAAAAGATGCTATAAATATCCAGACAATATCTACACCTACACTACACATCTATATAGATAGGCAGCGCCGGAAATCACAAAAGTGTCACAGTGTCACTGAAGATATAGTTGAACTTCTAACTACAGTTGAAATGTTACAGTACATTCCTTCTGAAAATAACAGACTTAAAGATCAAGTCTTTGTTTCTGCAGGAAGACACATACATTTTTACACAGTAGCCAGTAAATCTCTTTGGCATTGTGTAGATGTAAGAATGAATGTTGCATTATAAAAAAAAACAGCACTGGAAATAGAGGTCATGATTTTGGAAGAAAGGTCCCTGTTTTTAAATTAGACAACAGAAGTAAAAACCTGGTATTTTACAGGATTGAATATAGCTGTCAGCAAGGTGATAAAAGAGTGAAAGATTTTCCCTGCTGTCCTGCCCTAACTGGACGGTTTTCAGCACTCATCCAGTGTTGGTTAGACAGTATGTGGGAAACAACAGCAGTGGCAGTCAAATCCAGGCCATTAAATGCCTGAGATTTACTGTGCTGTGTTGAGTAAACACTGAATGGCAAAGGAAAAAATCTGAGAAAAACTCTCTATGGAGAAAAAGTTTGCTTTTTGTCTATCCAAATATAATAAAGACCTTAAAGGGATAGGATAAAAATACAAATTCTGTCATTATTTATTAACCTTCATGTTATTTGAAAACTGTATATGACTCTTTCTTCTGTGAAACACAAATGAAGATATTTTGAGAAATGTCTCAGTGGTTTTGTGTCCAATGGAAGTCAATGAGGGGGTCCAGTGTTGTTTGGTTACCAACATTCTTCAAAATATCTTCTTTTGTGTTCAACAGATTTAAGAAAGTCATACAGGTTTGGCCCAACATGAGGATGAATAAATGATGACAGCGTTTTCATTTTGGGTGAACTATCCCTTTCAAAGGTGGTTGCCAAATGTGTGTTAAAATCCCTGCAAAAAATTCTTGTTATTTCCTTACAGTCTACTCTGGTTTATTCTGCTGTTTGGATACAAACATTCTTCTAAATAGCTCTTTTTGTGTTTAGCGAAACAACAACATTTAGAGCATTTTGTAACAACTAGGGTGTGGATAAATGATAACAGAATTGTTATTTTGTTATTATTATTTATTACTTATCTTGATCATAACATACTGCCTAGAAACAGTGATAAAAGGGCTTGACCAGCGCCTTCTCTTTATCATCTCCGAAACATGGTCATATATTTATTTATGATCCTCATTAAGTGTGAAAGACATCATGAGGCTCTTGATACATTAATGCCATGTCAAAATGTTTGTGTTTGTTTGCCTCTGTGTTATCGGTTCCTACTGGAGACAGATCATTTTCACCTGACCATCTGAATATACAGTTCAGCTGATCTCTACAGCATTCATCTAATAAAGATAAAACAAAACATCCATTTAGACATGAAGAGGAAACAGAAGTGTATTTGACTACTTTATATTTTTGCTTCATTTGTACTAATTCATGATGAATGTGATTCATATTACATGCTTTTGCTTTCCTTTTTATGCAAAATATTTGTCTGTATTAAATATTACTTGCTCTCTTTTAATTTTAAGATCTTGTTATTTGATTTGTATTTATTCATCATTTAAATGTAAACTATACAAATATACTGCAATATGAATGACAGGCTCTCATTTTCAGCTGGTATCTGAGGAACCAGATGGTACAGTCTGCACTGAAATATGTCTGTTTCTGGCTTTGAAGTCTTACCCAACCAGTTCAATATGCTAATGATTTCTCAAGAGGGTGGGAAAAGTTGGACTTAAAAATGAGAGTACAGACATGAGCAGTCATTAAAGACTACATTAGACCTAATGTTCTTACCATGTGCCTTGGATTTTAGCCCTTAAATAAATGGAAAATAATTAGTATTTTGATCTTTAATCCATATGAAATTGCATTAAAGATAAAATGACAGATTTAGGGCCAGTTGGACCATTACAAAACCACTCAAGACAATGCTCATAGTTATTCGTTTTTTTTTTACTACTGTTTGTATATCTAAGGAAATCTATCTTTCTTAAGGCAGGTATATTGCCTCCCGCTGATATGCTGGAGTCTGTGTGCAAACATTGAGATTTATTGTCACATGAATGGGTAACCGCATATCTTTTTTCAAGATGGCTTGAGTGAGCTACTATGCCCCAATTCACTCGAACTGCGGTAAAGAACGGTTCACTTCAATTGCATTAACAACTAACAACCGGCCTGGTAATTTTCAAGAGTGGTAAAAGAATGAATAATACATCTGTTCAGATTAAGATTCACAAAAACGGTCGCTCAGATCTTTGAAAGAAACTTCCAAAAGTAAAAGTTAGAGTTTGGAAATAAGGAAAAACATCAAAGGAAACAATTATTTTGGCGAGCAATGTGACAGACAGTAAAACCATCTACTGAAGATCTGCAGGAAACAGTACAGCTTCTGAAAATATTTATGTGCTATAATCTGGGACAAGACCAACTAACGTCATGTTCAATGTGTTTTCCTAAATTCATCTTTTGGGTGTAGAAGAAATGGCAGTATCAGGGCGCTTTTATAGAGATTCTTAACCTTGTCATCGCATGTTGGGTTGCATTAAAGTTAAATACTGTTCTAAAATGACACAAGACTTCTTTTGTATTATACAACTACAAAGTGTTGTTCTCACAGGTTGCATTCTTGCATTTAAAACAAAAAACTGGAACAAACACATAATACAAATGCATGGCTTCAATGTACGTTTTTTGTTTTAACATTTAAAAAAAATGTATTTTTTACTGAGTACATTTTCAGATATGAGGCCTTGTAGTGTATACTATACCTTCTTTAATGGAGGTGGAGGAAGCAAGAATTTTAAAATGGGGGTTAAAGGGATAGTTCACCCAAAAATAAACATTCTGTCATCATTTACTCACCCTCTTCTCTTTTCAAACTTGTAAGACATTCTTTCTTCCGCAGAGAACAAAAAAGTTTTTGAAAGACTGCCTGGCATTCACTTGCATTGGTTTTGTGTCCATACAATAGAAGTGAATGGGTGCCATTCGGTTACCAATTTTCTTTAAAGTAGCTTTGTGTTTTGCGGAAGAAGGAAGTCATACAGGTTTGAAATGACAAGATGGTGAGTAAATGATGACAGAATTTTCATTTTGGGGCATTTGGTTTACAATAATACATTATGAATTAAAATCTCCAGGCTCTTCTGGCAGTTTCGATACTAAAGATGTTCATTTTTATTTCCTTCAACGATTCAGTGGTGTTTCTATCAGCAGGATATCCATAGTATCAACAAAAGTGCCACGGAAACGCCATTGTTTGTCTGCTTGTGTTAAACTCAAGATTATATTGTGTTAACCTGCGTCATGTCCAGTATCTTATATGTGTTCTTGACCTCTTGTCCTTGAATGGTGCCTCTACAGCAGACCAGCCCTGTGTTATCATCAGTTATATAACATGTCATCGCTCTTACACTCATACTCAGCTCATAAAGTGGCTTTTTTTAGCATTGGCATTATTTGTATGAGCACTTCAATAATAGGACTCATTTCCTCCCAATGCTTCACTATTCAGTTGTGAAGTGCTGTGGAATAGGAAGTGCCCCTTGTTTCACCCTCCACCCACTGTGCCAAATGTGTCTTTACAATTAGTAATGCCATGTGAAATCAGAATATGTTCAATTGGAATAATCACAAACATGTATATTTAAAATATCTTAATTCAAATTAGATATTGCTGCTGGTAAACTTTACTGCTTACAGTATTTTTAATATATTTTAATTTAGTAATCAAATTAAAATATAATTCAATTTTTAAAAATATGCTTATTTACGTTTTTTTAAAACATATATTCAGTATGTCACCTATTTAAAATGCATTAAAATGATAGTTCACCCAAAAATGAAAATTCTGTCATCATGTAGGCCTACTCAATTCCAAACTTGTATGACTTTCTTTCTACCACAAAACACAAAAGAAGATATTTTGCAGAATGTTGGGAACCAAACAACACTGATTTCTATTGAATGATTTGAATTGTAACTTTTCCCTTTATATGGAACCCCAGCCAAAATTCCATCATAATTTATTCACCCTCATGTGGTTCAAAACCTGTACTGACTCTTTCTTTAGTGAAACACAAAAGAAGATATTTAAAAAAAATGTCTCAGTGGTTTTGTGTCAATATAATGGAAGTCAATGGGGTCCAATATTGTTCGGTTACCAACATTCTTCAAAAAATCTTTTGTTGTGTTCTGCAGAAGAAAGAAAGTTATACTGGTTTAGGATGGCATGATGGTGAGCAAAAGCAATGTGTTTGTATAATTTTAAAGTTAAAACATGATTTAATCTCCATAAAGATGGTTTGGGTTTGCTGACATCAGATTGGCTGACATGTCTTTAAAAGGCAGGATTTTTGAGAGGGTCGTGTAATTGAAGGAATGTGACTTCTGGTAGAAGTTAAGGAAATGGTTTAAATCCATTTTGTCCACTGGTTATGTCATTTACTGGTTGATCAGTGGCCCGGCTGTTAAGTGCCGTCCTCTTAGGGATTGCCTGTGTTTTACACTGCAAAATAAGACTGATCACACTGAACTCACTTGAAATGAACCGTAGGTTATTTGTCCTGAGGCGTATGCGTGAAAAGAATGACTGCCGCACAAACTCAACGACCCCACTAAACACATTCAACATTTCTAAAGTCACAACACAAAGTTAACGAAAGCATCAAGCTTGTATAGTTTTGCTTCTAGTATACAATAGTGATGCAATTGCTAACGTTAGTGTAACATTTCACTCATCACCTCATCCAGATTGTTGACTGTCAAGTCCATTAAGAGTAAGATTAAAAAAGAATGAGTCTGAACAAAATTACCACCCACGGAATGCTGCAGTGGTCATTAATGATAACTCCAGCACCTGTGTCAACAGCCCGTGTGCCTGGATGTAATGAGCGTGTTTAGTTCTGGAGGTTCTGTTAAGTCAAGTGCACCACGGCTGCAATTACCCACCATTGACGTTCATCTAACCGAACAGTCGACTCCCTTTCCAGTATTTGTATTTTCCTCAAGGAGCGGTCGGTTTAGATTTGCTCACTTTCAGTCACACAATGGGATTGCTAAAGGCTTTGAGGACACTTGATGTTATTAGACCTGCAGCAAGTAATTTTGCAAGCCAAAATAATATCGACCTGCACAAGAACACAGGACTTCATTAGTTTTGTTTAAATGTTTACTGTGGGGAAATAAGAACTTGGAGAGGTCTATGGAACATCTATTTTGAAGTAAAACAGAAGTTCACTATACACAAAACAACCAAATATTTGACTCTTTTGATGTGGTTTTTGTAATCAGAGACGAGTTTATTTGCACCACATTAACACATCCACCCAGAAGCCAACAATAGCTGGATTGATATCATCAAGACACAAGATGTTTTGAATGGATGGGTGTTGGTCAGGCATAATACAAAATACTATAGTTTAATATAGGCGGTTTCTTTGGATGTACACATCTGGCCCGAACTTAACTTCCGGTCTGTGTTTGTTGAATGAACTGGCTGGTGGCTAATAATGTAACTCAATTTTATTTAATTTCAATAAACAATTGTATTAATATTTTATTGTAAAATAATTGTATTAAATAAACAACTTGATGAATTTTATTATGTACAGGTGCATCTCAATAAATTAAAATGTCGTGAAAATGGTCAATATTGTTTCGTCACTCATTTCAGAAAGTGAAACCCATACATTATATAGACTCATTACACATAGTGAAATATTTCAAGCCTTTATTTCTTGAAATTTTGATGATTATGGCTAACAGATAGTGAAAACCTAAAATTCAGTGTCTTAGAATATTACATAAGATCAATAAAAAAAGGATATTTCAAATAGAAATGTCAGGCTTCTGAAAGGTATGTTAATTTTTATGCACTCAATACTTTGTTGGGCCTCCTTTTGCATGAATTACTGCATGAATGCGGCGTGGCATGGAGGCAATCAGCCTGTGGCACTGCTCAGGAGTAATGGAAGCCCAGGTTGCTTTGATAGCGGCCTTTAGGTCATCTGCATTGTTGGGTCTGATGTCTCATCTTCCTCTTGACAATAGCTCATAGATTCTCTATAGGGTTCAGGTCAGGCGAGTTTGCTGGCCAATAAAGCACAGTAACACCATGGTCATTGAACCAGCTTTTGGTACCTTTGGCAGTGTGGGCAGGTGCCAAGACCTGCTGGAAAATGAAATCAGCATCTCCATAAAGCTTCATAAAGCATGCTCTAAAATTTCGAGGGCTGCGTTGACTGTGGAGAAAACACAGTGGACTCTGGGACCGTGATTTCCAAATGAAATGCAAAATTTACTTTAATCTGAAAAGAGGACTTTGGACCACTGAGCAACAGTCCAGTTCTTTTTCCCCACAGCCCTAAGACGCTTCTGACGTTTGTAGCCCATGTCTGGGATTCGACTGTGTGTAGTGGCTCTTGATGCCACGACATTCTAATTTATTGAGATGCACCTGTATATTGTATATAGTAATATACTATAGTATTATTAGTAAAAGAGTACATTTAAAGACGTTTATTGTTTTGTGAGTAATTATTACTTATGAAAACAACCCAACAGCAGTTTGATTGATATTACTTATTATTAATATGAATGTATTGGTTTTCGCATGTATTTTGAGTTTTACCTTGCATTTGCTTTTAGGGTTAATGGGAACCTTTTAAAAAAGTAGGGCAGAGGCTTTTGTTTTTTTACACATGAAATCCTGGCCGGGTCTGCACAGAAAGACTTAGAGTAGATCAACAGATCAGTACTCTGTATTGGCTGAGTTCAGGTTTTGGATCATTATCAGCAAAGTTATTGTTGAATTTGATTTCTTTACGATAAATTTCACATTACAAATGTACTACTGAATGTTTGGTCTGGCTGTTGCACTGTTGCTCTGAGGAAATATATGACATGACTATTGACGCTATCGTTGTATATGCGCCTTTAGAGAATTTTCAACATTTCTAGGTATATCCTGAAGTGAACTTGTGAACTTGCCGCACACAACTGCTCTATGTCCATGTTTCGACACTTTTCCTCTTTCCCTGATGGTGTACCTACGATACAGCTTCTGCACTTCCTCTCTGTGTTGTTGTGGGCCTCTCTCTTTTTCCTGTGCCCTCTGGGGTCTAATAAGTCACAGATTTGGGGCAGATTCATAATATTTTCTAAGCACCCGGATTCGTCTTTGACCTCAGTGCTGTTGTATGCTTGCTCAATTGTCCTTGTGGTTAAAGTGAATTAAAGATGGGGGAATCAAAGCTCAACGGTAGCACTGATGCTGCGTAGCTGTTGGGAAATTAAATCTTTGTGGACCATTAAAATCTCATTATGTCTTGCCCCAAAACTCTAAACGCATCCCACCCACTTTGTCAAATGGGGCTCGTTGTGCACCGCATTGAAAGCATTGAAAGCAGAAATGTGTAAATTCTTTGTTTATTGCCTTGAAAACACTTAACCCTCTGTTTGACCCAGGTTGGGTACAGCATCAATCCCTGTGGAATGGGTTGGGAATGGACATGCTGAGCTCAATGATCCGCCTACTGCCGCAATTAAAGTGGAGTGTATTTACCACAGCACTGTGATCCTGAGTGCTTATACCCCAAACTAAAGTTCTGTAATGCTGAGAAGTAAAATAAAGTAGCATGTCTTTCTTGATCCCTTTGACAAAAACGAAACAAGAAACTAAATTTGTTTTCTTATTATGCCTTTGTAGTGCTATATGCGATGAACAAGACTGTCAGTCTTCAGTTGGTCACACAAATAAATAAAAAAATAATTTGTTGTTCGTTCAAAAATTGACAATTTAAATGGCCATTAAGAAATATTTACCATATTATTATTTTACATTTACATTTTACATTGATGCATTTAGCAGATGCTTTTATCCAAAGCGACTTACATTGCATTAAACATTACACATTTGTTTCTGAGTACGTGCAATCCCCTGGGTTTGCACCCATGACCTTGGCACTGCTAGCACCATACTCTAACCACTGAGATACAGGAAAATATTTGTGTATTAATTCATTCACTATCGACCATAGGTTAAAGGAGATATCATTCTAAAAACATAATGTTTCATTATTTAAGGCCTTTCTACACCTTCGAAGATATAGTTATGTATATTATATTGCATTTCTGTCAATAGATCCTCCTAAATATTACACACAGCACCTTTTAAAGAAAGAGCCTTTTAAAAAATATTTTTAAAGCATTTGAAAAATGAGTGACAATACATATAACATTGGCCTTGAGTATTACAATAGAAATTGATAACCCTTAATGGGTTATCAAATAGGATGCAAAGGAAGAACGTCCAAAAAACAGACACTGATTACTTGGACAAGCTTTGTTTGTTTCTCACGTTCTATTATGCACGTTTTTTTTCAAAGATTAATATTCTTTATGATGCCTGAAGGGACAGTTGTGGAATACTGTAACCCTATAACATGGTAAGATGGTTTGGCAGAAGGGTGTTATGAGTGATTACTAGACTTTACATCAACATCAGTGTTTTAAAAAGGAACTTTATACTGAGAGACACCTTACGAGCAATAAAGCTCTCAAAGCACCTGGGTTTTAATAGAGAAGAGCTGTTTGAGCTATGAACTACGCAGCAGGTTGGATTTCTGGTGGCTACAAATTTATGACATTGCCCTGATTTCCCCTCAATGCTAAACATAAACACTGACAGCTGAGGTGGGATAGAGAGACCGCTTCTAAAGGTTTGTGTGGAATTTGATTTATACCACGTGAAGACTAACAAAGCCTTTAATTGGGTGTTCTGAGTGCCAAGAAAATTTATAGAGCAGCTGCCTGTTACACAACAGAACGGGGTTTATTTTCTGAAGGCAGGGGGGCTTCAAACACAAACAATCTACATTCTTAAGGGTCTGTTTCTTAGTGATATGACTTGCCTCAGGACTGTAAGGGTATATATTTGTGTAAGGTATTTGCACCTACAGTACGAAATTTATGCTGAAGGAATTCGTCTTACACTCTTAAAAGTAAATGTGAGGTTCTTCACAGTGATGCCATTAAAGAACCATTTCTGGGTCCACAAAGAACCATTTAGTCAACGGTTCTTTAAAGAACCATCTCTTTCTTACCTTTTTATAATCTGAAGAACCTTTTCTTACCACAAAGAACCTTTTGTGAAACAAAAAGGTTCTTCAGATGTTAAAGGTTCTTTGTGGAACCATTTAGACAAAAAAGGTTCTTCGATGGTAGTTTTTTACACCGCGGGTCACCTTACATAAAATTCGCCATGTTGTTTCTACAGTATCCCTAAACGGACAAACTGCTCTACAGAGCTGGTTTCATAAATATGTTATCTCTTTTGGAAACGTGACAACATCTTAATCCTCTCACGGCCTCCGTAGCACTTCGAACGGGAGGGGGAGGGGTGGAATGAGCGGTTGGTTGCAATTCGCAAACTCACCACTAGATGCCGCTTTAAAAGTCCACACAGTGCCTTTAAGAGTGTAAAGACAAAAATGAACAAACAAAAAATAAATAAATAAAAAGCCAATAACAGCCCATAAAAGAACTCATTGAATACAGTTTAAAAAAAACTCAAGAAGCTCCTTAATATACTAAGCAAATTGTTACTATTTTAAAGATGCTAAAATGTATCTTGTTTGGATTTTGATGAGTTACTGTTCATTTAAAAGATAAAAGATAAAAAAAAGGTCATGCACAGTCAAATGTAAAGGACGTATTTATTGAAAATCTTGCTATGCCAATCTTTATTTTCATTTTGCATATTCTTGGAAAAAACTCCTATTGTTTCATGTTAAAAATGTGGCATTCAGGCTTGGAACGACACGAGGGTAAGTGAATATTCTGGGTGAACTGTTCCCTTACATTGACTTCTACATGAAGTCACAGATCAGTTACTCTAAATTGAACATGTGCATAATAGTCAGGAAAATCCCAGTGTAGTGTATAACAAATGCTTCTAAAGTGTTTCAGAAGATGAATGTGTTCAGAATGTATGACTGGAGGCCGGTATTTCACTCATCCCTGCCAATCTCATTTGTTTCTTGGGGCGTCTGATTAGCTCTTGAATTGCTGTGATTATGAGACAAGCTCTTATGTTTTCTCAGCTGACGGTCAATTGTATCTCGCTGCAGGCCAGCAATTAGCCATCCTCTGCCCTCTAATAGTAAAAACATGGGCCGGCATTCAAGGACTGCATTTAACAGGAATCATGTCTTTATAAAAGGCCATGTTTACTTTGCATCCCTAAATAACCCTACAATATAGAAGGCATTGGTTGAATGTAGTGGGTTCTTTTAGCATGATGAAGGAAAAACAGCTTTAACTTTTATTTTTCAATGTCAATGTAAAGTCTTAACCTACTCAGATTGCTTTAAACACATTGGTTTTACCTTAAAGGAGAACCGGGCTATTTTCTCTAGTGTCCGTTTTTACATTCATTTACAAAATACAGTGCTAGATCTTAAACACACATTTGGAACCTTTGATTCCAAACTCTAGTCACTGATATATTCCCTTTGTGACAACTAGCCCCATTCTTCCTATCTGTTGACGACAACTCAGCTCTTCTTTAAAGTCATTAAAAAAAGCAAAGTTGGCCCATGATCTTAAAACCAGATGGGAACAAATGTTTCCTTTGTCCCACAAAAGGTGGGGGAAAGTGGCCATGACATTTGTTTATTTTACTTGAAATAAAAATCTCCTTTCTACCCTGAAACATAAACATTGTTCAATGCCCATTAAGGGATGAGGTGGGTATGGTTTCATGAAAATTTCGTATATTGTCAAAAGTCACAATTACTCCAAGCATGTACTCATTGTATACAGTATAGTACATGTTTCCTTTATATATTATTCAGATGACCCAGAAAGTTGCCTTATGTGTATAATTTTGTATAAGAATTAATACAATTTGATGTGCAATTTTATGTTGATTGACTCTTGTGTTTAAAGGTATATTTCACCCAACAATTTACATTCTTTTTGTTTAAACTTTCTCTCTTTTGCAGAACACAAAAAAGATATTTTGAGGAATGTTGTTAACCAGCACCCATTCACTTGCATTGGTTTTGTGTCCATACAATAAAAGTGAATGGGTGCCGCTGCTGTTTGGGTACTAACTTTCTAAAAAAAAGCTTATTTTCTGAAGAAAGAAAGTCATACGGCTTTAAAATGACAAGAGGGTGAGTAAATGATGACAGATTTTTCATTTTTGGGTGATCCCTTGAAGACATTGTTACATACTATATTCTTAGATTTTTTTCAACTTCACTAAATCCAGGCTAGTACCTACATTTACAGGGGCATACCACCCAATATAACTAAGTGAGACATTTTAGGAAATACTCTATATATTAAGAAGCAAAATGGATGCAAATAGACTGGCGGAAACATTTGGAAATCAGGACACTTCTGACATGAAATGAATAAACCCTCTGTGTATGGAACAAACGCGCTAGCATTTGAAAAACAATCGTTATGTCCTTAACATAATCCTTATGTTTAGCGCTAATTTACTATCTTATCCCCATTTACCTGCCTTCATGACGGACCCTTCCCGATTGGGAAGTTATTAAACACCACAATGGGCCTCCTGTACTAGCTGCATCATCAAAAGCAATGACAAGTATTTAACAGGCCTTCATGAACGTAATGGTCGATGTCTACAGAGAGTCTAATTCTAGAGGAACCAGGAGTTAGTCACAGGGGAATGTGCAGCATCAGTTGTGGGTAAGCGATAAGATTGTTTGTATGATTAATAGTGTGTCTGTGATGTGTGGTGTTTTGTGCAGCACTGACAGCCTATGTCTTAGGGGAATACAGGCCATCTGTAGTTCATGACCATTTGCTTTGTGACTTTAGGAATGAATCTGAATACAGAAGATTTAATTTGATCTCAAAATGTAAAATAAATGAAGGAAAAATTGGATGCATGAAACTAAAACATAACTTTTAACAGCGCTACAGAGATCATGGATCATAAATGGATCCCATTGAGGAAAGACTCACTCGTAATACATTGCGTCAGTCCTAGAAGTACTTTTGCAGCTCTCACACAAAATAAATACATCTTTAAATAAAAAATAAAGGGGCAACGTGAGAAGAGAGAAACAAGGTTGCTGCTTCTATGAATAAACATCTGTGTCCCGTCTGTTTCACAAAGCAACAATTCCAATGTATAGATTTAAAATAGTAAAAGGTGTCTCCAAATTCAAAGTCTTTACGTCTTTTGGCCGTGTTGTCTTAAAGGTATACAGTTACACAACTCCTCCGTGTTATCCAATTGAACTGTTCAAATCCCAGCTGTCAAACTCAGCATGCAAAGATGCAGAGAGGATACCAAAGACCTTACATCAGCTTTGAAATCTATTATCACTCAAACATGTGTCAGTCCTTATGAAAGACACTGCGGGCCCGTAGCGAGCCAACGATCCCACGCTGTACTCATCTTCCTTCTTTAATGGGGTCTGGAGAATGACAGGCTTGCAGCGGGCGCCCTTCTGCTTCACGAATCATGAGGTTTTTAAGTTGGAAGTGCCGGAAGCATCGTTTTCTCTGTCCACCCCCTCTCCACACCTGTTCAGACTGCTTCCTCTCTACAGCGCAGATGATCGGAGAAGCAGCAGGTTGATGGAAAGCGGCGCACATGTCCGTGCACACGCACACACACGGTCAACTAATTCAGCACATATGGACAGTGAGGAGCGCATGGGAGACATTATTGGACTGTTGTCTTTGTCTCCTCTATTACTGAGACATTTTGATGCTGTTCACACCTGGCCGTTAACATGGGCGGTGAGAAATGAGCTTGGCTCACAGCTTAACGCTTTATTGCTCTT
This sequence comes from Oreonectes daqikongensis, assembly GCA_026939265.1. Taxonomy (NCBI): domain Eukaryota; kingdom Metazoa; phylum Chordata; class Actinopteri; order Cypriniformes; family Nemacheilidae; genus Oreonectes; species Oreonectes daqikongensis. The sequence continues at coordinate 5,764,699 of JAOTQM010000049.1, forward strand.
TGGATGAGACCATCTAATCTTTCCATTGAGAGAATGTGTATTACAAGTCAACGTCTGTTGGAGAGATGCATAAAAATCTCAGTCAGAGAGGAGGAAATTGATGACGACTTTCCCCAACAATGCTTGTTTGGCCAACAGCTTCATCAACACTGAAATTTTTTCAGAGAAGCACGACTACTGCAAGTGTCTGTATGAGGCATTAAATGTTTCTTTTGCACTTTGGGGTGTAGGAACAGAAACATTTAAAGAGATAAATCACCCCAAAATATTTTTTTAGTCATTAACAAATCTGTATGCCTTTCATCTGCAGAACATAAAAGAAGATATTTTGAAGAATGTTGGTAACCAAACAACATTGACCCCCATTGACTTGCACTGTAATCTAATAAATATTAAACATTTAAAATAATCTGGATAAAATAATCTTATAATCTAAAAATAATCATAAAAAACTTAAACAAAGTGCCATATGCAAACAAATAATGCTAGACCTGTTCTCAGAATTTTTTAAAAAGATTTTACAAAAGATTTTCAAAGAAAGTCAGTTTCAGTAAACACATAAGTACAATAATGGACATATCCCTCAAGGTCTTACAATCAAAAATACATTTGATTTTAGTGAACCTTTCACAGTTATAACAAATTTGTGTAGGATAAAAAGCATTCTTGAACTTAATTTAATCTTCAAACTCTTTTTTTGAATGTCATGGAGAAATCATCCAAGCAGACATATGCACATGTGACATGCAGGCACAGGTTTGGCCAGAGACTTTTAAAGCCAAACCCGAATTGCCAGCTTTGCCAGACCAGACGTGCTGACAACTTGCATTTCCTCTTCCAGAACCTATATTTCCTGAAATGTAACCAATCATCAGCTACAGTTTATAATGCCTACGTGTTTTGCATCGGGTAAAATAGCAATTTAGCTCAACAATAACCGCAAAAAGTGGACTGATCTATAGGGAGGAGCTATGGCTTCAGCTTATAGGGAACAAGATCTGAGGAACAAAATTCAGCTGTGAAAACAGTCCATTGATCAGATGTTACCAGACAAATAAACTGAGTCAGTCAAAGGATGCACGTTGACTTAATATAAAGCAGTGTGTAAAAATTCATTAGAAATAACCCAGCACATTGTTCATGCTCAAATGATTTTTACTCCACTGTGTGATTGTTTTTCTTACTTCATTACAGTAACTATTGCTCCACATCTGTGCTCCGGGACCTGAAAGCACCTGTTTTTAATTAGGTCTTCCTCACACTTTAAGACAACTACAGCTAAATAGACCCAACAGATGTGTCACTGCTGGAGAGAAGGTTGGCATGAAGGTCTGTAATGATGATGTGATTTCTTCTATAGCACATCTTCAATGACAGTAAAAGTATCTGAAAAATACATGCTGTTGATAAAATTTCACATATTTTATGCGTGCATTCTCTAAGAATCAAACCCATGATCTTGCTGTTTCCATCATCATGGTCCCTTAAATAAGCAATACAGCTAGATTGGTCTTAAAGGTATAGTGCACCCAAAAAATGACCTTCTCCATTGACTTTCTTCTGCAGAACACAAAAGAAGATATTTTGAAGACATTGGACCTCATTGATTATCATTGTATAGACACAAAACCACCGGGACATTTGTCAACATATCTTCTTTTGTGTTCTGCAGAAGAAAGAAAGTCATACAGGTTTGAAATTACATGGAGATAAAAAAAAATGATTATATTTTGGACTGAGCTGTCCCTTTAAGTTCTGGTGGACATTTGTGATTGGTTAAAATATAACAACATTAGAAATGAGACTTGATGGCATTATTACAATATGTGGCTATTAGGAGTAAATGCATTTCCTTGCAAATGTTTTTATTAACCTTCCAAAATGATAGATGTGTTTAGTTAAAAACTCCCGATGACTTTTGAGTCCAGTTATTAGTTATTCTGTCAACCCTCTGCTTTTATTTTATCCGAAAGTGTTGGCATATGTTCCTCACACTCTGACACACTCATTTGTACAGTAGATTAAGAGCAGATTGTGTTGTGGGTCATTATTTCAGACCTGTTTGTCCCGAAGGCAGACAGGTGTGTACGTTCAGTGTGTGAAATACTGAAGAGAATAAAACCTCCTCTCAATCTTCCCTTCAAAAGAAAAAAAAGATATGAAATTACCTGACCATAAGTGCTCTAAGGCCTATAATTTATTTGATGTGGATGTCAGCAATACTTTAATATTGAAGAAAATGGGTTTGAGGGTGGAGCAGGGGTCTAATTATAGAAGTGTGAGAGAACCGTACAGACCAGAAGGGGGACTGAGGCTTGGGCTAACCGCCGTAACCCGGCACCAGCCATCCTTTGCACCTCAAGCCGTTCAGAAGAGAGCAGCTCTGCGTTTTGGCCTCTCTTCACTTGAGCAAATGAAACAAGCATGCAGTGGTGCTGATTAACATCTGCACAGCGGATTAGGACGCTCTTTTAACACGCGCAACCCATAACAGTCCCAACATGTAATAAGGCAGAGCTGGAAGGCGAGGTAGTAATTTTGATATTTAAGAGCCACGGCTGTTTGATAGGCTAGTAAGAGGCTGGTTAGAAGTCATGTGGAATATCAACATGTTTTGCTGGATGGGTAGTCTGCATCAAGAGAACCTTCAAAAGGAAAGTTCTGCCTTTTAGTTGGCACCATGCATTTACAAACCCATTCATATGGACAGAATATATGGATTTTGGAGCCTCATTGGTCCTCATTAACTGTGATTATATTGAAAAGAGCTGTGTGAATATTCATGCTACTTTTATGTTCCATAGCAAACAATTGAAAATTCTTTATGGATCATTTTTGTCAGGTCATTTTGATTTCCATGGTGTTTTTCATAATATTGTAAGGAAAATTCTTTTGTAAAAGGGATATTTCAGAGGCAAACTAAAATTACACCATGTTTTACTTACCCTCAAAGCATCCTAGGTGTATATGACTTTCTTCTTTCAGACGAATACAGTTAGAGTTATAATACAATTGATCCTTTTTTCTTACAAGCGATAGAATGGGAGTGAATGGTAAACGATTTTTTGAAGCAACAAAAAGAACGATCAAAGAACTGCTCGACACGGCTCCATGCACTTAACAAAGGTATTCTGAAGCGAACTGATGCCTTTGTTTAAGAGAAATATCCAGATTGACCGGCAAATGACTGGAACAACACGCGCAGCCGAGGGATAACGGACATTATCGTTAATAATGTTGTCGTTAATTTCATATGATGTAGAAGTCATAGGATGCTTTCAGGGTGAGTAAAACATGGTGTAATTTTAGTTTGACTTTTAAATAGCTTTTTAACAACAATGCTTAGCTTTAAACACGAGGAACAACATATAAGAACAGACATATTCAGACACAAAATTAATAACAACTATTTTTTGCAAGGTACAGTCAATTTATTAGGGTCAACCATCTGGGTCATTAATTGCATTTACATGAGCTACAGTATTTTTTACAGGGTAATATATTTAACAGGGTAAAAACATTACATTTTAATGTGATATTAAAACGCATGTGTGGTTAGTGAGTCACTGGTTTAAGTATAGATTTCTTTTGAAAACTAATTCTGAAAACCTTTAAGAATCACTTCCCATAATATCCATCCTTCAAGGCCAACTCTAAAAGATTTCTTGACCACACGATAAATGCACCACAGTCCTGATTTCTCAATCAGTGCCCATGTTAGTTTAGCATTAGTTTAGCAGGTCAATACGTGTATATAGATCTAAACCTTGTTCCCTTTAAAACACAAGAATTAATTGAGAATGACACAATTAAATGTGGCCGTGGTTATGATTAGCTTCAATAAAGCATAAAACACTGACTTCACATAAACGGGGTTCTTTTATTCCCGACCACACCCAAAAGGTCGCAGCATTAAAGATTGCCTTAGTCAGGTTTAGGAAAAACAATGCCCAATTGTGGACACGAGAAATTCAGGTTGGAATCAGTCAATTAGTACACAAAGGGTTAAAAAAAAAAATGAAAGCAAACCAATACTCTCAGTCTGTCTGTTTAGAGGCCTAATTAGAATATACCTTTTTACCAACCCCAAATAAACACCAGTAGATAATTAACAGTAGATAAACCACGATAAATAAACAACGATAGTGGCCCACTAGACCTCTACAAAGAAGAGGAGAAAACAGAAATATAAATAATGGGCCAATAACAGTTCACATTACATAGTATTAACACATTCAGCATGTATTACATATGCAACACATATCAACATTTTGACTACTACTGACACTTAACATATATTAGATCAACAGTAATTATAAACTCTCACTAAACACAGTTCAATTACATTTGAAACAGAAAACAGATATACAAAACAAAAGAAACAAATCATCACAACTCACATTGCTGCAGTCTCTCAAACCCGAGTGCTCACGTGGACCGCCGCTCACGCGCGAATAAACGTGCTTCACCTCTCCCCTCTAGTACAATACGAGGGCGTAATTAAGTAACGTTTTGCATGTTTACATGAACACAGACTACACTTTAGTTACATGAAAGTGTATATTATAATCGTAAACTGAAATAAACACTCACGCTCTTAACTTCAGACACCTCTGAAGAGCCCACTTAATGTAAAGACACCTCACACACGCGGATCGCAAGCGGATGCGCAAGATATGCAACCATCCGTCAACCAAACCCTTAAGGCTGCAATCAATATACATTCATAAGTTGATATTCACATCTATTTTAGTGTTTTATAACTTTATCAACGTATTTTCTCACCAAATCGAGGCCTGTGCATCCCAGCCTCTCACGCTCGTATCAGCACTGTCTCTCGCACATACGCAGACAATCCCTTAAAGGGACCGCAACACCTTATTACAGTGCACAGTATTGCACGCTATTTCCACATTACAGCAAGCGCACGTGTTTATACAACACAATAACATACACACAGGGGATCCAAAGAGACCAAATACACAGTTCTGGGCCATTCCATTTTCACCCGGTTACATAAAAAGAAATAAATTAAATAATATTTGAAATAATTTTAATATGAATATGAAATGGATTAATATAATTTAGAATATTATTTTGTATTTACTTTATATTTAAGATATTATTTTAGATAAGCAATGTAAAACGTGTATGTTAAGGTTACGAATTGCAACCAACGTCTCACTCCTCCCTTTCAAAGCATTACGTCGGCTGACACAGGACAAATTGCTATGTTGTTGTTTTTTTGTGTAAGGAGATAACATATTTACAAAATGGGCTCTGTTTGTCAGTTTAGGGATACTGTAGAAACAACATGGTGAATTCCATGTAAGGGGACCCCCGCGGTGTATGTAGATAGAAATAACTAATTTTAAGATAATAAAAACATAACACTTCATTATGTAAGATCTTTATACACCTCTGAAGACATAGTTATGTTTATTATATTGCATATCTGTCAATAGATCCTCCTAAATATTACACACTTCACCTTTAATAATAATATTGATAGTATCTCCACTCATTGTAAGGCCCAGTAAGTCATATTTCTTGATTTAACGATATAAATGAAATAAACTTCTGCAATTCATATGGCACATTAATTGTTCATGTGATTCCTAAATTTAGAGCGAAAGCACACTGCATCTTTAAAGATCATTCGCTGTCAGTGCCCATACAAGATGTTGACCTCACTGCATGATTACTAAGTAGTTGACCAGAAAATTGTCATGTTCAAATCGTGTCCAGATGCCCTTGCATTATGGTTCACCAGATGAAATGGCTTTGCTTAAGAACGTGCTGGGATGTTCTTGTAAAGAATAACAGACGTTGTTTCCTCGTGAGATGAGGGTCACTGGACATTTTAGGCTGATCTTTAAAAAATAATCGACATTTCCACAACCTGTCAGAGATTTCATCTAGTGGTTTTAGTTTACATGTCTTGGAAAATTGGCAATATACCGTATTGCACAACCAAGGTTGCACAACAATATTAGATCATTTAATACCGAAAATCCATTGCGAACATCTCCAGCTTCATTTGTCATTCTAAAATCAACTGACCATGGTATAATTACAGACGCTTTCAACATTTACCCTTCAGTTCACTTGTAATAAACCTCAGCGGGGCCATCAGAACCTCAGATGTGGCTGATAGTGGAATGGACATCTCTTAGTTTGACTAAGATCACAGCTGGATATGTGGGCCAGGAAATTCTCTATTAGCTTTTTAAAGCTTTCTGTGGGCCTGTGGAAAACATACTATAATCTAATCCACCCATGTGGTTTTGTAAGTGTAATTAGAGCAGTCGCTGCTTGAGGTCGGCGAACTTGGTTGTGGAGGTCCAAAGCTCATCTGCTCCGTTAACCACACGTCTAGTTGCTACAGACAGCAAAACAGCAAACAAATGATATAGTAATTATGACTGGCGTGATCTTTCATTTGTGGATTAATGAAGAACTATTCAAATAAGGATTTTAAAACCAATGTTCTGACATGAGAAATATAAGCAAACTCAATTGAGATGCAGTTTGACAAGACATCATGCAGTTTCAGTTCACTCCGTCAGACCTTTCCAACAGTTGTGCAGAGCCAAATAGTTCACTGACAGCCAACACGCTTGTGTTCTGTGGACAGGAGACAATTGTCCTTTTGTCCTCGTGCATAGCTGCTTCTTTCTGATTCCTCACATACCTTTATCTGTTGTGGTTTAGCCTAGAAACCTATTTGGGGTTAAAATGTAAATTTCCTTTAGTTTTAGTTCCTTGAGTTTTATCAGATGGTACAATTTGGTTTTGTTTTTTTAGAGGAGAGATCCCTCCTCCTCAGCTCGACACAGATTGCGATGAAAGGAGGGAATAATCAAAGATCAAGTGACCGAGGGGGAAGGCTAGTTTGTTTTACCTCTTGCTGATAAAGTTTTCTCAAACAGATTCACGTGGAATTTACAGCCACCTGTTAAATCACAAAACAGATCTCCAGGGGATACTAATGACTCAATGTTCTGAAAACCGAATGGGATACTTGACATCAATGCAAATTCACTAGTCTCTGATTAAAAACAATGGCCCGGGGCTTTGCTTTTTTATTCTAAACTTAACCTAAACATTATTCTCACTGGAGCTTATTCTTTTAACATTTGTCTTGGCAATAACTGTCTGGGCTCTACTGTATGAGCGCCATTGAACTATCACCCCAGGTTGTTCCAGGAGATATAGTTCCTGTAATAAGTGTTAAGTCATTTCGGATAAACGGATGTCTGCTAAAATGACTACCTGCTTCTGTCCAAGGCATTCATTAAAAGCAGGGAGGGGAAATCAGACAGTAGCATTGATCTAGTATGTGCTCTGCCTCCAAAGAAAGAATATAAAGGACGCTTTTAGATTGAATTAACTTATTCTGTGAGAAATAATATTGTCATTTAATTCAAATCAGCTGTCAAACCTTTAGTATTTAAAAAGTGTTTCTAGAGCCTCTTTGGTAGAGCCTTGCATTAGCAGTGCAAAGGTTGTGGGTTCAATTCCCACATACTGATGAAGAATGTATATAAACACACTGTAAGTTGCTTTGGATCAAAGTGTCTGCAAAAGCATGAATATTAATACCATATCTGAATTGTTCTACATACATAACTTAAAGAGAAAGATGTTCAGATTTTTCTCAGGAAGCTAATGTGCCTCTTTATAGATTTATATTTACAAACTTCTGTATATTCCCTGCTGAAACAAACAAAAGAACTTAGAACCCTGTCCAAAACACAATAGAAATTGTAATGAATTGGCTGATTATAATGGGAATTGTATTGGTTATAAGGGAAAATATAATGGTGTCCACTGTGATATATTGTATTGGTGGGATATTTGCTGAAATAATGCCCAAAACACACTACAAATTGAAATTTTGTAGTGGCTTCAATGGAAAAAACGAATGGTTCATAATGTTTTTAATAGAAACCGTTAGAATTTCTGTGATGGTTTCTTTAGGGTTTCTAAGATTTTTCTACACGGCTGTACCCCTGAATATGTCTATTGTATAGTATATTGTAATAAAATGTAAACTACGATTTTCTGTCCCTGCACACCTGTGACATGTGCGACAATAAAAGTAAATGCGAAATATGCATTTTGCAGTCTTTTATCCGAAATGGATTACGTGAATTAGATCAATACCTTTTTATCTGTAAGTGTGTTCTCTGGGGATCAAACACACGACCTTTGCGCTCCTAACGCAATGCGTTCCCAACTGAGCCACAAGTTACCTGGAAACCATTTACGCACGTTGATTCATTCAAGGCGTCTAAAAATATCGTCCAACAGAGTCGGATCAAAGCTGGGGTCAGCGCTTCCGTGAATCCCGCCCTACCGTTTAGCCTAAATAAACCGAGAGGAGGGGCTTGTGAGGGCCAGAGACTCGCAGGGTCCTGTGGTGAGCGCTGTGTGAAGTGGGCAGCGTGTGTCAGGTTTCACTCCGAAGAGAGACACTCATGCGCGCAGCAGTCACCGAAACCCGTCAAATGGCAAGACTAAACAGCACGGACAGCCCTTACTGAACAGCTTTCTCCATGCACTTGAATCAGCAGTATGCCCCTGGTGAAGACTGAGATTTTCAGATGAGAAGCGGTTATGCGTCAGTGAACCTATAATTGCCTGAAAGACAACTTTTCATCACCTTATTTGAACCACGAGCCTGCTTAGCCCGATAAAGTTGTGGATAAAAGATAATCACAGACTAAGGCTCACAGACATGGAGGAGATGAAGTCGAGAGTATCGCCGCAGTTCAGTCGAGGGAGGACTTGCGTTGAGCATCCTTGCCAAAAGCGCCTTTGGACAAACCGCAAGGACCTTTGCGGTATATGCGTGTGCATCGCACTGTGTTTGATCTCGTTTGGATTTTGCGTTTTGCTTTACCTGAAGACGTCGGATCTCCAGTCTAGGGTACTCAGTTTGGAAAAGGAGAGAGATCCAAGGGTCTCCAGTTGGATCTCGCTCGAACAGGTGGAGCCCGTCCTCTTGAGTCGACTCGATAAGATTTTAGATGAGGTGAGCTGATCCTTAATATATATTTTTTGTTTAACGTTTAACAAAAATATTTACAATTATTATGTTTTTTAATAATAATGTTTAAATGATAAACTGAAGACAATAATAATAATATGGTGATGATGATGATTGATGATTAATAATAATAATAAGGATCAACACAATTTCCGTGCGCTAACGCGAGCTGTTGTGAGCTGTCAAAACTTTTGCTATCTGCGCAAGACAGATGTTGTGATGTGATAGAATGTTTATGCTAAAATTATTTGCGTTTTGGAAAAATGAATATAGTGTTATACTCTCTCTAGTCACACTCTTGCGTCTTTCCGAGATGTAAGTGAAAGAGATGCTTGAGAACGCATTGCGTCTCAGCGGAGGGACTTGTTGAATGTGGTGAAAAAGTTCAGTTATTAAAGTGACCGATGATGTAAAAACCTCTGCAGCCACGTCCAGGTGGATTTAAATATAAATTTAGGCTAATAGATTTCTTATATTTAATATTTGATATTTTTAATGGATAAGATCTAAACTCTTGCCCATATAAAGAATTAACTTTTCTTTTTGGATGTACTGGTCCATGCCTGTTTACGCTTGCACATTTTATCATGAAAATAATGAATGTAATAAATGCATCAAATTTAACATTGAAAGTATAGAATAGTCATCACATAAAAAGAGAAAATTATGATATGTTGATAATCTTAAAATAAAATAATTCACCCTAAAACGAACAATTGCTTGTGTTGCTGCTAGATCAGATTCCGCTACATGCCTCTAAATTCTTCACGTTATTTTTAGCATAGATTTTGAATGCTGCCAGTATTAACCCCATTTTACACAGTATTAGCAAACAGTCTAGGGTATTCTGTATACACATAACACTCTGGTAATTATTTTTCTTATTTGATATTCAAGAATTGTGTTATTGATCATGGAGCAATGATCATGCAAACTGTAACTGTTGTTGTTCAGCAGAAACATTATTTGTTGAGCAATATCTTCTAAACACTTTGTCTCGACCACCTGTTTCACATCGACATCCGAGCAGTTGGGCTCTCATCAGCTTCAACACTTGCCGAGCACACTTTGTCCAGTGTTGCTGGAGAGCCCTTGGTATTGAGGTGGAGAAAAGTGAGATATACGTCTCCTGCTGCCCTGGTCCATTCACACTGGCCTCTGGTGGTTCATCACCTAGCTGCATGTACAATATTTGCAGTGTTGAAGGGTTGAGTGTACAGAAGATGTTGCAGTTGAATATGTGGTGTTAATGAAACAAAGCAGACTGGAGTAAAAGAAGTCAGAACTTAATTACATGTAATGGAAAGTGACTTACAGGTGAATCTTACTAAATTTGTACAGTGTGTGTACAAAATTAAAGATTTTTCTTTTATGCCAAAAATCATTAGGATATTAAGTAAAGGTTATGTTCCATGAAGATATTTACTGAAATATATCCAAACTTTATTTTTGTGAGTAGATGCAGCCTGTAGCTCAGTGGTTAGAGCATGGCGCTAGTAATGCCATGGTCATGGGTTCAATCCCAGGGATTGCACAAACTCAGAAACAAATGTATATTGCAATGTTAGTCGCTTTGGATACATGCATCTGCCAAATGTAAAATCTCTAACAAAAATGGCCGGAAACATGTCTACAAACTTTGCTGCTGCCATTCTTTGAGAATTACCCACTCAAGTTTGGTATCTATGTAAAGCTTAGAATTTCAGCTTTCGGGTTCATCTATTCTCCACAATGTCACTAAAGCAGAAAGCCAAAAGAGAGCGTTAAAACAAATCTTTTTCTTCTTAGCAGTGACCTTTCTCAATGTTTTGATTTTTGGCACCCTCAGATTCCAGAGTTATATCTCTGCCAAATATTGTCCTATCCTAACAAACCATATATCAATAGAAAGTTTATTTATTCAGCTTTCAGATGATCTCAATTTTCGAAAAATGTTGTTGTCACATAAAATTTTTGTATGATAATATGCCTAAAGAGAACGAACATTTTAGGTCAGTTAGTTTTAGCGCACATTTTTACACCATAATGTTTTTGTGTAGACCAGTTTTGAATGTATTGGAAGTGTTTTTCTGTGATGTGTTAAAGGCATGTGTTTCTCATAAACATACTGACAGCAAACATCTCGGTGTCACCATAAAATCAGATGTATAGCTCTGATGTAAAGTTACTTACATGAAGTGTGCATTACAACTGTGATCTGCTAATGGCAAATCCACTCTGCATGAAAAGTATCTGTTGATATTGGGAATGTTGCAGATTTTAAGAATTTCTAAGAAAATGTGCCAGAAATATGATTGTAACAAAGATCTAGTCAGGTGAGAAGTAACTGAGATTAAGAGAGAGAGAGATTTAAAGAGAGATAAAGTCAGGCCTCCAGGCACAAGTCTGAGGGTCTTAGTAGTAATCGGTCACTGGAATTGTAAAACGTTTTGTCATCCTTTCAAAATAGATTGTTAAAACCAGATCAAATACTAGGTATTGAGTTACCATTAAAGCCTGGAGTCAGAGAACGTCCCCTCCCTCCCAACCCATCCCTGAAAGCTCTGAGGCATCAGCTGTCTCATATCATTACTGGAACCTCACCATTTACATCACACAAGATATTCTCCAAGTCTGCCTGAAATATCATTTGCAACCCCATTTCACTTTTGTAATCTGACGTATTTCCGAGCGAAACAGGGTGGAAATTCATTTTACCCATCAGGAATTTATTAGATTGTGAAACATGGCATGGTTTGGAGTGAGATGGTTTGAGGGAAAGGGTGGAAAAGTATAAGGATTTGTGATGTTTGCCGAAAAGAAAAGTTGGCCATTTATTTAAATAACATGCACACAAAAGTAGCAGAAATTGTATTAAGAAAGTAAATTGTTTCATTTTTGATAACATGTTGACTCGGTACACGTCATATCAGTAATTGAAATTTAGATAAATCAGTATTTTATTTTTTAGATCTAGTTCAGGGTGTTCTCAATCAGTGCAAATTTCCATTGTAACTTTTTATCACTTAGTGTTTGCAAAAAAATACCATGCTTCCTCTTTTTCATTTTTTTATGAGAGCATTAGGGTTATGCTGGTCCTTTCCCACAGTTGGATGTAAAAACGATGCTAAATTTGTTCTTTTTGGACGTAATGGCACACTGAGTTAAACTTTGACAAAACCTGTTTTATGTAGGCCTACATTAGCCTTTTATATTGCTCCTGTGGAAAGTTGTCGAAGTTCAGCACAGGTTTCTTCCGAACTGTAATGCATTTTCCACAGCTTTTGTGCTCGTGCGAACAACCGGCTGTTGGTTAAACCCCGCTGTCACACCTACAGTTGATTTTCATCATAGCGCTTTTCAGCATTTCCTTCTTTTCTAAATCTCCACTAGCTCTATTTCGGTTTTACAATATCTGCAATCCTGCCGAGGTCTTTAGTGTGGAAAAACCGCCACAATAGGTTGTAGTGTCTGAAAGCGGTCTGAGTAAAGACTTCTCCAGCTGGGACGAGGGTCTGCCAGTATCAACCAAATAAAACCTTGGAACGGTATGTGGTTAATATAAACTGGGGCAAGAAAAATGTCTGATAGCAGAATTATTCAGCTCTGAAATATCAGAAGAGTTTCGATATTAAAAGAAGAGGTAAACGTCGCAGATGCTCGGCAAACTTTAGAGTTTAGTCATAAATGTAGACAGTGAATGATTGTTCTAACAGTGAAATGGCATGGTGCGGGTATGACTATTATGACTGGGGTTTTGTAAACTTGTACCAGAGCTACAATAGTAGCTCTGTTTAATGTCACTTATGGGTTGTGGAAAATTAATTTTTAAAGAGAATCAACTGTTCTTTGTTTCCTGCCCGTCTTACTTCGGTTAACTTTGGGTACCGCCTGAATTGTGCTGAAGATGCCAACAGGCATGTAAAAAGATTGTTGATCTAGTATAAACATTGTTAATCAAGTAACTAACAACACAGTTGCACCTGTCAGTGCCCTCACGACACACCGCTATGCCTCCATTAATAGTGCCAACAACTCCAGCAGCTATACAGAGGTGATAGAAGTACATCCCTGCTGAAGGTCGACCGCTGAATACATTTGTAAATTTGCTGAGGTTAAACTGTTCAGACATTTCAGGAAACTCATTTATAGGTCATATTGTTGGCCTTGTTTGCTTAAAGGGATAGTTCACCCAAAGATGAAAATTCTGTCTTTACTCACCCTCTTGTCATTTCAAACCTGTATGACTTTCTTTCTTCAGCAGAACACAAAAGAAGATATTTTGAAGAATGTTGGTAAACGAAAACCCTGCTGTTCACTTGCATTGTATGGACACAAAACCTAGAAGTGAATGGGTTCTGCCATAGCAACATTCTTCAAAATATCTTCTTTTGTGTTCTGCAGAACGAAGAAAATCATACAGGTTTGAAATGACATAAAGATGAATAATTGATGACAGGATTTTCATTCACTAACAAGCTTTAACTTTATGTGTGTGCCAACTTATCCAAAATGTCTCCAAAAATCAAAAGGAGGCTAAAAAACGAAAAGTCTTTTACTTATATGTAAATGTGTTGTTTGTTTATTTCGCAGAAATTAGCATCGCGTCTACCGAAGATCCGGACGGCCCGGGACGCACCCCACAGCTGCCTCTGTCCACCAGGTACAGTACACCTGTCAACCCCATTCATCAGCAACCCTCCCCTAATCTCAACACACCTGTGCTCGAGTGCTCTGCCCACTGCTTCCTATATGCTGTCGAATGTATATTGTGGTTAAGCCTTTTTTGTGGAACTCTTTTGAACTTTCCTCTTGCAAAAAGTCTCTTGTTTACAGACCTGTGAAGAGACTCCTTTTGTTCCTCCCAGCTACAAGATCACTGTTGACTGGATCCCGTTTCTCTCCCTAAAGCCAAAGATTGAAAAGAATCCCTGTTTTATATTAAAAAAGAGAAAAAATGAGCTCTTCCCTTCCCGACGCATCCACCCAAACCCCCAGCAATGCACTTGTGCCCTCGGGCTGGCATTACTGTGGTGACAGGTGCAGTCGTATTTTCGGGCGCTGTTGGCAGTCATTGGTTTCACTTTGTGTTTGAATGTGTTGTGATGCAAGCAGGAGTGTCGGCATGGCGTCATATGTCCGTTTTCTGATCACGGAGAACGGTCAGCAGGGTTCATAGCATAAAACTAACAACTGTCATTCAACAGAGAAATGTGTGTGTTTCCAATATCCTTGTTGATTTGGACTTGAAATTGTTTAGTATTTACAAAGTTTATTTTCCAGTTGTGTTATTTTTGCAAGTGGAAATAGCCTCATTTTCTATTAAGTAGCTTCAGGTTACTTCCTTAAGTCATGTTAAACAATATTTTGGATTTGATTTTAATTTCATTTACAAAACCAGTTCATTCAGATGATTTTTACGTTGACTGACCAAATGTTATCCATTTAAAACCTATTAAAATGTCCATAAATCCGCTTGCCCCCCCATGACCGTGTGGTTTTCACACAGCTACGCACTCGCATGCTTTCCCAACATAACCTCCAGATGTCAGTCATTAGATAACAAGCCTGTATGTTATGGCCTACATGTGCGTGTGTGTGTGTGTGTGTGTGTGTGTGTGTGTGTGAGTCTACACATCTCTGAGCAGCGGGCCAGATGGTACACACATCATAGTGTTAATTGGTCTAGTCAGTACCAGTCATTGTTGTGTTAACTGAGCGGGAGTGTCTTTAGATGGCGTAGTGAAATTACTTTAAAATGGATGGGTACTTTACAAAAAAGGGAGCGTAGCGTTTTGGACCAGGTGTGCCGACTGTTTAACAGCAGGTGTCCCGGATGATGGCCGTGTTTGTTGTTGTTTGGTGTTTATTGCTGCGCCGTGGGAAAGTGTCTCATGTCACTGTAAAATCTACAGTTTGACTTCATTTCAGCCATTTGACGAAAACCAGTCAAAGATCAGCGGAAAAATGGATTTCCTGTTCCAATAAAAAGCTTTGCAATGAAATTGACCGTAGTTCACAAGTACGGTTCATATGCATTGTGAATGGATAGGTTTTATAATGCGTGTGTTAAGATGCGTCCACATACTGTATAAGTCGTTCTCCGTGTCACCAGCTGCCACCTGTCAATCATTTCAGAACGCGGTGTTTAAATGGCTTCCATTCCATTGTTTATTTTGAGTGCCGAGGGGCGGGATAGTGGCTTGTCTGTGACCCTTTCATCAAATTGACACTCACATGCACACGTAGAACATTGATTTAATGTTTCAGCAAGAGAAGAGGTGTAGTAACTTTGTCTTCCATAAATTATAATGACATCAGCACGTAAACAAAATACATGCTTTATAAACCCTTCATCGTGTACTGCACAGTACCTCTTCAGGATTTATAACAAATGTTACATGTCCGTCATGTGCGTTTTGACCAAGGAAAGCGTTTGTTTCTTAAGAGAAGATTTGTGATGTGAGGCGCACAGGACATGGCGGTTTTGTTTTTCTGTAAATGCGTGCTGGACAGGAAGATTTCTGTTCATTTCTCACTATGCTATGATGTCAGAATGCCTGGCACATGAGTTTGGGGAATGTTTCAACACAGCCAAATGAGTTTATGTTTTCTGATTTTGAGGTTCTTGAGGGGATTCAGAGGTTAAGTTCACTCAGCTCATGTTTAAAAACTCATTTGGCCCTTTCGCATTCGCTCTGAAATCCACCATGAGTTGTTTTTATTAACAAAGTCAGAGCTAGTTCATACAGCAAAATTCTCACACTGTACAACTATTGCAGAATGCGTTTGTATCTCACATCTCTTTCAGTTTTTTTGATAAGACAATCAAGACCTGTTCACCTTTAAAGGTCCAGTTCACCCCAAAATAAAAATTCTGTCATCATTTACTCACCCTCAAGTTGTTCCAAACCAATATGAAATTTGTTGTTTTGCTCAACACAGATAAAAATATTTGGAAGAATGTTTGTTACCAAACAGTTCTGGGGCACTATTGGCTTCTATAGTAGGAAAAAATTGGACTATATTAAGTCAGTGGTGCCCCAAAACTGTTTGGTTTCACACATTCTTCAAAATATCTTATTTTGTGTTCAACAGAAGATATTTATACAGGTTTAAAACAACTTAATTTTCATTTTTGAATGAACTGTCACTTTAAGAATGAATGTTAAGAAATAATATGTTTATTTATTAATGATTTAAAATAATTATTTTTGATCAATAAAAAACATAAAATTCTTATTTTGTTGGTTCATCAGGGATGTACAACATTACATTGTAGTTTATAAATGTTCATTTTGCGTGTTGTTTAGCTGTGACCTCAATGCGTTCTGAACAGATGTGTGTGTATAAACATCATGATTAAAAAATGGCATCTGTGGCTTGTCATCGATGTCACAGTTCTGTTGTGAAGCATTGTTGCTATTTTGCTATCAGCGGAAACAAGACTATAGTATGTATACATAAAGACAATGATTTATGAGTCAGAAAAATGTTTATAGGGTTTCTTGCTAGTATAAAATCACGATGGCATGCAAATCAAATGCATGCCATTCAAGGTGTGAAAAAACTTTATAGATAATTTCAACAAGGTGATGGAGATTCCTCTTTGATCTAGTTTAGATTTGTAAAAATTAGCCTGAAGGCAATTGCTGCCAACAGCTTTGTCAGTATACAGGAAAACTTTCATGACACTTAGATTGAATCCAGACCTTCAAGCTTCCAGAACTCCTGAATCCACACATTGTTTGCACAGAACCTGAATGGCACTTTTTAGAACATACTTGGTAGGAAAAAAGAGAGCAGCCCTCCATGAACCGCACATCCCTGTTGGTCTTATTTCCACAAAACATCCGATTGCCCAAAGGATTTAGAGTCTTTGTGACTGCATTCAGACCACAGGCCAACATTGGTGACATAAGTGGAGTCATAGGGGGCTGTAAGGAATGGGCTGCTATCTTTGGATGTGTGATCACAGTTTGACTTCTGTGGATTTCTGTGGCGGCTGTAAAGAGATGGATGAGGGATTTCATTATGAGCCCATCTGAGGGGATTAATCCCGAGAAAAAGTGAGCGGAGCGGCTGGAGGATATAACTTCTAAAGCCCCAGGATACACTGTCAGGAAGTGACATGTGACAGTTTGCTGTTATGTTTCATTTAAAGGGAAAGGTAAAATCATTTACTCACCCTCATGTTTTTCCAAACATGCAATAAATTTATTTCTTCTGCAAACACAAAAGGAAGATATTTTGAACAATTTTGGTAACCAAACAACATTGGCCCCCATTGACTTCCATTGTATGGAAACTTGAAACCCCTGAAACATTTCTCAAAATATCTTCTTTTGTGTTTGAGTCTTATACAGATTTTTTATGACATGAGGATGAATAAATTATGACAGAATTTTTATTTTTGGCTAAGCTATCCCTTTAAGTATCAGCTTTGTCTCAGCTGTTTCTCCTAAAATGCCTTAACAGAAATAAAAACAGACACTAAAGAGAACACTAGACATGCTTATCATATAGAGCTATACATTGAAATGAGAGGGAATAGCTAATTTGGTTTTGGAAAAACTTGATCAGAAAGACATTAATATCTTGTATAATGAGTCACAGAATGACATATTGGGGAGATCTCCTCTGGAGCAGTATTGAAATATTTAGGGTCTTTCTCTCAGAAGACACATCATAGAAACAAAAGATTTGAACAAACTTTCCATTCACGAAAACTATTAGATTAACATATGCTTTATCATTTGGCACATTGTTCTGTTTTTCATTGTGGGTCTCTCATTGCATACGATTCACACTCAGTTGTCAGAGTGGCTCCACAGGGTCTTGGTGGACACTACACAAGGTATGCCGGGCACTCAAAGAACGCCCAATGTTTGATGACAGACCAATGCAGACCCCCAGGACTGGATCAAAGAACACTTTGTGGCTGTGTCCGGCTGAGAGAGATACAAAAAAAACAAAGATGCAACCTCACTGCCCATGTGAAGGGAGGAGCAACGTGCTTAAACACACAGTACATTAAAGCTTGTTAGTATCACGTCTTGAAAACAGAGCAAAAGTTGCAGTTAAAAATGGCTTTATGTGCTTGTAAACAAGCAGCTTCCTCTAATCTTCACAGCGGGGTCAGGTAAAAGTCGGGCCGCTGGTTATTTAAGGAGTTCCAAGTTCACCTTGACGTGTCTGCTGACAGGAAGAGGGGCTTTTGGATCTAGTTTCCTCACCCATGGTTACTTTACACCACAGCTGCCAGAGAGCGGCCTTACTTGGTAGAGGTGCAGTCCGTGATTCATGGCCGACACAGACGAAAGAACGCAGTGTGCGAGGAACGGAGCGGGGCAAGATCCTGAATTGAAGAACTGGCGCCCTTTCAACTCATGAGTTGGAATTAGGAGTGAATTTTGTGGATGTCTGGTTTTCACATAATGCATCTCCTGCTTTATAGTCGAGTCTTCGTGAGAATAAGTAGTTGGGGGAAATGCACGCACGTTCCACGGCAGTTGGCCAAAAATGAGTTTTTACATATACAGATGCATGATAGTGAATCTGTGTAGGTCAAATTAGGTGTAATTGAACTCCATGAACCTGTTTCATGAACAAAAACGTATAAGTTTGTCTGGATGTATTGGAATATTGTTTGAATTAACAGTTTGGTTCACAAAAAGGTCTTGGGAGGTCTAACATTTCCCAGAAAGAGGTTTGCAGAATTGTGAAAATTCATGTCAGCTCAATGAGAAAAGTGACTGAATATGTAAATAGTGTATGAATTTGTCATATCGGCTTAACAGACGCTTGCTTGTTTGTCCTATGACCTGATACACAAGTCTAAATATAGACACTTCAAGACAAACAGCAACATACAAAGAGATGGTGATTTATAATGCTGTCAACGTTGGTTTTCCAGATTTGATCCAGATTTGCTTTAGAACAAGAATATGCATTACAAACTGTCCACAACATCGCAGCAGACGTCCCCTCACGTGCCTCAATACAGACGTTCAGAAATGAATAGGACTTCAACTCTCAAAGGTGTATTTTTCTCAACAGTAAGCTATGGGAATCGCTCACAAATATTTTGAACGCATGGACGTTTTGATTTTCTTTGGACACTAACCAACAAACACAAACATCTTCCCAGCAAGTTTCAAATTCAGAGAAATTGTAAGTACTTTTGCAGATGGTGATAAAAATTAGCGGTACGCTGAAGCAATGCAATATCCCGGCTAAACAGTGAAGCAATGTCACATGCAGTGTAAACTTGATGTGGTCATTTTTACTGCCCTTGTTGAAATAGGACTTTCTGGTCACATGCTAAAGGCATTGTCTCGATTCTAAACCTGCCGAGCCAAGCTTCCTAATCTTTCTGGCTCCTAACAGGTCATGTGTGTTTGCCTCCCCTGTTGGATTCCACTTACTGTGCACTCAACGTGTCTGTCAGAAGCATTTGGCTTCTGTTGTTCATTGATAATGTTCCCTTCAGCTGCGAGGCTCATTTGCGGTCGCATTTTTGTCATTTCGTGATCAGTCACGTGACATGCGAGAATCAGTGATGTCATGGCGTGCGTCTAAAGGCCTCTTTTAATTGAACACAAGCACAGGGGAAATTTGAGATTTTTAGAGAACAATGGCTTCGTCTTTGGTATGTTCCTCAAAGCTGTCGTATGGCCTAAAAGACTGGATTATAGAACGAGTCATATGAACCACTTTATTTTGTTGTATGGACAGGAGCAGCTGAAACATTGCTTCTCATTTTATGTTTGAGAAAGAAAGCAGATATTAGGGGTTTTGAATGACTTGAGATATTGACGTCAGATTAGTTGGCATGTTACGTTACGGTTATTGGAAAACATACACTGTAAAAAATTTACTGTAAATTTTACAGCAACTTACTGGCAATTTTGGTTGCCAGTAAAACTGTACATTTTTAAAAGAGTACTGTAGGTCATTAACTACAGTTATACTGTAAAACATACAGCATATTTTTGTAAATATACATTTTTGTTTTACAGCTGTCACTGTAAAATTGTACAAGAGCAACGGTGAATTTACAGTAAAATACAGTATTTTATTAACTGATATAATGTTAATTTATATTAAAGAACTATTATCTGTTGTGTAACTTAATAATACACTGACAACCACCAAACAGAGGTGATAAGTCACGTGATGAATCAAAGTTCATCACAATCAGCTTTTCCAACAGTTGAGAAGGATAATACTAATATATTGAAGGTGCACATTGTCATTTGCACAAACACTAAACACCATCATGGTAACACACGACATAATTTTATTTTATAATAAACATTCATTTAACAGCATTAAATGAAACATAAAATCCTAATGTACATGGCTGATTAAAAAGGAACAAAGACTAGGAAGTTATTACATTTTTAAAGAAAATGAAATGTGAAGTGTCATGCAGGGAATTCTGGGAATATCAATTT
The DNA here is from genome assembly GCA_026939265.1 of Oreonectes daqikongensis. Classification (NCBI taxonomy): domain Eukaryota; kingdom Metazoa; phylum Chordata; class Actinopteri; order Cypriniformes; family Nemacheilidae; genus Oreonectes; species Oreonectes daqikongensis. The sequence continues at coordinate 5,785,192 of JAOTQM010000049.1, forward strand.
ACAGTTTTTTACTGTAAATTATACTACATTGGCTTGTTTAACTGTAAAATTTACATCAGTCTTTTAGCATGCTCCCACAATTCATAGCAAAATACAGTAGCATTGTAATTTTCAGATTACAGTTGTCTATTGTAAATATTTACTGTAAAAATTACAGCAATTTCTTACAGTGTAGTTACTGTTACAACATGCCATAGGCTACTATAGATACAATGAGAATTTGTTGAATTGAATAAAGTTCTGATAAAACTAGTGATAAACAGTCGTAGATATACACAAGATTTACATTCAGTCCTGAAGCCATAGAGTCTGATATCAGAAGTCATGCTCAGTCCAGGTGCATTTCCAGTTCTGTGTGTGGATGTACTGTATATGTAGTCCTCAGTCCATTCCCTTGAGGCACAATATGTGTTGGCATCATCTGTTGAGGCCCCTCACGTGCCCCAGACTTCCTGTGGGCATTAAGGTGCATTCCGCTCACTGCCGCTGAGAGGGAGCTGCTTCGCTTCTTATGTTAACAGCTCCGGGCAGATGTCCAAAAACAACAACTTTTATTGAATTTGAAAGAAGCAAAAATCCTCGATTGCACTGTTTTTGTACCGCAGGCTATTGCTTTAACGTTAGTTGAAATTGTAGTAGCACATTTCTAGAGGTCGTGTGTCACCTTTAAGAGTCAAAGAATAATTAAGTGTTTGAAAGTCTTAGCAGAAGAGGATGTCAACAGCACAGCCCTCCACTAATATAGTTTTACAGTGCTATTAGAAAATATGCAAACATTTTTGTGCTCAGTTGTAGAGATATTATGAGAATTTGGGGGAATTTGGAATACATTTAGCCTTCTATCAAACTGTTGGAGATGGGCTGTTGTCAGTTAATGAGTTATATTCTTTACTTATAAAGCCATTCTAAAAATGTTGAAATAGTAATCATAATCAATTAATCAAAGCATATTCCAATAAAAAGCTGTATAATGGAAAAGCCCATTCTTGCTATTATTTTGTATTTTATTTCTCAGTACTTGTTTCTATTTTTTCAGTGCAGCAGACAAAAGCACAATAGAAATGTAATATTAGTGTCTTTACATGGTTGTAAAAACCTCACTGTAAGTTGTTTTTCTTGAATTCTTACTCTGTATCCTTTTGTACATTTAAATTGCACATTCGCAATGTTTACCCGACACATACAAAATCAAAATATACAGATTATATACAGATTATAAAATTTGGAGTAATATAGGAATAGTTTTGTGCAAATGTACATTTTACATTCATTATCTTTTAGACTACATTAATACATTCATGTATATTTAAGTATTCTATAATGTATTCTAATATTTCATGTAAATCCTGCAGCAAGTTTTCTCAGTAAAATATAGAAAGGTTCTTAAATGTCTTAAATGTGTGTTTGTGCTGGGAATTGTGAACCAATTTAGGAAAGGGAATCATTCCTGAAGGTGTGATGTACAGAGTAAATGAGATGTGTTTGTGTATTATTAAGTGCCTTTGGAGGCATGAGTCAGTTTGTATAAGTCAGTATGGGACTGGAAAAGCAGTCTGCTTTACATCAAACTTTCATTTAGTACGGAAGCACAGGTTTAGCTATTGTGTTCTTTGGAGAGAGATGGATCGCTTCAGTCAGCATAAAACAGGCTCATAAAGTGCCTTTTTTAGCTTTGTCAGTAATTACAGTCATCTTTGTAGTATATACAGTAACATGCAAGCACTGATTTTTTTCTTGCGCTCCTCTCCTGCATGAAAGCAAATCTGATCTAAATCTGATATCAAGCTCCCTGTTAGCAGAATTTGATTATGGCAGTTCAGAGTAATGTGTTGATTAATCTATATAATCTTGTGTCTCTGGATAGCACAGGAGTGATTTTCAAGAATATATGATATTGTAAAGTTTAAAAGAAGTTGATCTGTTGTCATTTGAAAGAGCAGTTTATCCCTAACACTTGAGCTTTAGGCGCAGTCAGAATTTCTTGATGAAGAAATCAGACCTCTTCTGAGTAAACCCTTGGCATCAATGTGTTCGCGTCAAATAAGGAGTAAAGCAGCTGGCTCGGTATGAGAAAGACTCACAGAGATGACTTACCTGTTCTCTTTCATCTGCACATCAGGCATTTATTTGGTAAATGGGTCTTAGGGCTGTGCTTAAATTCAGTCACCTTTGATACGAAACCAGAAATCATGAGCTTGATGACGTGGATGTCTGTGTTGTTATTTCAAAGAACGTAAAAAGGATTATTATTAGTTATCCGTGTAATGACAAGTCAGTTTAATATTAGTTTAATGTAGTTTTTACTTCAAACGTGTATTTTACATCATTATTTCACATGATTATTTTATTTTAGCAACTTTTGTAGTTTGTAGAAAGGACATATTGTGCTCTGAATTTGTCCTTTCAACCATTTTTTAAGGTTGCTTTATTGTTCCAGATATCATATTGATCAGTTTAGCACAGATTGACTGGTTTAGAATGACAAAACCTCTGCATTGGGCTAAAGAAACTCCTGAAGGCTTTTTCACCTCTGACCTCTGATCGCCCTCAACCAATGATGAAATTACTCAATTCTTTGTGAACCATTATTGAAATGGAGCCTTTTGTCATCATGACTTATTCAACATTTGAAAAAGAGTTGCTTTCAATATTAATTTATTTCTTTGAATTATTTTGATACTGTATTTTGATTTCATGAACTTATTTCGCCCTAAAGTTACTGTGATGTTTATCTAATGTTCCACATCATTGTTCCCAGTATTCCTGACTTTCCCAGCCCCCATCTTCCTCAGGTTTCTTCGCCACCTACATGAGGTACTTAAAATCTAATTAGGCCCATTAAACAGATAGGCAGCATTTCCTTTTCTTTGTTGGTCCTGTCAAGTCAAGTAGCTTGTCACCTTCTTTTTTTGCTGTGGTCTTTTACAGTTTACCTAAATCAGCCCCCACTTTCATCCTCCTTTCTTGCTCTCTCTCTTTTCTGCCCTTATTTTTGTAAGGACAGTTTTAAATAAAAACACTTTCGCCTTCAGGCAAAGAGGGAACAGGATCTTAAAAGTATAGATTGGGTTCATTTCATGTGATTTTACTACAAAGCTGTTTTATGGAAGACCTTTTGATGTATTTGTCAGCATGCCCAAGAAATTACAAGTTTATAACTAGCAGTGGGCAATTGTTTATGTGTAACACGCAATTACTTGTAACATTTCTGAAATTTTATATACAGCTCAAACACATTTACAGACTAAACTGTGAAAATCTTAGCTATCTTCTATTAAGCATAGCTAGAATGTTGTACATTTATTCCTGAACCCTGTGACTACAAACAAGCATTTCTTTGACTTCATTACATTTTAAAGGTATTTCTGTGCTCTGCATTACTGTGGCTTCTCGGCTCCTAATTCACTCATTTAACTGAACTGTAAAGTAGCAAATAATTGGGAAGCTCAGTGGGAATATATTGGTTAAACTGGAGCCTGAAATGCCTAGGATTTTTTTATTTAAGGAAAAATTCAAATACTCCCACAAAGCAATTACTTTGGTCTTGGAAAAACGTTAGAAGCAAAAATTTCCACAGATCCACACAAAAAGAAGGTGTATGTGTTTAACAGGGACACTGGATACTGACCGAACTTCCATTGTTGTAGATGTCAAAATGCTCTGGTTGCCAAAAAAGATGAAGTGTGAGGAAAAGAAAATGGGAAGAATGGAAGGAAAAACTCACTTCAGTAATAGTAATACTTCAGGCCCTCACTTGACTTCTGTCTATCCAACATTGAGCTAAGAATAAAAATCCTTAGCCTAATGAACGCAAACTATAAAAGACCCAAAATGATAGAATGTAGATTTTTAGGTTAATTTTTGGTCTAACTTCAGGGAACAGAAAGGTAGATTGCTTCGTGTGAGGTACAAATAAATCATTTTAAACATAAATTATTCACAATTAATTCAAAATCTGGCCATCCTTCCTAACTTTTCTTGGCACTTTAAGAGCAGAGTTGTCCAAGAACAATCCGATCTGTAGATTTGGGTAACAAAATGTTGACAGAGTTTTCATTTTCAGGTGAATTATTCTTTCAAACTGCTAGTGATACAAGACAGACACCCGTTTCGTGAAACGCAGAAACGCAGGGCAGGTGTGATTCTTTTCACACTTCTGTTGTCTCTGTACCTGATTGTGCAAATGATTGACACTTATCAGATTCTAAAGGCCAGACAGAGAGTGAGGTCACAGACTGCATAGTAAGACAGGACTCCTGCGCTGTCAACGCACTTCAGGCTTTCCAGAAATCTGCACGTTTAGAAGAAAGTGACCTATTTGTCAGATATGGTGACCTATACCCAAAATGTGACCTCTGCATTTAACCCAACCAGGGAATAGTGAACACACACACTTCAAGTCATGAACACACATACACCAGGAGCAGTGGGCAGCGAACACTGCAGCACCCGGGGAGCAAACGGGGGTTAGGTGCCTTGTTTAAGTTGTTACCTCCCGGTACTGGGAATCAAACCGGCAACCTTCTGGTTACGAGTCCGACTCTCTAACCATTAGGCCAAAACTGCCCCTTGTTTACTTTTTTTATAAGAACTGTGGATCTTGCCAGTCGTACTGCATTTTAATGGAGTCTGTGGAAAATTACGTAAAATACTCAAGAAGTAAAATAAGACTACTGCCAAATTGCACAGAAGTATACAGAGTTGAAAAATTTTGGTAATGGTTAACAATTAGGTATGTAAATGTTCAAAGCTCGAAACAAATGAGCTTTTCTACCTTTCAGCTGTTTTATCAATTGCATTGGTATTGAAAACATCAGCGGTGTACTAAAAGCCACACTACAAAGTATGCAAAAATCAGTATGCGAAATGCACTTTTAACCTCACTTTTTCTTTAAATAGTTGATCAAAGTATCCCGTAGATTTTCTGATAAGCATCTCCACGTATGTTTGTAATTGTTTCCTGTACCTTAGGTCAGAGGTCACCTGCAGTGCGCAGTCAGCCCACTGCTGTTAAGATGTATCAGATGATGCCCAACAGGCCCTAGGGAATGACTTTCCCCGCTGTGAAACAAGATTGCGAGCATCACTTAGTTTGTGTGTTAGAGAACCGAGAGGAGTGATCGAACATGCGGAGGAACGGGGGATGTGGTCATGTACTAACTTCTTAACTGTCCGATCTTCCCCCAGCTGAGCCCCAGCTGGTTTGCTCATCTCGCTGCGAAGCATTCGTTTGATGTTCCCAAGATAAACAGGGTTATTTACAGTGCTGAGGGCTTTTACTGAGGGGCCCTTTTTCAGGTTGTTAGGCAGAGGTGTGTGTGTGTAAGCGTGGGACAGTGGCAAAACCTTGCTGCGTCCGTGGTCAGAGAAAACCTTTGAGTGGACTAGTCACGTGTATACACATTGTCCATCGGTGGTGACCTCAACTTGCCCTGTTGACCACAGGACACTTTGTAGTCTATATTTTCTTTTCATTTATAGAATAATGAAAGGACGGTGTAATGACTGGACAATATTTAGTGGGATCTTCTCTTTAATCAAGATGTTTGGCAAATTAGACCAGACCTCTAATAAGCACCATAACACAACCTCACTCCAGACAACCCCTGTTACAATAAGGTGTAGTCAACTTTCCAGAGCACTTTGCAGTGCAGTTTTTTTAGAATGTGTAGAAATTAGGGTTGTAATGATACACACACAATAGATCTAAACAGACGCAATGTCATAAAAAATTCCAATATAGCTCTAATATTTTACTTTTTGTATCGTGATATACTATACATTTACATTACATTACATCACATTTATTCATTTGGTAGACGGTTTTATCCAAAGCGACATACAAGTAAGAGAGCATAAAACATTTTATCAACACGCTAAACAATACCAATAGTGTACAAGACCATGTGACAGACAAACATAAAAGATGACTATTAATGATGATTTATGGCTAAAAAATGTATGTGGAGATTACATATATGGAGATACAAGGTTTCAGAAGGACAGTAGTGTCTATGGATGGTGGGATAAGTATATCAACAATCACATCACAAAAATGCTCTGATCTCAAAACAAAACTCGATGTTAGGATATTTTTATTCTAATTCCGTTTACTCCATTTATCATCAAAACTGTCTTCACTTAACCTGATTCACAGATTCAGTTAATAGACACAAAGTTCCTATTTTTATGACTGGACAAGTTCCATGTGTGCCTTAAATATTTTTTATTTATATCATAAATATCATATGTTTGTATCAGTTATAATGGGATGTGATGTTAAAGCTCTTAAAGAAAAGTTAAATGACTAAATTTAAGTTGTTGTCAGATTTCTATGTGAAAGACTTTTAGAGTATTGCTCATGCTCACTAGAGTAGAACAAGGGCCCCACACTGCAACAGACACAACCGAGCATGTTTTGTCTCCATGTATGATATCATAATTTACTGTGCCCCAACCACTGGTGTAGGATAAGACCTGGGGATTTAAGCATGGTCCTTCAAAGTCAGAGATCTGTTGGGGGACAAAGGGGACGTGTGGGGGTTGTGTTATTAACACGCCAAAGCGCGCTATAGTAATCCAGGATTAGGGGCACATGGCGACAGTGTGTGTGCATGTGTGTTGCGGCTTGCTTTGTATGTGACAACCGGATAGATCCCGGTGTTTGTGTTCTATCAGTTACAGCTCTTAGTTGGACAGGAACCCTGTAATTGATCTTAATCCAGGCCTGTAGTTAAAGATGGAAATTGTGAAAAGTGTTTGCAAAAATTGCTACACCGTGGTAACAGATTGGTTTAAATTGGTGTTATGTTATGTACTATAGTGACACGACATCCTCACACCTAGTGAAGTTTTTGGAACACTAGTGGCCCCAGATGGAATTGCAAAAATGGCCACAAAAGCTTTTCCGAAACACTGTCTTTCTTGCCCTGTCATTCATGTTTAATTTAAGTAGCCCCGCAAGAGCACATGTCAGAATTTTTTAATATCCAAAAATTACACACTTGATTTTGATATTAAAGATCTTCTTAATAAACTAAAAAGATGGTCTAACATGATACTTACATCATGAAAAGCAAGGTTGTGTATCCTTTAGAGGGATACATGCTAAGTTGTTTTTGTCGCCTTATTAAACAAGTTATAAATCTTTTATGGCAATGTCTCATTATAACATCTACATGCTCATCTGTTCTTGGAAGGCTGGGGTACAGATCAGCACCTTTGTCCTCCGGCACCTGACGCCATAATTTGCAGCCTGTCAAAAATGTTTGGCTGCCGTTCACGAGTATCTGTGACACTGGAATGAACTGATGAGACATAAACAAACATCTACAGTTTAACTTTTTTTTACAGCGATCGCACAGACGGGCGCGTGAATAAACAGCCGTACGCGGTGCCGCGGTCACCTGTTAGTGATATTGTCATTTCCTTTTATTTCCAGACAAAGTGGTTTTCACAGATTTCGCGTGTAAAATGTGTCTGTGAATAATAATTCATAAAACTTGGAATATATTGCACGTTTCATGAACTGTTTAATTGTGGTTTTATGTTTATTAGATTTTGACTATACTTCATAGTCATCATTCTCGATTTGTGTTCCACTAAAAGCATAACAGCTTTGGGACGGCATGAGTGCGAGTGAGTAACACCATTTTCAATTTCACTTTTACAACAATACATTTCACAGTCTGTCACACCTCATGCGTTCTCTATCCGAGCTGAAGTTCTGCTGTCAGCACTCCGCCTGTTTAACTCTTTTACCTGCTCCGTCAAACTGTTGTATTTATAGTAAAGCGCCTTCCGAGACTCGACCCACTCCCATGAACTCTTACTCCACAAGACTAAACATTGCTTTCTTTGTGACACCTCCAATACTCCATCTCTGTGTGATTAGTGGTGTGTGTTAAGAAGGATTTCCCCACGTGTGAGGCCCAGAGGATGGATCGGAGAGGACTCCGCTGAGTGACAGCGGTGGGCCGCGCACTTGAGCGGGATATATTGGTGTCCCACATCTACCCTGCATTGTGCATGTTGCTGGAGGTAGAAGATGTTGTGGCATTTGGATAAAAGTTCTGCTTGACTGATCAGAGAGTTGGAGAGAAAGAAAAGGCTGTGATGTGAACAGGGGCCCACATTGTGTCGTGTATAACAGGCCTACGGCAGATGGTGGATGGGCCAATATGGCTTACATGTTGGACATCACATACATCAGTACATTGTGTCTCGTGAAGTCTGCGGGAATTGAGAACCTGCAATTGTGCAAGACTCGCCTGGAGCTTTTCACAGTGAGATGTTTTTATTGGATTACGAGTTTCACACAGTCTTTCAGTGCTTTGAAGTTAGATTTTTCCTGGACTTTATTTACTAATGCTAAAAATAGTGCCATGTGTCTGTGAGATGCTGTATTTGAATAAATGATGACAGCATTTTTGTTTTTTTGGGGGATGAACTATACCTTTAAAGGTGTTTTGATGTTGATGCTGATGTTGATGCTGGATGAATTCTAACCCACAGACTTCACGTGGCAAACACACAGACATGGTTTTAGTCTTTAGGAAAGTGTTGGGGGGCTGCTTGTTTTCTCTGAAGAGCTTTCTCACTTTCTCTGCTGGTGAAATGCTCGGAGGGCAAACATATACAGGCCCCCCACAAGCTGTCCTGTTCTTCTCAACTGAATGTGAGAGACCCCATCTGCTCAACACAAACAAGGCCTGTTCCCTGTTTATTGATGTTGTGTAATGGTTTTTTGAGTGTGTACGTACACATTGTGTGTGCTGAGGAGGTTACAGTGCTGAAATGGCATGATTTCTTGTTTGTGGACTTTCAGAGGCCTTAAGGGATACAAGCTTGCACATCTTGCATCGCACATGATGTAAATGCAGTATGTAAGGATGGATTAGCACAGTAAACAAGCTGCTTGTATGCTAATCCCTGTATAATAACCTGAACATTTTTATTTGTTTATACGCCTTTGTGTTGATATGAACCTTTCTTCTGTGGAACATAAAAGAAGATATTTTGAGAAATGTTTGAGTGGTTTTGCATCCATAGAATTGACGGCAATGGGAATCAATGTTGTTCAGTTACCAACATTTTTCAAAATATCGTCTTTTGTGTTCTGCAGAAGAAAGAAAGTCATACAGGTTTGCCGTGTCATAAGGGTGAATAAATAATGACAGAATAAACAGCTAACAAGTGTCCAGCATACTACACTGTTTAAAAACATCCCAGGATGCATTTCACCTTATGTGCAGAGCTGTAATGTGGGCAAAGGGTCACTGCTTTGAAAAATGTAAAGCAAGACTGCATTGAATTAACATTTTTCTTTCCATTTGTGCTATTGCAAACTTTTGGCAGGCGGTATAAATGGCTGACACGCACCAGGAATATGAGGTATAACATGCCGAACTTGACCGGCTCCTCTGGAATGTTCAATTTCATTCCATCCTCTTCACACCAGTGACACTTTGATGCCCATGTCTGCGCTGTAGCGGTTGGCACCAGAACCCACTCCAGCCCTGGTTGAGAATGGGTCCTGGCTGATGGCGCTGGCAGGAATGCTTTCTACCTCCGGTGAGACGGCATGTTTGGATTCCAGGGTCAGGGTGGCACGCAGTGGTGTAGAGTGAACGTTGAGTAACGTCTGGACGCTGGAGGAACCTCAAGCGGATTTGAACAACAGATGGGCAGAAGAGGCCTTGAAAGATCAGCGCTGATTCTAGACAGACAGACCAGAGAGAAGACAGGGTTCATTATGGTTGAGATGCGTATGTGTGTGTGTTCATAGAAAGCGTTCTGGGAACTGGCAATGTGAGTTTGTGTAGTTTGTGAGGCAGGAACTGAACTGATTTAAACCTTTCCAAAACGCAGTGCATCTCAGACTAAGTACTTCCTCTGCCTGACATATCCATGGCAATATTACAATTGTGAGGGAAATAAACACATGAGTATACACTCATGAACGTTTACTTCACGCTTAAATAAAAAATAGTACATTTTTCATTTTAATGGGATTTATTGAAACATTTATATTATACGTTTTTTGCGAATATATTTTGTTAATTTTGATTGTGATGGCCATGAAGACAAATGAAAAACACATGGGCGTGTGAACGTGATTCTCTCAGTGTTAAGAAAATTTAGACGAAAACTGTATCTAGTTTGCAAGACGCAACTCATTTTAGCCATTTTTAAAAAACTTTCTTTTGGTTAAATTTGAGTGAAAACTGAGTAAACCCAGAGCCATGTGTTTACAAAACATGTTATGTCTTCATTAGAAGCATTCTCCGACAAGCCGAAAGCTTTACAAACTGCTCTGAAACTAATCATATGTCGCCTCAAGGCTGACAGAAACTATAAGCAAGTAAGATGTGACTGATGTTTCACAGCATCACGAGTCTCGTAGGCTCTAGCATCTCACATATTGTTTAATCAGGATGATGGTATGGATTTGTACACAATGTTTGTGAAGCGAAGTGTGATACCGCATCCAGGGATGCTGGTTTTGTGCCACTGGATATTATTTTGAGACGTAATTGAGAAGGGTGTTGAAAACGTCTGTGTGTCCCCATCAACAGTCCATAACTTCGCCGTAAGGATCCGTGCACAGCGGCAATTTACAAGCACGTTACACGTGGTTAAAGTTTGATTATTTGTGTTTTTCCTTCAATTTTGCATCGATTCGGTTTTGTTCCCAAAGGTAAATCCTGGATAAATTACACACAGTGTGGTCACCAGCGTTGTGTTGGGGGAATAGAGGAATGTTGGTATTTCGGTCTTATTCCTCACTTACTGGATGCTACTTGGAGTTTGTGGCCGAGTCTGTTTCTCTCATTTAAGCTAGAAACATCTAAAGGAAACGCGATACTTGATTTTATTTCACTCCGGCTTACCCTTTGTTTGGGCATGTCATCCTTCACCAAGACTGCGTTTATTATGATATCCTGCTTTGGTTTATAGATTTGTACAAACTTCTGATTGGGGAACAAATTCGGGATGAAGTGGTAAGCAGTTGCGCCAATCCAGAAGATTTAAAGCTTTACGCATCTGTTGATGTATGGTACATAAATAAATAATTTTCTGTAGCGCTGTAAAGTATGCACATATTGTGTTTTCAAAGTCCTCTGGTTCCTTTGTGGCACATATGGAAATCAGATCACGGAGAGACCTAAATCCAGGGAACTAAGCTTATCTCAAGAATGTATTTTATCGTGCAAAGGTACATTTAGTTTAAATGTTTAGTTCAGAATACGTATTTCTTTATTTTAAAGGAATAAACTGAAGTTATTCTATTGACTTTTTACCAACTTTTTTTTACTTTTACCAAAGAGATGAGTAAAATGTATACTAATATTTGATATCTAATCTAATTCTATAGTCTAATTCAATAAATTATAAAAAAGATGTATTTGCTTATAACACGTATTTGCGTTGAATTCTTGGTTGAATATTGGTTGATGCATATTCCAAGGATGTTGATTGGTAATTTAACATATTGCTGCTTAAACCTTCTGAAACCTTGTATTTCCATATTTCTTGATTTTATTTTTTGGGGCATAAATCATTATTATTAGTCACCCTTTATGTTTGTCACTGGGTTTTGCAAATATCAAACCAATACAAAGTGTTACAATACAATATTTAATTACTGATAAAGTACCGTGTACATTTCCCGAAAGCGAATTTAGACATACAAGGTTTCGGAAGAACAGCGACAATATATTAAATATGTAAAGTTTCCACATTTTTCCAAACCTTCGTGTCATGGCCTCATTTCCACCGTGTACATTCTTTTGTAACAACTTAATGGTCTGTTGTTAATCTTAATTTAATCCTTAAATAAAGTTATCAGCTATTCTGCCTAGTAACCCCACTTTCATCCCATTAAAGCCACTTCAGGCTATTTGAAAATGTTTTAGCTGTGTAATGTTTATTTCAACAGCTCTGCTTTTGTAATCAGCCGACAGGCTGCATTTATTTGATGGCCACATTTGACACACAAGCCTCGTGTGCGCTGAGAGCCGCTGGCCGATCGCCAGTCCTGCAACACACATGCTAAAGAAATCGAGGTGCTCTCTGTTTATTTCAGCAATGCCAATGAAATCTGCTCGTCAGACTTCTGTTTTAATAACTCCTGGCATGACAGTACGCTGCCTTTTTACCCCCGGTAACCCAATATCATGGACGCGGCTCTCCCTCGCACTTCATTTTTTTGCTCTTTTGGCCACAGAGTGAATTCGAGCAAAAACTCTTGGCACGGTGGTCCTGCGGGAGTTCCACAGTCTGCAGTTTTCCGCTTAACCGACGTGACAAAGCTCAATAATGGATTTGTCTGGCTCGGGTATTAAGAGAGGTCTGACGTCATTTTGGGTGAAATCTCACTTTTTGCCCTGCTTTTAGAGGATGTGCTATATCTAACAAAGCTATAACAGAGATGGATTTGTATTTATGGAACAAATGTTGTTGTCTTTGTGCGATTATGATGTCACCGGGCCATTCATAAAAGTGTTTTTAGTCTATCAGATGAATTGTGTTTTTTCCTTTTAAGCGAGTATGTTTTACTGTGAGGTCGGACCTTTTATTTTCACAGCAGACACTAATCTTGGCCTTTACCACCCTCTTAGCATTGCTGTCATATTCAAAGCTCCCAGAGGTTAAAGGGGGCTCGCAAGCATATGCATCGCAATTAGAATTGTCACAGAAAAAGCATAAACCACCCTCAAAGTGTCCAAAGTGCCAGACTTTCTGTTCAGCAGTAGACAGGTTGTTGGTTTAACCCTACCCTGGTGGACGCCTGTCTTGCATAAATAATGTGTTTGTTGCTTTGGAGGTTATGGGTTTTTTCTACATTTGTGTTGTGAAAGGGAAAAGCTTGTCAACCTCTTGTAATGAACTTGTTCCCTTGTTCTCAATTTTTGAATTGTACCTACATTCCTGATTAATAGAATTTAAAGAGATAGTTAACCCAAAAATTAAAATTGTCATCATTCCGAACTTGTCTGACTTTCTTTCTTCTGCAGAACATAAAGAAGATATTTTGATTTCTCAAAATAAAGTATATACAGGCTTTGAATGAATGATATGGGGCAATACAGAATTTTTAGTTTTATTTGAGGTATTCGTTTAAGCTCCGTAACACATATCTTTAGCGATAAATCCAGATGTTTCTTGATATCTCACAGTTTGTTGTGTCAATCATTTGGCATTGAGTTATATTTAGTCATGCTGAACAAGCACAGATACAAGACTTCCATCACTGTTACTACCCTCCCAGCCTAACGTTCTCTTCTGACAAATTCTCCCTCACCCGTCTGTTTATTGGGCAGAAATCCAACTTCACACCGGATATTTTCACACCATAAAGGTTGTTAGATGCTTTCTCACGGTTACAGTAAACATTTGACACACTGCAAACAGTTCAGAGGTTATTGAGTGCATGGAACAAGACCGATACCATTCCCGAAAACTATAGTTAGTTAAGACATTATAAAACATACTGTATATGTGATCCAGTCTGTGAAAACCAGGCTTTGATGCTTAATTAGATTATGAGACCTAAGTTAGATTTTTTTAAGCATTCATTTCACTATGATTCTAATCTTTGACATGGCCTTACTCAGTCAAGATATCAAGATTTTGACATATATGTTCTTTCATTATGTAGATGATTTTATGTAGAAACAAAAATAACACTAGCTGTTTTTTACAGAACGGGTCATGCATATGAAATATAAGGACACAGTGCTATATAACTTAGCAATAGGCTATTATATATTTTATTGCTTATCAAAGTTATATAATATGGAAGCCCTGAACCGCAATGTGGAAAAAAAAATTGGTGAAGAAAAAATATTCCCTCCTGTAGCCTAAGTCTAGACTATTTTTTCTTTGTTTAATTAGACATTTTTTTGTCTTTAAAATTTTTTTTTTTCTATTTCAATTGTTGTTTCTCTCATCATTTTTTTTTCTTTCTTCAAATATTTTTTTTCTCTTCAATTTTTTTTTCCTCCAAGGAAGTCCAAGCAATACAATATAGTTTTATTTGTGTGTCTACACCATTTGCGCAGAGGTTGACAAAATGTTGTTTAATAATAATAACCAAATATTCGTTTTATGAGCTATAATATTCTAATACAGTCTCATTGAGAAAATGTTCAGATATTTGTCAACCTCTGCGCAAATGCTGTAGGGACACGAATAAAACTATATTGTATTGCTTTGGACTTTCTTAAATAAATGGCACGGGCTAACAACAGTGCCAGTAAACACACTTTGCAGTCAAAAACAGCACGCAGTGCCAATGTTACCAGTAAATATGGATCTAAACGAACAAGCTGCTCCAAGCGGGATTCGAACTTAAAACAGCGATACATCCATCATGGGAAGCATGCGCTCTGATAGCGAGACCACAGGCACTAATGTACGCTGCACGAGCACTACTAGAAGTCGCTCAGTGAGGTTTACCTGCACAGATCACACCAGTTGCTCTCCGTTGCACATAATTAACGCGTTAAAATGATGAACTCTAATCATGTCATGAAGCAAAGAGCTGTTCACATGTAGCGGGTTTTTTTGCGCTCTCGTCTGGCGTCCCTCCGGTCGCCTAGGTGCAACAATAATAACTGGAGTTGTTACACATGTTAACACAAGTTACCTTAACGAAAAAATGATATTAAACGATATACCAGCATAGAAACCATTGTAAGCTTAAGATTTCGTTCTAACTGACAGCTGACATTGACACCTGGTGGTCAGTGTTGGTAATGCATGCAAACTTTTTTCGTGAAGAGAAAAGAAAAAAAATTGAAGAGAAAAAAAAATTCGAAGAGAAAAAAAAGAAATTTGAAAGAGAACAATTTTTATTTTAAAGATAAAAAAAGTCTCATTAAAAAAAGAAAAAATAGTCTAGACTTAGGCTAAAGGAGGGAATATAACGAGAATCTATTTTTTTTCTTCACCAAATTTTTTTCCACGTTGCGGTTCAGGGCTTCCGTTATATAACAATATGTATTTGACTCATTCTTCACGACTATCTTTGATACCAACACACACGTGTCCACACACATTCTTTTAATTTCATAACACTTTGCTATTTCAGTATAATGACTTAAGCATCTGTGAGAGTTGGCAGGTGCTGATGCAATTTTGCTCTTTTTAATCTGCATTTTTATTTTTGATAGACACAATGACCTCAGGGCTACTAACTGAGGATTTTTCCGATGGGTGTGGATAAAGAAGTGGAATTCAGGCTCTCTATGGCCCTATTGAGATTGCTGTCACTTTAAATCCCTCCTGTTTCGGCTAATGAAGTCAAGTACTTGTCCTTCTGGCTTGGACTTGCTGATTCATTGAGCAGGACCCAACAAAGTTTCAGAGCACATTAAAGTCAAGCATGTTAACCCCATTGAGATGTCAGTGGATCTCAATTCAGACCAGCAAATTGGCCAATTAAAGAGGAAATGAGGCAAACCCTATTTAAACCAAATGTCCGCTTGCACATCCTGACCACTTTAACTGTACGCCACAGCTCAAAGACCTTCAGTACTCGGAAAGTCATCCTACACTACCTGTTTGTGACTTGAAATTGATGTTATTGCATCATGTATGTAGACATACAACTTGATTTAGATCAAATCTGGTTGGTTTTGTCAACCAACCTTACCAGAACAAAACATGATGGTTCAAAAGCTAGACCTGCACCATCTTGGAAATTCATGGTGGTCTAATCTGGAGAAGTCTGTTTGATGTTTTTCGGGTTTTTGAGTTTCTTAAGACCATTTCAATTGATGGCCATCTAAATCAGCCTTTCGATTTAGACTCAGAAATAGCCAAGGAAAGATCATTGACGATTTATATGGTGCTCCGATTCACAATTTCACTGCAAAAAATTGCTTTCTTACTTAGTATTTTTATCTTGTTTTCCAGTAAAACTGTCTAGAAATTCTTGAATCCAGATGCATTTTCTTGATGAGCAAAATGACCAAGAAAATAAGTCCAAAAATATTAAATTGAAGTAAATTTGTGCCTAAAACAAAGCAAAAAATCTGCCAATGGGGTAAGAAAAAAAAACTTGAATTAAATTTGACCTTTTCTTAGTCACTAAATTCAAGATTATTTTTCTTACCCCATTGGCAGATTTTTTGCTTGTATTAGGCACAAGTTTACTTAAATGTAATATTTTTGGCCTAAAACAACTTATTTTCTCGGTAATTTTGCTCATCAAGAAAATACATCTGGATTCAAGGTTTTTTTGTGACATTTTTACTGGAAAACAAGATAAAAATACTAAGTAAGAAAGCGATTTTTTGCAGTGTTCACCATTTACTGGCAGAAGAAACCTTTTTTCTACTTAGGGTGAAGCATTTTTTTTCTCCATAGAGCAATTTGGGAGAATAATGGTAAAGTTAGGGTAATAGAAGTTGTTCTGGCGCCATCAAAAGCGTCTTTCTAGTGATCTCCTGTAAGTGGCTTTCCATAATTATTTAATCTCGTGCATAATGGATCACTTTTTCTTCTCCAGGGATTGTTTGGGAAAATATTTCTCCACCTCATCTTGTCTTGGAATGAGAAGACATAACAACTCTGAACCAATTCGTCCTCATCCCTCATGAAAATGCAATTGGCCAGATGTAAAGAGTTTGAGGTTGAACATTGGCTTGTTTAAGAATCGTGTGCCCCTAAGAAAGCTTGCAAAACTATTTTCCCAGCCTTTAACACTACGTCTCTTTTCTTTTGTGTTTTTACAAGCAAACGCTCCTGCCTTTGAGCCTATTGCACACGTGTCAGATGGTTTTTATTGACCAGTAGGTGCGAGTGTAGTCGAGCATTAGCCAAACTCTTTCAACAGAGCCGGCTGGTGCGGCGAGTCCCGTTCCTCGCGGTATGAGGTTAACACAGCAGCCGCCAAAAGTGAGAATGAATAATGACTTGTGCCGTGATGCTTTTTCAAACTGTGACTGGAGTTTAACAAGGCAACAAAGCGGTGAGGGATCTTCGTGAATGGGTCAACTGTCAGCAGCGGGCAGACGAGAGCAGACGTACTGCTGCTCGGATCCTGTAACCGGGCACTCGCCGTCTCTCTCTCTCTTCACTGAGATGTCAGTCATGTGGGTTCAGCACGGGTTGGAGAACATGATGGACTGTGGGCTTCTCCAGCCTTGAAATTTTTGTGGACCTTTAGGAACTCGATAGGGCCTTTGTTTAAAGTTTATTGGTTCCCTCTGGATACTGGAGGTGTATAGAGCACCATATCCCTTTTTCAAAGACGTCAACTAATCTCCTCTGCCTTCTGGAACTGCAACATAACCGTATTTTTATTTGCAGACCAAGAGAACTCAGATTTGACAAGGTTATATATAAGAGTTGTGAAAAGTCATGAATTGTGTGCAGTGATTTTTCCAGATTTCAAAGGGTGTGTGATCTATAAAAGTGCAAAAGTTCATTTTCTGCAAAATCTTACAACCCGAAGAAGAAACACCGATTTGCTGCTAGCTCCAAATCTGGATTCAAATCTGAATCATATACACCAGAAATGTATAGAAATTCCCTTCATTCAAGATTTTGTTTTGAAAATGTAGATTGTTTTGTGACAACTTTTTATTCTTAAATATATCTACCCTCCATTAGAATATCTTATTCCATCACTGAAGCAGTGCAGCATGTCTGAAATGCAATCCATACTTTTCTAGCACAACATTTGCTGTTTTATTCTTATCCCCGTCTCATCTTCTGGTTGGACTTTGCTGAAGCATTCATTCTTGGGCACTGTGGCATGTTTACAGGGGCATTTGGAGAAATTGGCAGATGATGGGGGTGGTGCTGGCAGAGGAGGGGAGGGTTGGGTTGGGTATTTTTGGTTTTGTTGGATTCATGGGGTTATTTCTGGAATATTCAGTAGCCTTTATCCTACAATGGCGTCTCAGGTGGCTTTGGCCTTACTCATAACTGTCTATATAATACATATAAATTATGTCATTTCATCCATTGGAACTCATTCATTTTCAATATTTTTAAAATAAATATTTATTATAGCTTATTATTAATATAAACGTATTACAGCAAGGCTTTTTCTATTTTCTTTTCTATTGTACTTTTATACAGTACTTAAATACCATTATATTTCTACCTCATACCTTTACTATACCATAGCATGTACATCCACATTACAAAGGTCCGTAGGTCCAAAGGTCCAAAACTAATATTGTTCTTTTGGAAAATTATACCAATAATGAATAATAATAATAATAGTAATACGTTTTTGGGTCAGCATTGTTCAGTATTATTTAAGAGGTGGGGCTGGTGGCTTTGGTGCCTGTATGTAAACATGCAAATATTCATCTTCATTTCCCATCACTTTCCAAGCCTCTTGCATAACAACGGTAACAGGTGCTTGTGACATGTGGCTCTTTTTATCTGTATATTGCAATACATGATATCAATAATTTTGAGGAAGGCATCAAATGTTCCCTGTGTTTATAGTTTAGTGTTGTTGACTGTAAGGCATATGCATATCTCACACAAACCCCCTTCCACACGCACGCACGCGCACACACACACACACACACACAGTTGTACAACTAGAGTCCTCTGGGCATCATCACAAGGGGTATTTTTGACACCCTGCTCAATGTTCCTCTGCATGAATGTAGTCTGTGGAACAGGAAGTAATCTTGCGTCCAGAACCCATCAGGAATCAGAACACATGCTTCCATGTGTATGTGTGCTTGGTTTCGGCTTTCACTCCCGGGGCTTTAATATCCTCCATCAAGTATTCTGTCTGCCCAAATGTCCACTCACAGTACCGCTTAAGCTGGCTGAACAGACATCGTTTCTAACACGCTATCTGCCTGCCATGACTGTGGGGATGTATTTTTAGCCCGATGTTTGCTTTTATTTGTAGCAGTCATAAAATTTTTATATAGCTGCCCTTGTTGTTTAGCATTGTAAAGCAATTCTTGCATAGTTGTTGTTCTAGTGTGAATCACTAGTAAAGTAGGGTAAGGCTTAATTTGGTGTGGAGCTGTTGCTATAGTACAAAACTGTGACCATGGGACTAATTGTAGGTTGTTTCCTGATCAGGACCACCTGGTTTGAGGGGAAAGAAGGGGCGTGATGGGGCTCCAGGTAGGTCTCAGTACACATATGCCTGTGCCTGAAACTCCACACACTGCTGTTGTCTATGAACTGCAGTACATACATAAAGCTGTTTTGATGGAAAGGAAGCATGAACACAATCTGTTAAGAGATGCTTGCTCTTCATCGGCTGCATTTTTATGTTTTGGATTATTCTATGTATTTTCTTCTTTTGCTCATTACAGCTCTCCAAAATTGGCATATGCTATTTTGACTTTGATTCTTGTGTAAAACTAATTTCAACATATTATTAGTCTTTAGAAATGAACAGTTTTAAGGGATGGTTCACTCAAAAATTACATTGTCATCATTTACGTATTTGAATAATGTTGATAACCCATTGACTTACATTGTATGGACACAAAACCCCTGAAACATTTCTCAAAATATCTTCTTTTAAACAACATGAGGGTGAATAAATGAGAATTTTGGATTTTTGGGTGAACTAGATTCCTTTAAGGCCTACTCACACCAGTGACAACTTCATTCTAAATGTAAGAGACTAGGAAAGTCCACACAACACCTATAGCAGTAACAGTATTGTTATAACAAAATTATATTTTTCATTTTTTGATAATACATTTACATTTACATTGACAACCAATCAAAATCTCTGAATTTAATGGACCTGCACATTTAAAATGTGAAAACTGCAGTATGAGAGATCAGAATAAACATAACATTTCTGTTCATTGATGTAGACACTAATAAAATTATCGTATAGTCTACAATAAAATTTAGTCAATTGTGTCCAAATGTTTGACTGGCAGTGTAATTCTGTATAGAGTAATGGGATCACCTGATATATATTCCTATATGTAAAATAAGCGTTTTTGAACTTATAAAGGGACTAAGATTGATTGGGTATGTTCAGAGAACTATTCTTGTTTAACCACACATATTTTGTGTGTGTTGTTGACTCGTTTTTTGATATATTCCTGCTTTTAGGTCTCAGGTAAGGCTCGCTGTCTTAGCAGTAGCTTTGATAAATGTTGGCTCTGATTTCTACCCAAATACCAGCTACTCAAAGCAGGAAAGGAAAGAAAAATGACGGACCCATAGGAGATGTTTGTCATTGCTGTGACTACACCATTACTTTAGACTGCCACAGTTAATGTGTTTGTCTGACTCAATTCTAGCTTTGAGGTGTGAGCTATAGACTCCTTGTTGAAGAGTTTTAGATCGTGTTGCTTTTGGTTTTTGTCTTACAGTAAAGTGGACATTGCTTTCTTGAAACCTAAAAAACTTGGTACGTTCTGACTAGTTTTATTTTAAAACATTTTATATTTGACAGACCAGGGCCATTATGTCATACGTTGCATTTCCATACTTTGTTGGGTGAGAGGTTTGGAGACCTTTATGCGTCTGGCCGGATAGTTCTGTAGCAAATAGCACTGATGGATTACTTGTTCTTGCACAGATGTCCACACAGAACAGATGAATAATCCCTGAAGGAGACGTTCTAGGTGATTTCATGTGACACAAGCAGAAAAGATTTGTCATCAGAGATTTTCCTCTCAAGTTCTTCTTCTAGTTTCTTCCTGTTCTTTAATGATAGAGGTTAAGTTATTGAGTTATGATCTCAGTTCTGCTGTGATTGATTCTGTTTTGGGTAAAGGATATAAAAAGAGACCATAAATCCAGCTCAGCTAATCTGTGTGCCTATATTTGCAATGCATGCTTTTTATAACACTTAACATATGGCTTTCAGAATAAGGTTGACTTTATTCTGAAGAAACAACTGTTGTTGTTTTTAATGCTTCCATGTTGCTCTCAACCAAAAGTGTAACATTAGATGACTAAACACATTACTTGGATGCAACTAACCTCATGACTGGACCCACATGGAATCTGAGGTTTCAACCCCCCTCATTCACAAGGTTATACACACTCCCACCCCTGTTGTGTTTATGTCAAATTTCATCTAGAGCTTTCATCTTCAGTTAATGTTTCACCACAAAATTATGCAGATTTCCCACCAAAATCAGCTGAACAACTGTTTGCAGATTCTGTCTGGGCCTATTTATGACTAACCGGGTTCTGTTTCCACTATTCATTACGCTCCTATTGAATCAGTGTGATAAAGCATTAGTTATGCAGGAAACAGACAGTTTGTGTGGTTGAACTGGTCGGTGTCGGGTTGGGTTTTCGTGATTTATCTCTTCAGGCAGTCTTCCAGTGATGTGGCTAATTCTTCCACTTACTTCTCAGTGGTCCTCCGCTTGATGGGATGCTTGTTCATCCATGTGCCATAGACAAGTAGCACTTTCACACCGAGAGCTTTAAGGTCCTATGATCTATGAATAATATAAACAGCTTTGTTTATGATCCGAACCCATGACGCACTTCATAAAACTACCTGTGGAAAGAGGAATCAAATGCTGAATTCATCACCAAATTCATCTGTTCATTTCAGAATCACTCAGAGTTTGGAAATTCAGACCTCACTTAGCTTATTTTCCCCATTTCTGGCAAACTAGGAAATGTGGGTTGTGTGTTTGCTGTATATAAATGGTGCAAACACTGTCTATACAAGATGATGTTTTTGCCATGACTAATCTCTCTCTCTCTCTCTCTCTCTCTCTCTCTCTCTCTCTCTCTCTCTCTCTCTCTCTCTCTCTCTCTCTCTCTCTCTCTCTCTTGTTTGTCTTGCAGGACCTCCCGTAAGTACACATGGTGTTTCTGTTGACCGGATTGTGGTAATGTGACCCAAACTCTGTGGCTCTCTGTGTATTTCTGTGTGTTTTGAGAGTGTGAAAGAGTCTTCCGTGAGTACTGTTTGAATGCTGATTATATCATTTCCTTCATATGACATTTTCTATACATTAAACATTCACATTGCTGTCAGAGCTTGTGTTTTGTGATAAAGGTAATGTGTGTAATTTTTGTTCAAATGTTAAAATCATTTCTTAACCAGCACAGTGACATTGGATCAACCAGTTTGGGGCGGGACTATTTGTTTGCCCATCTTATTGCAGATATTGGGAACATTTTCTGATGAATAGTGTTTGGCGACACAAGTGACACTGAAATTACACACTTCACCTTTAAGTGGCATGAATTTGTCTTTAACATTTGTTGCTTGAACACTGTTGGCACATACACTTCTGTTCCAAAATCATGACAGCATTTGTAGACTGCTTGTTCAGCTCAATATATTTTTTCAGCGGTGATGTTGATGAATGAGACTGTAGAGATAAACTATAGGGTAAGAGATATATACTGTACAAGAGAGCACATACTGTAGGTAAAAGTAGAAAATTAGGTGGGGTTTGACAGCTGTATCCCTGCAGTAAAAGAAAAGAGTGATTAATGAAATAAAAGGAGCCATAGACAAACACGACCCATAGGAAAGAAGATTCAAAAAATCTCCCATACAGCATTGAGTTCAGATACTGACTTTAGCTAAACTCACTTCTCAGATATTTTCCTGAGATACATTTCTTACACATGTCTCATTTAGACTAAATCCAACAGTGTCCAAAAGTGTGCAGTGAAATGGTAAAAGTCTGCAAATAAATTTCAGAAATGTCGATAAGAACTTAAACTAATGCAAACTAAACTAATATCCCAATGTGCCGGTGAAAACCCAGCTAAAGTCATTTATTGTGATTTACTGTTTTCCACATAAAATTATTTTACATATAATCATAGCCATGGAGTAAAGCCATGTCAAAGATATAAATCATAGTAATTTTAAAGCTTGAAATTAAACTATGATACTCCTAAATTAAAACAGCCCGATCTCATGAAATGCGTATAAATAACACGCTAGGTGCAAACTCGTAAAATAAGTAAGCCAAATTGCAATTTTACGTGTATATATACGGCAATGTTTGCGTGCATATGATACGCCAATTTTAGCGTGCATGCATATTTGTCTTATTAACCTGTCCCCTAACCCAAAACCTAAACCTAACGTTGTTACTTGAAATTTAGTGTTTCCTTTTTATGTATGTTTCAAAATGGCGGCTCTTCGCCGAGGGCATATCATTTACATGCAAAGATTGACGTAGATATACACATAAAATTGCAATTTGTCAGACTTATTTTACGGTTTTGCACCTTCAGGTTATTTATAGGCATTTCATAAGATCGGGTTTATTAAAAATATGACTATTATTTATATTATTATTATTATTATATTATTTATTAAAAATCTTTTTTATCTTTAAATTATAAAAAAATGTTTGTTCATCGACTTTCTCTATAACTCTTAACAAATTACATTCATTTGTCATTTGTACTTTTGTCAAGTTAGAGTGTTTATAGATTATAAGTGAATCATATTAATCATGTCAATCTTAACGCAGGTTTAATGATTTATTGGCAGTCAGCATGACTTTAACAGCAGTGTTTGTGTTTGGCAGTGGAATGAGCGAGTCTGGCAACGCTGCCTTCTGATCAATGTTCTTCAGAGCATTTATTTGAGAACAGAGCCATTACGGTGCCCAGCGCTGCGGGATATAGATTATTCCAACAAGCACGCTAAGATAACACTCTTACAAATGTGATTGCTGAACTGTGCAACTTCAAATTGGCCCTTTCCTGTTCGAGAAAACGAATACTTTGAAAAGTTTAAATGCATAATAGTCTGTGATTCTTCACAGGTCGCCTCACAGGAGCACGGCCCTTTGGCCTCCTTTGAGGTGCAGCTAGTCCGACCCAGCCTTTAACAATTAGTCATGACAGGAACCATTTCACATTGACAGAAAGCTTGCCTCTCTTTTAGTGTGTGTTGATAATGCACTACTGGAAGTGTGCAGGAACCTACACAGGTGAATCACACCCAGAAATCATTCGATTTATGTTGTTGCCAGCATGCTGTATTTTACATTATGTTCTAATCATATTTACAATGATAAATCACTGTGTAAATCAAGTAAAATATTTGAGATACTTGAGAGATGACGCATAAGTAGAGCTGTCAAATCGATTAATCGCGATTAATCGGTTCCAAAATAAATGTGTTTATAGAATATGCGCGTGCATATTTCATAAATACGATAAATCGACAGCACTGATAGGAATGTAAAAGCCTTCAGATGAAATGGTATTTCTGATGCGCACCCATTTCTTGCTAGATCAAATTTTATGTACTTGTCATCAATACAGTCATCTTTTTTTTTTGAACCGATTATAATCTTACAAATAAATATTTTCTTACAGTTAGTATTGCTAATATATATCTACTGTGTACATCCCAATATATATATATTTTTCACTACTATCATAATAATAAACTAAACCAAAATATTACTATTGTTATTAATATTCGGTTTCTGTAAAGCTGCTTTGCAACAATGCAAATTTGTCAAAAGCCTATAGATTCTATAGATGTAAATGAATAAACCAAATATATAATTATATATCTGTTGTTTTCCCTTGACATTTATTAAATGAACTGTGCACTGAATATTTCTTATACATGCAGTGATGGCCTTTAGGGCAGCGGTCACCCCGTTCTCCTCTGAGGAGCTCCTTCATTTACCCAGCAGCGCTGTGGCCTAAATGAGAGCCACATGTACGCCTGCTACCGTGGATCACAAATGAAGTGCTCTTCCGGTGGGCGACCTCTGACCTCGCCAGACGCTCCTTCGGGCAGCGTGAGAAGCCCGGCAGGTCTCGTTGGCCTGTTCCCACTCAGCATCTGGGCCTTCACCCTAGACCTGTTACTCATACCTCAACACATTCATGCGCACGTGTAGACAAACTCACTCATACGCACCGCAGTCCCACCATACACACTCCAGATCTTTCTTCTGCTCATGACAGCAGCGAGAACATTAGCTCCTGATCTCAGAGCGGTGTGACATCCAGCAGACATACAGCTGTGACACAACTTACAGCCGTCACTTTCACACGTGTGTCTCACACTTCTTACCCTCTAGATCTTTCCCACACACTTCACTTTTCACACTTCTATGTAAACAGCCCTACATGCAGCAGTACTTTTCGTTTTTTTAGACGTTTGGTGATTTTACTTTTTGAACAATGAATAGTTGAGTAGAGATAGCATACAGATAGTAAAAGGACATATGACGGCATAGTTCACCCAAAAATGAAAATGATTTGATCCTTTACTCATCCTTGAGTCATTGCAAACCTGTTTGACTTTCTTTCTTGTGCAGAACACAAAAAAGATATTTTGAACTATACGTTTGTAACCGAACAACATTGGACCCCATTGAATTCCATTGTATGGACACAAAACCACTGAGACATTTCTCAAAACATCTTCTTTTGTGCCCCCAGAAGAAAGATCAACATGAAGATGAATAAATATTGACAGATTTTTATTTTTGGGTGAACTATCTCTTTAAGTCTACTAAAGACTGTCTTTCTTCCAAGGGCACATCTTGGTTTTCCTCAGGTTGTAATGTACACTCAAGGATATTGCCTATTTGCAAAAACCTGTCCAGTCAACGTCCCATTTCATTACAAAACCTATCAACACATGATGTTCCTCAAATCATTTCACGGAGTCTAACATTTTCCTTTCTTTTCTATTCGGTCTTTGGTCATTTCAAAGAGCACATGCGGAAGATAGTGGCACGGATGTTTTAGTCTGTCTGCAATAGTTTCCTCCCCTGGGCTGAGGCTTGATATATCGCTTCCCTCTCCACACCGCTGGCCAAGAGGAAAGCCAACAGACACACACTTGTACGCACTTCCACAGACACGTGAAATAAGCCGTAACTACATGATCAGATAATGGAGGTGGTTTTAACTGCAAAGATCTTTCTTTGAATGAATAAGCAGCTGTCAGGATTTAACTATTAAGAGCGGCGTCTTATAAATCTCTGATGAGAAGTTGTTCACAGCAGAAAGGAGCATTGAGAAGATTGTTTGATTTGAACCAGAGGGATGTCCTCAATCAGATCTTAAGTGAAGCGTGAGGGTTATAGAGGATTCCCTGCCAGCACATTTATGTTTCATGCATAAAAGAGCCCCTGATTGAACATCTTTTCTTATTTAGTGATGTACTTTTTCTTTTGTTTCTTTTCTTTTGTTGCAGCAAATATACTAAAGTTCTCCTACTGAAATATTAAGTTATTTGATGGTTTGTCATCATTAAACAAGATTTTATAGGGTCCAGAAACAGTTTTGTAGGTGTGTCTTTCGTGTGTTTGCCAACTGATATCTTCAAGCCTTGTCATAATAAAATTTACCATTGGATCACAAAGATAATTGAATAAATTGAATATTATTGACAATTATTATTAACATTGATCAAATCCCATTTAGGCCATTCTAAAAGCAAACATACAGTCCTCGTGGATTTTATTATGGCATGGGGTTATGTTTTTCTTAATCAGTAATGTTGACTGGTTCTTTCTTTATTCTTTACCCATTTCTCTCACCCCTTTTTTCAGGGTCCACCTGGACGAGCTGGCTTTCCGGTAACTGTCTCACTGTCTTATATTCTGTTGTCTGTCTGTCTGTCTATTGTTGGTTTTCTACATAAAACAAGCTAAAAGCATGCATTAGAACAGTAATACCTATTTTTAATAGGGGACTGTGTTTATACAATCAGTTCAAGTAAAGAGAATATATTTATGTGGTTCTTTAACTTTAAGTTCATTTTTACTTCAGTTGTGTCTATATAGCGTGGGGTTCAATGATCAGAGAAAATATTAGATTTTAAAGTTTTGTAACTTTTTTGGTTAAAAATGAACACAAAAACAGTTGCGCTATATCATTAATGTATGAAATGTCAATCTAATTTAACAGGAACTAGTCATTTTTTATGATGTGGCTAATTCATATGAATTTTTATGTTTTAGATTTGCTTTCGCGCCAGTTACATTAGGTTTGGAGGAGGAGTTAGGGGTGGAGCTTCAGCATTGAATTCTTCTAATAATCGTACATTTTTGTACGATTCACATCGTATGAATTTATACGCATTTCTCGCCTCGTAAAATAGTTACGATTACCATGAGTTCAGAATTGATTTCAACCCATGAAAGTACTGTAAACCTGCAAACTGAGATGGTGATATAAAAGCATAAGTTGTAGATTGCAGGTTTCTGAGAATATTTTAATTCATTTCTTTTTATGCCATTAATAAAATATAAAAAGTAAATTTCTTTTTAAAAAAGATTTCTGTTTTCAATCGACATGATACTTTCATTAACATGCTTAAATCATGCCAGAATTACATGAATCATCAAATGTTTTGCCAACTTTAAAAAAAGAGGAGTACATTTTCAGTTATATTGTTAAAATTTGTAGTAAAAACCTTGAAAATGAAATTGGGAATTGACTTTAATCTAATGCTCTCAGACCTTTGGACCTCACTGAAACAGATAAGCTAAGCTAGGCTTAGTGTAAATGGAGAAGTCTCTAGATACTGCAAATTAGCACATTGTATATATCATATGATTGTATTCTCTCAGGCTCTTTGGCGTCTGTCTGAATCCACTCTTCTGAATTTCTGTTGTAATTCTAAAATTACTCACCAAAAATCAAACACATCTGTTTTTTATTACGGCATGTTAGAAGAAGCCCATCTTATATGTGAACTTTGCTCCTGCCTGCCAATTATAACCTGCAAACTCCCATCACTCATGACAGCTGTCCTTGTGAAACTTTGCCATAAAATCCAAAAAGATGGAGGAACGGAAGAAACAGCTCGTTTTTAGCTCTTTTTTTCCCTTTAAATTGTTGACAGGTTTGGTCGGGGTGTGGATATGATCCCTGCCAAAGTTTATGATTGATTTCCTTGTCAGGAAATGAAATGTTGTATTTTGTTAGGATGTAAGAGCATGGGGTGGGTGGCAAGTGTGTGTCCTAAAGATTATGTCTTCCAAAAATATTGACATTGGCGTACACATTCTATTTAAACTATTAAGGGCTACATGTGGTTTGTACAGTATGTTTAGACTCTCACACATTTATATATGAATAATACTCTGAAGTGCAGATGATTTTTTCACTCTTATTCTATAAATTCTTCAAATTGGTTTAGAGACATGCTTGTTCTGCCCCCATTAAATAACCCCACTGAAATCTGGCAGTTGGCAAATTATTTATTGAATAAATTATTAACTACTGTGAAATTAAGAGACTTGATATTTCCGTTTTATTTCTAATAATCCAGTGAAATCTTCAATTGGCTGACTGATCTGTAAAATTGCACTAAACTTTCATTTTACAGAGTTTACCGCCCCTGTTAAAACACAGCAGAGAATATCTAATCCTTGACTTTAGAGACGTATAAATACTTTGCACCTGACTATTGGACACATTTTTGTGATGGAATCTATGTATCCGATATGAGTGTATAACAGACGGGTGGAGAAAATGTGTTTTCTTCACACCCTTCGGAGCAAGAGAAAATATATTCCATTCCAGCATTTATTTAAAGGAATAGTATAAAGGATTAGCTATTTTTTTCTACGGAACACATAGGAAATTAAATATTAGGTTATAAATGCCAGTGATATTTCAAAGATTCAGACTACATAAAGTTCAAAATTCAACAAATATTTTTTTTAATTATGAGTTGTATATTTTGGTGAACTGTTTCCTTTTTTATTCAATTATTAATGTGGATATTTGTGGACATCTAGTCCTGTCTAGATGTGGGCATCGTTTTAGTCATTCTAAACACGGAACATATTTATCAGCCATACTCGAAGTAAAAGTACATTATACTCTATAGGCCATATTAAGAATTTAACTGTATTAAGCAGTACTCCATTTGTCTTAGATCAGCACCTTGGACAGGGCGTTCTCTTGGGACAAAAGTACAAATCAAATTCACACTTCTAATATAGCATCTTTTGTCTTAACATACTGTAGCCAATCACATTAAACTCTTAAAATCTGGACACTTCCTAGGATACCTATGCACTTGCGAGTCAACGGTGAGCACGTACAGTGAGTTAGCAAATGTTTCTTTGGCTTCTGAGTTATGGTGGGTATTGCCGGCCAGCTCCGTCACCCACCTTCTCTTTTCCATTACGTGTTATTTGAGTGAGTCGTCAGCAAGCTGTCAACACCCGCAGCCCCTGTAGTACACTGACCTGCCACGTAAGGAATGCAAATAAAAACAGCTGTAGGAACGGATGACTTTGCATAATAAGTCACTTCAACATGGCATGAGTTTATAGTTGTATAGTTGTTTAGAGCCTTTGTTAGGGAACGCTCATTGAATAGACCAGGACAATAAATGGGGAATTTGTATGACAGATGATAATATCAAAATCTAAGATCCTGTTCACATTTACCATATGTTTTTGGGAGTTTCCTCATTACTGAGAGAGTGCCGTAGGTGGGGTGTTCAAGTGGGGATATGATAGCCGATTATGACAGGATATAATTTATAATTGTCCAACATGACCGTCCACTCCCAGACCGCTGTCTTATTCAGTTACTTCATCTTTTGTGATCAGCAATCTTGTTCCACACAAATGGAGCTGGAAAAAGCTGACCTGCGTTAACCTCATGCATTCAGTAGAATTATATAATCGCTATTGAAGCTTGCTGCTTGACCACCTTCTCTGCGCTTTATCCTTAAAGCCTTGCTTAGTTGATCTGTAGCCTTTGAAGCCGAGGCAGTCTTTGGCATGCTTGCATCTTTAGAGTTCATTAGTAAATGTTTAGGAATAAAGAGCGATTTTTCACTTACTGGTGAGCTTAACTTTACTAACTTTTATGTAAAGTAATATCAACACATAGTTGAAAAGTAAGTGCATTGGGGCACACTTGAACAGCTAGTGAAGTTAAGCTTATGGTAGTGACTGTAAATTGCAGATATGCAGTCTGTCAGATTCAATGTTTCTGACTTACCTCTTGGTTTTGCATCAACCACTAGGGAGACAAAGGATCAATGGGCATTCCTGGACGAATGGTGAGTGAATTTGTACCAAGCCCAAGTAGTCTGTAGTATATAATTGTCTTTTTGAATTATTAGTTTTCAGTTCATTGTACTGTAAATGTATGGCAAGGTCACACTTTGGCACAGATTCATGCCAAACATATTAAAGTCACATTAAGTGAATAAGTATATCATATAAAATAATCAACATCAATAGATGTGTCATTTTTTAATTCATTTTGACTGTTTAAGCACTGACTTTCATCCAATTTATATTGTACCGTTTCTGCTTTTCGGCACAACTGTGAAATATAAACCAATAACTAAACGTGATACATCTTGGCCACCACTGTATAGAAAATAATTCCCACTTCATCACTGCCATAGCTGGTCAGAAAAATGTCTGCCTGTACAATCTCAAATATTTCATGGCCCCCCGGTTGCATGCGAATAATGTCTGATTTCTGGCTCCATTTAATGAGAAACACTTTCTAGTTATTACTCAAAGTGAATTTGTTTTGGCTGCTTAGTCATCTGAAAATGCTTTACTTGTTCACCTTTAAATAGAAAATAGACCGCAAGGAAGCGCTTTTTCTTATCGGTTACACACTGCATGCTGAGAAGCTAAAATGTGCAGCCAAACCAGAGGAAGAAATACTCTGGGTATATATCAAACAGCCACAGAGAGACAATACATGAACAAATACAAAATGAAAGAAACAGATTTGAAAACCTCAGACAATTCGCAGTCCTGTTGTAAGCTGTTGCACCTTCTTATTTACAATGTATTTGTGCATTTCGAGTATATATGATTTTCAGATTCATTGATGCGTTCCGAAAGAAATCAAGCTTAACCTAAATCCAGAGATATTGCTTCCTGTTTATCTAGAAATTATATAAATGTCCACTGAAGCAACCAAGCTACTCTTCTCCTTTTTTTTATCGAGAAGCTGATAAATCCTTATTGTCCTCAAAGGGGACATTCCAAACTCTTGACCCTTATATAGTTGCATACTCTAAACTCAATGCCTAATGCTTTCTCCTGAAAAAAAATCCCTCCCTAAATGCAGGTTAAACTCAAACTGTGAGCCCCACGCAGAGCATTCCATATTTCACCCGGCGTAAAGCTACATTGTGCTCCTTTAGATTCTCACAGGAAGTGTTTTTTCACCCGTCATGGCTTATCCTTCCCCCCTCAAACCTCCTCCACTGACTGGTCTGTCTGTGAGAAAAGTTAGCAGCCCCCTCATCTACTATCCATTACTCCCCACAGGACAACAATGTAACACTTCAGTGCTTCCGTGCCCCATGTAGCCTCCAATACCCCAGCTGACCTGCTGAAGAAAGTCATCTAAAATCAGCCTAAGATGTTGCCAAGTGTCTGTGTTTTTACTGACCAATTGGGTTACTTTTAAGCTTTTCTATGGCATAAAATTATGACAATATATTGCATAAGTTACATTTACTGAAAAAATTGTGTTGAAATATTTGACTAATATTACTCTACATTTGGGCTAGGGTAATTGATTTTATGTAGATCTGGCAACCCAGTTCTGCAGCTGGAACTTTTGTCTGTTGCACCTTACAACAGGCACATTTAAAATTGTTCACATCTTAATTGTTCAGACTGGGAAAAAAACTGCCTAACCAGTTAAACCAGATGAGGCCCACCTTAGCTAGGATGAGGATTTGACTTAAACAAGTCTGACTCATCTGGGAAGCCATCTAGTCCAGCCTAACCATCGAAACTCCTTAAACCAGTTAATCCAGCAAACTGTTTTAGCCTGGTTTGAGCTGGCCTTGTCATCAGGAACACCTCATCCCCCACCACACCTCTCAACAACATCCCCACATCACCGCTCCCCTACTTAAAATACTCTAAGACCCCAGTGTCTCCCATTCCCCAACCACCAAACACCGTCACAGGCTGCTGCATGACCGTGTCCTCTCTAGAACCTCTTTAACACTGGTTCCTCTCTGTCTCTCTCCTCCTCACTCTGCATGTGACTGTGTCTGCTGTGACTGACCAGGGCATAAAGGGAAACTCGGGGGAGAAGGTAAGTGCAGGACATCGGCCTGCATGTGCAGAACTGAGACTCTTTCTCATTGTGGGTGGCTCTGTTGATGTGGGTGGGGGGTGACCCGAGCCCATCGTACACTGTGAGCAGGTATCATGATTTATATCAGGAATGCTTTAGGATTTATTTCGAAAGGCATCAGGGTCACAGAAGACATTTCTCACAATGGTTAGGTTACCTGTGTTTATTCTCGGTGCGGTAGATCGCAATTTAATTTAAGACTCCCCACTTTAGACAGAAGATGTTTGGAATAGAGCAGCTTAAGAGACCCTACCATGTCTGGACTTATCTAAAGATTTCCAAAATTGTAATGAATATCGTTGCTGAGTGCTGAGCTCCTGTATGAATTTTGCTACATAAATTGTGTCTCTATTCGGTATGATTGAGGAGTATATATTGGATTCAGTACATTTAACTTCAAATCCTGTTGTGGCGTTTGTGGTTTAAGCTTTTTTTAACCAGTCCCACTTGGCAGCTGCCTTTAGTGTTTGTACAAGCCAGCAGTCCTGCGGGTTTCCTTCATTAAACTGGAATGATATGCACTGTCTAAGGGAAAACATGCAATGTGAGGAGAAATATGTTTCCCATCCTTCACCATAACAGAAACTAGTGAAACTTCCTGAGGATGCTTAGCCTTACGTGCCAACAAAACACTGCTGTTGAGGTTATGGAGAACTTGGAAGAGAAATAAATAGTGTGACCACCAGGTCGACACGGAGAGAACCAGACGATTTACGACCTTGGAACAAGCCACCCGTTCCCCATCCAGAATAATCAGTGGGTTTCCCTGATATTTCCCTAGACTAATTGTTACAGAGGTTTACTTTAAGTTGCTCTTTTAAAGTGCGATCATGTTTTGCCTTCCAGCTATGGGCGGTCATGACTGAACAACACATTTCGAGTGAGGAACTTCATTATATATGAAAACAACCCCCTCTGGATAAACAGGCGAGCTAGCCAGCAAACTTGCAGCTTTAACGTTCTTGAAATTCTGTTGGGTTTTTCAGTGGTTGCATTGGAAGCCATCAGGCAAGACGATGATTGATTGGTTGAACTCGCCAGGAACTGCTAGGTATTCTTTAAACAGAAGGATTACTTGCGGAGCGAAATTAAATCTGTTAAGATCGTATCTTTCAATAGTAAGTCAAATTCTTAAATATCACCCGATGTTTTTTAAGGGTTGAACTAGCTCCAGCTTTGCCCGATTATATTTGGACTCTTTGTCCGACACCCATTCCTAGCTGCCAAATGCTTGTAACGCAAGCCTTTTCAAAGGGATATCTCTAGATCCTCAGTTGTCCTGTTGCACAGATCTCTGCAAGATTCTGTGGGTAACCATAAACCTCAGGGACAAAGCTTATAGGAGTCCTTTCCTTTTCCATGTCTTATGTATCAGCCATATACAACACCTCTCCATGACTATAATAAATATTCCTCAACCTCCTGCTAAAGCAGGCATTCAAGCAGAGGAATTAAAGTTTGTCCACGGTTTGATGGATGGCTGGGTCATCAAAGATGTCTTCATGATAGAGTTTCACATGAGAGAGCTAATTAGGGAAAGTGCTGGAAACCTGAGAACTTTTCCTGAGTGTTGCGGGATTGTGGATGCTTGCTACAGCGCTACAGACAGGCCAACACAGTGCAAATCACCTAGTTTGCACCAGATAACCAGCCCGCTGGGCCATTTGCTGTTTCCTCAGCAGTGATCCTTGACCCTCTCGCCGTGCTGTCAAGGCAAAAACTATGACCTTGAAATGATAACCAAACGTCGGTCTGCTGACATTTTACTTGTAGAACCCAAAACACAGCGTACGCCTCGGAGGCACATGCAGATCCTTCTAGACTGTTTCTTTAAAGGTCTCTCTGTGAGGTGGATTAGAAAGAGTTATGTTAAACAGATGTTACATATTTCTTTCGCTTTTTGTATAAATTATTTTTTGGTGCATTTGTACTAGGTGAAGTATAGCATGGATATCAGTCTCTTCTGTCAGTTCTTCTTCTCACTATCTTTCTACCTCTCTGTCTGTCCCTAGGGAGCACCAGGGGAGCCGGGTCTGTCTATCATTGGCCCACGAGGACCTCCTGTAAGTGTTTGCTCTGTCACTAATAAAAAACTCTTCATCATCTCCTCCTGCTAATCTCACATCTCCAGAGTAGAAACGTGCAGATGTTGCATTTGAATCCTTAAGAAATGCGAATCCTTCTTGGCAAGGGGGTCATCTATTGTGTTTCTGCATTCTCAGACCACCCCGAAGTGAACTTGATAAATATACGGTCTAAGAAAGATAAGGCAGGATCAGTGTCTTTCAACATCCTACTGTATATGGAGCAAATCCAATGAATCTCAGCCAATCGAGATCACGAACGCATTCCTGCAGCACCTTGTATGGAAGCATTTACGCTTCATCGCAACATAGACGGGCTGTGACTCCCATGTAATGACGGCCATTTGGAATCTCATCTTCATTAGAAGCAAGGAATGAAAACATCCCAGCCCTTGTCATTATAATCCAGACGTTACAGGTTTTACTGTAATAAATAAGTGTAAATAAGTGGTCTGCCATCAGATTAATGGGGCTTGTCCCAATCTGGCACCCTCTCCCTTTACACACATTCCAGTCAGCGAGACAAAAGCTTAATGTTACATCATCACAAGCACAATTTCCTTTCTGATTCATGCCGTGCAGAGCTTTGGCCCTGCGGTTTCTCCATTTGTATGAGCATACTTTTGGCTGCCGGGCGGCAGAGACCTCATGGCAAGTCTGTCCGGCAGACATCTGTTTATCCGATTTACTAATTACATACTTCTTTATACCTCTGACCCATCACCTCTAATAAGGCTTGAAAAGTGGACATCAGACAAAAAGTGCTGTAGACAGGAGCTAGAGTCATTCAAGGATGAATATCTTCAGCAGGTAAATTGGCTGCATAGGATTTGTCCTCATATTTGAAGAGGTCACAGAGGTTGATTAGAGGGAGAGATTTGGAAAAAAAATGACTTTAGCCAGGAAGGTGTATCTGACTGGGTGGCAACAACATTTTTCTCACACTCAAGTGGGGCGATAGTGTTTGTTAAGTCGTAAAGATGATGAGTTGTCATTACATATACAGTAATCATTTTTACAGCAGTAGCTTTATTATCGAGAAACCTACCTATAGCATGCCAGCAGGTGCTTTGTATAAACTTTTTGGCTTTTTATTTTATTTAGATGACAGTAGAGGTAGACAGGAAAAAATTAGGAATAACAAATAGGGTAAGGACACGGCCCAGGATAGATTCAAGTTTTGTTTTTAGTTTTATTGTACTTAATATTTTTAGGTTTTCATGTAGATTTTAGTTTAATTTCTAGTAAATTTTGTTATGCGCTTTTGATGTTGTTTTTGTTTATTTTGTATATAATTTAAATATATTTTTGTTTCACTTTTAGTTTTTTTAGTTATATTTTAGGGGCGTTTTCACCTTTATTGGGACAGGACAGGACAGGACAGAGCTGACAGGAAAGCATTGGGCAGAGATGGGGGAGCGGGTTTGGTAAATAACTTGGTCGCCGTGGGGTTTTCGGCGCTGACAGTTTTAGTTGAGTTTTTATTTGTTTCCAGTTAACAATTGTAGTAGCAGAAACTAATTTCGGTTTATTGCTGAGGTAACATTTCTAGTTTTTGTTTAGTTGTAGTTTATATTTGTTTTCGTTAAGTTAAGTTTTTCAAATAATAATTACTATAATGTAATTGTTAATCTAATGTAATAGATTAATAGTAATTGTATGTTATTTGTATTGTAGTTTTAGTAAATAATCTGGGAGCTAACCGCTCTTTACGTCACATGCCAGTGTGCTACCTAACTCCATTTTTAGATTTCGGCACTCAATCTTCTCTTAGGTTGTGAAGTGTCATTGGTTGTTTTATTCTTGGTTTTATTAACATGGACTTTGAAAGATTGTGTCTGTCCTCAAAGCGGCTGAATAGTTTGTTCTGTAATCTGCTTTTCATTCTGAGATTGGAGCACAATCATTAAATCGCTCCAAAAATAACATCATTTCTTGCCTAATTTGTTGCTTGGAGAAACATGTCAGCTTCATTCACTTTTTGGTCCTTCTTCGTAACTGTTTCGTAACATGAAAATGAGCATTGTCAGCACTGTTTTGAGTGATTCTAGAGGGCATTTGCCACTACTTCTGTTATTACAGACCTCAGCTTTGGGTTCCCAAGGAAGAGAAAATCAGCCATGTTCCAATAACTACCTGAGACCCAGACATACAATCCCCTTCATTAGCTTCGTTCACCTCTTCCTTGTAATTTTCTCTCAGGTCGCTCTACACAGCCCCTTTTTTGCCAGGCGTATTGAATAGCTTCCTCTTTTCCCAAGGGTTCCAAAAGGTTTTTTCAGGAAAGCAAACTTGCTATTGTTCCCAGGAGAATGTAGCACTAATCATTACTGACATTCGCTTATTTCAATTGTAAGCCTTGTCTCATTGGCTTTCATATTATATAAAGACCGCTAGTTAATTTTTGTGTTGAATTTCGTGTTTTAGAGCTTTAAGAGACAAAGTGCTTCCAACAGAGCAGGAAGGCTCTTGTCCTTCAAACTCAATTATGACTCACACGACTATGTTTCAATGGGGAAACAAGTCAGCGTCCCTCAACACAGACCTCCATTCAACACGCTAACATAATCCTGATGTTTTTTGTGTAGAAAATAACTCTTCTTTTTCTATCCTCTTCCCTCAGGGACAGCCTGGTACTAGAGGATTTCCAGGTTTTCCGGTAAGCGTCTTTTGTCTAAAGCCAGTTGTATTTGCCTAGCTTTTTATTTAATGGACGCTTATAATTGTGGCTTATAGAACGTACAGTACACTAGACACATTCATGAAGTGTTTAGTCAATGGATAACGTGAGAATGTATAGGCAGTTTAAGGTGTATATATATGGCCCAGGGCTCTTTCTGACTGTGTACTTGCTCTGGTCTTAAAGACTCTTTTCAGGTATTTATTACTTTCTCTGATCAGTGATTTGAGTTGGAATAGAGTAAATTCACTGTTTCTGTAATGTGTTGGTCTTTAACACTTGACCCGTGCCTCGGCTTGACCCTTAAGGAAGTGCTTTTTTCCATAAACATATATCAGAGAGCTAGTCTAGACAGGAGGAGAATTGGAGCTGCTTTGTGCCTTCAGAATTTCATCTTTCTCCTGCTTTCTTTCAGGGTCCCATTGGCTTAGACGGGAAACCTGTGAGTTTTGCTTGATTCTTTGCAAATGTTTGAATAATTGATACAGGTTTGGAACCTCTGAACTAAAGCACCAAAATACTTGGCAGTAATTGATGGTCATTACGGCAATGATGAGGATAATTTTGCTAATAATGATTATGGCAATTATTGAAAGAAAATCACTATTATGAACATCATGACAGATGAAATCAGTGATCATATGTGTATAAAGAATTACACATTTATTATGTCATTTGTGCTACCTAAAAATGTTTACACAGATACTTTGGCAAAAATGTTTTTTTCCAACCCTAAACAGGGACAGAATGGTCCAAAAGGAGATATGGTAAGTTTCTTTTTTTAAAATCTCTTTTAGATGTGCAATCCAAAAGTCATAACATCACTTATTCTATTAATGTGATGCTATCGAAACACATTTCAGCCAGTATTAAAATCCAATTTTAAATACTAGACGGGCAACATAATGAGGCCTGTCGTGTTCTCTCTGCCCAGTGAAATATTAGTAGACTAAACTCAACAATATTCACCCTAAAAGAGTTGTCATGAAGAGAAAACGGTGAAACAGATCATAAAGAGAAATTTGTCAGTGTCCATGAAACTCACCAGTAGAGCTATTTGTTTTCGAGATGGCTTGTTTCAGTGATGTTTATCTAGGCGGTTAGCGTGGCCATATAAATTCACAAGAACAACACTCATAGTTTGATTTATGTTCAGAGCGGCTGAACTGCCTGCGTGTGTAAGTGTGTGTGATGAGACCGCTTACCCGTGTTTCGTTCAGGGGGTTGTCGAAAGGGACTTCCAGCAACATCTATAAGTTCAGCCGCCTGGGGTGTTAAAACAAGGACATTGGGTCGGCTGTCCATTTTAACTGTGATATGAAATGTTTTCCAGAGACTGCTCCGATATTGATGAAAGGCAATGGGCAGATACACACAAGCTGTACCCTTTAAAACGCTCTTTATGAAATATAGTGCCGGCTTTATCTTCATTCTTTCATGGCATTGTGAGAAACGGCAAGCTTACAAGGCTATAAAAGAAAAGTACTCATCAAAATAACACCTCTGTAAGACAATATCAGATCTGAACGCCTCCAGCAAAGCTTTGAACCTTATGCTGGACCTTCGATCTTGTGTTTTATTGATAGGTTTCTTCTTGGATTCGTAATATTTCACATATGTATGACTTTGTTCTTATTTGAGAGCTTTTTAGTTTTTGTCAATACATTGAACATACTGCATCTTTTGTGCGATTTTGTTTGTTATGACGCAGACGTTTGCCATTGTTTTTTGTAAACAGGAAAAGTTAATCATGAAAAACTATGTAACACTTCCATATACAATTTTTTATTTTCCCAGGGTGCGCGTGGTCTTAAAGGAGTTCCAGTAAGGATTTTGCTACAAAATACATTTGATATGTTCTTTATTCCATATTCAAATTGTACCGAATGACACTAATTGCTTATATTATCATTTTTTTAGGGTGAACCTGGTCCAAAAGGAGAGAAGGTAAGATTGCTACAGAAAAGTTTACAAATAAAAGTTACTGTTTTATACTGTAAATGTGTTTAGTGATATGATAAATTATTATGTTTTTTTTCCTATAGGGTGTTTGTGGTGACTATACTCACAGGGTAAGTCAAAGTCCATTAAACTTCATTAAAAGACCACTGTATGAATCATTGTATTGTTAAAAATAAGCTACCAAGTGTGATGCAAAGGCTATTTGGTGTTGTGTATTCAACAAAACCACAAGCATATGTTTTCATTTCGGTTTTCGTGATGTTCTTCTGTTTGTCTGAGTGATTTGTCTTGTTTACCTCTAAAAAGACATGAACAACATGTCTGCCCGGAGACATTAAAGTAGGGGAAAATAGACTGACAGCTTGGTGCTGTCTCAGTTAGGTAGCACATGAAACAACATGCCAAGACGGGGCCTCAAAGTAGATCAGCGCTCTCTCTCGGGGATATCACGGTTTTATGTAAACAAGGCAATTTTACCAAAAGCCTGCTGAATAAGATTTGATAGGGCTTTTTGTAAGAGATTGCCAAGTGTTTTATGTGGTTATAGGGTTATGATAACTTAAGACAGGATAATAATATAATATATTATAATTTAAGTAATTTTGCCTTTTTGAAGCTATTTTATCAATTATATTATCTAAAAAATGGCACGCAATATAAAACAAGGAAAATAGGCTTTGCGGTAGAATCTGATCATTTATTAAAAAAATGACATCATTCAGTAGTCACGTTTCTAGGTTATTGACCTATATTTTATTGTAAGTGTGTACAGTAAATGATTCATCATCTTTAATATATTGTATCAAAACAAAGCTGTTTGTCATGCATGTCAGCCAGGCCACATGGGAGGCAGTGGGCTATTTAGAAAGCAGAACATAAAGGTGGTCTTTTGGGTGGGATATAAGGGTGGTCTTTTGTACTAGAATACATGCATTTAGGGTTGAACCCAAAGGTCGCCGTGCACTAGACGAAAAGGAAACACCCTGGAGTGGTGGAGCTCAAATGGATTGCTTCTGTGTGTGTGCAAACTGTGCATGTGTTTATGTATCCGTACCTACATATCCATGTATTTGTATGTTGGGTGGATTTAAGCAGGGACTCCAACTGAAAACACTGGCAGCTTTGCGCTCCAGTCAGACTCTGATGTTGAAGGTTTGTGGGCTGCTCGCTCATCCCATTATATGTGTGTCACAGTCCTGCTGCAAAGAGAGATATAGCTGAGAACTTTAGATTATCCGTGTGGGATGTCCAGAGAGGTGCCTGATAGAAAACAGTATGGGAATTTATATTGGCACATGTATGTGCAGCCTTTTCTTGCTTTCTCTTTGGCTCTCTGAGGGAACTTTTAATGGTTGTGGTATATCATTTTAAGGTACGCTATGCAACTGTAAATTTATCTGAAATTACAAATGATGTAAAAAAAGTTTCTGGGAAATGTGCAATACATAAATACAGTAAATCTTTTACATTTTGATTGTCCTGGATATACGTAGAGTACTTTTTATTCTTGGGTTGTTGAAAAACACCTACTGTTGGGAAAGATTTGGGAAAACTTGCCTTCTCTTTTTGTTTGTATTTTCCTCTCCACTGACAGGATGCAAAAAAGGATTTTATAACTTTTAAAGTTTTTGTCTTGTTTTCCAGTACAATTGTTAACAACAAGAAAACAAGCACATTTTAATTTAAATCTTAATTCAAGTTTATTTTCTTGTTTTTAAGGTGCTGTGTGTAATATTTATCTTGTCTTTAGAGGTGTATAAAGACCTTACATAATGAAGCGTTATGTTTTTATTACCTTAAAATGAACTGGTGAGGGGTTAGCAGTGGAGTGAGACGGTTCCAATTTACAACCTCACCACTAGATGCTGCTAAAATCTCCACATTGCTCCTTTAAATCGAGGTTATTTATCTTACCCCAGAGGTAGATATTTAATTACCTCATAACCTCATTTAATATTAATAATGTCTTATGCATTTAACTTCAAGTAAGTGTATCTTGATTTAAGAATTTGTAGACTGTATTTGTACTGGTAAACAAGACATCAAAAAATGAAAAACTGTGTATAAAATTAGAACATTTGCAAAAACTAAATATTTTAAATCCAATAAACAGAGATATGAAATACAGGCATATCCCAGAAAGAACGCAAGCGTTTTTGTTATATACCAGTAAGTAGTGGTAAAGCTATATGGGGTCAATAACTCTTCAATTTGTACTTTGCAATGCTGCTGATTTTAACAGAAACGCCGTATTGTCAACACCTGTGTTGGAGGACATGCCAGAGTAAGTGTGTTGTGAAACTCTCTTTGTGGCAAGACTGAATCCAGCCTGATCTATACAGCATTGTTGCAGACTCTGAGTGCCATCACAGTGGAGTTTACTACCCATAACACTTATATAACAGTATAATCACATTTTGTGTAAGTATAATCACAGATACTTATTAAGTCATTTCATTTTCAAGTAATAAAACACACACACACACACACACACACACACACACACACACACACACACACACACACACACACACACACATCACTCCACTGTAATGAACCCTTGACTCTGTTAAGCGATGCTAACTCCTTCTGGTTCTTTGTTTCCCTCCTACTCGCTCCTACGATCTCCTTGCCTTGATTTTACTTATTTTTCTGTCTTTCCCCTCCTTTCCTTTCCTCTGGCTTGTTTCCTTCCTTTGGCCTCCTGGTGAACTTGTTGGCCTGGTTTTGTGCATCGTTGCCCACCTGTGCTTGTGACCTCAGCAGATGTTGCCCATCACCGTTCGCAACATGCCCTCAATAAGCCCTCTAATCCTAAAGCGCCTCAAGGTACATCTCTCTCTGCCATCCTCCGCACCCTTTCCCTATGGATGCCAACCTACGTCAACCAACCGCTAGCTGGGCCTGACCCATTGGTAAACCTCTGTGGCGCCACTGTGTTCGAACTGAAAATTCAAGACTGTTAACAATTACGCAGCTTTTCTGAGGCTCAATATAGTCGGGTTTAATATCAAAGCCTCAGCAATAGTTCCATTATGGTAGCAGTCAAGAATTATAGTCCACTTCTTTCCTGAAATAATGTCACGATCATGAAATTTATAGGCGCATAAAGCTTTACCTCACAGGAAGAACTTCTGTCAGCCTGTCTCTGGCTTTTCAGACATTGTCCAGCTGTTATAACTGGACAATATTTCAATAAAAACTCTTAATATATAATGGATTGTCCTTATATGTGCAGTCCTGTGGTAAAGGGATCGTACAGGTATCACGCAGAGAATTTATGAGGCCTGGGATCAAATGATAAAAGTGGGGAACAATGATAATGTATAGCAAAAATCGAAGTACTTTTTATTACATTCATTTCCTTTTACAGTATTAGCCTTTTGATAATGTCGCCTTTTCCTGTTGTAATACGAACCGCTTCTAAACATGAGAGAAAACTCATCAGTCCATTTCATGGGGTCTTTAAAAGCTCAAATTTTACATTTTATAACCTCCATCAGTCTACGATGACTCATGAAAGCTAAGCACAGACACCAGAGCTGCGGCCATATTGAAAAAGCAAACGGTAGTAAAAATCTGATTGTATAATCCTCACATTGACAGTCTTATAAACATAACAAAAGTCCAAGAGAGCTTATTTGGCAGTGAAGTTGACACTTATTAAATAAAGATATCAAACGTTCTGTTTTAAAGATATTCATGTCCACCGTCTCGACTACCCACTACAGAAAGTGTCCCTGGCACAGGTTGACCTCGGTTGGCATCCATCCTCCATCTTATTTCCACAGGTGCACAGTCTGTGTGTGCCACTTCAGAGTACCATGTTTGGAGACTATGGTATATACTGTGGAAGACCACAGGGTTGGGAAATAAACTTCTGCAGGTTGGGTCTTCGCATTGGATAGGGATCATGGAATATATCTATTTAATGGATCTACATCTGGCCTCGTAAATCAAGCCCTGTCAGGGAATAAATGGATAAAATATGATTCTGAAACCGATGTTTGGATTTCTTTGTGTTTTAGACTTGAACAGAGACAACGATATAACAGGGCTTCATCCGTATCTGCGGTATTTGTATTTAGTCTGCCATTTCCATAGTTGATAGAATATAGGAAGTCTTAATTTTCTAAAACAAACATTATTTTAACCAACACTGAATCCTCGGCATCAAGACTAAGCCTCTTTAATACAGAAAACAGACTTCAATTAACTACACAGCCAAAAGAAAAACTCAAACAGTCAGTCGTTGTCTTTCTGGTCTCCTCTGAGAAGTAGCGTGATATTGTCTTATTTCCTATTTTCGTTACCCTCTTGCTGTGTAAATATTAGACACTTTCCTGTACGTGATTTTGTTTAGTCTCCTTCTGTGTCTGGGATCGTCTCCTGGATTATAGTGAAAAGAGGCCAGATGGATCGTGTAGACCTTGGTAAAGAAGATCTGTAAGACCACATGAAGAATTCTGGGGTTTGTTCAGTTAAAGGCTTTAGTATATGGATAATGGGACACCAGAGAGGTTTTAATAGCACAGCACATTCAAGCCTATTGACTGCGGTGTATTAAACGTAAGAATCAAATGTAAATTAGAGATTATCCAAACATGGTACTCTCTAATGTAGAATAACCCAACCACTCATGTCATCCTGACTATCTCATTTTAACTCAACCTTCAGACTGCTGGTTCCTCTCAGCTTCAAGTCCATTTTTAAAATAGGATTACATATTAATATATTTTCTCTAGATATGGTCTTAAGTCATTTATTATTTTTGATTATAATGAAGTACTGGAGTTGAATCTGAGTGGACCCTACATCTGATTTTATGAATTGTACATATATCCAAATGAGCCCTTTATCACAGATGCTAACTCCCTGTCTCTCAGCAGGGCGAGCCCGGAGTACAGGGACCACCGGGGCCTCCAGGCCCCCCAGGAACTCCTGGACCTAGCGGCACTAGTGGGCCCCCCGTAAGTCATGATACCATAACCATTTCTTACGATACTATACCATCTGAAGTATCACCATACCAAGTAGTATCACAATGTTATTATTTACAAAATAAACCAACATTTCCTAAATACTACAGAAAGCATTTTTGATTTAATGTATTACAGTATTACAACACTTATTTAATGTACACACAATATTTTGTAGTGTTAATTATAGTAATTGGATAAATTCTAGCAAATGCTGTAGTATACTTTAATATTTAGTACGGTAAGACATTAGGAATTTTAGTAAAGTTTACTATAGTAAATTTTAAAGTGCACTAGAATGTTTTTCATGTGCAACATATTTCATTCATACAGCAATGTTTGAGATGCTTTTAAATGTGAAACTGAAACGGCCAGTAGGTGGCTGCAATTTTTCACAGTCAGTGAATCATTCAACCGATTCGTTCAAAACGGCTGATTTATTCAAAAAAGAAGCAAGTGTCTTATCTCGTCCGAGTCGTTCATATTTTAACTAGTTATTTGTGGTGTAGGGTAAACCTGGAGAACCCGGGAAACCTGGAAAGGACCCAAGGGTGAGTGTTTTTATCTTTACCTTTCACTCACTTCACACACACTTCACATGACTTGAAATAAAATCACAAGTTTGTGATGTTCCGTCTAACAATTCATGCTTCAAAATGAAAGTCTACAGTGTGACATTTTCTTTCTCTTTTATTTCTAGATGCTACCAGGGCTGAAGGTAAGCTTGAAAACCGCACGAGTGTCCAGCTGCACTGCAGTGATACAGTAGTATTTTCCACAGGCGAGTCGTAAACAGACTCGTATGAAGTTCACACACAGTTCAGCAGCCTGCAGGGTGGGTCTGCTCTGTTTTTGCCACTACAGAAAGGGTGGATACGCCATAATTGATTATCCATG
Organism: Oreonectes daqikongensis; assembly: GCA_026939265.1. Taxonomy (NCBI): domain Eukaryota; kingdom Metazoa; phylum Chordata; class Actinopteri; order Cypriniformes; family Nemacheilidae; genus Oreonectes; species Oreonectes daqikongensis. Next base: position 5,829,849 of record JAOTQM010000049.1, read on the forward strand.
TTGCCGTTGGATAAGTATGTATTTCCCCTGCTGCATTAGTTGCCACTGAGTTTACACTGGGGAACTTTAATTGAAGTCCATTAGGAAGCACCAATCCCATACAGAAGTACACGTCTCTATAAAGATGCTCTAAAAGTTTTGATAACTGTAACTAGAGGCTCACTCCCTTGGACATGAAGTACCTTATAAAGAACTTTTCTTTCTTATTGGCACTTATAAGAGTTAGTAGCCCTTGTGGTCTCTTTGTAAAAATAAAAACACTTCTTGATAAAAGCATTTACAGTCCAACCAAAGATCCAACTTCAATGTTTTCGTGGTATTTTGACTCTTTCTCATTTATTTCCATTTAATAGGGTGAGCCTGGTGTACCTGGACAAAAGGTGAGTGTATTGAAGTTTATAACTAGATAAATACTTTTACGGTATAATAATGCAGTCTTGATTTTGCTAAAATGTGTTATTTGAGTACATTATCAATTGCACATTTCAAAAGGGAAACATTTTAGTATTAGACATTTAGTACTACTGATCGCTTTAAAAGGCATTAGAGCTTCATCTTCACTTGGTTCTGGAAAACATGAGGAGCTGATCCATTTGCTCAGACACACCTTTAGGAATAAAACAGAAACTTAAGGGAGTGACACGTCACTTATAATTCAGCAGAGGGATTGATCATTACTGAATGTGAGGATAGTCAAACGTCATGTTAGATGAGGAATTATAATCTGGAGAAAGAAACCTGGCTCATCACTTTAGGGAGTTGGATAGGACGTAGGATGTAGAAGTCATTGTAGAGGACTGCAAAAATACAGAGGATTAGAGAAAGTACAAATCATTAGAAATTCTTCCTGCTTCCTTTAGATTTGTTTTCAAGTCTTTTTTCGTCTTATTTCTGGGGTTGGATACATTAAGATTTTTACTCAGTTTATTATATAGTTAATAGTCAAAATTTGTTTCTTTTGTCATAAAGTTTAAATAAAAAACATTATATACTATTTGGTTTTTGAATTGTAATGTAATATACTACAATTAGTTAAAGAGTACTTTTTCGTAACCCATCTGCATTTTTTATTTCATAAAACAAAATATCTTAGGTCACTTTTTCAATTTTGAGATATTTTTACTAGAAGAAAAGACAAAAATGCTATTTTGCAGTGTAAACCTACATTCGGTGGCTCATCGTTCTTTATTGTTTTCTCTTTATCTCACAGGGTGATCGTGGTGAGGTGGGTCTAAGTGGACCCGAAGGCCCCAAGGTAAGAGTCCATAACCTTTGGTCAGTTTAAGCAGCTTAAATCATTAACCTGCTCCACAGGTTACCCTTCACTTTTGGGTCAACCTACTACATAATCCTACAACAGAAGATGATGACACTCATTGATAAAGACAGATGGAGATCATCATTACAACCTTTTCCACTGTTTTGCTTTATTCAAAGTCAGTTTTATTCTGTGTAAAAGAACAGCAGACATTCTATACACTTCTATGAATGCATAGTCAGTGATTTTCTTATGTTCAGTTGTAACTTTGCTTGAGGATAAGAATCTCTTGGTTTAAAATATCTTTCCCAATTGGTGGCGAGGGATATTTAAAAAAATGTTGGTGACCAAACAACACTTACTCCCCCCTTGACTTCCATTGTATGAACACAAAACGACTGAGACATTTCTTAAAATATCTTCTTTTGTGTTCCACAAAAGAATCACATACAAGTGTTAAACAACATGAGAATAAATAAATGATGACAGAATTTCTTTTTTTTGGTGAACTTTCCCTTTAATGAAACTTTAGTGTCTTTTAGTGTAGTAAAACAATGTCTTTACTGGTAAGGTTAGCAGTTTAAATACCAGATGGAGCACTAATAGATTTAAAGGAAATACCATTGGGCTGATAACAGCAACTCTTTGGGTATTATTGTCTACCCCTGAACTTTAAAGCCATTGAGTGCCTTGCCCCCGAGGTAATGAGAGATTGTATTAAGATTGTAGTGTAGTGGATTAGTGCAATACGGCAAAATACAGCATAGACAACGTTTAACATCCTCTATTGTCTCTGTTGATTTTATCTTTTTTGCACTTATTCCTACACACCTCAGTTCTTTCCTAACAGAACAGAAGGTCAAACAGCTTAGCCTTCCAAAAGTTATACATGGATTGATTGACACTTTGTGAGAAATACGTATTGGCACACAAAACACGTACGGTTTCTCCCACATGAAATTGAATTTACTTTGCCTTTACGGCCCGTACTTCATGTCTGTTACGCTTTTACACGTTTAAACTCTGGAACAACTTGCCCATGCTTCATTTCCATTCTACCTTTGTAGACTTAAGCTTTCTTCCATGAACCATCTAGTTCTTTCCAACACACGCACCCAGTCGATATCCACGGCTGGATTGATAGCGAGCGTGTCACATAGGGCACAGTGAGCTTATGGAAAATTCTTCATAGAATTACAGTAGAGCTCGACTTTGTTACGTGTATATTCACAATTTAAAATTGCACAACTGCACCACCTTGTGGATACCTGATGAACTTTTTGTCCGGCCTCATGATCTATACATGCATGTGTATAAGAGGCAGAAAGCCAAGTCAATGGCTTTACAATTTAAAGGACCTTGAAGAGACATTATTCGGCACATTACCAATGCAATTTATCAAAATCGGACTTTGTCTGCCTCCTTTGAGCATTCATTTCTGATAAATGACTATTTGTGACCTCGATTCATGTTTGGCTGTTTACTTAGTGCTGCTAAGCCATATGGCTGTAAGCTTTTGCACAGAACAGAAATGTTTGTTTGTGTGATTCCTCCATTAAACAGAAACCTAAATGGCAATGCAATGCAATGGCAATGTAATAATGAGACTCTGTATTAAATCTGATAGATTATAAAGGAGTTGCAAATAAAACTTGCATTGTTGTTTGGATCGAGGAACGGCATGTCAGAAAAATGATGTTTTTGCATATTATGGCATATCGATCTCTTTATTTATGCTGTTGTTTCTCGGTTTCTCTTCAGGGTCATACAGGAGATCAAGGCCTCAAGGTAAGGGACAAATTTGATTCTTTTTGCTATTATAAGCACAATTTGAAAGTTAAAGGTGAAGTGTTTTTTCAATGCATTACATTATAATATCCCCATTTTGTTTAGTAGAAATAACTGTAAGAACTTTGGGGTAGGAATGCTTATTTGACCAATGACAGACGGGAGACTTACTAAAACATCTATTTTTCGGTGACACTAGTGCCGCATAAATGACTGAATTCACCTTTAAATAGAAACATCTTATTTTTTTACCATGTTTTGATTCTCACGTCAGTTTTGAGATTGAGATTTTTGAAACTATCATAAACTAGTACTTTGTTACTTTTCCCCACAGTGGCTAAACATTTTTTTTACAGTCACAGGAGCAGCAGTATTCTTCAGAGAGTAAATCTAAACATCTAAAGATTTATGTTACCATTCGTATATATCTATCTTAGTACACATATACATCTGCTGTAGTCGTTGCAAAACCATTTGGCTGTTTCTGACTGGGGATACTTGCACCCTGTAAACAGAAGTGGGATACACGTTAAGTTTACACCTGTTGATGCACAAATAGTCCCAACAGGCTTCAGCTATTTCAGTTAGTATTTGCTGAATGCTCGGTATTGTCCTCTAAAGCCAACAGTAATAGATAGATTCAACTCATCTGTGTCGGCCAATCAGGACAAAGTTTCTTTCATCTTTTGATAATAAATAAAAAACTTCTGATCTCAAAACTCCCCGAATGAAGGCATTTCTCAAAGGCGCACTAGCAAAAACAGCATTAAAAGAGTCGGACAAAGGAAGAAAAAATGGTCAATAAAGACCAAGGTCATGGGTTCGATCTCAGGGATTGCACATACTCAGAATCAAATGTATAATGTATAATGCAATGTAAGTCGCTTTGGATTAAAGCGTCTGCCAAATGCGTAAATGTAAATATAAAGAGAATGACATTACGCCTTTAAATGTCATCTGATTTCGAGTCCTGCAAAACTTTCTCTTCTCTTCTTCACTTCACTAGTCTGAGTTTAATGGAATTTTCATTTCATCCTCATATCCCCCCGACTCCTGTCTCACGACCACCCTGTAGAGCCTCATAGTCAAAAGACCTGATGCTCACAGGATCAGAGGTTTCCTTGAGATCATCGTCTTTATCAATTTATTGCTTCTGGCTTTTTTATGTGAAGTGTGCCAGAGGAAAACACTCACTCATCTCATGACTTTGTTTGGCTTTATAAGATCCTATGTCTGCATTAGTTACCCAGCAGCGTGCGTATCTGCCTGCGTGCTTCTGGTGTGTGTGTTTCTGAAAATGTCTTTGGGTGTATTGTGTAGGGAGAGCAAGGAATGGCTGGGCAGGCAGGAGAAAAAGGAGAGAAGGTACTTTTCCTTGTGTGTGTGTTAGTGTGTGTAAAGCAACAATCTAACAGTGAAGCACAGTTACAATATTTCAAATGCTTTTGCATGACCGTGAGTGTTCTTACATATTTAGTTAAATACACTGAAGGTTTCATCTAAAGGTTTGTTTAAATGTTTCAAATGACCTTTGTAGACATAAATATAACTGCTGCAATTTCTTTCATTAGAAAACTATTCATGGTTTGAATTATTTTTATACAATTATGTTATTTTTGGAACAGATGACTTGAAGAGACATAATTTCAATTTCTACAGTTATATTTCTAAATTTAAAGAAGTGTTCAAACCTTTTGAACAATATTGTACATAGCATGACCTATTGGTGAAAGAGGGTTAGCAGATGTGGCGCTCTTTTCTGTTCAATATTGTGAATAAGGACAGACCCTGTCGAACCCCAAAAACTACAAAGAAGTGCAATAAAATGTGTCATGTTCTGTGTTCTGAAGCCACATTACATCTTTGTGAGAAACAGACCAAAATTCGTGTGACGCTACAGTATGAAGATGTGAATGAGGTTTGAAGAGAAGATCAGAATTCAGACCTGAGGGGAATCGTTCAGGACAGAACAAAATGTTTTGCATCTGAAACCAGGATGTGCACACCGGCATCATGCTGTGAGACCAGAGAGACTGGATGCTAAGCGAAAAACATACAGCAGCACAAGACGCACCTGTTCCTCTGATTTAGAGCTCTCTAATCCTGCCATGTGCGGCGAGTCCCCCGTTACACGCGGCCTGATGGACTTAGCACACTTATTTTTGCTACCTGTCCTTCTCCCTGCCAAACACACGTTGCCATACTTTGCGATTGTTAGGACGGTCGTCATGGCAATGTTTGTGTTTCTGTATTTTAGCTTATCGCATGTGTGTCGGATCACATGAATGTGTTTTCTTCATCAGCAGACGTACCAGCTGGAAAAAGTACATCTGCAGCAGCGCTATATTTATAAAGTTATATACATACAACTTTATCAACACCTCTAAGTGAGGAACGGTTCACTGCTTTTACTTGACGATGGGGCTGAGGGATGGTTTGTTTGGGGTTACGGGTTGGGACAGAGGGGTGAGTGGTTTAAATTAGACATTGAGGGATTTGGCCGTTGAAGGTTGTTTTAACTATAAATTGACACCGTGCTCTTGAACACTGCATGAACAAGTACCAAAAAGGACTATGGTATTGCCATTTACGTGAACATACAGTTCAAAAGTTTTATTTATTTATTTATTTCGAACTATTAAAATAAAAAATACAACAGAAAAAAATACATATAAAAAATAGAACCATAAATAGAACCAAATCAACGAATACAAAAAACAAAACAAAAAAATATAAATAAAAGTTATTTGAATTAATCTAATAGATTTGAAAAGGGTGGTTATTTTGAAGATGGTAGCATATAGTCTTGATTTTTTTTTAGATGTTTTAGGATATTTTTAGTCACTATAATTTCTATAGTTGTACAATTGTTAGGGGTGTAATGATACGCTCAGCTCACGATTCAATACAATACACAATACTGGGTTTACAATTAATAGAAATATGTCAAAAGATTAATCTCATTCAGAATAAAAGTTTGTGTTTACATAATAGATGTCTATTTACTGTGCATATTAATTTTGTATTTATGAACACATACATGTAGGCCTATATATATTTAGGAATATTTCGATGTATTTATTTATATTTACCAATAATTGAAATGATATTTAAATGTTTATTAATTTTTTTTTTAAATATATAGCCTACATGTATGGGTTTGTTTTTATAAATACAAAATTAATATGCACAGTACACAGCCATATATTATGTAAACACAAACCTTTATTCCGGATGTGATTAATCGCGAATAATTGTTTGAGAGCCCTAATTCTGTGTAAACCAATAAAAATTATAAGATGAATAGATCAGTCAATGAAAAATAAAACAGAATTTTAACATAAAATATATATTTCATTTAAAAATATAATTGCCATAGCTCTACTATACATATCTTAATGTTTTTGTATTGTGATACTTTGATACTTTGAGTGTTACTCCCCTATTAATTGTGTTATTGTGTTTATTTGTAGTTGTAACAATACTACTATGTAAAACAGTAATACTATGGTAATTTCTCAAAGTAATAGACCATCTAAAACATCTGCTTCTACCATTAGTAGTCAGTGCTATACCTTCCTCAACCGATTCTTGTTATTTGTGTAGTGCAAGTTTATTAGATAAACAACAGATAAGTAAACACTGAATGTACAGCCTGCAGTAGGCAGTCTGCCTCATCTGTATTAAATGAGCCTCTTAAAGAGGATCTACATTTCTCCTTCTAGACAAGAATCTGTGCGTGTGTGTGCATTTAAACGTGCCTCACAGACATACACGAGTGTAACACATGCCTGGCGCCCCTGCCATTAGACTCTTATGTGAAGACAGAAGGCTGGCGTGACAAGACCGGGGGGGGAAAGAGACGTGTGGTTATGAATCGTTGCACCTCAGAGATCAAATGAGAGCGTGTCTTTATTCTCTTCTTTCTCTTTATATGACGTCAATGCTGAAAACCTCCTAATTATAAACTCCCCTCCAGACCGGGATGACTAAAACAGAGTCTCAGAGTTATTAGGGTAATAAGTTGTGATAGTGTGTTAGGGTAACAGGAGCTGTTAGTTCTGACAGCAAATAGTATATTAAAAGCCACAAAAAAATACATATTTACAAAGTAATCGTTAAAAGTTAAGTGAAGAGTCTATAATTCCATAATGTTATGTACAGTATGTTTGAAAAAACATTGTCAACTAAGTTACCCAGGAACCCCTCTCAAAAAGGAATACTTTGCCCCATAGACAGTAAAAAAGATGGATGACGCGTCCCCATTCACTTCCACAAAAATGAAGCCAAAACATCTGAGATATTGCGCTGATGATGTCAGTCTGGGTCCCGCCCACATTCCCCAATGAATTGAAGAAATCATTCTACCACACATCTTTTAATAACATCTTATAACTAACCAAAAGCAAACTTATTAATGAACACTTGAACATACATCAGCATGATAAGAACTAGAAAAAAAGACAGAAACCATCTTACAAATACATTTGAATTGCATTTGGATTTTTTTAGTTTGCAGTGATTCCTGTTTGTTTATATGGAGAGGGCGGAGCTTATGACTTATACTTCAGGGCGATCAAATTGCTTCGGCTTCACTTTTCAGAACGTGAGCGGTTTGTCCCAATTTTACAGAATTTGCATATGTGATGTCATTTCCTCCTGGATGGAAGACTATATGTCCCAAATGACAAACTATACGCTGTGCACTATGCCTCTACCGTCAAGTGTATGAATTTAAGAAGACTATAGAAGGCAATAATTTTTATACTAGTTCAAAACGAATGCAAAAATAATGATCGTTTTCAAACAAGTTTCCTGAAGCGAATCAGATTTGTCCAAAAAATATTATTGGTATAGATAATGTTATTATGTCCAGCCCGGCCTAAATTATGAACAGATTTTCGAGTCCTTTGAGAGTCCCAACAGATCATTTTATAATTGTTGTTTTCTCCCCATACAAGGTCCCTTTGTGTGTTCCAGAACTCGGGCAGTAAATGATGCATATAAATGGAACTCATAGGGTTTATTTAGGAATTTTCTTTCGGCTTTTTATACCTCTGGCCGAGCACCTATGCCCGTGGTATCCCGTTTCAGAGAAGCCAAACGAAGCCATTACTTATCGCGAGTTGTCCTGAAGGAATCAATTTTGTCAGCAGAGAACACGGCCACTTTCCTCGGCGCTGATGAGTGTTCTCTTTACCTTCCCAGAATTCCTCTGAACTCCAAAGAGTGCGTCCTCATCATTTTCAGCCTGGAGATTAGCGCTGCCATAAATCACTTGCAGCCAATGTGAGTTTGAACACTCCAGGCTTGGCCTCTGCCCCGCCGAGCGTTATTCGGCATAGCTTTAAAATAGACGTGGACGGGGTTGAACAAGACATGCTGATGGACAGAGAGGGCGTCTGGAATGGTGCGAGTTGATTGGAAAAGGAGAAGATCAAAGCGACTTCCTGTTTTCAACATGCACCCTGGGAAGTTGGATAAGCCGTACTCTTTCTTCTTCAAGCCAACTCTCTATCGCCATACATCTCCTAGTCTTTCTCTCTCTGGCCTTATCCAATCCTTTCTGCCAGTTTCTTTCTCTCTGATTGGTCTCACAGTGTTTATAGAAGCAGCTGAGTATGCTGCAGTCTTGTCTCAGCCCCAAATGTACACCGGAGTGCTTTGGATCATCTGTACACCCTCACACCGCACACTTGTGGTGTCCGTCTCTCTTGATAACCTGCAACCCTTTCCAAGGTCTGACCGCAGCACCTGTCAAACCGGGTCGTGCCAAGCTTGGCTGCACCACCTGCCCCCATGCTCAGACTCACTGGAGTCTTCATGCCAGCGCTACTCTCTGCCCTCGAGTGCCGGCTGTCTGGCCGGCCGTCTCCAAATGACATTTAGTGTTTTCTGTAGAGGCTTTGTGGAATGCACAGAACATGTAGTATAATGCTTTTCTGATGACGCTGCATAATGCAATGGTTGAGTGCTTGAGTTTGCGGCCATGTGCTTGCTAACCCTGATAAAAAGTCTGCACCTTCTATGTTGATGGTTTGGTTCAGGTCATAGCTAGTTCAACTAAAATGAAAAATTCACCCTTGTGTCATTTCAAACGTGCATGACTTTCTTTCTTATGTAGAACACAAAAGAAGATATGTTGAGGAATGTTAGTAACCAAACAACACTGACCCCCACTGACTTCCATTGGACACAAAACCATTAAGACATTTCTCAAAATATCTTCTTTTGTGTGCCACAGAATAAAGAGTCATATACAGGTTTTGAACCACATGAGAGAGAATTTGGTAACAGAATTTGGTGTTGTGATTTGGTTTTGAACAAGATTTTTTGTTTTGGCATGCAAGTGTTTAGATATTGAACAAATGGATAACTGATGCTAATTTTTCAGGGTGATCTAGGAATGCCTGGGAAACAAGGAGTAAAGGTATATCACACTTGACTCATGCAACATATTACCCACAATCCCCTGTGTCCAACCCTTTTTTTAAAGTCGCTCACAATTCCCCACCTTCATCTCACACATTTTATTCCTTTATTCCCAGAACTCTGTTTCCTGCATGCTGTTGGAAAAGCGTTCCATTGCTAAAATGCTTGTTCGAGAGCCCGTTGGTACCTGTTTCGTATGTGTGTACTGTAAAACTGCTTTCACGCCCGAGTATGATTAATAGCTTATTATTCAGGAACGTCACATATAAACTTCTCACCTTCAGAGACCGTAAAGCGGGTCTGAGACTTGAGGAATGAGATGGCATGAAAAAAAAACATTTACGGTGCCTCGAGCGCTCGGGTCAAGTGTCCACCCACAGCTGTGTCTCTGTATCACCGCCTTGATGTCTGCTTATTAGTCCGAGCTAACAGACAAGAATGAAATAGCTGTCATGTGCGCTTCACTATTAATAACAAAGCAATTGAGGGCGATTCTCTGCGGCACGGCTAGCGATCGACTGTTTGCGTGCCTGGAACTCACAAACGTCAAAGTGCCGATCTAAATATTGATACCAGCATGCGATTGCTGATGGCTTCAATAGAAATTATGATATCTGATAGACCCAGTGGGGTTTACAGTCGATGTAAACAATGTTTGTCCAAATAACTCTGATTTGTGTTGCTTGAAAAATAAATTGCAGAAAACAACCAGAATTGTGCACCAAAGTACATTTACGGGTCAAATGTGTAATGATGTTTCCTTTGTTGATTTTTTGAGGTCAGAACTTGAGAATGTGTTTAGATGATCTCTCACTTTTTTCCTCCTCTCTTTCTCTTTTTTCCCTCTGATGTTGACAACTTGCATCCACACAGGGAGAGCCTGGTTTTCCAGGCATCCCTGGTCAAAAGGTAAAGTCCTTGGTGTGGTGTGCCTGTTTTTAAGCACATTTTCTCATATGGCTTTAAAAATATAATGGTGTTTTTCCTGTTGCTAAAGGGTCAGGCGGGTATTTCTGGTATCCCTGGAAAGAGGGGTTACAAGGTACACCCTAAGGCACTGTGGTCATGTGTTGCATTATAATTTTGTGTTAGATTTGCACTACTTTTATGATTTGACATAACACTTTAGGCCCGAATGTCATTGTTTGTTTGTTTTTAACATGTATTACATGTGCATGACAGAAATGCATTCATTAAAGGCGGAGTAAGCGATTTCTGAAAACTGTTGTTGTTATTTGAAATTGACAACATTACTACTATGCAAAAGGAACACACCCCTTCCTGCATTGCTCCACCCTCAAACGTGCTGTGCAACTCAGGCATGAAATGCTTAGTTCCACGGGTCCTTGCGCGTCTCCGCTGGAAAGTGTTTACAATATTAACGCGGGTCCAAGCTCCTGCCTGACTTTTATCCTTCTTTTTATACTTTTGGTACTCGGCCCTACTCAGTTTTCTGAAGCATTTTTGAACTAAATACTAACCCTATCTTTAAAGGGTGATCTGGTTGTCTGCACTCGGTAGTGTTGAAGATTAAAGAATGCATTTTCCACAGTTTTCCACACGTTTTATTGTTACAGTGCATTCTGGATGCTATTCTCAGTGGTCATTAAAAAACATCACAGATGCAAAAAAATGTATCTTAAGATCCTTAAAATTTTATTTTATTAATGCAAAATAAGGAAGTGGACATGGTTTTGATGTTTTGTATGACTTTATTATGCTTGCCAGTGTAATTCAGTATCTTTAAATTATAGAATTTGTCATCTCATATGTTGTTCTTTATTGGCAGGGAGAGAAAGGTGAGCCCAGTGCTGCAGGAAGTGGCATCAAAGGAGAACCAGGCACCCCAGGACTGCCAGGACAAGCTGGACACAAGGTACCATCCCATCTCCCAATAGGTTATAAATACATTTACATTAAAGTACTAAATTGTTTGTGTGTGTGTGTGTGTGTGTGTGTGTGTGTGTTTGTGTGTTGCGTAACCTGGTGTATGTTTTATGTTTATTTGTAAAACAGTAGTGTTTCTCATATAACACATGATCTCAATTATTACTTTTGTTTCATAGGGTGATAAAGGTGATCAAGGCGTAAAGGTGAGCAGTTGGCATTTTAATAACTATACTGAGTACTTTTATGAGTGCTTGTATGTTATTATATTGTATTGTTTTTTTTACGACAGGGTGAACCTGGGCTGGAAGGTCCCTCTGGACCAAGGGTGAGTAAAGGCCATGCAAATATTGTATATACAGTAGTCATCAGTACTATTTTGTCATTCAGAGACACAGTTCTGCAAAGCATTGGTTTGTAAGTGTAGTGTTCATGATATCAGAAATTATATTATACATTAATGTAATGTTTCATCAGGGTCCACCAGGTCCAACAGGGGAGCCGGGAAAGACTTTGATCAATGAGAACGTATGTCTTCATAATTTGCCATAATTCCAAAACATTTCTAAACGCATAGTTTAGAATAAACGCATAGTTTATAGTTTTATTGTAACATGTGAATTAATTACATTTTGTATTCCAGGATATTCGTAATGTGCATTCAATGGTAAGTGTCACTTAATTGCTTTTCTCATTTATCATATGTTCTGGCTTTGGAGTACTGTGAAAAAGACACTAATAATGAAAATATGAGTCATGTCAACAAATACTTTTTAAAGCTTTATTGAACATATGTGCGATTTTATTTTTTTAGGGCTCTCCTGGTCTCCCAGGACCTCCAGGGCCTGCTGGGACTCCAGGCTTAAAGGTATAGCAGACCAATCTTTCTATCCTCAATAATTTAACATATAAACATATAAAAAACATATAAAGTCACGTGTACTTTAAAGTAATATACTGTATATTATTGTCTATTTATATAGACTTGGTGGACTTGCTAGCACAATCTTTGTTTGATTCTCATGCATAGCTTGCAAAAAAAACAAAATACTGATTCATAATGGCAAAATTTGAATGTCACCACATTTAAACCTTTTAAATGAGATGGATCTAGAGAAATACAATGAAATAGCAAATGGAGCAAAAAAGTACAAAAATATCTCTCATATTTAGGGTGATGTTGGACTGCCAGGTCCCCCTGGTCATGATGGAGAAAAGGTACGTTTAATTTTCTAATTAAATTTCCACTATAATAAAAAGAATGGATGGATGGACTATACATTTTAGCCATTAGGATGCATACGCAGTGATTGATCCTTTGTAATCCTGTGTGAATGTGTCTTTAATTCTTAGGGTCCACGAGGAAAGCCAGGAGAACCAGGACCCATCGGCCCCTCTGGACCAGAGGGCCCACGAGGAGAGGGAGGAGTTGTGGGCATGTCTGGAACAAAAGGAGACAAGGGGGACATGGGTCCTTCTGGATCACCCGTGAGTGCTTTCTCATCAAAACACGCAGCAGATTGTCTGACTTTAACTGAGCTGTTATTCCTGATGTCATTGTACTCCTGCATGAAAGACAATGACTGAGTTTACATAAACAAGATCGTTCTGATATTTATGTTTATGTAGCCTACTGTAAGCATATGGTAAATGCATTAACCACATAACCAGAGTAACCAAATATTCAGTTTTTTTTAATTGTGGATGAATTGTCTGGCATATAAATGTATTAATCAGAAATAACATTCACAAAAATGAAAAGAAACATTGTCAGCTACATTTGTAACATTAATCAGATAATGAAATGCATGTAAACGTGGTCAATGTTGCATAAGCGGCAGCACACAATGTGCTTTGATAAAATTGGTCAGAGCTTGTTGTTGGTAGGCAGCATTGCGTTCTCAAAAGCCTGCAGTTTACTAATGTTTAGTCCAAAATCTTTGAAGCCTAAAAGCTTAATGTCTATTGGCTGTGAAACTTGTTTCAAAATTGATACTCATAAACAAGTCCCCTGAACTGAATTCACCTTTTGGCAATGTTCATTTCTATGTCCTCATCCCTTTATTCTGTAGGGTTTAGATGGCCCTACTGGAGAGAAGGGGGTTTCAGGGGCCCCTGGTCCAATTGGATTGCCAGGCCCAATGGTACGCAATGGTGCCCCTTAAACAAATACAAGTCATTGCTGACAAAAGTGACTTTGGGGTGCAGTGTATTTCATCATGCTGTGTTGAATATTTATGTGAATGGTAAACTGAATTTTCCTCCTCTTTTGCTTTTTGTACATTCATCAGGGTCAGAAAGGTGAAACTGGGGAGAAAGGAGACAAAGCAGAGCTGGTAAGTTCCACACTTTACTGCACATATGGTTTGATATCCAAAAACTGCGAAATTCGTTTAATGACTATTTTAATGGTTTCTTAGGTCTATGGGCCTGCTGGACCTCCAGGACCTGCTGGGCCGGTTGGTCCATTGGTGAGGGCGAAAATCATTCTTCTCCCACTGTGTCACATCTCCAACATACAGATACTGTATATGATTTCTCACATTCATTCTTTTCTTACCTATCAGGGGCCTCCAGGTTTGTCAGGACCAAAGGTAGAGGCACCTTCATGTTACAGTTATATAACTTACAGTTATGTTTTATCATGTTAAAGAGCACAATATTGTTTATATATTACCTCCTGTGTGGATCAGGGTGAACCAGGAGTTGGTCTGAAAGGAGACAAGGGGTCACCTGGACAGAAGGGAGATAAAGGAGACAGAGGCCATCTTGGACTCCCTGTGAGTATATTTTCTATTCAACATGATGACTGTTTAGATACCAGCACAGAATGAATTGAATAGTTTACATGAGACTGATCAGAGATGTTTTATGTTTCTCTTCTAAATGCAGCGTTAGTGAAAAATGTTTTGTGGGAGGTTTGTGCTTTAGAAGTCTAATACAAATATCAATGCGCTGCTGTTCAATGTGTCTTTGTAACTACACATCATGATTTAATGGTTTATTGTTTTTTACATTGCATGAATCAGTGGATGTGAACATTTGGAAATCATTGTAATTATATAAATACAAAGGCCATGATGTAATCATCTTGCTACATTGTTATATATACACATCTGAATAGATTACTAATTCCTAATAGTTTCAGATTACTGTGTAGCTGTCTCCATTGCTAGAATGAATGATATTATTTTAAATATGTTTAATGTGTTTGTTTATAAATGTTTCCTCTCCACCGCTTTGTTAAATAGCATGCTGTAGATGTTGTTATTGTAAATTTCAGGGGTCTTTTTTCTGGTGTATATCTATGGTGTCAAAGTCATTGATAAACTTGTTCTAGTCACATCGTCAATGGCACAGTAACTCCTTTTTTTATAGCTTTTTGTCACTAAAGTCATGTACAGGTGCTGGTCATATAATTAGAATATCATCAAAAAGTTGATTTATTTCACTAGTTCTATTCAAAAAGTGAAACTTGTATATTATATTCATTCACGATATATTTCAAATGTTTATTTCTTTTAATTTTTATGATTATAACTGACAACTACTGAAAATCCCAAATTCAGTATCTCAGAATATTAGAATATTGTGAAAAGGTTTCATATTGAAGACACCTGGTGCCAAACTGTAATCAGCTAATGAACTCAAAACACCTGCAAAGGCCTTTAAATGATCTCTCAGTCTAGTTCTGTAGGCGACACAATCATGGGGAAAACTGCTGACTTAACAGTTGTCCAAAAGACCACCATTGACACCTTGCACAAGGAGGGCAAGACACAAAAGATCATTGCAAAAGAGGCTGGCTGTTCACAGAGCTCTGTGTCCAAGCACATTAATAAAGAAAAAAAGTGTACAAGCAATAGGGATAACTGCACCCTGGAGAGGATTGTGAAACAAAACCCATTCAAAAATGTGGGGGAGATTCACAAAGAGTGGACTACAGCTGGAGTCAGTGCTTCAAGAACCACTACGCACAGACGTATGCAAGACATGGGTTTCAGCTGTCGCATTCCTTGTGTCAAGCTACTCTTGAACAACAGACAACGTCAGAAGCGTCTCGTCTGGGCTAAAGACAAAAAGGACTGGACTGCTGCTGAGTGGTTCAAAGTTATGTTCTCTGATGAAAGTCAATTTTGCATTTCCTTTGGAAATCAGGGTCCCAGAGTCTGGAGGAAGAGAGGAGAGGCACAGAATCCACGTTTCCACAGTCAGTGATGGTTTGGGGTGCCATGTCATCTGCTGGTGTTAGTCCACTGTGTTTCCTGAGGTCCAAGGTCAACGCAGCCGTATACCAGGAAGTTTTAGAGCACTTCATGCTTCCTGCTGCTGACCAACTTTATGGAGATGCAGATTTCATTTTCCAACAGGACTTGGCACCTGCACACAGTGCCAAAGCTACCAGTACCTGGTTTAAGGACCATGGTATCCCTGTTCTTAATTGGCCAGCAAACTCGCCTGACCTTAACCCCATAGAAAATCTATGATGTATTGTGAAGAGGAAGATACGATATGCCAGACCCAACAATGCAGAAGAGCTGAAGGCCACTATCAGAGCAACCTGTGCTCTCATAACACCTGAGCAGTGCCACAGACTGATCGACTCCATGTCACGCCACATTACTGCAGTAATTCAGGCAAAAGGAGCCCCAACTAAGTATTGAGTGCTGTACATGCTTATACTCTTCATGTTCATACTTTTCAGTTGGCCCAGATTTCTAAAAATCCTTTCTTTGTGTTGGTCTTAAGTAATATTCTACTTTTCTGAGATACTGAATTTGGGATTTTCAGTAGTTGTCAGTTATAATCATCAAAATTAAAAGAAATAAACATTTGAAATATATCAGTCTGTGTGTAATGAATGAATATAATATACAAGTTTCACTTTTTGAATGGAATTAGTGAAATAAATCAACTTTTTGATGATATTCTAATTATATGACCAGCACCTGTATACCAAAAGCAAAAAAAGGAAAAGTGTGAATTTCTCAAAGATAAAGTGGATACATTCGCCTGACATAATGTCTCTGTTCCAAAATTGTAGATAAGGCATTCCCAGAATGCAATGCAATGACCAATGAAGTAAAAAAGCATTTACATTTATACATTCAGTAGATATTTTATCTTAGACTTGTAGTGCATTTAGACTTGTAGGGCATTCAAACTAAACATGGAATTTTGTATTTCTAACCCAATGCTCTACCAATTAAGCATTAGGCAAGAGAAATGCTGACTGTACATATATTTTATAAGTTAAAAGTATTTAGTAAAATTAGTTCAATCAATTTAGAAACTAATTATTTTACCCAGTAGTGGATTGGTAAAATAACATTTTAAGTCTCTCGAGGCTATTTCTGTGGTGCACAGTGTTTCAATTCAGATAGCTTATTTTGTTAAGATTTTGCATACGGTATCTATACAGCTCACTTTGTTTTGGACCAGAGCCACTATGTACGTTATAGCATTATTTTTTTGGTTTTACTAGAGATGCACGATATATCGGCCATAATCGGTATAAGCAATTTTTCACACTAATATATGAATTAATACCATTCAGAAAGTTAAGAAGTTCATGCGACTTAATATAACCACCAAACTACAGTATCAATATTGGCAGATATCACTCTGAATAATCGCTATCAGAAATTTAGTATCGGTGCATCTCTTGTTTTTACATTTCGTCTGCCATTTATAACCCATCTTTCTTTTGTAACTGAAAGGAAATATTGAATTAAGATATTCACTTGCATTTAAAGTCAAAGGAGTTACTGTCAGTGTCTTACACATCATCTTCAACACATCACCCCTCCATCAGAACTAGTGTTGTTTTTATGTGGCACACGAGTCACTGCTTCACTCATCCACCCACCCCTCTCCACCCCCCCACCCCTTCACCTCCATCTCTCCTCTCGCTCTCTAACTCTTTACACGCTGTCCAGGGGGCTCATGGTTTAGACGGCAAGCCTGGTCCAGTGGTGAGTGGCGCAAGATCCGTTCCCATCACCCCCATCTCTCGATTTCCATCTCCCCCTCTGTCATTCTTTCCTCTGCAGTCCGCCTGCTATTTTGCTTCGTCCGTCTGCTTGAACTGTTGCTTGCTTTGTCGTCTGCATTTGTGTGTTTGTCTTTGTTGTCTGCTGGTCAGGGTCTTGTTTATATCGGCATGACATTGATATGACTTTTTCCCTGAGCCTATTTGGCTGTTACCTCTTGCTGTTTTCGGTCAACCGGCCTCTAGTTTATTTCTGTCTGAGAGGTAGCATGGCCAAGCGCTTGTAAGCGGTTCTCTCTCTCTCCAGCGGCCTTTTCTTTCTTTGAACAGTACAAAGTGAATAATCCCTTCATGTATTTCATGCTGTCGCAGCCTTTTGTACCTCTGTATATATTCAGACGTGCCTGGCCTCTGTTGAGCTTCATTTCTTTCCAAGAGACGAGCTTTGATCTAGTGATGTCGTAGCAGGAGAGCATGATGGGATGCGACTGCATGAACAATGATTACTGTATGGCATACTGTACAAATGGCTGAAAAGTAGGACTCCCAAAAGAGCAAGATGCCTAACAGGCCCTTGAATCCTCTCCAAGTCGCGGATGGAAAATGCAAGATGGATTTACTGTTACATTTACTTGTGTGTCTGTTTATTTCTCTTTAGATCAACAAACTTTGGGATTGTTTCAGAGTTTCATAAGAGATTTTGCTTCAAAATCAAGTCTCCTCAATTTATAAGGATATGCAACCTCTATGACATATAAGGAGCTTAAAATGGATCTTATTCAGCTCCGATAAAGTTTGTTGATCTATTGGTGCTTGACACTGACTAGTTTTCCTCCCTCTCTGACGTTGTCATTCATCACCTCTGTTGAAGCTGACATGTGTCATTTTCTGCTCATGTTTGAAGGGTCTGATAGGACCAGCTGGAGTTTCTGGGCCTGCGGGACCAAAAGGAGAAATGGTTAGTGCCATGTTGGCTATTTGAAAAATGCAAATATAGCAAACACTAAATGAATCGACACACTTGGAATATGAGTCGCCCAATCGGAATCAAGCATGTTCCAGTGTGATGTAGTTCACTGCCGAGTGTTTTTCGTTTTATTGTAGTTTTACTAATTAGCTTACATTTTTAGTTTTTATGTTCATTTTAGTTACATTTTTATCTATTTTGTTATATGCTTTTGTCGTTTTAATATCTAAATTAATTCATTTTTATTTTTTGTTTATCATTATAATTTTAGTGCCTTGAACTTATTTGAGTATATTTCCGAGGCAAATTTCTTTGGTTAGTTTAGGTTTTTTCAAAATATTTTAGGCCAATATTTTATTTGATTTCAATAAACAGAAGCATGTTCAAAGTTTTAATTTTAGTAAAATAAAATAACCTTGGTTATTTATCTCCTTACAGGGAGAAAAGGGAGATATGGGAGTAGCAGGACCAATTGGGCCTCAAGGCATCCCTGTAAGTGTCAGAATCTATCAGATCATGTGTGACAGATTCCATCATTTACTATGTGAATGAACTGTGAATAAGCTCCTTAAAATGAAGATTAGATCACAAATATTGTCTCTTCTCCATTCATTCAGGGTTTAGTAGGACCACCGGGATTTAAAGGAAACAGGGTAAGATTATAAGTGTCTTTGTGATTGTTTCCAAAATGTTATTGTGACTTTAAGGGATAATAACATCAGATCACTTTGTTAATTATGCAAATCTTAATTATTATAAATATAAGAAATTAAAATGCGCACTGCTCAATGCTGGAACATTTCTGTGATCTTAAAATGGTCCAAAAGTCTGACATTGAAAATCTGAGATTTTTGTCTTTTCACTTAAACCTGGGATGTGGATACATTTTAGCACAAAAATGGCATGTTTTACATTATGATTCAAGATTTTTGTTAAAATTGTGCCACTGATCAGATTTTGTTATAAATGTATAGTCTGTGCAATATATGCAATATTAACTTAGATATTCATATACAATTTGTTATGATGATAAATCTTAAATCATTTAAAAAGATTCTGACTTTTGCACCCCATTGATTGTGAAACGTGATTGTGATATACTGTACTGTTTTACCATTTACCATTACCATTATTTAACATTTTTAAATGTTTCTATAAATATACATACAGTATAAGCACATATCGACAAAAAGCCAGTTTTATAATTGTTTTACATTGTTGTTGCATTATTAATGTGAATAATTTCATGCAAATTGTTAGATTTTATGTCCTGTGTCTTCCATCTTCCTAGACTCTTGACCTCTCTCCTATTAACACTAATTTCCTTAGTTAATGATGGAATGTCTCCCACCTTGAAAGTCAAGACATGTCAATGTCTCCTCCCAGCATCTTCCATTGCTGATGTAATAAACATAAACCAGACCAAAAATCAAAAGAACCTTAACAATCATATTGATCAACATTGGCTAATTCTATGACTAAAGCTCAGTGGAAGATGCTGTGGAGGACTCTAGGACACGGTGCTTTTTTACTCTTGTCCTTTCCTTGTCTTCCTCTGTTTTTTTCCGCAGGTCTTCTTGTCCCCTTTTCCTCCCCCTGCACCCTGGCCTGTGTCCCATGGCTCTGTTTGCCGAGTCGGGCCGGGTCGTCCTCTCTGTACCCCTCTCACCCCCGGCCTTCTCCTGCTCCTCCTGCATCCTAATGTTTTAGCCTGGGTTAATACTCCTCCTCTTCCTCACCTCCTACTTTTGTTCATATCCTTCACTGACCTCCCTTCCAGCCTGTGTTCATTTTCTGCCCAATTACACTTATGCACAGAGTTCTTACTGTTTCATAAAGCCACATCTGGATGTGTTTTGAAAAAGCACATAACCAATGTGGGAAGTAGCATTAAATCTGTGTAGAGCCCATTTTATCCTGATTAAAGTATTCGGGAGAAAAATTGGAGACTGCGTGGAGCCCAAAGATGACATACAGTCATAATGAATCAGGATTTTGAAAATGAGCTCCATGTTGATTCGTAATGTCTTTCCAGTTTGATTTCTTCTCTTTTAGTGTTGGAATAAATTCCAGGATGACGGCTGTTTGGAATTTTAAATCTGTATTTTAGCTTGGATAAGTCAGTTTTAAAGACAATTTAATAGTTTCCTTCCAAGAATGTTTAAAGTTTGCGTGCAGACTTAAAGATGAAATTCAGTCAAAATGCAAATGCAATTTTAGATTTAAGGACATCAGGCTGGAATCACTCACATATGTTTAGTTTATTTAATCCAACATTTAAGACCAAAGCCAGGAAATAAATAAGAAAAAAGCAAATCTTTTATATTATTATTATTATATTATTACTACAATATTATTTTGCCACATACAAATCTATATAAAATGTATAATTGTATTATTGTTAAATATAAAATATTACATTGTTATTACATAATAATTGTAACATTACTAAAAAGAATTTGGACATTTTTTAAACATAAGTCAATGGAAGATTTTCCAATGTTCATTTTTAAATTGTATGGTAACAAATAAATAATGCAGCACACATATGGATTAAGTTATTTGTTGAATTTAACAGATTTTAAAAACTAGAATGATTAATGGACATCAATACTCATCTGCCTTGCAGCCACTGTATCAAGAATAATTGAAATTCAATAATACATAAAAAAGAAAAGAAAAATTCCACCCACTAACCTCATTGGCTGAATGCCTTACTCCTTAACCCCTCCACTTACCCACCTTTAATGATCCCAGTATTCACCACAGCACTATACACAAGCACACCTGCTGTCAGTTTGTCTATTAAAGCATCTAAACGTGTTCTTCTCAGTGATGCTGCTGCAGTAGTCGATCAGGAGGACTAAAGTCTGACTCACTCATTTGAATGCACTGTTGTTTACAGGGGGAGAGGGGCAAGAAAGGCAACAGGGGGGCCAAAGGGGATAAAGGAGACCAGGGAGCCCCGGGATTAGATGCCCCGTGTCCGTTGGTATGTCTTTCGTTCAATGTGGAGCACTAAGGCAAAAGGAGACTTCACGTCTCCTTATGTCTTTGTGTGATGTCATACTAACCGATGCCCAGAGCAGTTCTGGTCCCGGTATGTCAATTATATACCATACACGCATATATAGAGACTTAAACATTCTGTCATTTCTACATGACGGTTGAAATGAAAACACACTTGGTACCAGAACTCTCTGGATTTTTCTTTTCAGGATTCTGACTGACAGGAATATGGTTTTGCTGAACACAACAGGGAGGAGGCGCTAGTTCAATTTAGAGTTTATATCTAGTTGGACTATGTGTAGTTCCTAACCCTGTCAAACCAGTAAGCCTGTTCCTGTCAGTCTTACACCCGGTGCACTTGGGCCGATCGGGTGCCGGGACAGAGCGGTGAGTGTGGCTGGACAACAGGATGTTCATATGATTGATTTCATGAACAGGGTTTCCGAGGCTTTAAAGGGGAGAAAGGTGAACCGGGGCTGCCAGGCCTGGACGGGCTGGATGCCCCATGTGCTGTGGTATGCTGCTGTCTATCCCTTTCCTTATTCAGCATGCTTTCTGCCTCCCTGAATCCATTAAGCTTTCTAAACGTAATGCTTTTGCACATGTCACTTATGGAATGAAAAGCAACCAAGAATAAATGTATTAATAGTTTGATATTTTTTGCATGATAGCTTTAAAATTCAATCAAAACACTCTTTATGCATGCTAATCTGTTAAATCTTAACAAAAATAAAAAGTATTTATTTTAAAAAATACTGCTCACTTATAGTCTTACTAATACTTTCCTGTTTCCTATTATTAGGGACACTTTTTATATTTGTGTAATACTTGACTAAAAATTTGACTGTAAATGTGTAAATATACAGTGGTGAAATAACTACTTAACTTCTTATTATTTGTAAATGACTGCATGCGTTTCATGTTTGTGCAACTTTTTGCATATTTAACATTCTTATTCTTATAAAAACTATTTTAGTGAAACACAGGCTCCTTTGTGTTTCCAGAGCACCACACCCCCATCTTATTTTAGTAAGATGAAGCATCCAGGGTCTCTAAAAACATTTGAATAAAACAAGAGGTTCACCAGATATGTATTATTGCAAAAAGTTTGCATCATAGCTGCTTTTTCTTTAAGTACTTTTGGTAAAATTGGCAGGTACACATTTTATCATTGATTAATGTGATTGATATGATCATATGATATAATATGATTGATAAATATGTTTTGTAATTGTCCGTGTGGTTATGTACACCATATATTTGCATGAACGCAGTCATACTGTTTATTGATTGATTTTTAGTGATTGTTTGCAGTTGTTTTTATCTGCATAGATATAATCATATTTCTGTCTCATGGAAATGAAATACATTTCTATCTTCATTCACCACTCCTCCTCTGTCTTTCAGGGTGATGATGGTCTGCCAGTACCAGGGTGTTGGAATAAAGTGAGTGTTTTTCTACTGATCATATTAACACTTTGCTTTTGAAAATTGCATCCATACCATCCCTACTTGATAAAGCTCATGCCATGAATTATTCATAGGAGGTATAGAGTCAAAGCTAAAACCTGTTTATGAAGTATTTAAAGAAATCTGTACTTTTTGCTTCTCTATCACCATCTTTACATTTGTAAAAAAAAAATGCCATTCCCTTGAAATTTGACCTGAGCAAGCATTATTTCTTTCCTGTAGCTCAGTGGTTAGAGCATGGCGCTAGCAACGCCAAGGTCATGGGTTCAATACCAAGTCGCTTTGGATGAAAGCGTCTGCCAAATGCGTAAATGTAAATTATTTTAGGCTTACAGTTGTGAATTATGGTAATTATGGTAGAGACACTGATTGTTTATGTACATGCTCAATAATATTTTCAACCAAACAGTTATGGATTGCAGCTTTATTTTTTATTATATAGTAAAAAGTGATATGCATTGGTTTATTAATAATTTTAAATATCTCTATTTTTTCCTTGTTCATCAAGAAACTTTTGCAAAAGATAAAACAATTGCATGTATTATATTTGGACAGCTTAAATGTAATTAAATAAATTAAATAGTTGTAATAATTTTTAATATTGATTCAATTAAATATAATTTGTAATTGTTGTGTAAGGTACAGGACATGCATACACTCCCCAACACCAAAAAATATTTCACCACACCATCCCCCTTGAAATGTTTTACAATTCGACCAATGACTATATTCCTGAAAAATCATATTTCTCATATATTATTTATTGTGCTCTATACCTCCACATGCCTGACAGATGTGTGCTTGAAAATAACACGTGTTCTCTGTGCCTCTTGTTTTGCAGTGATGTTAATTCCAGAATGTCATGTTTGTTTGTATATAGAATATTTATTTTTGTACTATTTTTTTGCCATTGGTCTGTTATATTCATGGAAAAGAAAAATACCACAAACCATCAGAAATACTGGCAGGACTTTTGTACAGATGTTTATTTTTATTACCGGTAATGTTGTTTATGTAATGGACTTTTATACTGTACCTATTCATTATGTCAAAATGTTTTGATGGAGGAAGAAATATACTGTGGCAGCATATGCATGATATTTGTGCATAATGTTAACTGATATGTGCATATTAACTTATTGTATCATGGTGTTTTAATGTGTTGTGTCAGACCACGCTGCACTGAATAGTGGGGCTGGAGTTAAAATTTGGCCTTGTGTTATGAGGACATCCCTTAACATGGACTTTGTTGGAAATCACATCACAACTAATGATTTTACACTGTAACTGCGTATGTTTACTGAAGCTTACAATGACTTGTTTGAAGTCAATTCAGTTGACATAGTTTTGTTTCAATACATAAATTATAAGCATTTGCATGCATGACGTGTACAGCATTGCAGTCGGTTTTCTGTCCATGTTTGAAGTTTTCATGTTTGAAGTGTGCAGACTTTTTGCCAAATACACAGAATTAAACGGAAAGCTAAACTAGATAAATAACTTGTTAAAGAATCCACATAAAGTGTGTAAATATGTCCTAGATTTAAGCAGCTATTTTCTTTCCATCTTTAATCGCATCATATTTCTAAACGGTTTAATAATAAATACATTCGTTTTTCATATTTGAGCAATGATTTATATTTTATCTCATGCAATGCTGCTCACCATCAAGCAAATTGTGTTTGTTAACACACTCTATGCTTACCTCAACTCAAGTACAAATGAAGTATGAAGCCAGTTAAGTTAGTATTAAAAACATGACATTTATGTTAAACTAATATTTAATTCCCAGGATTGTTGGGGTCATAAAGGAAGACCCCCAAGCTAAACCCGTTCTGTTTATGTTGTTTATTCAGTGTTAAGTGGATTGTGTTGGATTGCTGCTGCTTACCATGAGAAGCTGTTTGCCATTTAATAT
Source organism: Oreonectes daqikongensis (assembly GCA_026939265.1). NCBI lineage: Eukaryota > Metazoa > Chordata > Actinopteri > Cypriniformes > Nemacheilidae > Oreonectes > Oreonectes daqikongensis. The sequence continues at coordinate 5,854,570 of JAOTQM010000049.1, forward strand.
CGAGTTAAGCTTGGTTTGTCTTTATGCATCTGTAATACCTCGTACTAACATGTGCCTTGATGCTTTTACCCTGCCAAAGTAGTTTTAAGTCAAAGAAGCTATGCTGTCTACAGAAATATAAGAAAATAAATGGCTGTCGTTTTTTCAACCAAACTGTTTCCTACAAAGTCTTGTTTATTCATTGTCCTGTTTTTACTCACATTCACGTGTTTGAAATGCTGTTTGTATGTTGCATTGTGTGTTTGTGCTTGTTGTGCATCTGACAAATGTGTGGATTTGAAGCTTCCACATGCACAATGGTAAGAGTATTAACAGTTTTATACAGCATGAGGTGCCATGCATGACATCATGTCCATATGAATAAATGAATCATATACACCGAACTTAAATGTTACAGCCCGTTACAAATGTTTGTGTTTATTGTCATTAAAAGGGTCAGAATCCGTTCCAGCTAGCCAAGAAGTAACACTGCCATGAGATCCATGTGGTTCTGACGATTTCCTTCACAAAGCGACACAGAAACTTGAAGAGTTTTGGGGAGATCTTTGTGTTTGGGCTGCTCTGTGGTGGTGGGTGTTTGTGGGATTTTTTCCTGTACAACCGACCTGTAGTACGAAGAGGTCCATGGGGCGGCATGCTTGAGCGGACTTTCTGTTCTCACAGAAAAGCAAAGATGCAGAAGTAGCCTTTTTCTCCAAGTTTTACACACTTCATTCTTTTCTATGTTATTCACTATGTGAAAGAAAACATTTTCGCACACTTTGTTCTTTTGTTAGTTAAAATGTCTGTGATCAGAGGATTCAGCGCAGCTCATTGAACATGCAGATGTGTTTCCAAACAAACCAAAGAAAGAAAAGACAAAAACCTTTGATGATTCCTGATGCAAACTTTCACTGCCGTCTATCGAGAGTTGCAGGTTGAATGCAATCTCATACATTTCTACTCATATTTGATATTTATTATGTAAATGCTTTACTGTGAGCTCAGTGCTGTGCGTTGTGCAAACCTGTAGATATATATATATATAAGAATTAAGTTCATACAACATCATGTTGCTTTATCGCATACAGGTAGCCTATATAAATATAAAAAGTGATTAATCCAAATATTCATATACATAATATTAAGAGCAAGTATAAAGACAACAACACAGTGAATATAAAATGTAGTTTTAATTGCTCGATGCAGTTTAATATAATAATCTTTATAAAAATCAGAAAAAAACATTTTCATTTGCAAGATGGGCATTGAGGTTACAACATAATATACATGTAATGTGTAAGTGCTGTAAATAGCGTAAAGATGCTAATTCTATATGTAGTTTGCAAACTCATTGAAGCACAGAACTGATCACAAACGCTTTGGAATTTATGTAGGGCAGTTAAGGCAAACATTTTAAAACAAATCACGTGTACTTTTTTATTTATTGTTGGTTCAGCACATGTGTAACCATCAGAAAAAGTATTTGTTTATAGTAACTTGTTTTGGTATGATTATTTAGAGTAAACTAAATTTTTTCGCTTTAAAAATACTCATTTCACTGCGAGGGTACGTTGAGCAGATTCTTGTTGCTAAGCTCTTTTTATAAGAGCAGTTTAGACATATGACAGTGTATTTTTGGTTGTCCAATATAAACGTTTTCAAATCCACATCACAGACACGGAACTACTATAAAATGACATTAATACATTGTTATACTGGGCTTTAACCCTTGTGCTGTGTTCAAAACCCTATAACACTTGTTGTGTTCAAAATGGCCCGAACACAATATGAAGGTTAAGAAGAAAACAATTTATTTTAAATATGAAATATTTAATTTAGCAGCTATAGTCATTTGTTTTCCTTTTCAATAACCTTTTCATTTGTTACCTAATGCAAGCATTCCTTATGTTTTTGACATCTGTTTTAAGACTCGTGTATATAGTTAACCCAATAGAAATGTACAGTTTTACTAAATCTGCTATTCTTTCAAGTTTAAATATGTTAAGGCAAAATTTGTTTCTATTCAACTGGTTCAAGGCTAAAAAACCTTCAGTATTTTCTCATGAATGGGGGATTGTTGTGTTGATTGGGTGTCATGGGCCTAATATTCAATTTTAACTGACAAATTGGAATGAAAAAAAAGTTAAAATATGTTTTTTGAAACTTTTGACTGCATAAAAAAGCAAGAAATAGTAAAACCGTGTTGAAACTGTATATATTTTTCTTTACTGTAGAGAAACTGTAGATTTCTCTGTAAATTTCTTTTGGTAGTTAAAATAATCAGTTTTAGTGCAAATACATGATCCAGTCTGTGAAATCCTCTCAATATTATAATGAAAATGAGCAAGTTTAGTTTCTATTATTAATTTCACTATGATTTCAATCTTTGACATGACATCAAGGTTATATTTTTACAGTATGTTCTTTACATTATGTAGGATGATTTTTATGCACAATAAAAATCTGTTTTATGTACAGTAAAAAAGTACTGTATTACTCACAGCAGTTATATTTATCTAATTTATTGGCAACAGTTTGTTCAAAGATAACAATAAACATTAACAAGTCTTCATCTTTACAGTAAAAAATAAAATAACTCATGCATCATGCAAGCATTTCTGGAAACCAAAAATCTATAATAAAAAAACCCACAGAAAAAGGTTGATGAGGATTTTTGGTTCCCAGAATGCTTTGCATTAGGCTGTTATTTTAGCCTATAGATAAAGACTTATACATGTTCATTTATGTTTGAACAAACTGTTGCCAGTAAATTAAATAAATATAAATCTACAGTTAGTTACTGGCAAACTGCTGCTTTAACTACAGCAACATTTTTACAGTGAAAAAAAAATTAAAGTGACAAAAACAAACTAGCTTAGTTTTCACAGACTGTGTCACATATTTCATATATTTCATTATTCTGGAACCACTGTTGCAAAGGATAATGCTCAAGAGATGCATTTATACAAAAATAGCATTAGGTGGTTTGTTTAAACTTGGGGCATGTTATGAAGTGATTTCCCTTTACTTGTATGCATGATGCATAGTTGTTTTTTCTGTGTAATTTTGCACATAAAGAGTGTGTGACTGTTATATTTGTACTGTACATCATGTATTTTCTACACAGAACAATTCCCTTTGACAAAATATGATGTCTTGATTTTTGTGTTGTGTTTCTCTGTACAGTGTACTCTTCAAGAAGTATGTGACACCTTCATACAAATATCCTCAATCAGATCTGTGACATTTTGATATCGTTTTAATCACAGACTTTTATTTTGTAGGGTTTTTTTGCAAATTGTAAACGCAACCCACACCAATTCACGTGTTTAACTTTTTTGGAGAGTACACTTTCAAAACAGCTATTTCAGTCCAGCAAACCACTTTTGCCAGTTATCATTTTTGATGCCAGTTCATGTTTGGAACATTCTGATCTGTACATCACTCACTGCCTGTGTGAGCACTCCTGACCTTTGTTCACATATTGCTCAGTACAGTATAGTTGACTGTTACCAGAACACATTTCTATCATATCTTTACAATGTTGTTGTAGTACATATAATAAATATAATAAATAGGTAAGAGGGCATTTATTTTTGTGCTTTTACAAGTACAAAGAAAAGGAGAAAAGTACACCTACTCTTATACTGTACATTTTAGGTGACAGTATGACTAACATGTCTTTTAAATGAAGTTTTTTTATTTTATTTATTGTTTCCCTTTCTTATTTTTTTTCAATCAAGCATTGAATTAAGATGTAAAAGTTTATTATTGCTGATTGTAAATGCTTCTGGAGACATCAACCGTTTCTTTCATACTGACACTATCTGTAACTTTTATTCCCAACCTTTTGATTATTTTGCATAGAAGTATCAGAACTGTGTCAGTGAAATAAAGAATTGAAATGTACCAACTCTACTTTTCTCTTTGATTAAAAAAACTGTTAGAAAACTATTCGTTTTAAACTAATAAACTAACAAAATAATAAATAAAAACAGAGCAAAAGTTGAAATCTTATTGTTGGTTGTTGGGAGTAGTAAAGCTAATGAAAAACAATGTTTTGTTAACGACTTTCCAAATATGAATTCTTCACCTTAAACGATTTATTAACTTTGCTAACACTTTAGTTTTCCATTAAAAAATAACTGTAGCATTAAAAATATAACAAAGTAAATTCTACACAAGGTTATCACCGCCAGAGGTCACTAGAGTGAATGTTTTACTATCAACACACATGGTAATGATGAGTATCTGAAGCGCGCTGATGCTGGAGTTGAGTCCTGTCCTCAGCGCGAGCGCAAGCGCATCATTACTGACAGTAGTACACAGCACGCGCACAGCTGGTGAGTACTGTTAGTGTTTATCTCTCTGTCTGCTGGATTTGATCTAATTTTAAATCACATTTAGGTCATATAATCTTACACCTTGGTTTTGTAAATTTAGTTTGGACGTTGGGGTAGTTCGAAGCAAGACAATACTGTAGCGTTATTGTTTGTTCATCTTGAACCAAATCTTAACGCATTTATGAATTAACGTGTGTGCTCGTGCGTTTTAGATTTAACTACCCTTGACTGTTATCTAAATAAATGCGAATCTACCCAGGTAAAAAAGTATTTTAAAGTATGCATACTACTTGTCTTAAATGTTATTACTGTATCATAAGCTTTTCTGAATGAAGATTGGAAGATTGAAAATCTCTTTCAGTGACCAACCATTAAACAAATCTATAAGCCCAAAGGATTCTCTATGGTGCCTGGTGACTCTCCGATCATGGGGAACGGATCGATCAAAGCCTCTCGGTTAGAGGAGACCTGTCTGGCCTCCAGTATAAAAGAGACCCCTGTATGGGAGTCAGCGGAGCCCCTGAAGATGAGGATTGCCCAACTGGAGGACGAGTTGGCACGCAGAGACCAGGAGCTCCGTGCTCAGGAAAAGAGGTTGCAGAGTCTTCAAAGGGAGTTGGAGGCAAAGGTGTCTCAGATTGATAAACTCCAGGATGCTATTGGTTATAACAGCCTCGGATGTTCACCGCCGGCCCCTCTGAGGTACAGCCGCAGGCTTCTAAGTGTGATTAACCAGGGCTCCACGAGGTTCCACAGAGTCGCCGTAGAGGTGCACAGACGCCTTAAGGCCAAAGAGGGAGTTTCAGCCGAACCTACATCAGGACACTTCTGTCGTGACCACAGGGTCCATCACATCTCCACGGAGAGGGCAGGGGTACGCAAAGACTCCGGGTAAGTGTGCCGAAAACCTTGATTTCTTGGTTTCATAATAGAGTCACTGGAGAGCTGATTCTCTTGGAAGGTGGAGACAGGAGCCTTTGTAGTGTCTCCAACACCAGAGTGGGTTTGAAAGCCTGGATTTCCATAACACACTCTGAAGGGGATGAAGTGGCTCAAGAGAACACAAAAGATGAGGCATCTGTATGCACAGACAGGAATCATTACTGTTTGAATTAAACACGCTTTGCAAATCTCCTGTGATAATTCATTCATAAAGTCCATTTGAGGTCAGTGGAGAGACCTAGCACATGATAATGAGTTTTTAGATGCTTAGTTTGTTGTGTTATCCGATTTACTTTGTAAAACGTTGTGCACTGATAAAATAAAAATCATTGAATGACTTTCATGTCAAGTCAATTAGAAAGAAGAAATAAATACACAGTCCGTGCACCCTTACAGGTACAGAAAGCCACATGAAATTCACATGTGCAAAAAAACAGTTTAATCTGGAAATGTCACAAATCAAACTGCAGCAAATGTTTGCCATTGCCATTACAGACAAAAACGCATGATTCTCACACGTTTTTAACACGTGAATACACACATGTGCAAAAAGTAACATGCGGAATGTGTGGTTCTGGAATGCGTTTGCGTAAATTTGTAAAAATAAATGAGGTCACATGAGACGTAAAACTCATGAGATCACATTAAACACATGAAACGTGTTCATGTATACATATAGTATACAGTAATATAATATATAATAACTGGGATAAAACAGGCTGGTGTTGTTTTCATGATGGCATGGATCTTTTTTTACTTTTATCACATGAAAAACTATATTACAAACTAGATTTCAGAAAGACACAATACTGGATTCTTTTGTTCTTAAACTCTTCTTCTTTTACCTGGAGAACAAAGAAACTGATCAATGAAGCCATCATGAACAACGACTTTCTGAAGAAGCTGGAGCCTCAGCACACGAGAGAGATGGTGGACTGCATGTATGAGAAGATCTTTGCCGCTGAGCAGCTGGTTATTCAGGAGGGAGAGCCGGGGAACTTCCTTTATGTTCTTGCAGGTACAATATGATCATTCCTTCATGTTCTCACTGTAGCATGTAACATCTGAATTGTTCAGGTCAAAGCAGCTTTAGAGATCCAATTGTAATAAATGACCTTTAGCAAACTTTGAAGACACTAGGATTTGCTCCAGGGAATGCTAATATAGTTGAAATAATGCTCTTCTGAGGTTCTTTCTTTTTTATTTCGGGTCTTCTGTTTTAATGGATTCATTTGTTGTTTGTAGAGGGTTTATTAGAGGTAATACAGAATGGCAAACTGCTGGGTCAGATGCGCCCCGGGACGGCTTTTGGAGAGTTGGCCATCCTCTATAACTGCAAAAGAACTGCCACAGTTAAAGGTGTGTTTGTACACAGTGTGAGATTTCCTGTGTTTTTTCTCAGGGAACACACACACTTTTAAAGAAACTGTACTTGTGAGAAGTAAATAATCTAACTACAGTTTGATTTATGAATACACAATACATGATTATGTTTACAATATTTGTTGCTGCTGATGCTAGATACATAATTCATTTCATAACTCTCATCATTATTTTTCTCATGTTAGTTTATTGATGTTAACCCATTTGTGTAGTGTACAGTAGATGTTGGATTGGTGTCATGTGTGTAGATGTGTGAAGTGGAACTGATGGTGATTGTGTTTGGTTAGCTGTGACTCAGTCTCACATCTGGGCTCTGGACCGGCAGACGTTTCAAACTATCATGATGAGATCCACTCAGGCCAGACATGAGGAGTACTTCAGCTTCCTGCGCAGGTGCATTCATGCCTTCAACATTTCTGCATGTTTATCACACATATACACTTTTCTGCTTGACTTCTCCTTGAGAATAGTGCTAGTCTGATTCTTATTATGAAACAGAATGCTTGTAGACTACTAAGGATCCCCAGTAAAAAAAGAAATGCATTTAAAATACATTTTATATTAGCTATAGTTAAATTTTAAACATATTTACTCACATATCGGTTGAGACTTAATGATATAAATATTATAATTAAACTTCATTTGATGTACTACTTGTGCACAATTCTTTCTGAATATTAAACCTTGTTACATTGTTGTTAAGTGTATCGCTGTTAAAAGACCTGCCAGAGGAGAAACTTGCCAAAATCGTGGACTGTCTTGAAGTTGTAAGTGTTTGTAAATTTGTTGCGTCTTTGTACTTTTGCCATTGTGCATGTATATTTTCTAAAATGAAGTATAATCAGATCACATTCATGTTTTTATAGGATTATTTTGATAAGGGGGAGTATATTATATGCGAGGGTGAGGAAGGAAACACGTTCTTCATCATAGCTAAAGGAGAGGTAAGCATTACTGTTAACACTCTTGTTCTTTATTTTGGTGAGGCTTGATTGTTTGTTTGTATGTTGTTTACAAAATGGCAGAGAACATGTTCAGTGCACAATACTGTTATTTAACCATGCTGTGAAGAGATGTGATATGGCAGAGCATAATAATGCAAATATAATGTATTGCTTTAATGCACTGTAAGTCACTTTGGATCAATCTTTCTGACAAATGCATGTATGTAATATCAGACTGTGCTCCTCATTCACATCTGGTATAACATCTCTCTCTGGGATCCAGATGGCTAGCGCCCAATACAGGTGTAAAAACATCCAAAACATTTACATGTATCTCAAGGTGTGACCAAATTGCATTTGTATTGAAAACACATCCTAAGGCCTACATTGCCGTCCATGTACATACAATCTTTTGTCAAAGTTATGTTTGTGGTAAAAATTATATTTGGATGCTTTCATTCATTTTTATTATACACAATGACATGACATAAAAAATGTTGTGATGTAATAGAAGGAGATGCATGCTCTAAACAGATCTAAACAAATCACCTGAGATGGATGTTAATACCAGGTGTGAGTCTTTAAGTGCCTGTAGGCTAGTATACAGGATTTCTTTCTCTTTTGACAGGTGTCTGTAACACAGACCACGGAGGGCTTTTCTGAACCTCAAGAGATTAAGACTCTTGGAGTTGGTGATTACTTTGGGGAAAAAGCTCTCATAAGGTTTGGCAAACAATAACACAACAAAGACTGTGATCATAGACTTCCTGTAGGCCATCAGATGTATCAGATATCATAGGAAAATGACAAAAAATGCTACTATACACTCATGGCGTGAGTAACATAATCGAAAAACAACAATCCTAACCTTTATCTCTCTAAAAAAAACGAAAAATCTCACATGACCAGGCGATTCATTTTGTATAATTTATAAATGGGCAGTCGTGGCCTAGTGGTTAGAGAGTTGGACTCATGACCAGAAGGTTGCTGGTTCAATTCTCAGGGCTGGTGGGTAACGGCTGAGGTGCCCTTGAACAAGACACCTAACCCCCACTTGCTTACTATACAAAATGTACAAATGTATAGTACAATACAATGTAAGTCGCTTTGGATAAAAGCGTCTGCCAAATGTGTAAATGTAAATGTAAAATGACCTGGAAATCTCGAGTCACGATTTAACAAGCGCAATACATTCTCTGTTATCAGCACCCATATGGTTATTTGTTGTTTAATGTTGTTCATGTAAAGCTCAGATGAACTGCTCTGTATTGTCAGTATCACACATCTATATTATATCTCCAAAATGACACAACAACATGACGTGTGTCTTGTAATTTCATTTCAGCGAGGATGTCCGCTCAGCTAATATCATTGCAAAGGAAAATGACACACAGTGTTTGGTGGTGGACAGAGAGTAAGTCACTTTTGTAACAACTAAGCCTATCTTCACCATACCAACATTTCAGCAGCTGATACTCCAATTGTGGTATCTTTGATCTGGTAAACAGATCAAAAGATAAAACATAATAACTTGTTAAATAATTAAATGTTAAACCTGTATCCCTGACCCACTGTGAACACTGTCTTGTGGATTTCAACAGTAACTTTAACCAGATGGTGGGAACCTATGAGGAACTTCAGGCCTATCTGAGGGAGTATGTTGAACAGCTCTCTCTGAGCGATGAGAGGAGAAATGCAGCGTAAGAGCATCTCTTACACATCGACAGAGAAGCGTTACGTTCCTGTACGTCACTCTCAGACAATGATCTCCATGCAGGTCTCAGTCACCTCTGTCTGAACGCGGTCCTGAAGCGGCAGAGATCAGAAGACTGAGGGAGAGGGCAGCTGGCTTGTCCTGTAGCAACTTTCTAAAGGAACTGCAAATTGTGGCGACATTGGGAATGGGAGGCTTTGGCAGAGTGGAACTGGTTAGATTTTAACTCACATTCTACACATACAGTATAGTCACAACATCATGCTGTTCTTAGTTGTATTTGTATGTGTCCTAAAAGTACTAAAAACTAATATTTTTGTACAACATTAGTGTGTGAAAATAGAGCACTTTAAATACATTTAAGTGTATTTTAGTGCACTTTTTCACCTGGACACAGATGGATTTCTAATACAAGTAATTGGTCATATTGTTTTGTTTTGTTTATTACATGTGTTTTATGTTACAGGTCAAGAGTAAAGATGCAGAAGATATGGCGTTTGCTTTAAAATGTATTAAAAAGAAGCACATTGTGGACAGCAGACAGCAGGAGCACATCTTTTCGGAAAAAAACATCCTCCGGCAAACCAATTCAAACTTCATTGTCAGGTCAGTCTAAAATCTGCATGAAATTCGTACAGTATTTAGGATTTGACAAATAGAGATGTATAATGTTATGCAGTTGGCATTTTAGACCATTTTTATTTTACCATCAGTGCTATAAATCAGTCTACCTGCGACTTCTGAGAAGATTTTAATGAAACCCAAGTTTACCTTATCCTTATTTCCAATTGAGGATTTCATTTACATTTACGTTGAAGAGTTGCACTTCTGTGCTGAATGATATCTGAGTAATGCATTAAATCTGAATTTATGTTGATATGTCGACTTTGAAATTGAAATTCATCATTTAGTAGACACACACTTATCCTTTAGGTTTAGGGGCACAGTGCATGCATAGCTCAGTAGCCTAACACGAAGTAATGATAATAGACCTTTATCTTATCAGACAGTGTGTATGGTAGTACGGTAGAGAAAGCTCACCCATATAAGAAGCCGCTGAGATGAAATATTGATCAAGTAATTTTGCTTGTAATGAATGCAGTGGTCCCAGTGTGTGTCAGTGGGCTTTTCATTTGTTTTGGTAAAGGGGGCTTGTGCTTTGCATGTTGCTAGGAAACTCCCCAGGAAATGTCAGAGCCTGTCTTTGAATGTGTACTCTAGCTCATTTTATCGGCTGCCTGGCATTTGTGGACGAAAGGCTAGAGCGGCTTTACACACACTTCTAGGTCTTTATGAATGCTAGCTAGGTAATGTTGAACGAGGAGGGAATGGATTGCACTGCGTCATATATTTGCACATGCTGATTTTAGCACCGGATTCCATCGAGCATTTATGCAAATCGGGTCCACAATTGGGTGCTGGTATAACATACAACAGTTTAACGTGATGTGGCACTAAGAGAGACAGGCACCTCAATCTGCTATAAATTTTAAATGCTGTTACATTACTAAATATATAAAATATTGTTCATTTTTATGAACATAGAATGAATTAATGATAAATTTGTATTCTAAAAAGTTATAATTTGCTCCAGAAAAATAGCCCAATATATATAGTGTGTGTTTTTCAGACTGTTCCGGACGTTTCATGACAGTAAATACGTGTACATGCTGCTTGAGGTCTGTCTGGGAGGAGAGCTATGGAGCGTGCTGAGGGACATGTGAGTGTAGGTCGTTTCATCTCTTTTTTTACTGTGGTAAACATATTACAGCCTGCTGTCTTTGATAAACATCATTTAATCACATGCACAGTCATTACTGATCATTGTTGAATGATTCATATCTTGAATCACGTCTCTTAAATGAGCTTGTGATTTCATTTAGGGGCTGCTTTGATGAAACTACGGCCCGATTCTGCACTGGATGTGTGCTGGAGGCTTTCGATTATCTGCACGGATCAGGCATTGTTTACAGAGATCTGAAGCCAGAGAATCTGCTGCTGGATGCTGAAGGCTACGTCAAAATGGTCATTTTATTCTATATGCATTAATGATGGCAAATTGTGTTCAGAAGTGTTCAAAAGAATGAACACTTATTTTACACAATATTTATTTGAAGAAAGCTTAAGAAATATATAGAGATTGTTTGACTAGATTTACACGCCAACATACGAAAATATTAATCTTAATTCAAGCCAGTCTAAGTCATCTAACTAATAATAATTTGTTAATTTAACCACACCTTAACATGTAGGAATGTTAATAGATTAGATAACAAAATATTTCAGAATGTGTTAACCTTAGGGGCACTGGCAAGAGAATAAAAGTGAGTTCCAGCTTTACCTTATCTAATTCTGTGTTTTCTCAGACTGATTTTGGATTTGCCAAAAAGATCGGACTTGGAAAGAAGACTTGGACATTTTGTGGAACCCCTGAGTATGTGGCTCCGGAGGTCATCATGAATAAGGGTCATGACTTCGGAGCTGACTGCTGGTCTTTGGGCATCCTGATTTTTGAGCTGCTGATCGGCAGGTAACCGTTGCACCAGTTGCATTTGGTGCCAATAGTGGCCCAGAAATTGCACACTTCACCTTTAAAGGACAAAGCATTTCCAGACAGAATCAGTTCTGTGGCTTAACTGGCACAGCTTTTCTATGTGCTGCTGCCGAACGCTTCGCACTGTGTTTTGCTCACTTCTTGATCAGAGCAATTTGTTAGCTAGTGTAAAATTAACCTTCATTGGTTCCCAGAGCAATATCCTGATATTTCAGTCAGAATGATACAGAAGGCAACAGAATATAAAGGTTGGATGAGGTTGTTGCAATCAGTATGTGTTACTATAACACTTTTAGCAGCTGGACAATTCCAGTGTTAAGGATGTGACATTTGCAGTCAAAACTTGAAATATTAATCCTCAGAGGATGAACTTAGTACCAATATATCTGTTATCTGTATCATATTTGACTAAACCCCAGACATTCGAGCTTTCTATTTTAAAAAAGAGAAAAATGTATGTGACACAAATGGATGCACATTTTTGAGAGACAACATACTTTGTAGGATTTCTGGGAATTAAAATGTACAAAACAGAAGCAATAATACCCAACAAATGGAGAAGGGATGGCTCTTTATAGAACATAAAATAGTTACTTTATTTTCATGTGTCCATTTATGAGGAATATGGACCATTATGGATGTGACAATTCACTTACCTGACTTTCGAAAACTATTCTTTAAAATCAAAAAATTCAAGAGAGACTTCACATGGGTATTTAAACCACCAAATATTGACATCTGATCAGTATGGTAAAAAGGTTTGCATTTGGAATTGCCCACCTCCTGTTTAACAGAAAAGTTTTTTATAGATATTGTCCGCCATGCAAAATGTCTAATTCAAAATTAATTCTAAAATGTAACATCGCCCCTCGACTGTCAGTCCCCCGTTCACAGGTTCTGATCCAATCAGGATCTACACGATGGTTCTGCATGGCATTGAGAAGGTGGACATTCCCAAGAGGATCAGCAAGCGTCCGGAGGATCTCATACAGAGGCTTTGCAAGTACGTCTTGCTTATTTTTTGATGGTTGTCCAGCAAACTCAACATACAGTAAACACACTGCAATTTACAGACCAAATGTAAGACTAGATTTTTTTTAAAGTTGTCTTTCCGTTTACCGTGTTGTTACATAAATATATGTGATGTAGGTTTCAGTATTGATGCTCTACCTGCACATGTTTGTGTATTTATATGCTTTTTTCTGTTGCTGGGCCTGTATAAGAGCAGTCAGAAAACTCTTTCTTATTTCCTTTGTCATCAGACTTAATCCAGCAGAACGGCTTGGGAATAAGAAGAATGGCATTATTGAAATCAAGAAACACAAGTATGTCAAAATATGTGAATTACTTGAGAAAAATCTGTTGCTATTTACTGAATCCAATGTTGTTTCACATCTGTGGGACTTTATTTCCTGCATACAAAAGCAGGACTTTTGATCCTTTTTTGGCATTCTTCATACAACAACAGTTAGATAAAACCACATTAGTGGCTATATTTTTGTGCTACTGAGGAACAAACCAAAAGCTCTTAAATCTTTTTCATCCCAAATTAGATCACATTTGGTATGTTGTTTGGCATCAGTGAAGTCAATTTTGAAATAAACGGGAGATTTCAGAGATTCATATTGATTCGATTCTGTAAAATAACTGTGTTCACAAAAAATGTTGTATGGACATTTTTTTTCCTTTTGTGTTTCACAAACATGTTAGCACAACTCACAATCTCCCTATATAACTCCCAATCTCGTTGTGAGATTCTTGAGACACCAATAATTTTGTTTACTAATTCTATCTAGTCGACAGAAATAATGGTACACATGTTTTGCTTTGGTTTTTTTCCAGCTCTGACTACAGACTTGGTGTTGTTACTGGAGATTGTTGCAGACAGTATACTTGTAATGATGCTTAATGGGACCTTGGAGCTCTTACAGTTTCTTGTAGGCAACTGTGTTTCATTTATCTGCACTAGTGAACATTAGATTCGCTATAGGGAATACACTGATCCACTGATCTGTGTGTCTCGGTGCAGGTAGTCTATTGTTGAGCGTGTGTTTCTCTTTTGTATGTCACAGCACAATGGTTAGCTGAACCAGCCTGCCAAATTATTCTCAGTGTGTATTCACAGGGGAAGCAATTATAGGCCAAAATGAGAGTCACAGCTGTCTTCTCTCACAGAGCATTGAAGCCGTAGACAGCAGGCTCTATGACACGCTGGGCCTGTCGTCCATACGCAGCCAGTACAGTGACAGAGAGTCAGATACAGTGTTCAAAGTCTTTTTGCATAAAATGTGGTGAATACTGTAGCTTAAAGGAATAGTTTTTCAAACAAACAAAACCTATCAACATTGTTTTAAAAAAGTGTATATTTGTTCTGGAAAGCTGTTTTTATATTCATTATGCTTGAGTATCACGCTAGGGTAGGTGATTCAAGCAACATACACAAAGCACACAGAGGCTCGACATCATCTGTATTATGTTAGTAAATGATGTTCAGAGCATTATGCAAATATACAGCCATGAATATGCATGTTCAGGTAACAATGTGTGGTCTGATGACCAAGAGTTCTGTCTTCAGCGTTTCATGAAATGAAGCGAAGATTCAGGATGCAACCACTTAGCCTTTGTTGTTGAAACCCAAACATCAATATGAATGAGTGCTCCATTAGGAAGTGGCATAGGTGAACGAATTCACGTTACGCTTGTTCTCCCTGGAGAAAATGTGACGTTCATTGTATTGGTTTTTTTTCTCAGGTGGTTTCAAGGCTTCAACTGGGAAGGACTAAGACGAAGAAAGTTGGCATCTCCTCTGAGGCGAGAGGTGAAGCATAGCTCTCACAACACTGTTTTCACACATCACATTGTTGAATATGTGTAAGAAATAAAATAGACTTGTTCTTCTATGCTTAGTGGGTTTTTTTTGTTCTTCATGTCTCTTATTCCCCAGCTGAAAGGGCCACTGGATCACAGTCATTTTGATATGTTTCCTCCTGAGCTTGAAGAACCTCCTGATGAATTGTCTGGCTGGGATAAAGACTTCTGAGAACGAGTCGCATCTGAGAGCATATTTGCTCTCCAATTATTTTTAGACCACTTTTCTGGCCTGTTCGACTTTATAAGTGAACAAAGCACCACACAGAATCGGAGCTCACACTACACGCTCAAAGACAATCTCATGTCAAGTGATGGTGAAGAATTTCTCAATGTCTCAGAAAGTCTTAATGTTACCTCAGTATGGATGTTGACTCACTGAGCCAGAGCTCTTTGCTTTCTTTTCACAAATGTTATTGGTAACATTATCTAACATATAAACATTTGTAGAAAAAAATACACTAATGCCTTAAAATGCCTTAAATCTCACTATGGCTGAGCTAAATTTCACTAGACACTCTTCTAGTACATGACATATGACAACTATCAGATAGTCAGATGTTATTTGTATGTGATTTATGTTCAACCTGATTCTAATGTTATAATATGATGATCAACATTTCTGCAGGGTGCTTGTTGGTGTGATGTCAGTTATTAATAATGTATCTGTAACTTATTTAATTTTGATCATTTTAATATCCTAAATGTTGTTTTTTGTATTCATTTTTACTTTGAAAACAGAAAAGAATTTAATAAATTACCATAACCATGAGAACTAGTGAACCTTGTCAATTTTTCAAACACATAGTTGCTGAAATCTTCATATTTTGTGATAAATTTACATTTACATTACAGTACATTACAGAGTTATATAGTTTTGCACATTTCTAACCTATATAAAGTATTAAAAAGTGCTTGTCAACCTTGACAACACAGTGTATAATCATTTAAAAAGCACAATAGTATCGTAATTTCGGAGGGACGGTGACGATATTTTCTTAACATTTATATTTTCTTAAAATCTTGTTTGTATAGTTGTTTATGTCATTCGAGTCAGTCATTCATTCGTGGAGGGGATTTTCAATAACTTTTTCGACGGGTTACATGTGGCTTGTTTGATTTGATGCGGCGCCGCAAGAACCGAGGCGGATGACATCACATTACCGCGAGGGGGAGTCAAAATCGTATGGAACAGTCGGCTCTCAACTCACTCTCGCGGTAATGTGATGTGATTCGCCTGTCGGTTCTTGCGGCGCCGCATCAAGTCGAACAAGCCTAATAGGCTCGTTCGAGATGGCCAAATTCTGCGCAGAATCGATCACCGGTGATCAGCGCAAGATGCATGCCGGTTAGAATTGTGTCCGACTGCGGTCCGCCTTGCTCTGATGTCATGCTGACGTGTGTCAAAAAACTCTCGCGACGGCGAGACGGCCTGGCCAAAATCCGCAGGCGAGCGCAGTTGCTTCTCACCAGCTGCGTTGATGAAAAGCACGATGGGAAACGACTTGCTGACGACACAGTTTAAATGCTCATTGGGCAAGAAAGTCAGCTGATATCTTCATACATTGTCCATGAATAAGTCAATTTACTATAATAGTTTGTTTTTATTTATATGTGAAATATATTGTCCTCGTAACATTCTTCTTGTAAAAGCAGTAATATTTTAATTGCATCAGTTTCATCTGTGATAAAAAGCTGTTTATTTTCTTATTAAAGTATAACAAAAACATTACTAATCAAGATGGTAGGCCTATACAGTTTACATTTAAAAACATACATTTTATAAGGGACTTTTTATAAAAGACAGTCACAATTTTCAATCCATCCATATTAATAAATACAGAAGAAGACACAGGGGCTAATTTATAATTTATATTTATTGAATAAGTCTAACAAAATTCCAGATTTTATTAGGCTTATTTGTTTTTGACAGAGTTTTTGAATATTGTCTCAAAAGATTCATAAATAGCCTACTATAAACGGTAAATCTACATTTGAGAATAAAATTCTTAGCTAACAAAAGTAAGTTATTAATAAAAAAAACTCCTTGACCTCCTATAGGCCTACATATTTAATTTAAAGTAGCCTACATGTTAAAATCAACCCCACTTTCCTTATTTAACCACAATTGCACTTAATATTTCTAAGCACAGAAAATACATCTGTGTTTTCTGGAAATGAGTTACAGAATATTAACAATAATAAATCTATCTAACCCTTAGGAATTTCTGTAGGAACTCCTTGGGAATTTCTTAAATTTTTGGGATAAACTGGAATCTTTAAATAAAAGGTTCTAATATGTTTAAACAGTCGTTTGTAAAGAAAATATGTGTTTAAACTCAGTTGGACCAAGGAAAATGCGATAAAAACCGTGAACGCGATCTTTTCCATTGCTGACGTTTCCAGCCGACTTGACAGCGCGATTTGGGAAGTGTCCGTCTTGCTTGCGCTGTTTTCACTCCTCCTCTTACTGCAGCCGCCTACTCTCGTCTTCGTTTCAGGAGAGGCAAGGCGCATATCAAACCAGCCTAATACCTGCGAGTGACTCTTGTGCGTCATGAGTGACGTTCCTGCAACTGATTGGTTCATTCAGTCAACTGCATTCAGGTGCAAACTGTTGTTGCGAGGCTACGAAAACAAGTTTCATTTGGATTATCAAGACAAAGTAAAAATACGTGATACTATTTTGTCTCAATGTAAGTTACTCATTGCTGGTTGTTTATTTTGTTTTATAAAGGTAACGTTATTCGCATCACAAGTGCAGGAATCTGTGACGCAACCTCGTGACAAAAGTGGTGATAATATTTCGATATTCGAAAGAGAAGCACTCTAGCTCTTGCTTAAAACATTGAAACCTATTCAATCGTGAAAGGAAAACACACACATATACCATACACAATTTGGCCATTGCTTTGCATGCTTATTGAACATTATTAAAGTTTCTGGTTTTAATAAGAATGATGTCGAATTAAATTTTTCATTTGCCAGTTTTATGATCTTTTAGAACATGCAGTGTCACGCTATCAGGTTCGGCATCAGATGCTAGCGTTCCTTGGTTGCACTAATATAACACAACACTGACCTCTGCTTGTAAAACTCTGCAAACACAAAGTGATCACCTGCACGAACAAGTTCACAAAACCTGACTTAGAAAACTTAGAAAAGTCTTAGTTTAGGATTATTAAAAATGTGTGTTTTAATTGTAACATTTTTATGAAAATAATGGCTATTTCCTCTAAATTCCAATTTGGATAACAGTGCCACAGTAACAAATAATCTTAAAGGTTTCAAATGTAAACTTGTACAAAATGCCCTGGATATATTCTTGAAAGCTTAACAAGATTCGCTCAGATATACTAAATGTACTTAATATACAAGTTTACAAATATACTTTGCATTTTTAGTTCTTTTAATTATCAGTCATTTTGGGAGAAATGAAAATGAAATGAAAAAAATATTTCAAATCACCAATAAAAAGCTTTTTTCTCTCTATGAAATGCCAAAACAGGCTCCAGCTGGAACTCAGTGTGTGCGTTTCAGGACAGTGAGGGCCTGAAGTGGAGAATCTCATGACATTCATGGAGGACTGATTCAATCAACAGGCCAGCCATCATTGAGGAAATGCCAAGAGGCAGTGCTGAGCTGTTGTCATAGCGATACATCAAGTATGTCCTTTTTCTACTATTCTACCAGTCAGTGTGTATTACTCACAGCGTGACTCAGATCTGCTCAATAAGCAAATCACAGTTTCCTGCGCTGGAGGAAATGAGAAAAAAATATAAGTAAAGCTGAGTTGCAGAGAATGATATGTTGTCTAAAAATATAAAAACGATTAAATATTAAAGTTATCATAATGGAATTTTCAGTAGAGTATCATTACTAAAATGGTACTGCTTTGATTTAAATAGCATACATTAAAGCCAATTTGGAAAAAATCTATACATTTTGGAAAGAAATGTGACCCAGAAATGTTTTGCCAGGTAGTATTGAAGTTTATATTTTCACCGAAAAATTTATTTTTATTTTATTTTGCAAAAGCCTTTATTGATACAGTTCAGTGTGGGTGGAATCGGGAAAGCACCTCGAGCCGGGACTTGAACTCGGGACACCCGAAATGCAACCATGCCACTTGTCAGAGCACTGACCATTGGCTCCGACATCAGATTTTGCTAGTAGTCGGTTTTTGGAAGCATCTAGAATTTGTTCTTTACATGAAGTTTCATTTTTCTACATTTTGTTCACAAATGTTTGTTTTTGTAATTAATTAAAATATTTGGTGTTTAGCAACACTGTCATTATGAAAATCATATTGCTGAATCATTTCTAGCATTTATATAGCAATGCATATAGTTCCAAATAACAGAACTGTGCATAACACACAGTTTTATTGGCAAATAGACTTTAACATTTGTTGTTACTTTTGAATCTAATTTGAACGAAGCTGTATTATTTTTTCATAGTGCCACAGACACATCACATTCTATGACCTACTTTTTCATGTTTGGAGAAAAACAGAGAAAAAAAGTACAGGTTTTGCATCACTGGAGCGCTAGAATTCCTGTAAATCATCAATGAGCAGCGCACATTCCACTATATTCCTCCTCCGTTCTAGTGGTATCTGTAGATGTAGAGGAAAGGTTTTATAAACATTTTATGACTGGAATGCATCCTGAAAGCAGCCCTTCATGACCCCTTGGACTTCTGAGGGTACAAAAATGTGTTTTATATTCATAAAATATGAACATATAAAGAAATATTAACTGCCCCCAAACATCGACTAACCTACATTTTGTTTTGCATCAGTAGAGAATTCAATAAAACTTTCTCATATTGGTATTAACACGGTTTGTTTTATTCCTGGTAATTCATCCCAAAATAAAAATTATGTCATCATTTATTCACTTTTATGTTGTTCAAAACCTGTATTTTACTCTCTCTTCTACAGCACACAAAATAAGATATTTTCTGGTTTTCTGGTCATACAGTGGAAGTGAAGGTTGTTTGGTTAGCATTCTTCAGAATATCTTGTTTTGTGTTCTGCGTTTTGCAGAAGAAAGAAAGCCAGGTTTTAGGTTTAACATGACATAGGGGTAAATAAATGATGACAGAATTTACATTTGTGGGTGAACTGTCCCTTTAAAATTGCCCAAAACATGCATTACCAATATATTCCAGAGGGAGGCGTTGAGTAATATGAAGTGTGGACTGCTTTGCAAAAGTTCAGGCTCAGATACTGCCACCTTTAACACTTTTGAAGCTTAAATAAAGGTTGATATAACTTTTCTGTCAGGCTAACTTTTCATTTCAACTTAGACTAAGATCATATATTGTGATTATCTGATATCAAGCTAGATCTATTATTTGATTATTTATCAACACATCAATGAACTCAAACCAGTTGTTGTTACTTAGAAATATCACATTTTATTTATTAAAAAATAACTTTGAATAACAATGCAATATGCATATTGAATTATTCTGTCGATTTGGTACGCTGTAATGCACAAGATCAGTCTGTCCTTAACCAGAAAGACAAAATAATGGCGTTCATTAGCACTCACTCATTCATTTTTACACACATTTTACTCAATAAACACAGAAGAGTTACTACATGACACAAAGTCAAGCATACGTTGTGTTTTAATACAGTTTCTTGGTCAAAACTGTATCATGATGGCAAAGTATATTTTCTTTAATTGGAAAATCAGTTCATATTTAATGTGAAAGTTTGCAGGTGATCTGCCTCTTAAACATATCGCTGCTGTCCTTCTGAAACCTCGTATCATCATTATTATTAGTCACTCTTTATGTTTGTTACTGGGTTTTGCAAATATCTAACCAATAAAAAGTATTAAAAAGTGTTTGTCAATTTTAATAATTTAAAAAGTACAGTTTTTCTCTCTCCTGAAAACCAGCAAATTTGGAAATCCCAGGTTTTGGAAGGACAATGACAAGAGTTTTAGTCCTCACTGTCATACTGGTCTAAACGTTGAGTGAATGGTTAGGCCTACATGTTGAATTTAGGATTCTGACGTTAATTTGTTGCCGATTTGCAATGTATGTTTAAAATTGACAGAGCAGAAATCTTTAAGTTGAAAAGTTACAGGCTTTTTATACTACATAGTTTTTTAAAATATGAAACAGTCATAGCAGATTTGTTTTATCTGGCTTCTTTAAACTAAACTTTTAGGCAACTTTGTTTGGTCCAATCGCTGTTCCACATACTTTTAATCAGAGCAGCAATTATGTCTTTAGATTGATGTTTGGCAGGCACATAGAAAGCCTATGAAATTCATAGGATAACTTTTCAGGTTCATACACATTCCTCAGCTTTCAGGGAGGTGAAAGGTCACAAACATTATATAAGATTTGGCAGATGAGCTGCGTACAGAACTGTCATAAGTCATTAATGTGTTATCATAAGGCCATGCATTAGAGCCATGCGTACGTATGTGGATGTAGGAATTCAGGCGTGGGAGTTTTCCTCTTTCACTCTCATCTCTACATGTGTTTCATATCTTGTGGAGTCACATATGTGTTACATATGTATATACATACATACACAAGTCAGCTCTTATAATAGTGAAAGTTACACATTCCTGTTCAGGAAATATCTGTATGATAGATATACAGTAGCATGCATATTCAACATTTGTTATTCATTACAGATATTTTACAATTAGGACAACATCTGGTAAATTGTTCCAAAAAGAAATGTACATTAGACTATACATTATTATTAATATTATTATGAGAATATACCATAATTCTGAATTCATATTCTCAGAATGCACGTTTCAAGTCTTATCACACATTTGAACTCCATCAACAGATCAACTTAACACATCCATTAATGTAGGAACATCCCTTCTAGTACTATATACAAGCAATACCAACATTTCATTTACCATTACTCAATTCAATTCATTTTGTCATCTTTGTTTAATCCGTTTCTCTTCCAGTTTGTAGTTCCAGGCTGGACTGTTCTCACTTTGTTCTTTTACAAAAAAGTAGCTTGATGGCAGACCATCTGCTTAATGTCTGATGAGAAAACAAAAGATGAGTTATAACATGTTGCTCATTTACTGTGTGGATGATATCAGCTGTACTGAAATAACACAGCAGAGAGATACAGCTCTACTGTCTAAAGAGTGCTGAAACAACACTGGGCTTGAAACAGACAATGCACAGAAACACTGAACACTGGACATCATTAGGTGTCAGGCACCAAAGGGTTTATTGTCTCTTCTGCCATTGGAGTCTATGGCAGCCCATTGAACTAAAAAGTTGGTTATTTGGCGCAATGATTGTGAGGGATTGTTGAGTGTCCAGTTCTATCTTTCTAGTGCTGCAAAGAGCAGTTCATTTTTTTATTCTTTGGTTCACAAATCAAACAACTTTTGATGTCTTTAAATCATACATAATGATCAGTTGTCATGGATGTGCTGCTTGCAGCTATATTTTACATTTATGTTATGCATTATGCCTATCACTTTTTTTTACAGTGCATTCAAGGTATACATCTTATCTTGTGTGTGTGTGTGTGTGTGTGTGTGTGTGTGTGTGTCCTTGGCAATCAAACCTATTGCTACCATTGTTGTTAAAATTTTAATGCTTTGTTCACACCAAGAGCAAATGTAACTATTTGCGGAAGTAAATTTCATAAAAAGTCAATGCAAAAACGTGATTAGATGCCAATTCACACAGGGCAAGGTGAATGACGCAGATTCGGTGGCATGATTGGCACGAACACAATATTAAACACATTTTTTGCGCATGTTGAAAATGTTCAACTCGAGCGGAACATTCATGCGAAGTAGACGTTAGATGCGTCACTCACGCAAAACAAATTAATCCCACAATTACTATTAAGTGGGGAGCGCAATGTTTTGCTTTTAGTGTGAACCCACCATAAGTCTGTTTTCTACCTAAATTAACAACATACTATATTTTTGTCTCTGCAAATTTGCAAATGTATGTTTTATCCTACCTGATAAATATTACTGGTGCCATAGATAGTCCACTTTCTGATGTCCCAGAGCGATCATGGAATTCCTGTTTATTCTGGTCCGCTCTGATGACATCATATCTGGCCTGTGAAAGAAACATTAGCGATCTTAATAGAATATACCTATTTGTACTGAAATTTGGATGTAGATTTTAAGCATGCTTTTCATATCATGATAAATATT
This sequence comes from Oreonectes daqikongensis, assembly GCA_026939265.1. Taxonomy (NCBI): domain Eukaryota; kingdom Metazoa; phylum Chordata; class Actinopteri; order Cypriniformes; family Nemacheilidae; genus Oreonectes; species Oreonectes daqikongensis. The sequence continues at coordinate 5,877,492 of JAOTQM010000049.1, forward strand.
GCAGAGCGCCTTAAAAGTATTAAAAAACGATTCATAAAGTATTAAATTACATTTTCTAGGTAGCACAAATTAACGCTAAAGCCCCAATAATTCAGTCTGAACTTTGAATGTCCGACCTCATTTTTTAACAACATTACACTTACGCAACATATGAGTATTGAAACGCAATATGTCAAAGCACACACAGTTCAAATATGGTCTCACTCTGTTTCACAATCGTCCTATTGTATGAACTTCTGGTCCGTATGGATCTTTCCCTCAGAATGTATCTGTTCCTGGGAGGAGAGCACGTTCAGCATAGCTCCCATATCTCATTTAATGAGTGAAATACATGGGGAATTCTTCTACTCCCACCAGCATACCTCTAGCCTGACACTGCAGCCCTGTAACTATTACTTCTGCCTCCGTGCCAGCTAGTGTGCACAGAATCACACCGCACTTGTGGAATAGGTTGAGGGGGAAAGAAAACCTGCTTATTTTGTGCACAAGCTGTGTGACTCCCACTTGATTTGAACCTTAAAGTCAGTTTGGCTTTCAGCACTTCTTGCTTCTTAGTCCAATTTTGAGGCAGACTATAGAGTACTTCAGTCACACTTCAGTATGGGGGCAATTCTTGCTATTAACAAACCATTAACTACGACTTTTCCCCCAATAAATTCTTAATTTGTTGCTTATTAATAGTCAGTAAGGTAGTTGTTAGGTTTAGGTATTGGGTAGGATTACGTATGGTCATGCAGAATATGTACTTTATAAGTACTAATAAACAGCCAATAATAGGCATGATCATAACAACTAGTTAATAGTGAGAGTTGCCCCCTATACTGAAGTGTTACCAGTATTTCTTTTAGCAGATATACATTACTCAAAATGTACAGGTTTCCTCTGCAAAAACTGCCCAGACGTATTGATGACTCATCTTGCACTTATGGGTGAATCCATTTTATTTTGTCCAATCAAATGCTTTAGAATGAGATAGCCCCTCCCCAGTACAACCTACTAGTACCTCAATTTTTATATATATATAAAATACATCAACATATGATTTTTCGATTATTCAACAGTTCGTTGTCAATTATTTTGAACTGTTTATCCATAAAACACGTTTTCATGTCTAACCTGTATCCCACACCACTGTATTTTGCTTTGACACAAACTCAAATAACTGCACAGCGATAGAACTGTGAGTATCATTGTTGTCATCCATAAAATCCCATCATAGTGGAAGCTTTGTGACTGAATGTGATCCAGTGTTCAGCGCTCGGCTCATTCATTCAGTGTTGGTACTAGTCACCGACTACCACATGAGTCCAGTGCCAAGATATTTAAGAGGAGGCAGTGTACACGCGAGATTAGGAAGCCAAGCTGTTTACAGTTTCAGCATGCACATGTGATGAAACCTTTATCTCCATCACATGGAAACATAGTGAGTCATAACATCAAAGGACTGGTCCCATTAGTACTACTTGTTTGTGATATGGCTTCCCAGAAGTTGCCAGAGCACTCCCATGGGAACAAGAGAGGCGAACAACAGCGTGAATTACTGTATGTTCCAATAACCTTTAATATTAGAAGTAACCATCTGTGACATATTTGGACTGAGCTTTAGAAATAATAATCGAATGTTCTGCTTATTTAGAAAAGTACATTTATGTGGCCTTCATATAGGGAGATCAAATCTGACTGTTGTTTGAATGCTAATGAACTGAAACTTACCGGTAAAGCTGTGGACATGATCTCTTCAAGGATCCCGAAGACAGTCCCAGTCTGCTCTGGTTTTTCAGTTTGGTCTTCTTTACCAGTTCTTTCACTCGACCCCAAGTATAATTCTCACTTAACTGTGAACACACAAATTCAATATAAATATACATGTACAAGTCTGTTTAGATGACAGACATAAAGAGGTTTTAAGCTTTGTATTCTTGTTCACGTTTGTGTTTAGATGTGTGTATCTCGTATTTTGTATGTGGCATAAACAAACTGGCCATCATAAACAAAATTTCAGTCCTTAGACAATAATTGTACTGTATGACAAAAGCATTAGAATATTTCACAAATCATATATTCTGTTATATATATAATTTCACAGAAGTTTTGTCCCACCAGCATTTATTTAACAGAAATGTTACATATTTTTGAAATGTCGTAAATGGTTAAAACCAAAATAAACTGCCAAATGTTTGATGTAAAATAACATGATAAAAAATATTTTAGTTTTTTGTGGCCCCCGAGCTGCTGGAATATTACAATATTTTTACAGGTAGTTTTTACAGTGATAATCTATGAAAAATTGTCTTTTTATGTTTCATGACAATTATATCATCTTACGAGTTTTGCAGCAACATGGGGTTGAAAAATTCATAATTTTTTTATATGTAGTCCTCAATTTTACAACCCTCCTTTTTTATCGTTTTTACACTACAGCACAGCATCTGAACTGATCGTATCTGTGACAGCCTCTATTTTGCTTCAAATTCATATGGCATATGGTCTATGAATTCAACTTCCTCTACTACTATGAATACAATTTTTTCTGAGATAACAGATTTGAAAGAGAGGGGTTTGACCAAACATTTGCTGTAATTCCACATCAGTGTTGAATGATGTGAAATTGACAAAGTGAGTCAAAGAGTTAAAGTTTGATATATCTCGAGTGACTCACCCGTCTGTGAGGTGCAGAGAGAACCTCAGCGCTGTCACTCAAGTACTTGGCCTCTCCCTCTGTGTAGCTCCTCCTGTTTAAGCCCCGCCTACAAAGGGGAGTGGTTGACTGGTAGCCCATCTCAGCGTCTGTGCAGGTGATAGAATGCAAAAATGATCATTTACACATGTCTTGTTATAAAAAGGAAAGTCTTATGATGTGGTGGGCTAAATCTGTGATCTCGGACCCTGAACTTTTCACACACTGATGGGTGCGGTGTGAAACATGATACATTAACTCCAGTTTCCTGCTCATTAAGAATTCCTAAATCCCTGAGATATGGATTTTCTTATTATGTGGAATACCAGAAATTCCACCTATTGCTAAAGTATTAATTTTCCATTTCCCCACAGACTAATGTTTTGTCGCCCGCCTGGCTGATGGAATGTGAGATGGGAGGAAAACAAACCAGGAGAAATATGTCTAGTTCAGTGTGAATGGATATCACTGCTCAAGAGGTTGCGTAGGGTGTGACGGAACTTTCAAATTTTGACAGACATTTCTGGTTTAATTATGTCATCATCAAACTGATGTGGAAGTGAAAAAGCTGCTATAATTCTTTTAATTGAAAGGTTAAGCCGTGTCCGCAGATTAATCTTAGCTCCAGGTGTGTTTGCACACTGACCTCTCACGACCACCCTGAGGGGGATGCGCGTGACCTCAGGGATTGTGCTGAGGTCGGATAGAGTGCTGCTTGATGCCGTCAGACAGTGGTGGTCACTACGAAAGTGTCTCTTTAGTTCCTGGAAAGCCAGATTGGCTGCTCCACAGCTACAGTGCTGAAGGAAAAAGTCCTGAAACAGACACGGAATAGAGTTGAGAAAGAAAAAAGATTTATATTAGTCTTGATATTCATATACATTTTGTTATTCATTGTTTTGTTATGTTTATATAAATGTATGCATGGATACATTGTCATAATTCGAAAGGCAGTCTAAATTAATTCTTCAAATCATATAGTTGTATATACTGTATATAACAAAAAGTAGAGTGTGGCATATTGGGACAGAGATGGCTAAAATAGTTCACTTTATGAAGTGTTGATATTGAAGCCCATGGGTCAGGGCAAGACCTCTGATAGCACATACTTGGCCTGTAGAAAAAACATCTGTTTCAGATTTGTGCGAGTTCAAATCCCTCAAACACGTGCATTAATGACAAAGAGAAAACAAAACAATTTTAATCGAACTGAAGTGCTTGTATTAATATTTCACGAAGCGCTGCTGGTTTGTAAATGTTTATATTAAACCCCTTGCGAGTAAATTCCCAATCCCTGTTATCTGATGTTATGATTATTGTATGTCATACTTCATAATTCATCTAAATGTGATCTAGAGTATTTCACTTTCAACAGTTAAAGCATGAAAACAAACCAGAATGATTATGAATCACTTTTCCTATGGGAGAAATCTTGATCTGGGTCACTATTTTAGGCAACTTCTAATGTATTTTACATTATCGCCTGAATCAGCTCACGCTCAAATCCTCTTGTCATTTCCACCAATTATTCTTAATGCTTTAGACTGGCCTGCCAAATGGATTTACAGTGTAAATATGAACTGGCATTTTGGAGAGTGTGTATTTCAAATATTAGATAAGACCCGGTTCTTGTTTTTCAAAGATCAGTCAGCCTGTGAAATTCACTGGGCAGTTTTTCTTACAATGTTAATGCCAATCAGACTGATAAGGTGTTTCCTGAATCTCTGTTTATCCAAGATTATCCTCTTAGTGGCATTACATCTGTATTTGCATTGTAAACACTGTTAGATTGATGAGGTGAAGATGTTTTTGCTGAGGATTTGATTGGCTGTTGATGACACTTGGGCTTTACTGTCCTCCATTTATTTGAACATGGGGTCACTGATGCCCTTGAACGTGTCTATACGTTCTAAAGATTGCTAATGTGTTGAAAGACCGGATCTGGATATTATTTTTAATCTACCCTGCATAAGACATATAAATGCATAAAAAGCTATTTACATGTTAAATGTCCCATAAACCTTAGCAACAAATCTGCTGTAATTGTGATATCCGTTACAGTCAATGACTGAAGAGATCAAGGTGTTGGAATAACAAGAGAGACTGAAAACACTACATGATGGTAATTGCATGTTGTATGGTTGCTGAATGCTTTTTATGAGTACAGATGAAAGTGTGTTGTGAAGGTTTAGTGGGGGGTGAGCGGTAAGACAGTTTAGTCTATTATGGTGGAGACTGGGACACATTTCGCAGAGTTCCCCTACTTTTAGATGTGTTTTAAAACATGTTGCTGCCTGTTGCTCTCTGTTCAAAGACAAACATCCAAGAGACACCGACAGTCATCAAACAATTCTGTTAATCATTTTAAAATAATTTGAAAGAAGCAATGTGGAGAATGTGGAGATCTAGCGATGAGGTGATTTTGAGATGAGATGTATATCTATTTCTGTCAAATAGATCCTCCTAAATATTACACACTGCACCTTTAAGTAAGTTCTGTCCATTTAACTGTATGAAAAAAGCAATAAAATCAAACTGATATATATCAGTTGATCATTTCAGTACTGATTCTTTAATAGATTAAGAATCATTCATTTGTGAACCTGACTGCACAGGTCACTATGTTTGCTAAACTGTCATGTGCAACCCATGAGAATAACAAAACCAAAATACATTTCTATTATTTGTCTTTCAAAACTAAAACTGAACATTTCCTAGCAACACATTTACTTCTCATAAACAGTGTTTGTGCTCTGAGTTTCAAATGCTTTTCTTTCTCTTTTGGTTTCTTTGATGACTTTAAAGCGCAGGTCCCCACTGAGCTCACTCACTGTGACGGTAAAATACTTTTCTGGCCCCAGGGCTCGTCCTGACAGAACCAGTTTAGAGCCGTTTCTGAAAAACCCTGAACCCAACTGCTCACTTCAGAATGCAGAGGTCAGGAAGAGCATCTACACAATATATAGTGTCACAAACCTTCAGGCAGTGAGCTGAGAGCGGACAGGGCTGAATGGTGTAAACATTTCAGTGTTATGTTTCTAATTCAAGAAGGTTATGCAAATCCCAAATGAAAAACAAAGACCAAAGAACCAAATGTTGTCAGAAATGTTGTGCTGGTTTTAATTCTGGCTTTGAAGTTTTCTAGGCTTATTTTAGTGGATAATTGTGTTAGGATCTTTGAGGCTTTTAGTTTACAATTTTTGTTTGGTATATTTGTTTTAGTTTGGTTAGTATCAATACTAGTGTGACTTTCCAACCATCGTTTTATAAAACAAAACATATTTTACGCCTGAGAAAATTTCGTCGGTAAACCATCAAACAAAAAGGAAAGACTTTTGTCCTGGGTATGTCAACATGAGAGAGATAAATAAAAACAAATGAAATCCATGTGAGGGGACATCAGGTCTTTTGAAACCATCTGTGTATGGGTGGAAGAGGACTGAACTCGGCAGCTCTGTTTATTAAATTCTCTTTTATTTATCCTCATCAGCCGCCTCAGTAACCCATTAAAAACAACTGGATTTACAAAGAGACACCATGAGGCAATAATCCTTTGCTCAAGACATCAATATGAAGTTTAACCCACACCAAATCAATATGGAAGTACAGTATGGTGTGGTCATGTGAGTTGGGCTTTAAAAGGATGATATTTTGCAGTGTAATAGCAGGTGACTGATCATACCTCTTTAGTCTTGATCACTCTGCCTTCCTTCTGCAGGCCACAGATCTGTCTCTGTAGTCGGAGGTTGTGTTCCTGTAGCTGCCCGATCTTCTCTATGAGCTGGCAGATGTGCTCCAGGTACCCCAGTCCAGACCCTAGTGGATTGGATTGATTTGCCTGGTTTACCTGTTGTCAAACAACAAACATTAAACAAACATTGTTGGTGACTAACAGGGCTCTTTAAGATCTTTGGAATTTGTGCAGTCACTGACAAACCACATATTTGGTTTATTTACCATTTACATAGTGCTGTGCATTTTCATATTTGTTGTCTAAGAGTATTTATACGACAGCAATGGAGAAAACTGTTTTTCGTTTGTCTTTTTAAAGTTTCACATACACACAACAGCGTTGTCAAGACGATTTTTACACATTTCCGCAAAAATTTGTAAAATGCAAAAGTAGGTAATACGTTGTACGTTATACGTTATAGAAACACTACACGTCTATGCACATACGCATATTCAAGTTTTAAACAAAAAAAGCGCTTTAAAAACTCTGTATCAGCATATATGTGTTGAAAGTTGGCTCTATGTAAATGTATCTCCTCTGATTGGAGTGGTACAGTAAATTTACTTTTTGCTGGAGAAACATTAAGTATGTTGAGTAGTACAAACACACATTGCCACTATTGTTGTTTTATAGATGCATATGTTATAGCTGAACACGTAATACACATGCGTGTGACACAGTTTTGCATTTTCAAAGTTCAGACAGAGTTGTTGTTTCTGAAAACGGGACACATTGAGAACTGTTTTCAATAGTTTGAGTTTTCCGTCCCCCAAAATGTGGTGTCATTTAAACGAAAAGCCAAAACTCAGGAAGGAACAATACATTCACACTGGACCCTAGCACTGTACACCCCACCCTTCCTCTGAACAGTAGGGTAGGTGCTAAATAAAGGTATTACCGAAGATGTTTATGCTTACCATAGGGGGTTAACCAACTTTTGTTTAACAAGTAAATAAGAACAGTGTGAACTACATCCTATTGTTTGAAGGCAAGTGTCTCATTTTAAAGTGCTAATGATTTCACAGCAAAGTCACTCATTTCAACAGCCTGACTTTGTGTTCAGGTGAACCATCGACTCAAGCTGATGATGGAAGCAGCCATTATTTAACACTAAAGTTATTTCTTTATCACAGTGGAATTCTTAATGGGCTTTAAAACAAGATTTACACAAACAAGATGGTTAAGTGCTATTAGAATGATTGCAAAAAAACAGTTTGCTCTCTGGTTTACAGGATCTTCATTAAACTAAACTGCATTTTGGGATATCACTTATACATCATTTGGGATATTAATTTAGTTAGGTCCTATTGTTATTTGCTGACTCATTCTTCCATCTCCGACTGTAAAGATGCACATGTTCACGTTCTGCAGCCAATTTTGACAACAAAAAGGAAATTTTGAACAAATATTTATACAATCGTCAACATTCCAAAAAGTGTCCCAACAAAAGCAGGATGTGAGTTCAGGTCTCAGGCTTTTTCCCCCCGAAAGCTTTCCCGTACCGCTTGCATCCAGTTCCAAAGCCTAACGTTAATGGAAACAGAAGCCAAACAATAGAGGACATAGCAAAGAGCTGAAATACTAGGACTTGACATCATCACTTCCTTTGATGGAGTGTGAGATTCTAAGCAGGTCATCATTTTGCTTCCTTGTCCGTGACTTTTCTCATGCTTTTCTGGCAAAACTGTCAAAGTAGCATTGCTTTAAAGGAATCATGATACATTTTTATTACATTTCCCCTTGTTCCATTTATATTGTCATGTGTTTGTGTCATAGCATCATTTTGCATTTTTAATGAAATGTAAGGCTATTTTGGGGAGTGTTATAAAGAGTTTTTCATCTTAACATGCTGTACAACACTCACCAAAGGGCTGTATTTGCCTTCAAGTCCAGTTTTTCCACATGCCTCATTTTTTAATAACAGCTTGACAAAATAAACATTTTAGACTGGTACTTTTGATCACTTTAGCACTCTAATAATAATATGATTAGACTAAATACAAATATGAATATTAAATTAATATTAAACTAAAGCAGTTTGCTCTTCAACGCCTTCTGAAACAAAGTGAAAGTAAGTTTTGGTCATTTAGGAATCTGTCCTGTCAAAAGTGCTCTTTCAGTCTATGCGTACAAAGTGTGAATGAACAATGAAAGGTGACGCACCCCATGCCACGTACGCAAGACATCAACTTGCCTGTAATTCTTGATGGGAGGCAGTTATACAAAATGACCTATTCTAAGCATTTATAAATGTAGAAACATGACAGATGTTATCACCTCAAGATCCCAAGTGACCCAGGAGAAGGGAAGACAGAAAGGTTTAGGAAAGCCCCACTCCCTTCCTCCTCACATCCCCCACACAGAGAAGAATATGCGGTGCTCACGCGCAATTTTGCACAGGTCCAGAAATAAGGGGGGTTGGTGGGTGTCTTACTTTACTGTTTAGTTACGTCTTTTAAGACACTTCTTGAAAGCTGTTAATGCTCTATTTGATGTTTATAAGTTAAGCAACACAATCTTAATGTCCTTTTAATTTATCATGATAAATGTAAAATATTCTCGAATGGCTAAATGCTTTGTTTAAAGCTGTTCGTACTTTACTATGACAGTCTGTTTTATTGATGGGTGTCGTGTGGATGGCGTGTAGTTCTCTCTGCTGTGAGAATGTGTTTTTTTTAACCACACACCGAAGTTCAAAACAAACCAGAGAAAACAATCGTTTATATGCCTTTGGCTTGGATTGCAGGAAAAATACTTTTTTAATTACATAAGCCCTGCATTACAAAATACGAGGAAAGACATTATAAACCCATTCAAGGGCGTCTGTGAAAAAAATCAGTTTTATTGGAAATATGTTGGCGAGCAATACTTTTCTAAACATGACATCACTGGAGAGGAACGAGGAACCAGGTGCGAAGGGTATGTGAAGATATAGGGCATGGTGTATGATTTTTATGGGCATAACTCTGACCGAAACATTTAAATCATTGAAGAATTCATCAGGCCAAGTCAATTTAATCAATGTTTTCTGGATCATGTTTTATTTCAGATTTAATTCTAAAATGACAACATTTTACTACAGTGAACCTTTTTGCAAATTTTATATAGTTGTGTGAATATGACTAATATTCAACATTTATCAACAAGCTATAACTGTAAAACTACCAACAAAATCTCATGGGAATTCATAACTATTTTACGAGGTGGCAAATTCGTATGTTATTTGTGCGCTTTAGTACGATTTGCTTTTGTGATGTTGGGTTTGGAGGGGGCTAGGGGGGCTTAAGTATTGCTTTTTTCTAATAGTCGTATGTTTTTATACGATTCACATTGTACAAATTCATACGCATTAGCCACCTTATACAAAAGTTACGAATTTATGTGTGATCACGCTGGAACTTAAGTCCAAGTTCTTTGTGTTATCACATCCATTCCTTTCTTATTGAATGCAACACTTTATTTTCATTAATCATAATGGATATTATGAACCGCTTTTCTAAAGCTGAGAACTAATATTTTTGGCTGATATTATGTGTCACAAAACAAGCTTTGCGTGTTTTTCCAAGGGTGACCTGCTAGGTCGAGATGATGTGTTGATATCTCGTTTTTTCCTGAAAAACGTGTCAGAACCTATTATGTCACATTTCAGGGCGTTGGCCAAAAGTTTAAGGTTGAGTAAAGCACACGCAGCGGTCCTCTCCATGCCTCATCCATCATGAGATTAAAGCCTCACACGAGCGCATTGGAAATGTTCGCTTTGTGGATGTACTACAGCTGAGGAATTTAACTTCATGGTGGTGAGGTGAGGAGGGGGAGCAGTTTTTAGACAATTAAATTCTATTTATTACACGCTGACGGTATAGTCCCCTCTGCTTTATGCATATGTCGATGAAACTCTAAAATGCTTTTAATGTTCCAGAGATCCACATATGGGGAGACTAACATTAAGCAGACATGAGGTTGGGGAAATTATGGGGCAGTTTTCATTTTCTGGTAAACTGTTCCTATAAGACACATCAGACAAAAGCTCAAAACGTATTGGCCGATCATTGCAGTTTTCATGAATGCACCTCACAGAAACCTGTTTGTGAAATGTTGTTTGTACATACATATTAAAGGTCCAGTGTATGAATTTTTGCAGCATCTAGCGGTGAGGTTGCAAATTGCAACCAACGGCTCACGCCACTGCTCACCCCTCCCCTTCGAAGCACTATGGTGGCTGACACAGGACAAAGATGTTGTCATGTTTTCTCTGCTTTGCTTAAGGAGGTAACATATTTATGAAACGTGCTTTGTTGAGGAGTTTGTCCATTTAGGGATACTGTAGAAACAGAAAAGGGAACCCACGGTGTATGTAAATAGATATAGTTCATTCTAAGGTAATAAAAACATAACGCTTCATTACGTAAGGTCTTTATACACCTTTGAAGACATAGTAATGTTTATTATATTGCATTTTGTGAATAGATCGTCCTTAATATTACACATTGCACCTTTAATCTCATTGCAATCTTTAATCATATTTCCCCACAAATCAGTGCAGCGAATACGCAAACGTCTGCAGATTCCATCTGTGCCTGCGCATCAATCAGTCTATTGAGATTGGCGTACACCTGCCGTACATTAAACTCTTCACTATAGCTCTGTGTCCTCCCAGCCCTCATAAGCTGGAAACAAATCAGATTAGAACTGAGAGGGAAAGAGGTCCCTTTGAAGTTGCCATGTTTAAAGCGGATGGGAAAAAAGCTCGGGGTCGCTTTTCAATATCCTCTTCCTCAGGCCACAGAGCTCCATTTAACAGGCAAGGGAATCAGCTTATTAGCTGTGGTGACAGGTAATGATGAAGGCCGAGTTTACTGCCCTGACTACCTGTCATCGCAACCCCCATAAAGTAGATCATTCGTCCAAAAAATGGCCACTGGAAGACCCAACTGCTATCAAAGAGGTATTATTTGGCTAAATATGTGAGTAATTTGAGCTATTTGACACCTGTTTGATGCATCCAGGTAGGCTTGGACGAGCATGGCCGACTGAGGCACATGGGCCAGATGAGAGCGGCATTGGCTGTACCAGCTGTAATCATCAAAGCCATCTGCACGGTCTCTCAACACAGATGAACAGGTGCTGTGTGATGTGGCGGCTTCTTTAAAAGAACCGAGATCTGTAGCTCACCATACAGTACTGTAGATGGTCTCTGTACTGTAACATTGAGGAAACATACAGCTCTCTATGTTAATAGAAACAACACCCATAAAACATTGAACTGTACTAATGGGGAGGGTGTGCACAACATTGTTAAAGGTGAAATGTTGCTTGGAGAAAGGCTTTTTCCTGTTTTTCCTTTTGGTCATAGAGCCTGTGACATCATGTTGAGGAAAGCCATCATTATGGTTAATGAGAAAGGATGTAAAGGTGCCCCTAAACTGTACACAGGCTGTTTGTTGTAACATGTTGACAGTGAGCATTTTACTTTGACAGTGTTCTTGGGTGTATCTCAAACACCTTAATTTCACAGTTGGTGCTTGAGCTTGCTGAAGTTTCAAGTAAACGTCTGGAGACAATTTAGACAAATAATAAACAAAATTCTGAACATTACTATGTTTGCAAATTCCAGCAGCTGTTTTCTTTTGTACTTCATTTCTTGATTATCTTGTGATTAACAGTCATAAACAGTCATTGTGAATGTGATTGGCGCTCTGACAAACATCTTTATTTTTATAGATGTTTCAGTAAAAAAATATAAAAAATACTGTTTAAATACTAAAAAGTATAGATTTTGTGGCTCTGTGTCTTTGATTGTGAGTTGTAATGCAAGATGCCTTTCAGGATAGACAAAATAAATAGACCGTCTGATGAAACCGTCTATTCATGGCAGTGAAAAGAATTTAATACTCTTGAACATGAGTATGAACTTCATGTTTGCATTGAGGTTGACCATATTTGATTATGAAAGCAGATAAAATAACATGACAAAATTTAAATAACAATAAAAGATGTGCAAACTCTTCTGACCTCACTTAGCCTGCAGCACTCCTCCATGTACTCATCCAGACTGTCGCTAGTTGTACTTTTTCTCAAAGGCTGATGTTGAAATTCAGGTCCTGTATTTCCATCATAAGTTTCTACAGTACCTTTTAAGTTTGAGTCTTCAACCGTTGCCGTCTCTGTTTTTCCTGCTTCCGTAATCTTTATGTCATCCTTGCCGTTTTCCCTGGTGTTCCCCAGGGTTATGTCCTCAGTCCTATTTGAATTTACTGTGACATCAATTAAATCAACATTTACATCCTCTATTCTGTCTTCCAAAATGGAAAAAGTATCTTGTTCAGCACATATACAGGAAGTTTGTGCAGTTTCCAGAGAGTCCAAAGTCTCTTCAAGGGGACTGCTAGTGGGTACAGGAGAGTTCAGGTTACCAGAGTCACATGAAGACTCTCTACTGTGGACGACAAAGCTTTGCTCTGAACCTGTTGGGGTGGATGGGGATGTTGCTCCGCTAGTCATCTCTACCCCAGAGTCCTCAGATTCAAATTTGTACAATCTTGGGAGTTCAGAATCTGTAAAAATTGTGGAAAGGTAGTCTGTTTTTGAGTCAGGTATAGTTAGTTCAGGAGCAACGCTGTGGACAGAGATCATCTCATCAACCTGAAGAGTGTCTGTGTTCTCTTGATCAGACATTGAAATGGTGATTGTTGATATGGAATCCTCCACATTTAGGAGTTTTTCAGGGAAGTTGTTGAGGAACTTCATCTTGGTCAGTACGACCTCATTCTCTAAAACCATGTCTCCTTTACCTGCAAAACAAAATAAAACAGCATTGAAGATCTGTTAAAATGTGAAAATCTTGTTGAATAAACAAAAAAAATCCACTGCTGCTGTGTATCTTATATAGTCTATGAAAACTCATCTTTATGTTGAAAGCATTGGTATGTGAAAAATGTTCACTTATGTAATAGAGATGATGGTGAAAAAGCATTTTAGTATAGGATAGCTCTCATTATAAAAGTTATATTAAAAGTATTTATATGCAGACATACTTCTGTGTGCTGACAGAAGAAGCCTTATCTCACACTAAAAAGCATTCTTCGGCATCAGTCATCCACAAAGACCTCATAGCACAAATAGTCATATAGTTCTGTCCTACTCTAAACTTTAAACTGTACATTCACTTGATGCCATTTGGCTTCAGTCACATGTGACATACAGTATCTTCTTTCTTAGTTTTAGAAATCTTATATGTGTCTTGTAAATGACAGTCATATCTGACTGTTTCTAGTTCATTTAATATATATTCATAAGTTGATCAAAAACCTTGTATATAGCAAAGTCAGCATGAAACGAAAGTTGTGATGGTGCAGTATTTTCTATACTGTGAAAAAGAAATGTAGGCCAGGACCTGATTTTGTTCTTCTGGAATTGATCACAAAGTTATTATAGTTTACTAAAACTATTAAAACATGTCTGTTAATTGAAATTAAAAAAATGTGTCCTAAATTATTGAAAAATGTAAAGTAAATGACAATTCGAAATGTCGCTTTAGCAAGTTTGAGACCCAAAAATAAACTAAAACGGAATAAAAATGTAGAAATATAATAAATAAGCAAATAAATAATAACATTACGAAAGCATAACTAAACTAAAAATTAACATGAAAATTAAAAATATAAAAATTATAGCTAATTCTAAATATTAATAACAATATTAATAATTAAAAACAAAACTCTTACAAATTGTGTAAGTAACTTTGATTGAATTATTAAAAGGAGATAAATTAACAAATGGCCTATATAGATTAATTGATTATAAATGATGCAATATTCCAATAAAAGTTTAGATTTTATGGTGATTATATAAAAGTTGGCTATAGAGAAGCTGTGTATTTTTATTGGCTATATAAGCTGCAAAATAGGGCTCTGTCAATGTGTTCTGTTTCAACAGGATGTACGTCAACACATGTAGGAATAGTGTGCTTATGGCCCTGTTTAATGTTGTCTTTAAAAGCACATAACATCATCTTGTATGTATTTTGGGCATAATTAGGGTCCATCCGTTGGCATCTTTATCACCCTTCTCCTCCGTTTTCTTTTTGATGGTCTCGTGATTACCAATTTTAAACATTAACTTGATGGCAGGAAGACATGTGAAGAGAGGTTGGGTGAAGTAATTATGACAGATGATTTACAGGAAATATTGTGGCATTCTGAATATGTTAGGAAGGAAATGCGTTACTGCTTTTAGTACTCTGAAGAAGCAGTTTTAGCTTTGAGTTTTTCAGAATTATCACACTGATACAATGTAAAGTAGAAATCATATACGGAGGTATCTATCCCGAGTCCTTGAAAGTTTTAAAATAATAACCATTTCATGCGTTCCAAGATCTCTCATAGGTTGTTTTTTGTATCGCTTTGAACAATAAGCAACCATCTAAAGCCCACCCGTATTCTGTGAGAAAGAATCTATTATGATAGCTTTGTTTTTATCAGATTGGATAGCGACTGTGAAAACAGTGATAGCATTTCAATTACGCAAGGTTATACAAAACTGTGTTGCTGACCCAGGTTTCTTCCCATTCAAAACAGGGCCTGTGTTTTTGTGCCTGTTGTATCGTAATGAAAAATTTGAATGCCATTCCAGCACCACAACTTCTGTCGGTCACTTTGGTTTTTCTTTCCACAGTGAAATATTGATGTTAATTTCAGCTCCACCTGTTGTATATTAAATGTCAAATATGTTCTAATTGATTGTGATTGTATTGTGTCACATAGTATTTGCACATTTATTGTGGACAGACAAATTACAGTCTAGACTTATACTCGGTTTGTTCATACAGGGTGAGGCATCTGTCTTTGACCAACCACGCTGATGCTAGCATGAGGCTATAAACTGACTACACTACGGTTGCTCGATATCAATGTCATCACCACCAAGCCACCAACAACTTTTTCAAATTTTATTAAAAACCTGTAATTGCTCCATAAATGAATCCCCATCCACATTTGAAGAAATCTATGTCTATGTTTGTTAGATTTAGATTTGATCGTGATGACGATCAATGTCGCCAAAGGATGTATTCGCTTTTAGCAACTTGTTAGCAACAATCTCACGGCAAAAAGGTAACTATTTTACAATGTGGCTAATTTGGGTTAAGGGTAGGGGGTTTGCTTTTCTCTAGTAATCGTACGTTTTTCTATTATTTATAATGTAAGAATTCGTATAAAAGCCACCTCATAAAATAGTTACGAATTCCCGTGAGATCAGGTTGAGCAACTGACGTTTTTAAGACACGATAAAGTTTTTGAAAAACCACGAGCAGGTTATAACTGGTGTTTTATGTCATAGAATAAAACGTGAAATTATCTTGTTAACCACAGACTCTATTTTATGCTTTTAACCAAAACCCCTTTCAAAAAACCCATTGACTTGGGGCGATGGAACCGGAAGTGCTAAAATGTTAACTCGCTTCCGAGTTTTGCATACAAAAATACGTCATCTCTGCACTTTCTTATTAGCTCCACAGATCTTAATTTGAGCTTAGATCTTTAAGTGGTATTACCATATCGTCTCAGATCTTTTCCAAGTAGACAACCATTATGTACAACCATCAAATCCAAGCATACAGTAATCTGTGTGTTCTGCATGAGGCCCAGAATCACAGTTTAGCTAATTTACTATAAAGGTCAATTAGACCGGCCCATTGGGTCAACTTATTTCACACACCGGCGCTCTCCAGCCGAGACCACAGAACTGCTGAATGTGGGACATTTTTGATGCCACTCAGTAGGGAGCGAGTAGTCAGCATCCAAATCCCCCAAGGTTTTCAATTAACATCCCTGAGATGTGGCTACTTGTAAAGAGAGATCAAAAAGTCCTCGGCCAACCCCTGGAAGCCAGGAATGTAAGTAATGCTAAGGTCTTTCGTACTGTGGAGTATAATGCATTCATAATAAAAATGAGAAAAAGGAGTTCACTGACAGTGTTGGCTGGAATCAAGACCCACATAGTTTTAGTCCTTATCTTGCTGCAATATTCGCTGAGGAGTTAGTTCAGGTGCAAAGGACAGTTTCAACACTGTAAGAGTATTATGCACATACTCTAGATGTGCCTTATTGCACGTTTACATATTTTCCACCGGTGAAGCAACAATCACATCCAACCTGCAGCGATGCTTTTCTTCTAGGAGAAAGAGAGGAGAATGTGTTTTCTCTGTGTGCAACTGGCAAGTCTCTCACATTTTTGAGCTGATAAAATACTCAGTTTCACATTCAAGAATTCTAGAATCGCCTGTTGCTGTCTTTTTTACGGCTTAATGTAGATAGAAACACTGAAATGTCCCAGATGGATCTTATAGCACAATGTTTTCAAGTGATTCCTAATAAATGTGTCATTTAAAGAATTTCTGAGAGACCTAAAACATGTTTTGTCAATTATCTGTCCTGGAACTGTAGTCTACTGCAGTTACCAAATGTTGCTGCTATTTGTTTTGCCATCAAGAATGTGAGAATTATTATAGGGTTTGATAGAAACATTCAAGAGGATAAAATGTGAAGAATTCACTAGACGAGAACATGTTTACTCCATCTGTCCTCACACTCGTGTTTAGCACATTTGAATGCTGCTGTAATTGTGGGGTTTGCTTCATTGACACAAAAGGCGCTTTCCGACCGGATAAGTTCAGGAACAAAGTTCAGGAACGAGTAAAGAGGGCTGTTGTTTGTGAACTAAGTTTTCCCTCAGACCATTTCCCCAATCGCATTCGCACCGGCAAAAGGAACTATTTAGTGACGCAAGCCGGTCGACAGCAACGTCATTTAAGTGCGTCCGTCGAACAACAACAAACAAACAACAACAGAGGTTCAGCCAATCAGTGTTTGCGTATGTCACGGATCGTTCCTGTCCTGTTGCTTTAGAGCTAAAGTGTTCCTCCGAAAAAGGTTTTCCGGAACTAAAATTCCAACCAGTTCCTGCGGTGTGAACACAACAAAAAGCAGGTACTTCCGGAAAATAGTCCCGGAACTATGAAAGCCCCTAAAGTTACTATTTATAAGACTAGTGTTCGACACCCATCAAAACTTTAATGAATTTTTTTAAATAAGTTTTTCTTATCATATTTCTATGTATCAACAATTAGCCCTTGATGGTAAATGTCTTAACCTTAGTTTTAACCTTAATCTTAGTTCTAATATTGAGTGATCATTACATTTATGATTTGTGATCACTTGTGTGTTACTTGTGATAACAACTTGGTTCTGGGAGGGAATGTTCTCATTACAAAGCATTTTATTGAACACAAATTTTATATGTTATCAGTGTTTTGGTTGTCTAGAAAGAGAACTGTCTGTCAATTTTTAATGAGTTGTAAGAGTGCACAAGCATATATGTGGCCTCAAAGCTTTCAAACGCTGATTAAAATCCACTAAAGTTGGATTTCATGGGGGTTTTAATAGAGCTCTCATTAAGAAACTATTGCCTACACCATTAACCACTAAGGTTAAGATGCTTCACAATGCCATAGAAGAACCTTTTTTGTTTAAATGGTTCCATAAAGAACCTTTAACATACGAAGAACGTTAAAGAAAGTTAAAGAACCTGACTGAATGGATCTTTGCGGAACCAAACATTTTTCTTCTATGGCATCATGTTTAAGAGTGTATATGAAAATAATAGAAACTCTGTTTAGCCTTTAAAAACAACAAACACTAAATTATTGAATACCATAAGAATCCAAATCTAGAAGACCCAACCCAAGTAGGTATGCAAGGTAAAGCAGGTTTTCACTAAAGCTACTTGATGATATTATTAGAGGATGCTGAGGAACATGCTTTTGCCTGCAGACACAGTCTTTGTGCTCCTGGGTGGAGGGGTCACAGGCAGCTATTTTTACAGCCCGGAGAATGTCAGAACCCTGTTAGCACTTGGGTGGGCAGACTGAATGACCCCGGGGGCATATAGTATGCACCAATACCCTTACCTTGTTTCCATATATGGACTGTTTTAACATGCCAATGAAATTTTGACTTAACAAGAATAACGCATTTCCACCAACACACATGATTGGTTCACTTTTTCAATGACTTAAAGTAAATTGATGATGAAGTTTTAACAATAACTTTAATTGCAATGACACACACTTGTTGTTTTGGGTTAGTTTAAAGTTTTAGACTCATCTCACTGCTTGTACCATAGACATGAATGACATGATAGCAGTTTTAGTATCCAGAAGGCAAGCAGCACTCACATTTTCTTTAGATTTGATTTTTGGAAAATCTAAATATTTTCTGTCTATAGAAAACACAAAACTATACTATGTGGTTAAAATTGGGTTGAAACTGCCCATTAAAATGTCTTAAAGGAACAGTTCACCCAAAAGAAAAGGTTGTCATCTCATATGTGTATAACTTTTGCTTTAGCATAACATAACATTTTTTAGAAAAACATGGGTGATATATTTTCTTTTTTGGGCCTTTTAAGACTGTCAAAAGGATGTTACCCAATTGGACACACACCAGCGTTCAAAAGTGGAGGCAAAATTCTTGAGTCTTTCTGACTGAGTTGCTCAAGGAGGTGACAAAGGCCAGATGTCGGGTTTGATGAGGTGTGAAATACAGCCATACACCTTTTTCTCCCTTCTTCCTAATCCCCAAAGCCAGCATACATTTAGAGCCTCACACCTCCCCGACTCTCTCTCCACTCTGTCGTCTTCCACCAGGCCAATGCTTTTGACCCCCGAGGAGTCTTTCCAGAAGCACATTATCAATGCGAACCGAAAGGGCCAGTCTTTCATTATCTAACAGCATTAGGATAAGACAAGAATGTGCGGGAGCAGTAACATCAGTCAAGCCTTCAGGCAAACTCACCCTGCCAGCCATGGGCTCATTCTCACTCCTCTGTCTTCTAGGAAATTGTACATTTCAGAAGTTGTTGAACTTATTGTGAGATTTGATTTCCTAAACATTTTCTACTGCTGGACATAACATGGTCAAAAGACAGCCAAGAACCTTCTAAAGTGTTTCAAACACTTGAAACTGAGGAGTGGTTATCTATGGGAAAATCATCATGACTCTTCAGCAAAACTTCAAATCCATTTAACGTTATACATATATCAGTGACTCCTCACCGGCTGACCTTACGCATGAAGAATTCAGCTCAGCGCGGCCGTGCCTGGTTTCAGTTATGAGTCACATATAATATAACTCAAACAGAGGCGAGGAGCTTCGCTCGTGAAGCTGTCACCGCTAAAATATTCACATGTGATATCACTCTCCTCCTTGAACAGTTGATCACACCTGTTAAACACTCTCCTCCTTTTGTCTTCATCGTTGTAAGACATATACTATAACACTTTCGATGTCTAATCTGTCAGTTATTAAGAATCATACCTGCTTATTAATCCAGTCTGTTACTGTGAAAGATAAACAGTATGAAAAACTACCTATTCTTCAAATATCTTAAAAATAAGGGTGGTGCAGAAAAACATTTATATGCAACATATAAAGAATATGTTGCATATAACGTATCCTAAACAAATTTCTTTCCATGGGTGAATGAATGTCTTTTTACAAAAGGTATATTTAGTGGAATCTTCATACAATACCAAACTAAGTCTGTGGCATAGACTTGACTTGTGGTCACATTGTTTATGGACTTTAATGTAATAAGAGTCTCTAGTGACTTAAGACAAAACTTTCAAACATCTCATAAGAAACCAACTAAGAATATAGTTAGTATAATAGTCCATCAATCTTGTTTTAATGGCTAAAATGTTGATTTAAAATGTAATTGTAAATTGTCTCTTGTTTGTCTCTGATGTGAATTTCTTGCTAATAAAAAACAAATCCACCTCTGCTGCATGCTTTTTTCCAAACAAAAATTAAAATTCTTATCATTTATTCACCCTGATGTTGTTCCAAACCTGTAAACTGTTCCAAACCTGAAGAACTTTGATAACCAAACAATCTTGTCCCCCATTGACTTCCATTGTATGGACACAGAACCACAGAGACATTTCTCAAAATGAATCATATACAAGTTTTTAATAACATGAGGGTGAATAAACAATGTCAGAATTTTTATTTTTGAACTATCCCTTCAACACAACTTGTGGGTTTGTAACATCAGCCTCAACTTCACTGAAGTGACATCAGCCTAACAAAATCTTAAACACATCTACCTTTGCGACTGCTTTGATGAATGTTTTGAAGATAACCCTGTCTGTGTTCAGCCAAGCACATAACACCTCCGAGTTCAAATTACAGGTTGCTAAAACCCCTCCAACACCTCAGCCAGACTAATGACTACCTGTGCCACAAATCCAGGTGTTACACAGAGCCGTCTGGAAGAACAACATGACTCCACGCATCCGTACATTGAGTCACAGCAGCTTACCTTTTCTCCACGGGGCGAGGATGGCGAACGACTTCTGCCAACTAAACACCATGCTCGGTTTCCTCTTCTTAAGACTCATCGTGAATGTCCTCAACTTCAACTTTCAGCGATAAGAGGAACAAAATAACTCCTCTCTGGTTTATTCAAGCACACCTCATACCTAAATGCTGAGTGATCTTCTTTTTCCTCAATGGAGTGTTTAAACGTCCCAGGAAGGTGCGCAGCTTGTGGTGTATCCTGTTTTAACCATATTGCCAGAAATGAAGCTTACACAGAAGAGAATGTGAGAGGAGGTGACTTGTTGAGTCGTGTGCTGTCCTCTCACTGAGGAGAATGAACAGGCCGCCTCCAGCACTACCATCAGCAGCTGGAGGAGGGGGGACGGATCTCCACATGGAGGAAGGGAGGGAGGGCAAAGACTGAGGAGAAAATCTGTGTGTGTGTTGGAGAGATAGTGGGAGAAGTTGGAAAATGTGTTTTGCAATGCCAGTGAATAGGATATCTTTAATTTATTCTCAGAAGTCATTGCTTGAGGAATGCAGCTCATAATGTTGTCTTGACAAAAGCCAGCATGCTGTTATGGTGCAAAGTTTAGTTTAACTTTATTCTTATGGCTTCTAATACTACTTCTAAAACTAACTAGTGAACTTACTGCAGCCTTTTGTAGGGTGTAACAGTCTAAACGTTACCTGGCTTTTACCTTTTTCGTACCCCGCGTGACTGTGAAAGTGTTGCCATTGGAGTTTAGCGAAATATGCCTTTATCGCATTGCCTGGAAAAACACCTCATGTCACACCATGTATGGGAGTTTTAGAAAAATTGACGTGTTTCCATTGAGCGTATTTTCAATGCGCTATTTCAATTTGGGCATTTTGAAGGGTAATGGAAACGTAGCTTAAGAGTTCAAATGAGCGTATATGCAACATTACTACCGTTAAAAAATAGAGCAGCATCTTGAGTATTTTGAAGCTTTAGCAACGCAATGAATCTGTTAATGATTTATTAAACACATTGCTCTCACAGTTTCTTTTATATTATGAGTTAATGCTGTTTTAATTCAACTTTGTTTGAATCACAAAATGTATAGTTACACTTTAATCGTAAGGCTTATATTCCACCGCTATTACAGTGTAGAAAGATGGAATTCATATGCACCCACACACTCCAGCAAACTCCACAATGACAGTCTTTCTATAAGTTTACATGTGGGAGTGAAAGCGAGTTAGAAAAGTGTTGCACTGCTAAATGAAGCGTCCCATTGTTCTGGGAAAAACACCACAGCAGTTTGCCACATTAAAAAAATGTTTTTTACAGCCTAAATATATCTGTGGAAATAAATCTGTTTTTGTCACACTGCTGACATCTGATTCCATTCCTGCTCTTTGTGTTGTTTTGGTAAAGAACAGGTGAGGACATTACATTAGTGGGGTGACAGAGATCTCAGCGGTGCAGTTAGACATCTCGCCCTGGGCTAGAAGATGAAGCGTTCATGAGTAATTACCTCAAACAGGCCTGGACAATGCTGAGGTCACCTTACGCTGTTCCATTGTAAACCAAATGAAGATAATGAAAAGTCACTCGGGTTCCTTAGATTTGTAATGTCTCATAATGCTTTGTTCCAGATCATGTGAAATCTTTGTCTTTTCATTTTTGTTGACATTGCTTTTAGTTGCTGACCCACACAAAGTTTCCAAAATAACTCTAATATACCAAACATTCTTTTTATTAAGTGTAATTCACAATTTACGTTGACTTTGTCGTAAACAGTGCTACACATGGGAACATGGTGCATGGGAACATCTTTTCAAGTCAAAAGTCAGATGAGTTTCTGGGGAATCACACAGAGAGAGATAGGATGTACTTTATGTACTAGGATGTATTTAATTTTCCTGTGCTTTGGCAATGTAAGATTTATTTTATCATGCCAATAAAGCTTCTTTGAATCTTGAATCTTGATAGGATGTACAATGATACGAGTAAGTTGGCCAAAAGTGTGTTTACATGGGAACCTTCAGTGTGATCTTTAGAGTGTTTTGTTGGTCTTGGATTCTGAAGACCTCCATTTCTCCAGATTTGATTTTGAATTATTATATAACACTGACTTTGAAAGGCATTGTATGGAAGATATCGTGCTGCTTGGGACCTTCATGGGTGTTTCACATAGTTTACAAAGGTTTATGGGGGGTATAGGAGTGTTCCTGTCTTTAGAGAAATAAGACATTTGAGTGGAATGTTTCAACAGGCTCTTGACCTTATTACATCATGCATTTGCAGATTTAAGGGGAGGGAGTTTGTACTAATGGAAACCAGAAAGCGTGCAGGTGGGCCCCTTCTAATCCAGATATACTGTACAGTATGGCCACAATGATCGGACGGTACTTGTTTCTCAAAAGGTATAAATGTCTGAACTGCTGAACTCACAATATGGCAAAGAATGTCAACATATACTTTCACGTGATACTCTCAGATCTGGTACTGTAAATGTAATTCTCATTACTTTTTGCAGATGTGGGCATGAACTTTTAGCTGGAAGAATTAGAGGTTAATCATTTTTAGATCTGGACCAGTGAGATATTGTCTGTTGTATATTTTCACCAGTTATTGGTTTCACTAAAGTTGATTCGATATTTACAGTGATTTACTGATTCATGATGATTTGTTATTCATAAATCATAAGGTGTTTCCAAGGACAATCTTGCTTATTGAAAATAAAATGTGTGTGTGTATATATATAGCCTAAATGATGAATTAAAAAGGGATGATATCAATGTCAGTTGTCTGTAAGTAAATTTAAGGAATGGTGAGATAATTCACAGCTACTTTTAACAGTCCGATTGACTGTACAGTAAAGCTGCTTTGATACTAATGCAATATTGTGAAAAGCACAGGAATTCTTTTGAATTGAATTGAATTGAATTGCATTACAGAGGAGTGCTAGTAACATCTTTTTTATTGAGCCCACACAGTCATAAAATCTCTGATAAAATGTGCAACACAGGAATAAAGTTAGTAAGCTCATAGATTTCAAATCAAAATATATACAATTACATTAAACATGTTTTTTGTTTATAAGAAAATCTTTAAAAGTACAAAAATTCTATGTTTTGTATTTATGAGAACATAATAACCACATGCATATCGTTGCTTTGAAAACCTTGGATATCCCAATTTCTTGTTTTTCAGGGAATGAAGAAAACAAAAAGGTGACTAATAATAATGATTTATGGCAAAAATAAAAGTCATGAAATATGGAGATACAAGGTTTCGAAAGGACAGCGGCAATATTAAATATACAAGGGACTGCTTGACGTGTCAACTACCAATCTTCAGGATTTATTGTCTTCTTTATGTAATCTTGCATTGTTTTGAAGAGTTACATTTTGATTAAATAGCTGTCAAATCTCTCTCTAAATCTGTATCATCTTGTGGGAACTAGAAAGTAGTTTAATGTATAAAATGTCCATCATTCTTCTGAGAATTTAACATCTCAGGGAGCAAAAACAAGCAAAGATGTTTAGAAATGATTTGAGAGTTGTATATCTTGGCATATTTGGTCAATAATACAGTCTGAGTAGATTCACAGTAAGCAGAACCATATGGGCCTTCAATAGTGCAAAGATCTTTTGAATGCATATTTTTGCTGATACGGGCATATCTGGTTCAGATGTCCACATTTATTATTTTGCATTACACATTTCCTATTTTTCTATTCCTCATATCAGATGGTTCGCTTTCTGGTATCCCCTGTAGTACTGATAAAAATCTGTACTGAGTACTGAGTCTTCATCTAGAGTCTACAGCCTTCATCCATCAAGCCCCAAAGCACCCTGTGCTCATTGTGTTTGATATTCTGTCACTTTATTTTAATTCAAAATGTCCTTGATGAGGTCAGACACAAGTTTATTTTCAGATTTTACGGCTGTGAAGCCGGACGGACCCCCCGTCACACCCCAAACACAATTTTCCCTAAACTCCCCAAACGTTTACCCTAATCTCATTTCCTCAAACTGGCCCATACAACAAAGGCATCAAATAAAAAAGCGGGCATTATTTAAAAGTGTTTTTTTCCAACATCTGCCAACATGTCCCCGGGTCAAAGAGGGTGTGTTGTTCTTTGGAAATTTGTTTACATTTATTTGTACATTTATTATGTTTTTATAGTTTGTAGAGTGTGTATCAAGTGGTCAGATCAGCCTAGTTTT
The DNA here is from genome assembly GCA_026939265.1 of Oreonectes daqikongensis. Taxonomy (NCBI): domain Eukaryota; kingdom Metazoa; phylum Chordata; class Actinopteri; order Cypriniformes; family Nemacheilidae; genus Oreonectes; species Oreonectes daqikongensis. The sequence continues at coordinate 5,902,483 of JAOTQM010000049.1, forward strand.
GGTAGACGAGCTTAATACAAAAGAGAAGGAGATGTTCACTAAACCAAGAATGACTAAATTAGGGGTAATTTACCTCCAGAAAACTTGCCACTTAAGTAATCAGGAAAACAGTTTCTTGCTTTGATGTTTTTCCACTGAAAACTCGTGAGCTATCAGCATATCCTCCATCCTGGATTTTCCTGGATTTTAAAGGTGTTGACTTTACTGCAAACCACTGTTTACATGGGAGAAACTGGGTCAGACTTGGGGGGAGGGATTCGCACCCTCTGTTAGATATCCATGACCTCAGTTATTAAATTATTTTTTGTGTTATTTTAAGTAGAACTGAGCACTTTAATAAACGTGACCAGCTGCTTTTCTGATGGATAAACCCTACAGCACTGAAGAAAACAAACAAAACATATACGTTTCCCATACAGAGACATTTTTCCAAGATTAGGATTTTTTCTGTGCAACACAGAAGGAGATGTGCAGAATGTCCAAGATGCCGGAGCCGATGGTGTAGTGGACAGTGCTCCGGCATTTAGCGCGGTTGCGCTCCGGGCGACCCAGGTTCGAGTCCCGACTCGAGGTCCTTTCCCGACCCCACCCCCCTCTCTCTCTCCCACCTCATTTCCTGTCCTCTCCTTCACCACTGTCAATAAAAGGCATAAAAAGGCCAAAAAGAAATCTTAAAAAAAAAAAAAATGTCCAAGATGTGTCAAAGGCCAAAAATAGCAAAGAACAATTAAATAAAATCATACAAATCAAATATTGATGCATCTCAGATCAATACGATATTGATCGTGTATATGACATCAAACCTGGCACAACATTGAAGCAAATGGCACTGAATGCACTAACAAACACTAAATGACTAACATCTATGTTTATCTGAGTTAAGTTGGCATAAAACAACAGAATATATAAATGGAGACAAAACATCTGTTTTGGCAGTCAACAAACAAAAGATGTTAGTAGTATAAATATTTTGTATACTGCTGTTGTCCGAGCACGTTCACAAGACTTCATCACACCTGTGTGATGTTTGTATCTTCTCAAGAATGAGCATGAATCCTATGCTTTGTCATCTGATCTTTAAAGCAGCGAATAAACCTATATTTATCCCGGGCGAGAGGACAATAACGCTGGCCTGTGAGCAGGATGATTTATGATGAGGACAGGAAACCTTGAAGTGTTTGCAACAAAGAGACAGGCGAGTTTCCACATGTGAGCACCTGTCTGGATTCTTGCCTCAAGATGAAGAACAATGTGGGCTGGGGACAATGGAGCCGGTGGACAGAGTTAACTGTTGGCCAACATCACCAATACATCTTCAAACACTAAATGGATACATGGACAACAATTTCTTTAAAACAAAAATGTGCATTTATTTTTCATTAAGAAAAGATGATGGATATCACATTAGAGGTAATTACAAATGAGAGAAATAAATGAATGGCACTCTTTAAACTCAAAAAAAAAAACAGGCAGAAAGCTCCAATGAAGGAAACGGGTTAATAGGTTGTTTCCATATGTTTACATTTAGCCAGCTGTCCACGATAACCTTCCTGATAACCCGGACGTATCCCCCACTAACTAACTTAACACGCCCAGCACATGCAAGAGCTGAAGAAAGGATTTTCACCCGATATGTGTTATTATTCTGAAGGAATTCATAGCCGAAAGTCACCTCCTGCACCCCATTGTTTGGTTATAGCTCCTCCTACATATTTGAGTCAATGATTTGCTGAGGTAAAGAAAATCAAAGGCATACAAATTGCCAAATTATGCTTTATTTCAGAGTTGTGTATAGCAACACTAAAATAGCTTTATTGAACGTTTATTTTTATGTATTAAAAGAGTGTATATTTTCTCATTTGTGAAAGGCACACCTCCAAAATGTTTAACCAACTGCACTGTATTACAAATGTAAAACTTAATCTCAGATTATTTTTTTCATTTCAGTAAAAGCCTTGTTGTTTCTAACCATGAATGTTTTCTAATATTGTTTAAAGTCTGTACAAATACAAATTTGTATTACTTTACTGTATGTATTTTTTTGATCATTTTACTGTACATGTCACTTGGAAATTGAACCCATACCCAGTGTTGCAAGCACCATATTACAATTAAAATTAAAATATTAAAATAATATTTTAATTAAAATATTACAATTTTCTCACTTTCTCACTTCTCTTTCTCAAAATATTGCCTGTACTTTTTAATAACCAGATTTTATGATGACCTGAATGAATGAAACCTGTCCAGGACACATTGTTTTCCATTATGAATGTGAGGATATTGGATTTCAGGTATAATTTGGCCAGGTTTGGCCTCGGGCTCACGTGGCGTCTGTGGCGTTCATTTTTTTAAGATCGAGTAAAGGAAGGACGGCCGAAGACTCACTGTGCAGACACGTGCTCTCAAGGGGAAGATAAGAGCTCTCGGGGACAGTGTGCAGAAGGGAGACCTGTCCTTTGACGAAAAGCTGTTTTGTAAATGGATCTGCTCTTATCAAGCGTGAAGAATTTCAGAGCCACCTTTGTTTCACTACTGTTGGCTTATGCTCAGAGCATGCACTCAAAATCAAATTAAAGGCCATAAAGCATGAGTTGACATGTTTTTCAGCAAAGTTCAATTATGGTAACCGCTCGTGCATTACTAAGATTTGCGACTTGGATTTATTTTAAAGAAATATTTTTCTTTCTTCATTACAGTCTTCAAAATGACTTTAATGAATAAAAGGGTCGAGAACGGAATATTTAAGTAGGCCTACACAGAATGCAATTTTGTTTGTTTAAAGATTTTTATTCACTTAATGTATTTTTTATCTGTTTGTCTGTTTTCTGTGTAACCAATAATAATTCCTTGTATAGCCTACATATAAGCATATGTCATGCATACAACTTGTGTGTTCATTGATTGTTGTTAATTACATAAAAGCATACTAAAGTTTTCTTATACATTCTCTGACGTCCACATTATACAAGTTTAGTCGGGTTTAGTAGGCTCACATGGGCTTACCTAGTTTGAACTCTTGGAAAAAACACATTAGCATCTCGCTACTAACACCTTGTGGTCAAATCAGGTCATAGCATACAGAAAACGGCCGTGCTTTTTATTTACATGTTTTATAGTTCATTCTTTTCTTATACTTAGCCTCATTTTAATTTCACCTAAATGAATGTAGTTTTTGTATGTCTTTTGTTTTGTTTTTTATGTTTAATGCTTTGGCAATATTCATGCCGTTTTATTTCCTGTTTGTGTTTAAATTATATTTAATTTAATGTTGCCTATGTTAATATTAATTTATATTATTGTATTGTATAATAATTGTATTAAATAAACGATTTGTTGAATTTCTTAGTAGGCCTATCTATGTTCATTTTATTAAATAAAGAATTTGTTGAATGCGTCCTGGTCGCATTTAAAGAAACCGCAATAATTTTAAACTCCCGAGGATGTGACATAAGTTGCATATCTAAAATACTTGTATTGAAATATTAAAAGCTCTACCTAATTTATATTGTAACAATGCAAAAACTGGATTTGGTATTTGGAGATAATAATATTTGGCAACCATGTCAGCGCCTTTACAAGCCGGTTACTAGGCTACTCCAACGGCTCTTCTCCGACCTACGGAGATTCATACTTGACCAACTTTTGTGGTAAGAGAAGGGATCAAACTACTAAACGTGTCATTAGTGTCTTTTTTACACAACGAATGCATATGTGATATATATTAATATATCGTTGCTAGGCAACCATAAACTTGGGAAAACATTTTGTCCTCTAGATGGGTTAGGTTATTTTGTAATGTAGCGCTATATTAAATATATAAAGGCCGGCTTATTACGTGTTAATTGTTTGCCACATCACGGTAAAATTACAATGACATAACGTTACACCCATCTGAGTAGGCCTACTTCATCAGTTCTCCATATTCCGTATAAATTATTTGCACAATAAACAATATTTTACAACTCTAGTACATTAATATTATATATGTGTTTTTCAACAGTACATGACAGATGGACCGACTGACTGACTTCTAACGTTAAATGTAAATCACACAATGACCTGAGCTGAATGTTGCACTGAATGACCTGCTGCACTTCACTTTCGCGGCAAATATCAACTAGGCTGTTTGCATATAGGCTGCGGTCTATCTTAAGGGGGTTATTTTTAATACGTGTCAGACCTTTCATTTTTATAAAATATATTTTATACACAGATTTTAATAACTTCAAACAAATCATTTAAATTCATAATCATCATCAACATAAATGCATCATTCTTTGTAGAAAGAATAATTTAAAACAACAAAGTATGCTAAGCACCCCTCCAAATGCGATCTGTAGTGGTTTCGCCCGAAGTGGCGCGAAACGTCTCCACTCTCCACTCCACAGAGTTCTTACGTTACGCTCGCCACGCTGTGTTGTGTAAGTCCCACAGTCGCTTTTAAAAGAGTTTCTTTTATTGTTTAGGTTTTTGCGCGCAGTTGTGCAACTTGGATTTTAGTCTCAAAAGCTTTACGTCATTTTTGTCGTGTAACGTTTTGTTATATGTGTTAGCTAACTTGGTCATTAGACATACATATTTTCACTTTGCAAGAGGTGCATTGCAGAAATAAGGTGAAGTTTTGCGAAAATGAGCGGGTAAGTGAAGTACGTTTATATCATGTTTATATCATTAAGAGTCATGCTTTTACTAACGTAGTGTTTTTCATTGTTTCAGAATTGTCAAAGAAGAGACTCGCAGTGTTTCCCCCCATTGTCCCAAACCCAATGAATCAGAGGAGCCTGAGGGTACTTCAGTGGAGGAGCCCACGACAGGTAAGCAAAACATTTCAAGATTCCTTCATAGAAAATGAATCCCGTAGAGATGATGCTAGACCTGTGTGAGCAAGTTTGTGCATCACGTGTTTTATACGTAATCTGCCACAGAAAAATGCCATGCTGGAGAGATGATCATTACCAAGGAGATGGAGGAGGAAGAGAAACACCTCATGGAGGAGGGAGAGAAGAAAGAAAAGGAAATGATGGAGGAGGTATACAGATCTATATGAAAATATAGAATTTTTAAAAAGGCAAAATATGCATATTACTATTAATGTATTGCACGTTAAAGGCAAAATATGCATATTACTAATTATGTATTGCACGTTATGTTGACAGGCTAGACAGTCATGGCAGAAAGATTCCCAAGAGCTGCGCTTCAAAAGACTCAAGCATCTTTTGGAGAAAAGCAACATTTACTCAAAGTTTCTCCTCACCAAAATGGAACAGCAGCAGCAAGAGGTGTGTGTTGTGTTCGAGAGACAGGAAAGAGCTGTCGCGCTGCAGGGTTTATGATTTCCTGATATAAATCTCTTTAAGAGAGTTTCATATGAAAGGAATTGTAATCTGCCTGAATTGCCCGGATACAGATGTTTGTGGGCAGTGGTATGTGAAACAACCATTTAAATACAGTTGCTGTAATTTGAGTTTGTGTTATCAGTTTAAGACTTTTAAAGTCGCATTTGTGATGTTAACTTAAATCATATGAGTCATGTTGCCATCAACATTGTGCATATGAAGCAGCACTGTTATTTGTTTTTAGTTTGATTTAAAGAATTGAAATTTTTCCTTAAAACAGGAAAAAAATAAAAAAGAGAGGCTTGAGAAGAAAGCTGCTAGTCAAAAGGAAAAGGTAATTTTCCAAGCATGCCTGTCTGCCAGACTTTGTATGTAAAATTAAAGATGTATTGACTTTAATGTAAATGTTTTTTGTTTTTTTTTGCAGGGAACCAATAAAAAGACTGTCAAAGGTATGGCCTACAAATTGCATTTTAATATAGCATAATTCAACATAGGTTATATGTAAACACATACCAAAATATGGTTATTTGCAATGCAATGCAAGTCTAATCCATTACTGTTTATCTTGTGTTAAGTTGAGAGAAAGAAGCGAGAGCGAGAAGATTACAAAATCGCAGATGTTATGTCCAAAGAGGTGAGCATTCTGTTTTTGTTTGCTTTTAACTCAAACCATAAATTACTGGGTGTTGTTACTGATGTGGGCTTTTTCCTTGGTTTTAGGAAATTCTCTCCAAGGCCAAAAAACCTAAATTGGAAGCAGTAAGATTTTTCATTCTTTTTCAGATGATAAGGTTCCCAATAGCCACGTTCAAAGCTGTGTAAATGCTCAAATTCTGAGTTTTTTTTGTCTTCTGTCTTTCTAAAGGATGCTAATACATCTGTCAAACTGGAAGCTGAGGATATAGAGAAGCTGAGTGACACAAACTCTGACATTAAAGGGCGACTCTCTGAGGCTTTGCGTGAAAACAGCAAGCAGATGCTGGATCCAGAAAGAAAAGTCAATGGGCAGCCTGTCCCTGCACAACAACCCAAACTCTTCACCGGCGGGGTGATGAGGTCGTACCAAGTGGAGGGCATTGAATGGCTTAGGGTGAGTGTAGTATTAGCTCTTGACCAGCAGATGGCAGCAGTTACTTCAATTATTTCCATGTCTTTAGGTTTTTGGCATAACAATATATACACATAAAATTTTGGCACAAATATAGATCTTGTTTATTTTTTTACAAAACTTGTTTTCCATCCTTTGGTGCTTTTCAGGGATGTAACGATTCACTCAGCTCATGATGCGATTCACAATACTTATGTCACGATACAATTTATTCACGATTCAGTTTTACAAAATAAGTTGAGACCAAAGAAATGAACAAGTGCCCTTTTATTATTTCTAAAATGCTGCACGTTTCTTTGTAAAAAGATAAAAATCTTGTCAAACTGCTATTTTTAATTCCAAATCAAATAAAAAATGATACAAAGTCTCTTTAATATAAACAAAGACTGCTTTTCTTGGATTTTTTTACATTTAGGAAATATCAGTCTATCCACATTTACAAAGTTTGCAATAAACACAGCGACCCCTGCTGTTCAAAACATGTTGTGATTCATTCATCTTATCCATCTTGAATCGTCACATATTATAATCGATTTTCAACCGACTCACTGTGAATCGTTACATCCCTACTTTTTAGGGCATCTGTATGTTAAAGTGATAGTTCACAAATCTGTATAAATGTCTTTGTTCTTATGATCACAGAGAAAGATATTTGGAAGAATGCTTGTAACCAAACATTTTTTGGCCACCATTGACTACCATAGTAGGAAAAATTGCTTAATTAAATTACTTTGTGGAACACAAAAGATATTTTGAAGAATGTAAGAGAGCAAAAATTCTTTCCTACTTTGGTACTCATTGGTGGCCAAAAACTGTTTGGTTACAAGCATTCGTCCAAATATCTTTGTCCATGTTCATCAGAACAAAGAAATGTATACAGGTTTGGAACAACTTGAAACTGAGTAATTCAGGCAAGAATTTTTGGGTAAACAATCCCTTAAATGTATTTTTAACGTATTAAGTTAATTGAGAGCAATGCATTTGCCATATTATAGAATAGGAGTTTATGTGTATGGCTAATATAAGCTCTTGTCTGTTTTATAGATGCTGTGGGAGAATGGTATCAATGGTATCCTCGCTGATGAGATGGGTCTTGGAAAAACAATCCAATGCATTGCTCACATTGCAATGATGTTGGAGAGGAAAGTTCTCGGGCCTTTCTTAGTTGTAGCGCCTTTGTCAACTCTTCCAAACTGGATCAGTGAATTCAAGCGCTTCACACCAGAGGTATGGACTTTTAGAAGTAGTTGAGCTGTAAAATATTGTCTTGCTTTGATGATGTGAGATTTTGACTTCTAAATGACTTGTTTTCTTTGTGTGTTTAAGGTGTCTGTCGTGTTGTATCATGGCCCTCAGACTGAGAGGATGAACCTGGTAAAACAAATCCGTCAACGCCAAGGTGCCCTAAAAATGTGTCCTGTTGTTGTTACCTCTTTTGAAATTGCTATGAGGGATAGAAAGTTTCTTCAGGTAAATCACCTGAATCTCCACTTGGTTCTCAGCAGGCCTTACCACGTCATTCTTTAGAACACAGTTTTGTGTGCTCATACAGTAGTTTGAGTGAATGTTTTCACGAGTGAGAATCATGCTTGTTTTCTCAGCGGTGCCACTGGAACTATTTGATTGTGGATGAGGGCCACAGGATCAAGAATCTGAACTGTCGTCTAGTACAAGAGCTAAAAATGTTACCAACAGATAATAAACTACTGCTGACAGGAACCCCCCTGCAGAACAATCTGTCAGAGTTGTGGTCTCTACTCAACTTCCTCCTTCCAGATGTTTTTGATGACCTGAAGAGGTAAGAAGTCGTCTAGTATAATGGAGAAGATTGACTTTTGAGAGCTGTTTTTCACTTTTAGCTTCTTGTGTGGTGTTTCACTTAGTTTTGAGTCATGGTTTGATGTCAGCACCATCACATCAGATGCAGAAAACATTGTAGCTACAGAGCGGGAGCAAAATGTCCTTCATATGCTGCATCAGGTATCTTCACCTTGACATGCAAAAGAGCATTTAGGATGATGTGCAGATAAGACACTACCACATAGCATTTACCAGTCATCCAGTTCAGTTCACATTTCTCACCTTTTTGTTTGTTTCGATGGCATTTTCCAGATCCTCACTCCCTTCCTTCTGAGAAGACTGAAGTCAGATGTCACATTAGAGGTTCCACCAAAGAGGGAGATTATTGTGTACGCTCCCCTCACCAGCAAACAGGAGGCGTTTTACAGGGCTATTGTCAACAAGACCATAACAAAGCTGCTGGGCCAGGAGAAGGTAAAGTTTGACTGTCATTCTGAAACTCGCTTCTGTTATCATCATTGAAAAACTGTGTTGCAATGTAAACAACTTTAAAGTTTGGTACAGTTTTGGTGTCTCCATGTGGTATTATTTAAAAATGAAGCATAGATCCTGTTATGAGTGTGGTTGACTGAACTATTAACAGCTTTAAAATATTTGTTAAAGGATGATGCAAGACCTGTGCAGCTGACATCAAGTGGCCGGCCAAAACGCAGGACCAGGAGGCCTGTGGACTATTCAGAAGAAGACACAGACTCTGCTGCAGATTTTGAGAAATATCTGGAAAGGGTTCAGAAGGAGATGGAGAGTCAGGAAAGGTGTGTGTCTAATCTTTAGTGTCTGACATTTCAGCTCTGTTGTGTTTGATGTCATGAATACAAACTTTATTTTCATTTGTTTGCTCTTCTTAGCTCTGGTTCAGTGGTGGATGTGTATATGCCGGTTGATGCTCAAATCAACCTAAAACTTCAGAACGTACTGATGCTGCTGAAAAGATGTTGTAACCATGCGTATCTGGTTGAGTATCCTCTGGACCCGACCACAGGAGACTTCAAGGTAACTTAAACACAGGTTAACATTTAGCTTTACAGTCAAATGATCTTGCGTAGTATGAATTTATTGATTTATGGAGGTAAATCTCTTTGCTACAGATTGATGAGCAATTGGTGGAAGCGTCAGGAAAGTTTTTGGTCTTGGATCGAATGCTTCCTGAACTAAAGAAAAGAGGACATAAGGTAAAGTTCACATTCTCTCCTCATAGATGTAATGATTAACTGCTCTATCAGCGAGTGTCAAACTCCAACGCATCAAAGCCAAATGTGCACAAATTTAATTGCTTGTTCAAAGCGGTTGTGTATGGGTATTATTCAATATCTGTTTATGTACAAGAGATGAGATGACATCTAGCAACATAGCCATATTGTGATGCATTCTTTAAAATCATGGTGACATTAAAGTTTCCTAAACACTATGACTAAGATTTAAATCTGTTCACTGGAGGTCACAGTGTGTCAAACACTCATCTTGTTTGTTTACCAAATAATTATGAAGCATCTTTGTTTTGTGCAGGTGCTGATTTTTAGCCAGATGACGTCCATATTAGATGTTCTGATGGATTACTGTTACCTGCGTGGTTATGAGTACAGTCGGCTGGATGGGAGCATGAGTTACGCAGATCGAGATGAGAACGTAAGCAGCGTGTTTACAAGATATTGTTACTTATCGATCAGTTTGAGCCTGGTTACAAATGTGTGTTCTTGATGTAGATGAAAAAGTTCTCCAATGATCCAGAGGTGTTCCTCTTTCTTCTGAGCACTCGAGCTGGTGGTCTTGGGATCAATCTGACAGCTGCTGACACGGTCATCATATTTGACAGCGATTGGGTACGGATCAGTGTCACTTGTGCTTGCTTGACTCTTTCTTGAATGAAGAGCTGTCGCCACATGGTCTTGTGTAATGTGTTATGAATTTTATTTCCAGAATCCTCAGGCAGATTTGCAAGCCCAAGATCGGTGCCACCGTATTGGGCAAACAAAACCGGTCATGGTGTATCGTCTCATAACAGCAAACACCATTGATGAGAAGATCCTCGAGAGAGCCTCTGCCAAGAGAAAGCTTGAGAAGATGGTTATTCATAAAAGTAAGCAATGACACAAGAGTAGTTTTTTAGTTTTTGGAACAGAGCCTTAACATGAAATTGAAAGTCTGTACTGATTGAACCACTAGGAATCTTTCCATGAGAGTTTAATCAACCTTTTTTTTTTTTTTAGATCTGTTGTTGAATGTTGTTTTTTATTTTTGTCATTAGATAAGTTTAAAGGTTCAAAAGCAGAACTCAAGCAGACAAAAAGCTGTATGGATGTAAATGAGCTGGCAGAACTGCTGAAATCCAGAGACTACGAAAGGTACACATTCGACTCTTAAAGCCATAATACATTAGAGAAATAGCTTACCCCAAAAATAATGCCTTCATTTACTTGCCCTTATGTTGATTGAGACCTGTAAGGTTTGCTTCTGGCGGTTAAGAATGAAAAACTTTAATGGTGCTTCTGGGAAAAAGTTGACCGAACTTAATATTTTATAAATCTTCACTATAGTCAGTCAGTGGTTTGGAGAGAGATGTGGGCGAGTAATGATAACAGTTCCATGTTTGTGTGAACTCTTGCTTCAGGCAGAGTATTGCTAAATGTTGTACTGAAAGTTGTTTCATTAGATACACTTCTGACATGGTCATGTGTGTTGTGTTGCAGGGCAGTGAAAGGCACTAAAGGAAAGGTCATCACTGACGCAGATCTGGAATTCTTATTGGACCGCAGTGATTTAATGGGTAAATGTCATTAATATCTGAATATACAGATAATACAGTTACATCAATATCTCATGTGTGCCCACCTAATGTGAATCAAATCTGTTTCAGATCAAGCCAAGAAGCGTAGAAAACAGGAGAAGGATGGAGTGTTTAAGGTTATGGAGTCTAAAGATAATGAAGACATAAGTCTGTCCTGAACTGATCGAGCAACTTTAAATGCACTAAAAGTTACCTGCTGGTTTTATAGAAAGATTGATTCTTTCTACTGGTTTACATATTCATGTTGATCACTGCTGTTTTAAATCAGTCCATCCCTGTAGTTTTACAATTTAACCACTTAATGTTTCTAAAGCATGTTTTATTTCCAAATCTGGTGCTATTTGGTAATGGAACTAAACCCACAATTGGTAACATGTAAATATTGTTGCATTTAATGTCTAGTTGACTGAATAGAAACATCATATCTAGACCAAAAAGTCTCTGTTAAAGCACTTTGAAATTCTGTAGAATGTAGAATTGACTTTGTTCTTCAGTTTTACCTGGCTTCAAAATAAATATTTTGTATATGTTATATAGTGTTTAATAGAATTGTCTATGCTAGGAGTTTTATGATGCATTCTTTAGAATTATGGTGACATTAAAGTTTCCTAAACACATACTCAATACTCTTGGATGCAGGCACTTTTCAAGATTTTCTTATACTACTATAAACGGAATTACTTGAACAAAAGTGTTAAAATTGTTGCTATCAACAGTCTAAAAAAAAAAACAAATAAACCCGTAGTTTATTAAATTCTTGGATACGGCTAACAAGTGCTGGTCATAGAAGAAAATGCACCTTAACAAAATATGGCAAAAGTAAAACATTTGGCACTTCAGTATTAGGCACATGTTTGTTGGCTTGTGTGGTGAGAAGTTCATGACTGATGGATCGTCTCCTCTTCCAGCTTTCTTCTTATATCCTGTATGACTGCAGGGGCAGAAGAAAAACATTCATTCTGAATTTACTATTATGGGTTTAAATAAAATTATTTCTATTTTATTCTGTGAACAATATATCTCCCTGATTTCATATTCACCTTTAAGTAATACAATAGTTATATATTTGTATATGTATTTCAGAAAAGTTAAAAAAAGATATTTCTCTGTTTTAATGTGTCTTATGCTGTCAGTCTTTCACTTTGCTGTTGGATGACTGTCACGTCTGAGGTTTGATTTTGTTGAAATTCAACAGACACTGAACTGAAATGACCACAAAACATCTCGAATATATTTAGATTTCACACTTGATCAACATAATCAATTACACTTTAACCGGAACTGACTCCTTTATGATAACCATAACTCCTATAACAGGAAAAAAAGTAAAGCATTCTCTCACACACACACACACACACACGAGTTTTGGATCCATAATATAAAAAGTAATCATACCATCATCAGTAGGACACAACTTCTTTTGTTTCTTTCTCTGATGTTTAGAAGCGACGTCTTTCATGGTCATTGGAGGATCAGCAGCACCCATGTTGCTTATCTTCTGTGCGATTCTATCGCTGATGTTCAGATAGTCATTCCTCAAGTCCTCCATCTCTGCTAACAGGACCGTCCTCTCACCTTCCAGCAAGCGAATAGCCTCCTTGAGTCTTGCTCCCTCCTTCATACTCGCCATCTCCGATCCAGTCTTTTCTTTATGAGCGGAGTCCAGCTTGTCCGCAAGGTTCTGCTTCTCTATCTTGAGTTTATTGACCATCTCCATTAATGTCTTCCATTCTCTTCTCAAACCATCAGACTGCTGCTGACAGGCTTTCTGCTGCTCTTCAAGCTGAAGCAGCTCTACTCGCTGTTTATTGTGGATCAATTTCGATTCTTGTTTTATGGCCTCCGCCTGCTGATGCACTTTATCTTTTTCTGTCTGGCACTTTTTCAACTCTGCATTCAATTTTTCAATCACGTCTCGAGATTCCTTTGCGTTCTTCTCTTTGTCGGACTCTTTGGAGCGGGCCAGTTGAATCAGCTCTTTGTTCTTCTCTTGAGTTTTACACAGATGATCTCTAAGGTTTGCCGATTCAGTTCTCAAGGCTGATATCTCCTCCTCAAGTCTCCGATTGATGGACAGGTTCCTCTTGTGTTCTTCCTCCATTATCTGCAGTCTCTCTTTACACAAACCCAGATCTTTCGCTGCCGCATCTCTCTGCTCCTCAAGATGTTTCTGCTTGGTCAACAACTCTTGAGTTACCTGCTTTAACCCTTTCAATGTTCTTTGTGTGCTCTTTTTCTCCTCGAGTTCCACGTCGAGTTGGTTCTTCACAGCGTTCGCACGTATTTTGAGTCGCTCGTATTTCTCCAGTAGTGCTTTGAGCTGTTTGGTCGACTTTTTCTTGTCGCTTTTGGCTTCGGAGAGTTCGTTCCTCATGTCTTCACAGGTGTGCTCGAACCTAGCGGTGATCTCCAGATTTTTCTTCTCCTCACATTTCAACTTTTCAGCAGTAAGTAGTGTTTCTTTCTCCTTTTGCTTGTATATCTCAGCCACATCTTTAAGTTCCTCTTGCTTGACCAGCAATAAATGAATGAGATGTTGGTTTTCCAACTCCTTCTGTTGGAGTTGTTCCTTCACCACCTCAAAGAAGTCAAGCTGTTTGCCTTTGAAAGATGAGCCTTTGTCCATTTTGCTTCTTTCTCTACACTTGGCTATATCTTTAAAAATGACCTGGGAAGGCTTTGAGGAACATCCAACAGGTTGAATCATGTAACTGAATGGAACATGTAAGGATTTAGATTGGAAATGTTTTTGCTGATCTGGATTTCTTTCGTATTTTGGTCCATGGACGCTCATTGTTTCTTTATTATTTATTTCTGCGGACAGAATTCTCTGCAGTGAATCCATCGCCTGCTCATCGATAGTCCCGGCTGTATTTTGAAGCAAACTTTGACGCATTTTCAAGAAACCTTCAAGACTATCCATTGCAGCCTGCTGTGTTTTAGCACAAATGAATTCTTGTCCTTTCTTCCACTGACTTAAAAGTATGTCTTTGTCATTGGCTTGCATTTCACAGTTACTGGCTTCTGGCTGAAGAGTGTCCGACTTATCAGAAATGGGTCTCTCCGAATCCTGCTGTTTCTCAACACTGTCAGGTTTGCACTTGTTTACAGGTCTTCTAGTCCGTTTGACACCCGGGTCCATTGTTACCAACACGCAGACAAAGGCTTCACAGTGTAAGATATTTAGAACATGAAATCTTGCTCTTCCTGAAACTGCAAAAACTTGTAGTAGTTTAACAACAGGAACAAGCAGTACATAATACAGACAATGATGTATTCAAAGCTGTGCCAGCAAAACCCATTTAGAAAGAGTTTTAAGCAAGAAGCTCTTACCTTAGTTGCAGCAATTCCTGCTGTCCGAACATACTGCAACATGCCTACTGTGCAACTCAAATCCTATTGTTTCAAACGCTTTAAAATGTCTGTTACCATAGTAACAGGACCAACGCTGGCAACCCAAAGCGCTTGGAAAGACGTTATAAAAATGGTTTTGAATCGAACCAGTTCCGCTTGAATGGCTGTAACGTAAGACTTTCCAGAACAAAAGCATCTATTATTACCCTGGCGAGGCTCAATTCAAACTTGTAAACACCAACTGAGATTAGAAGGGGGGTCACGGTCTAATCTTTTATCATAGTTTAAATATCTAATCTTAAAAGCAGCATAGTTGACTCTGAACCCCTCAAAAAATAAAACTTGCATCCTATCAGAAACAGTTTAAATAGTTTAATCGTTTAAAAAATAAATTACAGGTCATTACCTTAAAACACAAACCAAGCGATAACATCAGCACTTCCTCGTATCAAAGCTGTGCACAATGAACTTCACAAATAAAAGCAAATAGAACATCATCACAGTCATGTCTGAACACACCTATGATCTACATAGTAACAAGTGATATTTGTACACTCATATACATGCATGACGCTATGATACAACCTAAAACAACACTGTACAAATAGGGGCCAGTTAAGGGGACTTACAGATGGATTTACAACTTCAGCATTCCTGAATGGCTCTAAAAAACAAGTTGCAGGAAATCATGCAAAAACAGCAGTACAGTTTTCCATTGAGTAACTGTATGTGCTACAAGGCAAATCTGCAAGATCATCCACTTCCAAAGCATGAACCCCAGCGTTAGGCGTGCAAGGGATTACAGATGTAGGGTTCAAATAGACCTTCCCTGAATAGACCCTCAACCCCAGAGAAAACCAAACCTGATCATAATAGAGTCTGAATGGTAAATGTATTTTGCTGTTGCACAGGTGGGGGTGCGTGTTTGTGTGTCAGAGTAAATTATGCTGTAAACTTTGGTTAGAGTCTACATAACATCAAAGGAAACTAACACATGACAAAAGCACTGCTTGTTCACACGAAAAAAAAGGCATAGCAAACCGTCAGTTGACCTTCAGCTTTGTTGTCTGTGTCAACTGATCTGTTAGTGTGGCTCTTATTGAGTTTACTACAGTCTGTCGGACGTTTTCTTGCATGTATTGTTCAGTAAGGGGCTTCAGAACCTAGAAGGAACAAAGAGAACAACATTACGATCTTTCCTATTCACATTTAATAATAATTCAAACAATTATGAAGGAGATTTTCTTTATTGGCATTAATTCTGCATTAACTGCTTGAAAAAGAATCTGATTATAATAAAACAAGATAAGTCCAACCAATCAGGTGAAACTGCATCCAGGAAACACGACTGACCTGTTCCCAGAGAGCCTCCGCTGTCAGGTCTATAGCCACGCCCACTTCTCGATACTCTCCCGAGTATCTGACATACGCCCAGACGCACAGTGACATCAGCGACACCCCCATCACGAAACTGGCCAGAGCGGCGATGGCCGACAAGCCGATGAAGCCTGCTACGGTGGAGACCATGTAGGCGACGAACATGACGGCGAACAGCGTGGCTGGAGTTCTCGCAGCATAGAAAATGTTCTTGCTTTCGTTGTGTTTCACGAAATTCGTGTACACCTCATCCAGCTCTGTCTCCAGCTGCTGCTGGTAGCGCTGACTGTACTCCACGCCGCCCATTTTCTTCACCGAGGAAAACTGCTTGACGGAGGCGTCCTTCAGCTCCTCGTGATAGCGTTGAAGGTCGATCGGGGCGATGTATGGTTTGTCTCCTCCGCATATCTGTGACAGACACGCACCCAGAATAAAAACACCTGGTCATAATCTCTCGCATCATGAGATGTGTGTATTGCTAATTGAATTAAACTATATCCGGGACACTCTTTACTTTGAGTTATGTAGGCCAAACTATTTTAGTACAACGGCCTGGTGTTATTTTCAGTTATATAGGTTAGCTCAGCTCACGTAAGGGTTCTGCTATATTTAAAGGCAACTGAGGTCCCACTCCATCAATGATCTATTTAAGAACGTAGAACCTAAACTCATTTGAATCTATAGAAGACTCGAGTTACCTGCTCCATGGTTCTGTTGTAGGTGTCTTTTGCTCCAGCGACAGCTGTCAGGTTGTTCGCTTCAGCAGTTGCCTGGTCAGCAGAGACGCAATGAGCATTTAAGAGTTTTCATATAGGTGGCATTACAAGTGAAGAAAAACATACCTGCAGCATGGATTTAGGATGTGGAAGCTCCTCCCCTTGATAGATTTTAATGTATGCCTACAAAATGAAGACAAAAACATGTGACTGATCATCATAAAGAAATTTTAAAAAATGAAAATGAACCAAATAATTGGACATTGATCAATAGCTAGGCTGTGCATTTTATCAGTCTCAAGAATGGAGGAATCTAGACACAACAAACTCCACGAGCACCACATTTCATACTATTGTATTGAATTACCTTGAAATATTCCAGCAGATCTCTGCATGTGACTTTGGCTCCGCCGATCTCTTTCTCCACCAGGTTCTCTGGTGCCAACAATAAAGGCACTAGACTCTGCAGCTCCTTTTTAAACTCATCATCAATGTCTGCAAACATACAGTGAATGGTGAGCCTGCGGTTTATCAGTGTACGAGTTTGTTTTATAAAAAGAACATGACCCGACCTCTCAGTCTGCCATCAAAGTGAGGGTTGGTGGCCACCTTCAGACCAGGATGTGGCAGCAGGAAGCAGTTGACGCTGGAGAAACAAGCGTGGATGTGCTTCCTAACGTTCTGCAGTTCTTCGTGTTGATTCTGTTTCACCTACAGAGCACAAGTGAAACTGCTTTATCATGTTGAATGAGTGTGAAACACGTGTATACATTTTGTGAAACTCACCTGTAATCTACGCTCCAGAAAGCGATTTCCTCCATGCAGCCCATAATCATGCTCGTAAGGGTAACACCAGTCTCTGATCAAAAATAACAGTTTCTAGTAGACAAAAGAGAAATTTTAAGCACAAAAACATGCACAGCAAAAGCTGACAATGTGATATTTTATACTGGAATGCAAAATAATTCCTGTAACAATATATCCATAAAGAGTTTATCAGTGAATAACAAACATTGATCATGGGACGATTTAGTAGATTTGCAAACTGTTTGCAAATATGGTGGTTTATAATGCACAAAAGCCTTTACACATAAATTACATAATAAAACACATTGGGGGAAAATTCTGATTCTGAATAACAATAATTAACTCTTCACTCTAAAAAAACATTTTTACTTTTTACTGTGTTGTCAAAATATAGCAAAACATTAAATCATGAAATATGGAGGTACCAGGTTTCAGAAGGAAAGCAGCGATATTATGGTAAATGATTAACGTTTTACCTGAAATGGTTTTTCATAGATTTCCTCCATTGCAAGTCGACCATATTCTGTGAAAAGCTATAAAATATACCTCATGTTACCGTCACAAACACGCTAAACTAAAAACATACACAAACTGCGAAAGTTACTACCTGGAGATGCTGTAAATCATCTTCTTGGATATTTTGAGAAAGATTATAAACCTAAAAGAAAAAAGATAAAGATTTATATTTCTAGGAATACTGTTCTTAAAACCAACTGCTTTATAACTTCAACTAGGGTAAACATACCTATTAAGCTTACAAAAATCTATATTAAGACATTTCAGTGTGTCAGTCAGTGTAAGCACATGGACGCTCAAATCTCAGTGTTAAAATTATAATCTGAGCTCAAAGATGGAAGTGTGCTTAATGGGTACGTGAGCTTAATAGGGACGTTTACCCTAATGCATTGAGGACCTTAACATAAATGAATGCTCATACCTGCACAGAACTGGTCATGGTGCTTAGGGCAAAAACAGTAGCACAGTCTTTGATGGTGGATTGACTGTCAAATGCTCCCTGAGTGTCCACCAACAACATAGCCACCTAAAGAAGCCATATCAAGGTTAGTCTAATCCGACTATCAACATATTATGTTGTATATACAAGTGAACGCCCATCCACCTTAGTTCCATCTGCCTTCTCTACAACAAACACTTCACTCCAGGCCTGGATTCCTGTGGTCTCTCTCTCACATCCACCCCTCCAGGAGAAACCCGTCAATGGCTCATCGTCACCTCCCATCCATGACTCAGACGACTACAAGATAAAAGACGCACAGGCGTATGCAGACTGTTCTTGTGAACGCTCTGGACTGATAGTATCAAGAGGCATGTATCCTGTTATGCATGCGACCTAGCTGGTTTTAACATTCAGGGAACAGCACGCAAGTTAAGACATGCCAATGATGAGAATCATCAGAAACTTGCTCTCGGGAATGATCATTGCCATCACCTCACATGCCTTACTCTGATTTTAATTCATGTGGATAGCTGACATGAAATGTCATTTTATTGTGTTCAAAGACAAAGGCCATTCATTCTTTCTTTTTCTTTGTTTTATCATTTGACTGTGTAGCAAAGTCAAATGTGGACAGAAATACTTACCTTTATAATCTGATTCATTTAAAAGGACTCTTAATTTTTGCCACAGCTATATATAATGTTTTAATATTTTGTTTAATTTTGTGCTTTTACTCCCTTAGAAAGTTATCTCTAATAGTTTAGATTTTCTAATACCTTTCTTTTAGTTTTGTGTTAATATCATCAAGTTTATTTTTCAATGACAAAAAGTTTAAACATCAATTCCATAACAAAATGAACAATTAATAATAAATATTTAAAATGGTTAACGCTTTAGAAATAAACCCGTTTTCAAAATTTAATTTATTAACATATTCAATTCTTTTACATTTTGTTCTAATACAATTGTAATTGTAAACCTAGTTATGGGGTAGTTGACAAATAAACTGTAAATGTGTCCTATAGTGTGACAAGCAACAATTTAGAAAACAAACTGTGTTAATAATATATTATTTGATATTATTAATATTTATATTATTTATACATTAATCATCATTGTTAGTTTCAGTTACACCATAGGACACCTGTATGGTTTATTTGTCAACTACCCATTATGTATCTTTACACCCCTAACAAACAATATAAGCTCTATATTCTATAAGCTCTAATATTCAACACTATTAAGTTGAAGTTTTGTGTATTTGTCAAAATATGGAAATCAAACTGCTGTAAAGTGTCTGTAGTGCAACATGCTTTAAGCAATCAAGTTCCACTACATTGAATTCATGTACTGATGTGTCAAACCGATGACAGCAAAAACCTTTTATATATTGAGTTACAGTAAAGACAGGTGTAGGAGTGGGACAGCCCTAACCTGACCATGCATGTAACGTAGCATGAAGTCCAGCAGGAAGGACTTGCCCTTTCGGAAGGCACCAGCCACGGACAGCACAACCACGTTGAGATCCCTGACATGTTCCTGCATCAAGATTTTCTCCAGCGCGGCTTCATCCAACTCAAACTTATGATCGTCCTCACTGGCTATCACGATCTGGATGGGTCGAGCTCCCTCCGGGACAGGGTCAATCTCAGGCTCAAGCTCCTCCTCTACAGCATAGGGTGCAAGCCCATTAGTGTTAGGACTGACCTCCTCCAATGAGCTCAAATCCTGAACTTCTGGGCGGCACAATGGAACATCCTTCACACCGGTCATATCTGTAAGAAAAACACAGTATTTTGTATACTTATGATGATGATTCAAACAGTTGAATATGTAGTAGGACAGTATACTTGGACACACTTTCATGTCATAAAATTGAATCTGGCATCATACAGCCATATTGTTTGTATTTAAGCAATTTTATAAACAAAACCAATAAATGTTTACAAGAACAGGCTTACAAATTTGGTGTTCTGTTGAACTCACTAGAGTTCGTCACTGGTTTTCTGACAAGCTCATTCCTGCTCATTACTGGAGTCACTTTCTATTCCAGGAGTGTGGGTCTCCATTCTAACCCATGCACTTTATCCCTAAGCCGCGATAAGACCGGATCCCTTCGGCCGTGGGGCTAAATTTGGTCATTTTTGTGCTCGAGTTAAGACACACGCAACACAAAACAAACACCCTTTCCCCTTCACTCTAGTCTCCTCAGGCACATGGCCAACCAAACAGAGCTGGATCAGAGGTCAAGCAGCCAGTCTAGTGTGCGCAAACACTACCAAGGACACTGAATAGGGACAGTTTATTCTCGAGTGCTTTAAGGACATGCCTATAGGCTCATACATCAATCTATCAGTACGTCTTTAAGCGGTTTATAATAAACCAGTTTTGGAGTAGCAGACGCACTGGTAGATTTTTGAGATTGTTTGCATTGGCTATAACTGTGTTGATTCATAGGTATTAGGCTTCATTTTCATAATGTGTCAGTTTATTAGTACATTAATTTCTTTCATAAACGGTTTTACAGACAAAACATAAACAAATGTTACTGCGCTTGCACGTTTTTGTGGCCCAAACTAAATTTCAGTACACACATGCGCTGCAGATTATTTCTGATAACAAGCAAGTAAAAAAAAAGTTACACGACCCGTTCAACAAATTGTTTATTTAATAAAATGAATATACAATAAAATTCAACACATTTTTTGTTTATTTAATATATTTGATACAATACAATATTAATATGAATTAATAATAACATAAGTAAATTAGGGCTGTCAAACGATTAATCGCGATTAATCGCATCCAGAATAAAAGTTTGTTTACATAATATATGTCTGTGTACTGTGCATATTAATTTTGTATTTATAAAAACAAACCCATACATGTATATATTTAAGAAAAATATAAAAATGTATAAACATTTCTATATTATTTTATTTATTGGTAAATATAAACAAATACATCTAAATATATATAGGTCTACATGTATGTGTTTGTGTTCATAAATACAAAATAAATATGCACAGTAAACAGACACATATTGTGTAAACACAAACTTTTATCCTGAATGCGATTAATCGCGATTAATCGCTTGACAGCCCTAAAGTAAATATATTATTAGCCACTAGCCAGACCGATCGACACACACAGACCGGAAGTTAACTTCGGGCCAGGCACGTGCGTCCGATGAAACCTTCTATAATACACAACCAAGATCAATTACAGTTTATGTATTTTCAGAAAACATGACTCAGTCAGATTTATATGACGCTATCTAACACAACAAACCAACTGATTGTGCTATCGGTTCAGAAACGGGCTTATAATATCATAATATCAGTGATACGTTTGTACAGATAATAAAGAAACTTTATATCTTGGTCTGTGCACTTCAGCATCAGCACAGGGTTGAATGAATGGACACAACAGCCTTGCCCTCACTGCAAGCACATTTACATGGCAAATCCTATGTAAAAAATTATGAAACTACGGACATAAAAGCACCACTTAACTTAACCAGCATACAGCCCAAATTATAACACAAGTGGCAGACAATGTGTAAAAAAACAATAACAAATCAAACACCGTGATCAGTAAATACGTTTCAGATGACCACGTGCCGGTTGCTTTTCTGTACGCGCGCGCGCCAGCCCGTCAGTCACAAAGCAGCTGCCAAACTCTTTAGTGAAATACTAATATCTGGGATTTAAGGCGGACATGTTATCACTCGCAAATAACTAAAATATTAGTGTAAAATGTATAACATGAACTGAACGAGTCTGACAGAAGTGTAGTGAGTATTACAGTTAAAACCTGGCTCCAACGTTTGCAACGTTGCAAATGAAGCCATCTAATAATAGCAAACATATAAATAACCAAAGAACTCACCGAGAAGACGGTTTTTTATACCGGCATATGTGCCTTAAAACAGTATTTATATAAAACCGTTAAGGTTTAGTGACAAGTAACTTCCTCTCAAGCGCGTCTCGTAGTATTAACGTTAACTAAGTTAGTCAACACGCGCTTAATATTCGCCGCGCTCTCGGTTTCAACTCTGGGTGCACGAGGCGATCCGTTTACCGGAGCGAGTTATTTCACACCTGGTACACTTTGACCGTGACCGGATAAAACACAAGTTCAAGTCTCTTTGAACTTTTTAACCCGTCATTAAAATCACAAACTAACACAAATGAACAACGGGAAGTCAAAAGAACTTAATCAAAAATGTATTTCCGATGAGACACAAATTGAAATGAGTTTGTCACCTTCGTCAAAGTTGTGGCGTTTATGTTTGTTAGCTGAGAAGTGCCGATTCCTCTGTCCGCTGTCTTCCGCCATCTTGCTCGAGTCTCAACTCTCCTGCGTGACGTCACAGCCTCTGTTTCTCACATACTGTACATTGCATCACTCACACAATAACTTTATTCATCTCCACGCGTGTTTGTCAGTATGATTTACAGATTAGAAATGTGTTAAAATACCAAGGTACAATGGTTTCCATTATAAATCTCATTACGGCCATCACCTGTTTACCATTAAAATTACAAAATTTCTTTAGTGTGTTTTGGGGGCTCTCTCCAGTAGCTATAGGATTTAATAGCTTATTGGTTCCCATCGGCCATGTGACATCCACAGAACCCACAGAGACCATTAGAGTTTCCAATAAAACCATTACAAATATTATTCTTGTACTTACTGAGCTAATGTAAACTGACCACATCCTTTATAAACACTTAAGAGACTCTTCATCTATCCAGCTCTCCACCTGTGCTACATGACACTGTGCTGTTTTTTCCTTCTCTGTGTTGTATAGCCTATAGTATTATATTTGGCTACAGAATAATCATAGTGTGTAAACAACACATACAATAACACATATAACACGCATCACAACCCAAGTGAATAAGAAAAAAATTGACTTATTTATCATCTCAAATATGCTAAATAAAGGAAACACACTAAATTAGTTCATCTTTGGTTTGGGCTTTAAAGGAAGAAGCCTCTGAGGTGCAGCATATCTAGGACTGTTCTATTCTTAGCCTGGCACATTTAAAATCCATGTGCGTTGTTTCTTTTTATAATGCTGCAGGTCATAATGTTACAAAAATGTTCAAACTTAGAAAGAAGTACATTTTTTTAATGTAGTCTATTATTTTGCACATGAGGTATATGGATAATGAGGATAATGTCACAATGATACATAATTGGTTATATGCAATGAACAAAATATAAATATATTGCATAGCATACGAAACAAATAAATGGTGGCACTTTTTGTAACAAATTTAAAGGATAGTCTGTATTATTTATTATGTATGGTAAAATATTTTGCCTATAACATTTTTGAATACAATATGAAGTGTTTTAATTTGTTCAAAAATCATGTTTTTTTTGATTGTGCAATTAATATCAATCAAACAGTTGGTTTGTTTTAATTAAACCATAATTACTAAAACAAATACAGCTAACTAACACAATAAACACAACAAAAATATGATAACATAGCCTAATAAAATGTTTTTGGAATAAATTGGTTTTTAATGTATATTACACAAAAGTATTTTATTATTTAGCAGATGTCCAGTTAACGTTTTTTAATGTTTACTGAAATTTCTCATTTTTATCAAAGGAAAATATAAAAAGGAAAACCTTTATGAACTAGCATTAATTTCTTGTGTCCTAAACACAGCGTTGCAAAACGATAACGCTATGCGCTGTACTGCTCCAATCCACATGGTGGCAGTAATTTACCAACAAACTATATTAACTTGGTTAAAAAACAATAGAAGTGACACTACTACAGTATGAGCGCAACATTGTAGTTTATTAACTCTTACGGTATAGTCGTGTCATTCTGTGTTGCAACATTCATTGCAATGGTGGACCTATAGTTAGTTATAGTAAATCCTGTGTAGAGCAAGCGTCTTGTTTGAGTTTCAGAATGACAGAAGTGTGTAAAGAGGAGTTTGGTGTTGCAGCAGCAGCAGGTCTGGGACCGGTGGAGAAATGGACCCTGAGCTCAGACAGTGTCCGTGTGGAAATCCTCACTTTGGGCTGTGTTATAAAATCTATCACAACAGCAGATCGCAGCGGTCAAAGTGCGAATATAGTGTTAGGATACGATGACTTAGAAGGCAAGTTCTGCCATTCAGTATTAAGTCTTAATCACAAATGTAAATATTTTTGTTTTTATGACTGTGATTCTTGCAATACATCCGCAAATGATTTGTCTTTCTATGTAAAAACAGTTCCTCAGAACCAAATTCTTGGTTTTTACTTGTATAGTACTAACCATACTTTTATTGTAAACCAGTTGTCATATTTGTTTATAAAATACCCAAAACTACAATGATGCATAACTGAGAAAGTATAACAATTAAATATAAAGTTAAATATAGAAAATTTCTCTAAGCAATACAATTTGTATACAATATAGTCTTCACATGTGTGAGTGTATATATATATATTGTTAAAGGGATTTAATCATATACACATATTCTTTTATGTGGCTGTACACTGTTAAAAGCTGTAAAATATTGTAAGTATAACTGAATAATATTTACTCCAGGTTATCTCTCAAACCCGCGTTACTTTGGAGCTGTAGTTGGCCGCGTGGCTAACAGGATTGCCAAGGGACGGTTTGCGATCAGTGGGAAGGAATATAAACTGGCTATTAACAATGGACCTAATGCTCTACATGGAGGGCTACAGGGCTTTAACAAGGTAAAAACCCCACAATCGGGGTTTTTTGGAACAGAACCTTTGTTTTCTGCTCTTTTTTGTTTAGTTTGTGTGTCTTTATGTGTGTGTTACAGGCAGTGTGGACGGCAGAGGCTGTGGACAGTGGAGTTAAACTGAGTCACAGTAGTCCAGATGGTGATGAAGGATACCCTGGACATTTAAGTGTTTCTGTTATCTACAGACTAGAGAAAAACATGCTGAGTGTGTTCTACAATGCACAGACGGACCAAACTACACCGATCAACCTTACTAACCATTCTTACTTCAACCTAGCTGGACAGGTATGATTTTAAATATATACTATGAGACAAATATCAATGCTCTGTATGACAGACAAAACATATTACTTATATTTTTGAATATGGATGGTGTTTAACAATAACCAGTCATTTGCTTTGGTGTCCTTTCTGTAGGGGACACCAAACATTTACGACCACGAGGTGACCATCTCAGCTGACTCTTACCTGCCTGTGGATGACACAGTGATCCCCACAGGTAGTGTTACTGAAGTCTTACTGTCAAAAATTATTACAAAAAGTATTTAAACCTCACCAGCAAAGCAAAGTTGCTTTTACAAGAAACCAAATTACAAAGTAATCTTTTAACAACCTGTGGCTTAAGGTTTGGATTGTCCATTCTGGAGAATGTTGCATAACATGGTTTATCTTACTGCTTTTCTAAAACAAAAATGGTCAACATCTTTCTTCTCCCTTTACAGGAGAAATAAAACCTGTGGATAACACATTGTTTGACCTGAGAAAGCCTGTCCTTCTTGGCTCCAGACTGAAAGAGCTTCCTGGTCCTGGCTTTGACCACAACTTCTGTCTATGCTCACCAGGTGAACCACAGCTGGAACGAAAATGTGCAAGGTAACGTTTATTATGTTTATTTGAATGTACAACCTAGCTGATGGTGTACTGTTGTTTAATATTCCCATGTGCCTTGTTTTCCATAGAGTGGTGCATCCTGGGACGGGTCGTGTTCTGGAGGTGAGCACAACTCAACCTGGGGTTCAGTTCTACACATCCAACTTCCTGGATGGGACAATAAAGGGTAAAGGTGGAGCTTCTTACCCCAAACACAGTGCTTTCTGTTTGGAGACCCAAAACTGGCCAGATGCTGTTAACCAGGTATATTAACATACATTTCAATAATGTCAAGTTGTGTCTACTAGAAAAGATGGACATGACGCTTTTTAATAAATTAGATGTATTCTCTCTTACCCCTCAGTCTCATTTTCCTGATGTTCTGCTGAGACCGGGAGAGCAGTACACACACAGCACACACTTCACATTCTCACTGATCTGAAGTGACATGAGGCTGCATTTTACTTACAGCGTCTATAAACATTGTATTATTATTCATAAATCCATTGCATTGAACAAATAACCGATTATACTCACATTTTGCAACTAAAGCCAATTATTTCTATTAAGGATTCAATTTGTGACAAATTATCTTTTGTTTGGGTTAATTGTTTTAAATATATACACGTATAAAATATAACCTGCAATTTGATTATGAAATACTTGTTTTAAAGTGTCTGAATTAATATGTTGTGATTAATGTATGATTTTATTCCTATTTCAAATGAAATGTTACTAAAGTAAGAGAATAAAATAAAATAAATAAAAATAATCGTAAAAGCACTGTGTTTGTATTAGGTAAACAAATATCCAACATGAAATTTCATTCTTGAATATTTTTTATAATAAACAACATATGAATAATTATTGGCAGACGTTACAGTATCATTCACAACACCCTGTATATTTTATTTAACACATACAGACATGTAGCCATAAATACCCCATGCTTTACATTCAAAATTCATGCACATGCTGTCTTTGTGTAAATAACTGCAATATTGTATTATTTTACTAAAAACAGTCCAATATGGACTCAGATCTTATGGGCTGTTTGTGTGAAGTCACACAATGCCAAACAACACTTTCAAGGGATTTCACAATTCATTTGTTTGTACTGTAATAAGGCCCATTTTGGCAAAACATTTTTATTGTATGTGTAAAATTTGCAAGTTGTTGTGAAAAGATAATGTGTAAACTGGATGTTACTGTGTTGAAATGAGTGACACAATAGTGTGGATGATACGGGAGCCTCGAGGGCAGCTGATCAGATCCATGCTGGGGTTTTTGATCTTCTCCTCTAAGAGCTGATCCAACTCCCAACGCAGCTCTTTCACCAGCTCTGCCACCTACACAAACAACACACCACAGGCCAGAATGAATTACTAGAGTACCACACTTGATTCAGGGTTAGGTTACTATGCACAAAGTTTGTCTATCTGTACGGCTTTGATATATGTAACTTGGGGCAGTTTTAAGTATGCAAACTGGGCTGATTTGTAAAACAAATTGTAAAGCTTTACTAAAACGGCTTTAGGGCGCTATATTCACTGCGTCTGAGTTTTTAACAGATCTAACTTACTTACTGCTCACTAAATACTGCGCACTATATGCACCATGAGATGCCTACAATTTAATTGTGTGTTATTAAATGAACAAATCGACAGTTAAAAACAGATGTTACAAATCGTAGCTGTTGTTTCTGTATTACTCATCATGCTGCAAATAGAAGAACAGTGTTTAAACAGTGTGATGCAGTGTTCTCCGTTTACGACAAATGTAAGCGGTCATTTTCACAGTACACAAATAGTAAACGTGGTATGTTGAGTCTGTTTTACCTCATGAGACGCGGCAGCGAATTTGATCCAGCCATCATCCAGAGAGATAATAAACTCTCCCCGCTGTAGCTCCACGTTGACCTGACCTCCACCAAACAGCACCATGGGATATACGCACACCATGCTACAGTCACGAATGAACACTCGACTGGTCTTCACTTTCTCGTGGTACACGAGGTACGGGCTGTCATAGTGCCGCACCTACACAGAGTAAAACTTTAGATATTTACATACAAAACAATTAAAATTCTCTTAATAAGTCTTAATAAATGATACATCAACATAATATTTATAATTAATATGTAAAAGAAAATTACGGTGAAGTTGATGGATGAGGGGTGTATGTGGACGGCTCCATCATTCTTGGTCATAAAACGCAGTTCCTCTGCTTTAGGCTGCATCTTCATAGCGCCCTTACTAGTGAGCTTATACTTCCCCTGAGGAGATCTCACCTAAACACACAACACGTTCGGTTTTACACACTTACTTTCATATTGCACATAGCGCACTTGCTCCAGAGAGATTTGAGGCACTTACCTGCACTACATTAGGATACAGGGCTGCACACAACATGGCTGACATCAGTTTTGTGTTATCAGAGTTCAGATTTGCCTTTGGAAGAGGAAACCAGTTTGCTTAAAGAAACGGCCGTGCCTTTGTGTCTTGTCATTACTTTCAATAAATTACATTTTAAAACAAAAATTAGAATTTTTAATATGGATGCAGTGTTACCTCATATCCTGTGGCCTCCAGTACACCATCACTGCCTTTCGAGCTCATTTTCTCAATGATTCTAGCTTTCAATCCGTCCTTTACAAAGCCGATGTCAGACAGCAGCTCTGCAAACTGCCTCTTAAGACAAGCTATTTCCTAAAACATCATGTACAACAGCAATGTTATCCCAGTATGCCAAAATGACTGACATCTGCAGTGAGCCAATCAGAGAGCAGTCTCACCTGTAAGCCCCGGATGGAGAGGAAGTTCTCTCTGCAGTATTGATAGCCGCTCTTTGAGCCGCTCTGTGCTGCGTTACACCAACCCTGAACAAAACACCATTGATGCATTTTAAAAGCCTTTATTAAGAACATTTTCTCAATTAACTGTATTTCTGTCAAATGTTTTGGTAATAAAAAGACAGCAAAATGTTTATTAGGTTACTGTCACTTTAAGAGCTAATTCGGATACACATCCACGGTTTACATTCACTCTGAGCTTGTACTGACCTTGTATGCCTGCAGCAAAGCTAGATGATCACTGTTAGCCAGAGCAAAACTCAGCTTCCTCTCATTAGCTTCCTCTCTTTTATCCCAGGGAGACACCTGCGAGTACATGAATCTCCATTAACATAACACTATATTGAAGCTTCTTGTTTTTACACAAGAGTCTGTTGACTTACGAATGGGCTCTTGAAGGCCAGACTGGCAGCAATGGTAAGGGCAGGGTCCAGGCAGCGGAAGATGGCTCCTAGCAGCATGAGTTTACCGATGCGGACGTCCACGGGCAGACAGGCCAAATGCCAGCCGAGCGGCGTCAGAGTCTCCTCCTCTGTCAGAGCTCCGAGAGCACAGAGACGCTGTTTAGCCGCTTCCAGACTGCCCTCTGTAGGCGGCTCGATGAGCTGACAGAAGACAGAATCCAGAGGACGGTCTGCAAACACCTCCAGCACCTTAACCCTGAGAAACCAAGTTTAACAGCATGTCTCAGTAACTGCTCTTTTTTCACAAAATGTTCCAGTAAACTTTTTTGTTAGCTCAAACGAAAGGCCCACAATCTGTTTTTTGGTTACCTCAGACACAGCTGCTCCAGAGGAACTCTCTGGATCTCAGGAAGCTGCTGTTGGCTTAGATGATGTGTCAAGCGATGGCTCGTGAAGAGATGGAAGCAGATGCCCGACGCCACTCGACCAGCTCTGCCTTTTCTCTGAAGAGCGTTAGCACGAGACACCCACACGTCCTCCAGACTCTCCATACTGCGACTGGCATCATACCTGACACACAATAATATACCCAATATGTGATCTTATATGTAATACAGTTATATTCCCTTTGGTCTGGGCTTAACAAAACAATTTGATGTGTGCAAGCTCTCAAACCTCTTCTCCTTCATCCTGCCTGAGTCTATGACATACACCACATCATCAATGGTGACAGAGGTTTCAGCAATGTTGGTGGAGATGATGATTTTGGTCACACCCTCAGGGGGGCGGGTAAAGACCGCCTGCTGCTCCTCATTGGACAGGGATGAGTGTAGAGGATAAACAACACACCTGAAATTATACATGATAAATTAACTAAATATCCTCATCATCTCTTTGTCATCCACAGGATTGAGATACACTTTGGCCACATTTAAAAATGCATGTATGAAGGGACCCTATTGCCCCACGATCGTGTAAGCAGGAAAACGTGCATGGATTCCGATATTTTGAGATCGGTTTCAGGCCGTATCCCATTCATGTCTGACATGTAGTTGGACAGACCCTGTCAATTGAGTGGAACATCATTGAAAAAGCGACTGTAGTGAATGATGTCACCTCAGGTAGACACCAACTGCGCCACAGAAGGTGGCTGTAATGCTAAAAATTGGATTCCAGCTGCCGTAAAACCCCAAAGAAGAACCAACCATGCCGTTTTAACTTCCTTTTCTGGTCAATATGTCTACCTTGGGTTTTCATCATGTGGATATAGTGAAAAAGACCATAACAAAGGCAATCTTATAAAAATGCCTAGATCACTCCAAGAAATGACATAAGCATTAGCATTAAAGACAGTTTGTTTTTGGGGTCATTAATATGTTTGCTTTATTCTAAATGTAACATTTGTTGCCATGCTCTTAATAACAAAATGGCATGATGTAAATGACTAAATGTAAAATGGTATGGTTCTGTAGTGATATGTTTAAAAGCATGTGTATATCTTAAACAGTTAAACATCATCCACAGCACCTGTTAGCCCTTCTGTTATTGAACATTCTGTTGGACTGTAGCTGCTCATATAACTGCTTGATTTCTGAAAGTCCAGGCAGGAAGACCAGAACAGCACCTGTGATCCAAACACAACAAAAAAATATGTTTACTTTAATAAAAGGGAATAATTTTCCCACAGCCATGATATTGGGGTTTGTTTTACCTGGTGGGTAGCCGTGACCTCCATCTACAATCCATTCTAGCAAACTCTCCACCAGATCCAAGTTAATCTTGTCAAGATCCATAGCAGCCAACGTTTTTAACACAGACTTAGAGTAATCTTAAGAAGAGATGTTCACAAACACGGTTTACTCACTCTAGCTCAGTTTGTCAAGTCACATTAGTCAATGCATGAATTGTTAAAGCTTTCTTTTCACTTTTTATGATCACTTCAAACCGACAGGAGCGAAGAACCATTAAACATGATCAAATGCTATAATCATACTTATTTTAGTGTTCTTACTGGAATATCGGACTGTGAGCTCCTGCAGACTGAGCTGCTGGTCTGGGATGGAGTCTTTGACTGAATCTTTGTTCATGTAGTTGCTAAAGGACCAGCCACCATCACCATCATCAAGATCTTCCACACGTGTCTGCCCCTTTCCTGTCCTGACACTCTGATTGGGTGGATTGTTCTTCTTTGTGGAACGCCGGTATGGACTACCATCCTCAATGACATACCTTTACAACAAATAACCTTTTTCTATTATAATAAGATTTGTATTGTTGTGTAAAAAATGTGAAAACAATAAGTATTCATCACATCAAATGCATGTACCTGGTTTTAGCAACGGCGTCCTCAAGAAAGAACTGCTCCACCGGAAACGTACGTCCTTCAGACAGAAAATGTACAACGTTTGAATGGAGTGAAGTTTAATGCGTATGGTTTTCGGATGCATTAGATAATAAGACACAGGGGATCTGATTCTGTATGAGTGTGTATTAGTGAGGGGTGTCCACCTGGTATGTGGATGCTGGCGCAGTTGTTGAAGTAATGCGAGAAAAGCTCTGCGTTCAGGGTGGCACTCATGAGAATAACTTTCAGATCAGACCGTTTCACAATCAGATCCTTCAGAACCAGCAACAGAAAGTCACTGTAGGACAAGATTGGTTTCATGTTACTGTCCGATTCCTGTTATGACATTGTGCTGTTGTGTGCATGTGCATTCTACAAACCTTTCTTCTGTTCGCTCATGGACCTCATCCACGATCACATGACTGATTCCACTGAGCTCAGCATCACCTTCCAACCTCCGCAAGAGGACACCTGTGGTGCAGAACAGCAGTCTGGTGCTGGAGGACTGGACACAAACACATTCAGTAACTGGATTATGTAGTTTAGTGGTAAAGCTTATAGGTACATTTGAAAGAACAAGGTTCTGGCTATAGTAAATGTTAATATTTATGTAATAGACAGTATTACCCTGACAGTCTCCAGGCGAATCTGGTAGCCCGTAGAGTGACCCAGGGCTTCTGCTCGCTCTTGGGCCACCCGGGTCGCCACAGTGATGGCAGAGATTCGCCGTGGCTGAGTGCAAATAATGTTGGCGACACCATCCGGCCGTCCAATCTGGAGGACGTGATCCAGGATAAACTGGGGAATCTGAGTGGTCTTTCCACACCTGTGATATTTGAAGACACGTCAAGTAAATCAATTCCAGTGCACACATGTTCAAACTGAAATTCTGTAGGTCCTCTCTCCTACCCAGTCATTCCACTGATGACGAGGACCTGACTGTTATCCAAACACTCCAATATGTCCTCTCTCTTCAGCCATGCTGGTAACTTCTGCCTCTGCTCCTGCATAGACACATACCGCCTGGAGGACTGAGAGAAAGAAGATATTTAAAGAAATAGTTCACCCAAAATGAAATGTTATTCGATTTCAATCCATAAAAGTTAATAAACAATGATAACAAAAAAAGCGTAACTCAATGACACTGGTAGTCAATGGGGTCCATTGGGCTGGGTATTATCCTTTGGCACTTTTTCACTATCACAAATTCAAAATGCCTGTTTTGCATTGTTTATTGTTGTTCAAATCGATCAAACCATTTTTGCTGTGTGGCAAAAGATGTTCATGAAGGGAAAAAAGCAGGAAAGAGTCGGATATGGGGACTTAGCTTAAAGTGGCTTAACGTAACTAAACAACAACCATGGAAACCCACATTTCTGTCAAACCTTACTTGTAATAAACACTAGCTGCTGTCAAAAGAACAAGTCCTTACTCCAGGGATAAAGTGAAATATCTCACTTCAATCATTTTCTCCCCCATAGAAGTCCATTATAAAATGATAATTATTATAAAACATAAGAATGGTCATTTTTTATTTCATGGTGACAGATGTGTTACCTGTTTTCTCTTAAACTCCCTGCAGAGTTTCTTATTCTCTTGCTGTATTTGCTCAGCTTTTATCTCAATCTTCTTTACCATCCTCTTCCTCAGGTTAACATAGCTCTCATTTTCCACCGGGATACTTTCCTCTTCATCTTCTTCATCATCCTCTTCTTGCTCATCAACGACATCCTCTCTCAAGAGGGCTGTATCTAATATAACACAAATTAAAGTTGCAATCTGAGTAAGTTTTGTGACCCTGCATGTTTTTATAAAAGTATAAACACTGCATATCTTCATCAAATCCCTTACCTTCCTTTTGTTTACGTTTGTAATGTGTGCTCTCTGTGGTGTTGGTTGACCGATCTCTGTTTGCCATATGGGTTGCAGTATTGTTGTCCGAGACATTCTTACTGCGGACCCTCGCTGGAGTGGCAGTGGGAGGAGTCAGCACAGGAGGCGGAGCACTGTACTTGTGATGAGTAACTGACAGCAGCTCTCTGACAGGTCCATCCTCCTCCAGGCTGGAAATAAGGGTGTAGACCACCGGCTCACCCTCCTGTGCCGCGCTCAGGGACTGCTCAAAAAGATACTCGGTCACGCTGAGGCGACCCGCGCCTGAAAGCGATTCATCAGTGGTGCTGAAGGCAACAAGTGGAGGTTGATAGGGGTAGAAGCTGCCTGACTGGAACCGAATTTCCAGCTGGTAAATTAGAGGATCTACGCTGTCAAATCCCGGTCGACTTGGTCCAGAAGAGTCTCTGGAAGTGCTGGATTCAGTCTGACGTTGGTGCTTGAACTTGCACCGGTTTCCAAACCTACAACCTGCACCCTTCAGGTAAAACTTACAAATCTGATTGGACCTCGACTGCTGTTTGTGATTTGAGTCTGAAATCTTTCTCCGCCGTTCTTCCAGCCACAGCAAATCGAGATGAATAGTCCAAACACGACTGCTGATGCGCTCACAGAAGCGTTCCCCATAGATGGCGGTCAAAGCAAGTGCCTCTTCTTGTCGCAAAGCTACACATTCCTCCTGTGAAGGGAGGTCAGATGTCTGAGGGCTCAGGGCACTAGAGCCGAAATGTTCTGTAAACATTTGAAAGAGGAGGAGCTCTAATGTTGCTCCAACATCACCACGCCCACATTCTTCTCCAGTTCCCGTCTCCAAAGCTTGCCTACTGCGCTCACGGTCAAAACCATACCTGCAACATAAAATACTGAATTATGTATCTATATCTAAGTTTCCATATTTTCAAATTCAAATTGATTTTTTATAGGATTTTGAATGTTTTATGTAAACATGGAATTTCTGTGTGTGTTAATTTTATAGACGGTTCATGCACCTAGCCCGAAGTTAACTAAAGTAGACTTTGTTCATTAGTCTGGCTAGTGGCTAATAATAGAACTATTTATATTTAATTTTATTGATAATAATATACATTTATATCCATATTTTATTGTATATTAATTTAATTTAATATACAATTTGTTGAATGGGAATTTGTTGAACTTTGTCACATTTAAGTTTAGCCAAGTAACAGTTCTTCTACTAACCCAAAATAATACTGACTAGACATACTTTTAACTTGCCATAGCTAATGTCGTTTACATTTCTTTTCCTTGTTATCAGAACTCATCTGCAGGGACTCGATACTTTGTGGATGTGTACCGGAAGTTAAGTTTGGGCCACAAAAGCGTGCATGCGCAGTA
Organism: Oreonectes daqikongensis; assembly: GCA_026939265.1. Taxonomy (NCBI): domain Eukaryota; kingdom Metazoa; phylum Chordata; class Actinopteri; order Cypriniformes; family Nemacheilidae; genus Oreonectes; species Oreonectes daqikongensis. The sequence goes on from JAOTQM010000049.1 coordinate 5,937,248, forward strand.
ACATTTGTTTATGTTGTTGATTTGAATCCGTCTATATCGTTTTGTGTTCAATCGTTTATTTATCATTGTATGAAAATAACTTGTCATATAAAAATGGCATAAATGTTATCATGGTATGCATCTGTGGTGGTGAGTAGGTGGTCAGTACCTGCAAAGAGTGCCCAGTGCAAACAGGGAGATCACTGGCTCTGGCTTTGTCTGCTTCTCCTCTTCGGAGTCGTCCATCCACTCATAATCCTCAGCACATTTAACTCCGTCGTCATGGGTTAACCAGAACTGACCTTCCTCCCGATGGTCCAGCTCATCAAACTCCTCATCTTCCTCCTCCCCTCCTTCATAATCAGAGCCACTACATGACAAGATTACATCACTCATTTTCTCACAAGACATTACATGTGGACATTTTTTTTTATCATTGGTATGTGTGTTCCCTGGGTATCGAACCCATTACCTCTGTGCTAATAATACAATGTTCCACTAGTTGAGCTACAGGCAAACCTCACCTGTCGGTTGCTTGATATTCCGGGTTTTGAAGTTCTCGCAGCAGTTCTTTGACCTGTAGCTTGTTCTCAGATGTCATGTGTATCTTCTGTAAAGGTAGTTGCACATGCTCTGGTCTGAATCTTTCTCTCTTCTCCTGCTCGTCATGTTTTCTGGGAGGTCCTTGAGCTCTTCCTCGTCCTCGTCCTCTGTGACTTCCACGGCCAGCCCCCGAACCTCTAGATGAGCTGGGTTTAAATGACCTGCTCGATCCCAGATCCAGGCTGAAGTCATCTCCATCATCCCAGTCTCCACCAGCAGCCTTCCTGCCTCCGCCGCCGCCGCCGCCACCACTACTACCTCTGGGTTTATTAAAGCGTCCTCCACCCCGGTTGGGTTTAGCCCTCCTCCTACCACTCATCACTTCAGCTCCGTTTCAATGTATCTCCTATTAAATTTAATACACACGTGTCTGTGGCCGTTAATCAGAAAGGTTTCTTGTAAATCTGTTATTTTAACAATTTCACGTATACCTCGTAAAATCTAAGATTAAAAAACATGTTCACAAAATGAGTTTTTTTTGTTAGGCATAAACGAGTTCAGTAAACACAGTAACAGATGTAACGTTAAGTTACTGTAACTTATAATGTAGAGCTGATTCTACACATTTGTTCTTCAGACAGCTATCAGCTGCACCTAAAATTCGTACAAATACATTAAATACATTTGTAAAATGAAAACACACTCACCGATCATATCTCAGACATCACCGGAACAACATTTATATCAAGTTTAAGTTTCGATTCTCGTGAACTGCTCTACTTTGCGAAATGAAAACTGCAGCAATCACTTTAAAGGAAGACACGCTAGTCTGTCAAAATAAAAGACGACTTTGGACCAAAATAAAAGCTCTTTCATTTTGTTTTATTTTATTGTTTTTATAGTAGTGCAACTTTATGTTTTATAAGATAAAAAGTTAACAATAAATAAATGATAATTAAATAAAATAAAAAATATTTTCCTTACACTTACCTAACTTAATTGAAATGGATTTGATCTACAATTTATACAATAACCTTATAAATATTCAAAAACAAGTGCTGTAATGAAAATATAACATTTATGAGTACAAAATACTATTTAAATTCCTATTGTTCTTAAATAATTATAATATTTTAACAGCAACAATAGAGGTTCTAAACATTTTCAACATATTTATTGTTTATGGTTTATGCTCGGTACAACCTTTTAGGCTTAGAGAACAACCCTAGTGGACTGAATTGATTTGCCTGTTGTCAAAAACAAAGACATTATTGGTGATTATTGGTGCTGTAATCCTTCAAGTGGCCAGATGGGGTTGATATTTGACAGGAGAAGGCTGTCTGTATCAGATTAGTTCGTTGGGAAAAGCTAGCAGCACAAACAACATTTTTTATTTTAATTTAAAAAATGACCAGCAATTAAGGTAAACATGAGTAGAGGCATAACATGTACAATCTTACGAAAGTTACAAATCAAGATGCAGGATTTTTAGGTTTAAAAACAAAAACCATCATGCACACACTGGTGTTGCTTTCAAGTATACTTCATTTATCAGTTGTATTCTCTTAAAGCCATACCTAACCAGTCAAGTGGTTATAGATATGGTTAGATAACTATATCTATAAGTGGTCCTTTGCTATAGGCTGCCCAGCACACATCAGGACATATCACCATTTAGGCTACACCACAAATATTATTTGGTCACATGACTTTTATTTACCCTGTTCATGAGATAACTGATAATCTTAGTTTCTGATTGTAGTAAAGTATGTGTCAGGATTATGAAGGAATCTTAATAGCGGCCAGTTTAGGACAAAGCATCAAAGTTGGGCTTGTTGTTAGCCCCTTGCTGGTAGATGACTTACTGTCTGTGTCTGTTCTTTAGACCAGACAATATAACAAGAACCAGAAAAAATGGGAAGAGAGCCATTTTCTCATACATTTGGACAAATAATGGTTTATTTTATCACTGCAAGTTGCTCTTTTTATCTGCGACTCTTTATTTCAAGCTATCTGTTTCTTTTTAATGCCTTGCGGATATCCTCCTGCACTCCTCTGTTTTTATACCGATAGACCGTAACCTTTTGGCTTTCATCACTTATATTTGGTGTTTTCCTGACACAGGCCTGAACTTTGGAGAAAGAGGTCAAAGGGTGTGGGTGGGCTTATCTAATTTCTTTGTGCTTCAGTGGTAACAATTAGTGGATACACATAGTTATGACTAACGTATTTAGTTTTGGGCCTGAGGGCAAAAGAATGCTAACAAGCAAGATGCTGATTTGAAATGTTTAGCTGAACAACATTCAAAATATTAAATAAACTAAATATAATAATAATAATAATGTTAATTAACGATGTTATGTTGTGCTAACAACATACATTGCTTCTCAAGCCTCCAATGTTCTAAAGTAAACTAGTCCATTACTAACTAAGTCCATTGCTTTTTACATTAATATGTCTTTTTATAATACAACCCTGTATATATATATATTTAATTCTTCTTAAAATACACAGACATTACACTCTAAAATACTGGGTTGTTTTAACAATATGAACATTTGTTGGGGTAAATTTAACCCACTGGTTCAGTTCGCACATTTTTATTCCATTATTGGGTCGAAAATAACCCATAATTTTATAATGTAGCCTACAATTGTGTTGTTTAAATATATAACTGTTTTCTTTACAGTATTCAAGGTCTGAAAACATTGCTTCTTTGTGCAATGTTTGTCCAAAAATGGTAATTAAAACCAATATTTATGGAATTGGAATAAATGTTGTACAGAAAAACCAAAACAGTTATTTTACCTAAACACATATCCATAGGAAAATAAGTAAATAAATAAGTGGAAAATAAATTAAAATAAGTGGTCCTTTTTCCAGAACAATAAGCAGCTGAAAACACATTTATCTAATAAGAAACTCCATAATTTATTCAAGTTACTCAAGTAAAAAGTATAAAAACTGTCATGTTTATACAAAAAAGAGTTATCCAGCTACACATGACCAACAACAGAGGAACATGCATTTTGACATAGGCCTACATGTTGCAGAATCCACCTGTACACTCTTAAAAATAAAGGTGCTTCAAAAGGTTCTTTGATGCCAAAGAAGAACCTTTTTTTTCGAAATGGTTCCATAAAGAACCTTTAACATCTGAAAAACCTTTCTGTTTCACAAAAGGTTCTTTGTGGCAAAAAAGGTTCTTCAGATTAGATAGCTCTTTAAAGAACCTTTGACTGAATGGTTGTTTGTGGAACCAAAAATGGTTCTTCTATGGCATCATGTGAAGAACCTTTTAAGCACGTTTATTTTTAGGAGTGTAGGGGCTAACAGCCAATTTGACCCTATGGTTCTGTTTCAACAGGCCATCGTAACACAAATGGTGGATGAAGTCATGGACCTGGAGGAAGATTGCACCCCAATAATGTGAAAAGAAAAAGAATTGTGACATAATTGTTGGCTGACATTAATTAAAAGGTCTATGCTCCATCTGTGATTCACCCTCCAATTAAATTACTGATGCCCCGCTTGCTGCAAACTGGAAACTTCTCGATGGAAACACACTGGCTCTCATTGAACATGAACACAGGCTTTTCTGGGACACTAAGCACTCTGGGTCTGGGACAGGCTTGCTTGCCGGATTCACTGCGGGGACTCGTTGGGACTTTTTAGATACAGATTATGCCACTTCATTCATATATTTATGTATGTGCATAACATGAGACCGTTACATAAAATATGAAAATCCTCAACATTTAGAAGAAAATTCACTCCCTTGAGTCCGTCCCTCCTGCGCGTCTTTGTATTTCCAGCCCTGCATATAGGAAAAAGTATTTTTGATTATCTTTTACAAGATAATATTTATTTTTTATTCATTATATAATTATTTTTGATTAATTATTATGAAGAAAGTGTATTTATTCATCATTGTTAATGCAACACTGTAAAAAAAATCTCAACTCATAATTTTAAGTCATTTTTGCATTGGATTTTTTGAGTTGTACCGACTCCCAAAAGTTAAGATAACTTGCATAACTAAGTTAAATCAGAAAGATTGGACGAATCAGTTGGATTAATTTATTAAATTAAGTTTAGTTGACAGTCAATCAGAATTTTTTTACAGTGTATATGTTCAGTATAGTTTTTTGTGCATTAACTAATGTTAAGCAGTCACTTTTTTATTAAAAACATATGAGTAAATATTGATACCAATGTGCGGTGCATGTTGGGAAGTGAAGTCCATTAGAATTCCGGTGAGAGTGAACGAGTGAATCGGAGCGGGGATGTAGGTGTGGAGGGCGTGGCCGGCGTAGAGGCGGAAGCTGTTACAGTTTTTTTTAAAGTTACCATGTGCAGCACATTTTAGGATAAAGCCTTTTTTATGGAATAAAACATTTTTACAGTGTAGCTATTTTGGTTTATCATATTAAAACTATGTTAATATTATAACATGGTTTGTGTATATTGGAAATACAGACTTGGAAATGTGCGTATGAGCTTTGGGTGTGTTCATGTGAAAATGACCTTCATTAGCTATTTTTTAAAGGTTTATTTCTCAGCCAAATGTGTGGAGGATGTCCAATGGCCTGAATTGGCAGTCACTCCCACTTTCCTGCACTTTGTTTTCTTGTTCACTATAAGGATCAGAAATCTCTGAATCAACTGATCCAAAAAAGAAATCTTTGTAGTTGGGGAAAGAGTGGAAGTCTGGTTTTTGTAAGGAGTCTGGTTCTCTGTCCATGGGAAGGAAGAGGCACACAAAGCCTTAAGGAGGGGATTGTTATGGTTGAGATGCAAGCTCTTGCCCCTCAGGAGGGTGTCAGCGCTCTAAACAGTGGCATTGCTGAGACAGCCCGCTGAACAAATAGCCTACCCCAGGGAAAACACAGAGGAAGAGAAGCCTCTCGTTGCTAAATTGTTTGGCTTATTTTCTATAATTTCTCCCTCTGTTTTCCTTTTCTGCCTGTGATTGGTTCCAGAAAAAATAAGGATTAACATGTGTTGAAAACCCAGTGCCCAGATTAAAGCCAAAGACAGCAATACTCACCAATGTGATGATTCACTTATAAAAAATAACACCTTACAACATATGATATCTTTGAAATGTATTTTCTCTCTCCTAAAGTGACTTCAAATTCGAGATGAATCGTGTTTAAAGACAGGTGTCTTCCGGCTCAGTGAACATCATGTGAAGTGGTGCTAATGGCAGGCCAACATAAGTGCTGGAGGTTGATGTCTTTGCCGCCACATTTTGTGTTTGCTCGAACGTGTCCAGCGCAGAACCTGTGCAAAGACGGGGAAACTGTGTGAAGCAAGCTCCATTTGTGTTCATTTGCCTGTGAAAGCTGGAGGGGATGTGCGTCATATTCCAAACAGAAATAACAAGGACAATAACAAAAAAATGAGAAAGGTGGTTGGATTAGGCAAAAGTCCAGCAAACATCTTAGTACAGAAGTGACTCCACGTGTTGGCGTGTCTGTGTGCCTACAGGTTAGCCGAGGACACCGCTTGTTGCCGCTGGTCTGCTGACCCATTTTGGCATCTTGAAATGGTCGATTGTTATTGACACTTAAAAGACCGGGGCAGCCAAAAAGGAAAATTTGACTAAAGTAGAGACGTGGCACACAAGTTTGAAATGACATGAGGATTAGTAAAAATGTTTGGGTGACCTTACTGTACCCTCTAAAATGAAATCCTCGAACTTCAAAATCTTTTTTGTAATCAGATCTAACTCATGCTTTTCGGCATTCAACGCTCTTCTTTTGGTTGCAATGGGAAAGAGGGACAAATTTACCATTGGAAAATTCTTTTAATTAGCATGTCTGTATTGGCAAATGTCCCGGGGCTGTTCCCGGGCGTGCTGTAGCAATACGTTTTTAGGGAAATTTTGGGGGTGGAAGAGCATCATCATGGGAACACTTTGAATAAGTCAAGCCTTGTCTGTTTCCTCTGTGTTTTAAGGGCCAGGAGTTACATGATTCTCGGAGTTAAGTCAGGTTGAACCGCAGTCAGCACATGTCTGACATTTTCTGTCAATTTTGTATCTTTTTGAGGAGAGAGGAGACATGTCCTCCTGTCATTATTAAAACAAATGAAACAAGTTGAACAGTGACATGACATTGAAATGAAATAACTGTCTGCTAACTTTGACAGTGCTAAATGCACACAGCTTAATGGAGACTGATGCTTTGTTTGTTTTTAGAATAGCTGTGAATTAGCTTCAGTGCTGTGGGGCGTCTATTGAAAGTTTTGTTTGATGGATGCATTTGCTTAAAATTAGTTTTATACAGTTTTTTACCTGAATAACACATACATAAATACACGTCATAGTTGACTTTTAGTTAACTTTGACTAAAAGTCAACTATGACGTGTATTTATGTATGTTCTTTTTGGGGGGGTGTCACACAATGCTGACAAATATGACACATAGCAAAAAATGTAGAGAATAAAACTGTAAATAATAAATTATATTATTACTTTAAAGGGTTTTTTGCAAAAACATATAACTTCATGTTTTTTATTATGTTATTTTGTTTTTATTGTTAGAAAAAACATATATACATTGTAAAAAGCTGTCATTTTACAGAAGTGTACTGTTTTATTTTAAAGATACGATAAAAATGTCAAATTACAGAAATAAACTTCAAATTTACCATTTGGGTGTAACAAGATGAAAAAAAATGTTCCGGTGCCCCAGCTGCCGTAATATTACCGTTTTATAATTTTTCAAAGGATACAGTATTTCTACTGAATGAACACAAAGAGACAAGCAATGGGATTGATATGCTTTAATAAGATATCAGTGCAGAGATACAACTTCTTATTGGGTAAAATTTCCCATACAGTAATGTCAACAATAATCATAACAACAGTATCATAATAATGTCCATATAAATCTAGAATATTAAAATATGTACGTACTTGCTTAATGTGACTAAAACATCTGTCGTTTTAATAGAGGACACGCTATCAAAATAAACTGCTTGTAACCCTAATGTTGTCTTTAAAGTTGAAGAAAAACCAAGTAAAGGTTTGGACAGTTTCATTTGAATTTCAAATATCGAAGCTCTCAAATGTTTTCCAACAAATCAACACCAACATCATGGCTGCACAGTTAGAGAAAGCCACTGAACTGAATGATGAGTTTTTGTGAGACTTTTACTTTGGCATTAATCTCTTAAAATTCAAGTAATAAATATAAAGCATTGCTTTATGTCTTGTCTGTTTTGCATGCTATATGGCTAAATAGACAGGGTTCATTGGCACATACATTTAAATGTGTTAAGGCACCTTTGTAACAGTTTAAATGTGAGATTATTGCCATCATTAGGTACTGATAAAAATAATAAATAAATAAAAAAGGGGATTCAAATCTGTTGACTTTTCTTTTGCATTCTTACAATAAAATGTACATATAAAATCAGTTTTTTACTTAATTTAAATTAAAATCTTTTTTAAAAAATAGTTAAAAAAAAATAGTATGTACCCTAACCACCCCAAACACCAATGTATTTTCCCCCAGAGACATTCCTATTTCTCAAGATGTAGAGAGGCTGGAGAGATCTGCATCAGTGGACAGACTGAGCAGTTGCTATCTCTCCGTCTGTCCCTCGCTTCTTATACACCTGTTATGTCTCTACATGTCTTGTCTATTTACTCATATTGTGTCTACTTTAACTGTCTATCACAGTTTCAGAAAGACTGTCCTGAACATCTAAATACTGTTTATTTTTCAAATCCAGTTTGAAATCTCTTCCCCGTCTGTGACCTTTGGACTGCTTAGTGTTACACTATGACATGGGAACTAAAATAAACTTCCTGAAAAGCAAATTAATTGAAATGAATTGAACAGACTGGTTAGCTAAACATTAAACATTTTTGAACAACTTAAGCTAATCTCTGTGTCTCACAAAAAACACTTGCCCATATTTAATTCCAAAATCAAAAGTAAAAATTATATACAGGTTGCATAAATCAAATTTGATAAATGTCCATTCTTAGGATCATAAAGATACTATGCACTAGATTTACATTGTTTTCATGACAATTTGGAAACATTTTCCACTATGTTCTTATTACTATGATCTTATTTTGTATTGCTATCATTCTCAATGTTTATTATTACTGGATATTTATTCGAATTTTTATTTAAATCATACACTATTAACATTCTGTTATGTATTATTACACTGAAGAATTAAATACATTTCACTTGCTATATTTTTGTGGGATTTAGGGGGCGATTGTCATGCACATTTTCGTATTTTGCAATTGTATATTTCTTACTTTTGATTTTGGGTTGAAGATTTCATCCCTTTGCTCAGTTGTGCAAGCACACAAACTCTGTCAGAAAGTATCTCACACAGCTAATCCACCACAACTGAACATCTGAAGTCTGCTAGCAAAACTGGCTATTATCTTTATACCTTAATATTTTGGAAAAAACGTGCCACTCTGTTTTCACCAGGGATTCATATTTAACATAATATCTAAAGGACACGTGAGAATGTGTTTGTTTGTGTGTTTGTGCATGTGTGCCTAAGCATAACAGAACAGCAGATAACAGAGCAATAAACATCTTCTGTCCTCAGTCCTGAAATAATAAACATTTAAAGGATATTAAAACTGAATGATTCAACTTTAAAGACAACCTCAGAGTTTATTTTAAAACTCAATTAGAATAAAGGAAGTTAATGTTATAATGTAAGAACGCATGTGAGTAAAACTGCACAAAGCAATCTTTTCACGACGGCAAGAAACTGCTCAAATAAACCTATATCAAAGGCCCCAATATGCTACATAACATGTCTAAAAAAAGAGTTGGGGAAACCTTTTACTCCAATTGAACTTTTAAATCAAATTGTACTGGCCTGCCAATAAACATAATATGCATTTGCATATTTGCAAATAAATGCCACCATGAACGAACACAGGACACGAGCACTACAGACTTTTTCACTATAAGGACTCTGATTCACATCTATTGAATAGACAAGACAAAGTACCAGGACGAATAAGCGCTACGACACGTAACTTTCTCATCAAAGTAGAAATCTATAGTAGAAATCTTTAGAGCTTTGCTTTAAATATGTATGTTTACAGCTAAATTGACAAAAATATATGTATTTAGAGTGGTCTCCAGAATAAGGCAATAAACCGCCACAAAAATGCCACTAAATAAACAAAATAAGGCACAAAAAATCATTCAAACATGAGCATTGAAAGTGGTCAGTGAAGAAAGGCTGAATGTGTCAGAGGTAGGAAAGTTAGAGCAAACCGAAGAAGTTACAGTAGATGTTTTTTCTTTTGTATTTTTTTCATTGACAGATAGCGAGAAAGACCAAATGAGAATTTACTGTAACTGAAAATATCTTCACCAAAACATAATAGTTAAACTCCAAAAATACTTACGTTTATTCAGCAACTTTGTTTTAACTAAAAAAATAGTCCATGTATATAATTTTAAAGATGTAGACAATAAAAATAGAATCAAAGCTATATTTGCCGTCTATGCAGTCACTGTGAGAGTGTGTATAAGAGTAAATGTGCTAAGCTGGGATGGTTACTGTCAGCTTGATAATAGTGAGATGGGAGATAAGCTTTAGAAAGACTGACTGCATTTGTGTTCACTTTACAGACTGGTTTAGGTGGCCTGGTCTAATGCCTTTAGAAGGTCACTACCCTGGAGCAAATGAAGATTTCCTTGCAAGGGGACGTTGACCTCGCAGTCATAGCGTGTCAGTTCGGGCAGAGAGTAGGTCTCGAACGAGGGCCCGATGAGACGACTCGCGATTCCTGCAAACACGACCAACTCGGAGAATCAGTATCAACAATGCATCCGTGTGCAGATGAGCGATATGTTTGTGTGTTTCAACAGGATGAGCTCACCGTCCATTTTTGAAGACGTCTGTATGGTGAAATCTCTGTAGGTACAGCACTGCTCCTGATAGCGTTTTGTAGTGTTCTGATTTACTGGATACTGTGTCTTCCTGTGCTGGTGATCCATGCCTGTGTCAAGGTACAAAAATCAATTTAGTGTTGTAATAAAAAAAGTGTGCAAGTCACACTAAATGTTTACATTTTATGAAGAAAATGTATGGGCTACTGAAAAAGTTATTGCCATGCGTGCCAGGGCATTGCTATGTGGTTGCCAACATGTTGATATGTGGTTGGTAAGGCGCTGGTTGTTATACGTAAATGTATATATTGACAATGTTTAGATATTATTGAAATTATATTATATTAAACATAGTCTAAAGAGCACACTGAAAAGTCTCTATAATATTTTTATATTATATATATTATTTTATATTAGTCTTTAGATATGGCTTGGTCACCCATAGATTTTTTTGTTTGTTTAAGCAATATAAGTATGAGTAATAAAAACAGTGACTTATAACTTAAAATAAGAGTGTAATAAACGGGTGTTGATACCTGATAAAGTGCTATTGCTGAGAGGCTTTCTGACGGCACAGTTCTCATTCTTATGTCTCTTCCACATTGTCTGATGTGACTTAATGAGCGGTGTCTCAACCTAAAATACACAGACAACATATGTTAACTTAAAAAAAATTATATTTAAACAATAATAAAACACAATACAGACATTTCTGGTTTATTAACATCACCAGTATTAGACACACTTTACAGATTTTTAAAGGCCTTAAAAACACACACAAAAAATGCAGACAGAAAGTTTCAAAAATTCATGCATGAAAGGGTTAGAAAAACACATCTATTAAGTTTAACAGTAATTATGGACAAACCATGGCCATCTGTGTGAATGAGCGCTTAAAGTTGTTAGCAAGAGCGAGTCGAGCTGGACTCATATCTCTGTAGTTCTGTGCAAAGTTCTCCATGGGTCTGCAAAACAAACACACGTGTTATTCAGATCAAACGCTAAGACTAAAGTTCAGCATATTATTTTAATACTAAACCAAGTGATTTCCAAACCAAACACAAACATTTGGTGCCAAACAGTTACACACTTTACTTTCGAGTCAGAATTACCTTTGCATATAATGTGGCAATCGATTGCCTGGCATGGTTTGGCAAGAACGCTTTGCAGCTAAAGGATCCATCATTCCAGCCTTGTGTAATGGAGGGTCAGGAGGCCACTGCAGATTTTGACGCCCTCCCATAGAAGACAGAGGGGTGCAGGCTGGATCATGGTAAGGAGGCATTTGCATGGGTCCATTACTGTAGGGAAGTGCTTGCCATGAGTCCACAGAGCCTCCATTGATGGGCTGCTTTTCTCCTCCTGAGCTCATGTTAGGCTGGAACTGTGGGGCTGAGGGGGAACTCAGGGGCTGAAAGAGACTGGCAATGTTGCTGAAGCTCGGCTGGTTAGTTCCCAGGGCTCCGTTGTCAGTGGAGGGTTCATCCGGGCAGATGGGATTGAGCTGGAAGTCCTCGCCATCCATGGGGATGTAGGGAGCCAATGTCTCTAAGTCCAGATCACTTAGGTCCGTCTAAAATGTATAAGAGAGATCAGATGTTAGGAAGAGTACATTGAACACTGGTTTTATTTGTAGTTGACTAACAGGTATGTTTGGACCCTCTTTAGATCAACCTTTCTAACCAGCTCAACAAGTGGAAAATACCAGGGCCTGAGTGATATAAAACATCAGCAACAATACCACAGACTGAATATATTTTAACCTCTTGGTTGTAAGACTTCGTCTCTTTCGTGTCCAAGGAAAATAGTTTTTCGGTGAGCTCCACCTTCAGATCACTGTCCACTGTGCTGTAGTAGTCATCCGGGCTGCTAGGCTGTTCAACAGAAGAAATACACCATTAAAGTCATCACATGTACTGTACAGTTGAACATAATGAACAATATATGACAGAATTTAAAGCAAATATGACATTTGCTAATCCTGTTTACCGTAGAGCAGGTGCTCAGGGTCGGAGTCGCACTGCTTGAAGGTGGAGCTTGAGGCACAGTGAAAGTGGCGGCCATCTTGGGCAGGTCTCCAGCGTAGTTTTTCTTATGAGAAGACTGAGAGGCAGGAGGAGCAATCGAAGACACTTTGCTGTATATGGGGAGCTTCTCATATTGGGGTTGACCTGAGAGAGAGAGAGAGAGAGAGAGAGAGCGAGAGAGAGAGAGAGAGAGAGAGAGAGAGGGAGGGAATTTCGTGATGTAGCTTGTTTTGTATAACTGTTAACTTTTTTGTGTCGGTCTCATTAAATTTTATCATTAAATTACCTAGGTCTCTGGACACTGAACAAAAACTACACATATAAAAAAACCCTCTTATGGCTCTCACCAAAGTCAAGCGGGATAATGGTGTCACCAGGTGTAGGTGCAAGCTGGGTAAGATCATCAGGTTCCTCTTTGAGCTTATTGCCTGCCAAGTGATGACTCTTAAACAGAGACTCAGTCTGATCCATACAGAAGATCATGGATTTCTCCTCAATGTCACTAAGAAAACAGAGCAAGATTTAACATTTCTGAGCTCTTGTGTTTTTATAAATAGAACAGAAGAGAACAGAGTGCTTTTAAACCATTCTAGTGAGGATTCATTAAACCCAAACCATAGAATGAACAAAATCCTATTTTTTATATATTGTATGTTTATAGTTTAAACGTTTAACTTGTTCAAAGAATACTTAAAAAACAATTTGCTGATCGTCACGACAACGGCAAAGCTCTGATGTAGCGTTTCATTTACACAAAACTGTTGTGTTGCTGCCTTGCAATCACTACTATTTCCTTCAGAAAATCTACATTTTCTTTTTATCTTTAGTTGGTGTCGATGAGCAGAAAAGAGAAAACACAAGCTTTTGCCACCTTTCAATCAGGCCTCACCTCAGCACGTAGTTCACGCACACAATGCACTGGGGCTGGGAGTTTCGACTGTTGTAGATGACGGTACCCTGGGTCTCCACCCACACATAACCCCCATGCTTAGCCAACATTCTGTACTGACCGCTCACTGCCTGGCCTTTAGTGCACACTAGAGAGGGAAGAAAATAGCAGCATTCAGAAGACATACTGTATTGACAAGGCTTTTATAAAAAAAAATCACGAATACAAAGTGAAGTTTGACATTGTGTATCTGTTTGTAACAAACTTTAAAGTCTTGATCTCACACTGACATTTCCCGCAAAATCGGTTTAAAAACACAGATTTTTACTGTTTATTTTAAACAAACAAACAAAAAAGTTTCTCCAAAAAATCTTTTTAATTCATAAGATGGAATTTGAATTGACCACAAACACAGGATGCAGAAATGGAATGACGCCATACATTCCTGTATTACAATTGAAAAAAGTTCAACAAAAGAACCAAAGTTTTCCATTTTAATTTGACTTTACATGTAATGTTTAATTTATTACATGAAACAAATGTATATAAACCAAATACACATTTCCATAGGTGCCATTCTAAACATTGACTGTTCAAGAAATACCCTATATGTTACATGTATAATGCATTTTTCTGTTTAATTGTCCTTTTATTCCTGATCATTGGCTCCAGCTTGTAGCATGCATCTTCCAACTTCCACGTTATATTACAGCATCAATGAGTTTTCTATTAGATCAGCTGTTTAGTGAGAAGAGAGGTCTTGGGTTGCTATAAAATAAGCTAAAACATGCAAACAGACAGTGGGACCCATCAAGGGAAAGCTAACATAAGCAACATACATTCAAACAGACACAGACAATGAGGGATTGCTGATCTGGTTTTGACAGTCAGTCTCTCTGGCTTTCGCCCTGGACTCGGTCCAAATCCGTCGTGGGAAAGCGCTGGTTGCGGGTCATGCGGTTCATTCCCGGCCTGTGCATGCACTACTCTACAGCGACTCTTACGTCTGTGAATGTGCACGGCTTGAAAGGAAATCATATAGAATGGCTTTTCTCTAAGGACCCAGTGGCCTTGAGTGACCATATATGCTGTCACATAAGAAAAGTGTTTTTGAACGTATATATCTGTGGAGAAGTACACAATCTATAAGAGTACACTTTCTATAAAGTTGTGAATTCTCTAAATCCCTAACTCCTACTCCTGAGCCACATTCGGAAAGTGTGTATAAGTTTATCACTGCGGCAGGGAAGCTGTATGTAAATTGAGGTATTGTTTTTAGCAAAACACACCTCCTTATTATCTAGATAGGCTCATTATAGATTATAGATACATTCATTTTATAGCTCCTAAAGGCACAGTGTGTTACTGAAGGTGTCCTTCACACATTTCACACATTGTAGGAAATATGTAAGAAGATCTTTGGGACTCTTAATAACTTTAATATATTTCAACAACTGTCTTGATCGAGTTAAAACCTAAATTATTAAATTCATGTAAATTATATATTGAATGTATAAGATTTGCAATAATACCATGTTACCATTTCATTTGACCAATAATACAATTATATGAATATTGTTGCTGTCAGATTGCTGTATTTTCTTTTCTTTTCTTTTATAAATGAATATTGGTCATCCTTCATGTTTATCTGTGAGTTTTGCACACATTAAAATAAATAAACATGAATCGAATCGAATGAAACGAAACAGGACTGAGAACTCTGAGCAACGTCTGAGCAATACCGCTTTCCTCTATGCAAACAAACGCAGTCACGAGGCAGCCACACTCTTTCTCTCTCATCGAGTCTAATCCAGATCAACAATTTTTTCTCCTCTACACACTTTGAAAAGAGTCTAATTACACGTTAACGTCACTGTAGACAGAAGCCACTCCACTTCCAGTATCTGATTAGGGAGCAATCTGGGACACCTGGCTGAGCCGAGGAGCACCATCCCTTTCTAGCGCTGGGTTCTTATCTCTTCTGTCACCCATAATGGGGTTCAAGACGTCCTAATGGATGCTGCGGTCGTCCCTAATAGAGCCAATCCAATAAGGCTCTTTTGAATCGTATTCGTAATTCAAACATGCATGCCAAATGCAATTTGTCTGAAATGCAATTTGACTCGGGGGGCTGGCGACCTCAGTTTATATATCGCTGTTTGCTGTGTGCGGACGGTCGGTGTTTGTGCGAGGCGACAGATATTAGGTTTCACCTCTGCTTAGCAGGAGAGAGAAAGAAAACCGAAATGTAAAAAGCAATTAGGTGCAGGCAGATAATAAAAAGCTACAAAGAGAATAGAAGCGGCTGAGGTTTTTGTGAAATGCAATAAGTATTATTATGCTCATATATCGCTTATATATAGTAAATAAATAACAGTTTAGTGATATCTGTCGAGTAGTACAAATATTTTATGTTTGATTTGCAAAAAATGGATTAAAGCATAATAAACATGATTATGTGCATGTTTTCATTCTGTATATGTGTAAATGTACATACAGACATGCTGTTTTGCATTGAAACAATGTACAAACTGTACATTTTGGGTGCACATGTGTCTGCACCTTTGCTCCGACTGATCCGTTGGTGTTATTCAGAAGCGGACCTTCGGCACCTCCCCTCTCTAATCGGCTTTTCCCGTTAACTCACATGGTCCAGTGTGATGGAGGGAATGCCAGTGATTGCGAGTAAGGCCACTTTAAAAGTGTGTGTGTTAGTCATATGATTTTACATGTGAATGTGATTTTATTTTATTAAAAAAAACTTAGCACGCAGTGAGAGAAAGTTTTTTACACAAGAGCTGAATAGACAATAAATGAATGACACGTACAGTTCTGGTGGCTTTTGGTGATGCTGTTGGAGTCCAGAGCGTGATAGAACTCGTATGCAGATCGACCAAGAAGATCTTCAGGACTGTAGCCTATCAACTCTGTAACTCTGGAAAAATAAAATGCGGATCAAATTAATACACACACGCGCGCACACAGAGAATGATTCCCAATATGATCCACATCTACTTCATCTTGGAAATTTTAAGTCACATTTTTTGCTGAATATTCACTTTTATTCTTTCCATTATGTTAATGCTTCCATTGTGTTATTTAGACATTTTTCATTATTTGTAAAAGAGCATTATTTAGTTATGTGAAAATTTGTGTTTGGTGTATTGAACTGAACCGTATCATAAAGTTTCATAATGGCAGAGAGCTTCAGGTCACTGACTCTGTATTCATGAATGTGTGTGTGTCTGTCTGAAGGCCTCTCTTCATTACAGAGCCTCTATTCTTCAGTCTTTGAATCAGCCACCTCTGAGCCAATGAGCTTTTTTAAGATGTAAGGGCTTTTGAGCCAATGATTTACAAAAGTATATACCTACACCAGGAATGAGGAGAAAAACATCAAAAGCTATTTTAAAAAATAACAAATGTGTGATATAATAAAAGAACTGGCCTCTGTTTCTTTCCACTGAGCTCCACTTCGGAATGAAATGACCATGTTTACACATAAAAACAAAAAAATCCTAACGTAATCAAAACTATGTTATATTTGCAGTAGACAGAAAGGTGCAACTCCAGTAATGAAGACATGAAAACGTTCTGTAAACGTTCCACTTATTCAATGTCTAAGGAAAATAAGTGGACTATAGGCTAAACAATTTTAATTGTTGGTCGTTGGAATAAACTTTTTTCCTTCATTTTATCATAATGCAAATCCTTATGACCCAGAGTTTGCGAATCACTGATATAAATGTCCCTTTCAAAGACTACATTTGGGTTGCGGGTTAGTGTTTCAAAAATAAATTAAAAACTATCCAGGGTTGGATTTAGTTTGCAGTTGTGATTACTTTTATGCAATTCTATGAGTCCTATAAATGCAATTTGAACCATTTCTGGAGCGCGTCTTTCCGCTACCTCACATACCGTAGTGAAACAGTGCATGCATAGTGGATAATTGATTGTCGAGCGGTCGATATTCAGCACCACCGCCATGGACAGCACCTGGTTACGTGGCACGTAAGAAAGTAACCTCCTATGGTATAGTTCGGAAAACACACGTAGAAAAGTTATACCTGGAGTTAAGGTGTACCTTTGGAGTCTTCATAGCACACTAAGAGACAACGTTATCGGGAAACGCAGCCCATATCATTTTGTGAAAAAAGATTAAAAATATAATTTAACGAAATTTATTTTCATATAACATTTGTTGGTAATATACACATCATTCAGACATTTTTAGCAAAGATGTGTTTTTGACAGTATTAAATACATAATCACATTTCTGGGAATTATGTTAAAACAACATGTCAAAGGATCATTTAGCAGGGAAACAGGTTTAGTGTTGTGTTCTGATGTTCTGTTTACTGTATTAATATCATCAATCATAGAAACCGTGACAGTAGTACATGTTTAACTTTGGGTGTGCACGGAACATGTAGGGACATGTTATGATGTAAACGACACACATCCAATGCAATGATCAGATGGAACGTCCATCCTATTTTATTAACTTAATTACTGATATATAACTAATATATGCTAATATAAGCGCATGTCTGTCCCACGTGTCTGTCTTTATTTAATTTATACTAATATTCATTTATGTTAATATTTTCTTTTAATTTGTTGCATTTTATTGTATTTTCATTTTATAAAATAAACAATTTGTTGAATTTTATTGTATTTTCATTTGATAAAATAAACAATTTCCCAATAAACTCTTTTGTCCTTCATCTCTATTAAATTGACTTTTATTTTTAACAGTTTTAAGGCCCATTTTGTACCCTGATCATAAATATCAAACGTCTGCTATCTTTAGCACATGACGTGGGTTCATGAATGAGTGCAAAGTGTGTCACCTGATATTACAACCTGTTTACTTGTATATTTATATCATTCTAACTGTGTTGGTGTGTGTGTGTGTGTGTGTGTGTGGTACCTGTCTTCACAGTAAGTAAACTTCATGTCCATGCTGTGGCGACTCAGGAATGTCTTGCTGTCGAGGGGCGTGTCGATGTTTGAGGGATGTGGGATGGGCTCGCACATCATGACCACACAGGTGAGCGGCGGCTCTTTGAAACCGCACAGCACACGCGCAGGGCAGCCGTTACACACCTTCAGATGCCCTGTGCAGTGCAGCACCTGAAAGAACAGCCGGTACCTTCATGAGTTACAAGTAAAGTCTGATTTTAGATCAGCGCTCCTCATAAAAGAGAAGTTATTCACCTTCCAGCTGGCTGACTTTAGGTTGACGGTGCGACCGCGATTCGTGACTGTGCATTTCATTCTCATGAAGAAATCTCTCTCTGTGCTTAGCTCTTTGCTTTTCTTCCCCATGCCTGCAGATTAACACACGCACGCACGCACGCACACACGCACACACACACAGAGAGAGTCTTAGGTTAGAAGTGATCAGGAAATCTCAGGAAAACATTCCTTGCATTCCCCTTAAACTAAACACATATCCTTTTCTATTGATTACATTCCAAAACATGTTTTTACAGCACTTTCAATCGTTACTTTAAAAATAAAAAGCTTTAAAAGCTTAACAAAATAAAATTACGAGCTAAAGTGTAATATGGTTGTTGCAACAGTTAATAGTCTGTACATGTTATTCTTATCGCACTGTTTGTCTTTCTTTCCCTCATGTTCTTGAACAAGTGAGGAATGCTAAAGAAACAGTTTGACCAAAAATGAAAATTCTGTTATCATTTACTCACCCTCATGTTGTTTAAAAGCAACAGTACTTTATATTTTCTTTGGAGAATTTCCTAGCTGTATATTCCATATAATAAAAGTCAAAAGTGGTAAAATACCATTATTAGGCTATAATATATAATATATAATAATGGAATTTGTTTGTTTGACCAATGGAAAGTAAGAAGGTGTTCAGGAAATGTTGTGTTCTTTATTTTTTACATACGTTCGGTTTGAGTTTAACAGCACCAGTCCCCATTCACTTCCATTAGATCAAATAGTGTGAACAGATTATTTTTTTAAATCATCTTCAAACAAAAATCAAGAGCTTAGATGGTAAGTAAATAACGATTTTTTTTGTAAACTGTCCCTTTAATCTGGATGTC
The DNA here is from genome assembly GCA_026939265.1 of Oreonectes daqikongensis. Taxonomy (NCBI): domain Eukaryota; kingdom Metazoa; phylum Chordata; class Actinopteri; order Cypriniformes; family Nemacheilidae; genus Oreonectes; species Oreonectes daqikongensis. The sequence continues at coordinate 5,956,665 of JAOTQM010000049.1, forward strand.
TATAAGAAATGATGCCTCTGGGTTTTAATCTTTTGAAATCAACGTTTCTTAAAGGGATAGTTCACACAAAAATGAAAATCCTTTCATCATTTACTAATTCTTATGTCGTCCTAAACCTGTATGACTTTATTTCTTCAGCAGAACACAAAAGAAGATATTTTAAAGAACCAAACAACATTGAGACGTTGAGACCAAAAACCACATTTCTCAAAATATCTTCTTTTGTGCTCCACAGTTTTTTGAGTGATTTTAAGTCAGTTACAGAACAGTCGCTGGCTGCAGCATGAGGTCAGAGTTGAAGGACCGGCCAATGACAGAACTCGCTGCAGTTCATCACATGCAAACAAAAAGCAGCACGCGAGGGTCTTCATTTGGACACACGACACAAATGACATCGCTGCCCTCGCAACAACTCCATCAACAGAGCAAAAACAAAATAGGCGACACGCTCCCGGCCGAAGCATTCTATCATAGTGAAGGAGGCAAACACCTGAAATAGCAACACTGAAACTTGACCTCAGTAAAACTGAGCAGAGAGATTTCTGGAGGCATGCAAGAGGGCCAAGGGGAAACGAAAGAGAGGAGGTCAAATAAAGTGGAGAATAAAAGAGAGAGGGCTCGTGGGTCGTAGATTTAAAAGGCATGATTGTTTTTTCTTTACATGGCTAATCTTCTTATATGAATCTGTGTGTTTGCTTTGCATCTGGCCTTTACATAGCTGCTTTTGTTATTTCGGAAAGTATGTTTTCATGAAGTGATAAGAGTTTTCAACTCCCACCAGGTCCTTTTTACTTTTCTTTTTAATTCATTTGGTTGGTGTGAAACAGTTTAATGAACTTTACTATTATTCTCAAATGTGGAACATAGTAATAGTGTTAAATTTCTAGTGCTAATAGCAAATAAAATCAATGTCAAAAAAGAGCAAAACAAAAGTGTAAAAATTTCTATGAAAATATCACATACTTCCTGTGTCATTCCTTAATGTGTTTGTCTACTTATACCAGAAACAACATACCGGCTTTGATGCTGAGGTTCTCACGGATCTCCTCATGGTCACAGGGATGAGTGAAGTCGAAGATACTGTGCCCTGTTAGTTCCACCTACAATGAAAGAAAGAAAGAATGCTGTCATTTCATTGAACATCCATAACTGCTTTTCCTCACACGGGTGATGTTACGCAAGCTGTCATCTTATTTTAACACTATTAAAGGCCGCCGGACACATTCCTGCAGGGTTTTGAGAAATGCGCAGACATAATGTGAGATGAACAGACCTTTTACTCATCAGTCCATCTGATAACACATTGATAACAGGCTGCAATTCTGCGAAACAGCAGCCATGTGTGAGGAAGCAATCATTAGGCAGTAGATAAGTGTACGAGCCAGAGGCTGAACTTCTGCACGAGTATGAAAAGTGTGACACATCCTTCCTCTCATACACGACTTGAAGGAAACGGGCTTGTGCTGTGGATAATAATGGCATTTCATCTGCCCATGATTAAGTGAACCCAGAGGAAATGTACAGTATGAATGCTAAAGAGATCTGTCTGTTACATGTTACAATGTTCAATTATATTAAATAAAAATATAAATGTATAGAAAAGTTCTTTACTGTTACTTGGATGACATTTCTTCTAATTTCCTTCCATTTTTTTGTTGTAAATATGTACTTGAGATTTAAAATATATTTGGTTTCACAATTTAGTTTTAACTGTAATTTATTTATACTTTATTTTGTGCTTTATTATTTTTTTTATACTACATTGTATTTTTTATGTTACATTGTATTTTTTTATAAAAAATAAAAGTATAGAACAGTACTTTCCTGTTACTCGGTTAACATTCCTTTTCATTTCTTCCCATTCCTTACATTTTTATGTTTTAGTTAAAATATACTTAAGTTTTACATTTTAGTTTTATCTGTACTTTATCTTTATATCATACTTTAGCTCATATTATAGTTTTATTTCATTTCTTATTGTATATTTTTATACAGTTGGCCAGATTTCATTTTTATTGCAAGTTGTATTCTTATATAATGGTGTGTGTGACAAATAAAATCTTGAATTTTGAAGTATTTTTATTTGATAATGTAACGCCTGTCTGTGTTTGCTATTAAACAAAAACCACACCATAAACCAGATGATTTGCTAGATTTTGCTACATCTAACTGCTCTCCAAGCTGGTCTTCAGCTGGTCTTTTAGCTGACCCAGTTACCCAACCAAAATCCTTTTAACCAGCCTGGCCAGTTTGGGAGACAGGCAAACCTGGTTTAGCCTGGTTTAAGTTGTTTATATAAACAATGGGTTTATATGACCCATTTTTCTGCACATGCCTTACCTGTGTGAGCCCCATAAATTTGTTGATGTTTTCCGATAAGAAGATTATGTCACCATCTGATGTCACCACGATGATGAAGCCACCCAGTGACTTCAGATACCAGCTGTCCATCATTCTGTCCACCTCTGACGTCTCTGTGACACAGCCTGCAACACAACACAAACACCAGTTTCACCATACAGTACATACGTATGGGTATATAGTTTGTGTGTGAGTGTGCGCACACTCCATCTTCTTTTGGCTCTCAAATCCTTGGCTGAGGTCCAAAATAAACAACAGCAACTTCATCCTGTTACTCTGAACCCTCCCAACAACACTGACCTCCGTTCTGTCACTGCCCAACACACACACACACACACACACACACACACACACACACACACACACACACACACGCACTACAAATACCCCCATACACAGACACCCACAATGCCCTGCTGTTTTGATGATACTAAATCTGTAAAGTCTGTCAATTTAAAGAGACAGACCCAAGCTGTTAGCTTATGTGTGGAAAACCCACATCTGTGACATATTTGAGTGGAGGTTACGCAATCCAACCCAATATTTGTGGTTATGCTTCTGTGAAAATCATATGCACTTTTGGAAAAGTACATAAACTTACACGGAGCAAAGCAAATACGCAATATAGACACACACATAGTAGTGTTCAATGAAATCATTGAAATGTTTTTATGCTTCCACTGATGTTCACTAGAAACCTTTTGGAACATTAAATCCACATGTTGTGCAAAACCTGCTGATCTATTTTTTTGACCTCGTGTAAGATATTAAGCAAGCAAAAGCACTAAAATTTTCTACTTTTCACTTAAAATGTCATTTGCGGTGAAATTGTAATAACAGGAAAAAAGAAAAATCATAATTTTCATTAGTAGTCACACACTTCTGTAATGCACTGTATATATATTTCCCTTATTCTGTCCATAAAAAAATCTATTAAATCAATGGATGATTTAGAAAAAAACTAAATTCTCAGCTGGTAATACCAATGTTGAGACATGGACGGGATGGCAGACTTTTCTGGAATACTAAGGTAGATCTGGCCGAGGTTCAGGAGGGAGGTGGATTCAACCGGGACATGGAGAACGCGACGGCTCCGCACCGGGGGGTCGGAAGCCTGTGATTGCTCCAGTGTGCTTCCTTCAGATAAGAAACTTTCTCAAGGCCCATTGAGAGCCCAGGGCTGGATTCTGGCCGAGCCTCGAGACCGTGGCCCCAGGAGAATGAAGGTTACGTCTTTGAAGGAATTCTTGCGCCGCAGGCTTTCATTCTGAGATGAAACGAAACTGCATCCAAATTTGGGATTATAGACACTTACCATCTATCAACGTGAAATCAACTGAATATACAGTATGTACTACAGATAGTTGTGTGTCTAATGGGCGAATGACAATCAGACATCAACACTTAACATTTCAAGTCGAGCATTTGGCAGCACATTTATTCATAAAGGATGTTTCGGACCACAGTGTTTTGTAGTTGCATTACAAAATACAAAACTAAAGACAATGTGTATTCACCATCCTGGTGAAAAACACATAAAACAATCTCTCAATATCCTAAAAACAGTTTTGACGTAAGCGTTCACATAAATCTGAAGACCTCTGACCCTTAGCAGTATGTACTGGAGGAAATGGCATCTCATACTGACAAATGAAATTCTTCAACAAATAACAAGCAACGTCAACATCTCACGTGTGTCTTTTTCAGGCTAAAAGTGACGTACAAACCAAAGATCGTCTTCACGGGTTAAACTTCTGAATAGAATAATTATAGCAGCGGTGAGTTATAAATTGTGAAGAGATGGTATCTGTCCCAAAATAATGTCCCATAACAGGTTTTTGAGCGGTTCAGGGATAGAAAGATAGATTCAGCGGGTGAGTGAATCAGTGAATCTATACATCAGTGCATAGGGGAGCGGTGATCTTATGTAAAAGTGTGTTTCCCATGCACCCTCAGCCTGGGTTTAGTGAGGTTGAGGGAAGAAGAAGGGGATGGATGGATGTGTGGCGCCAGCGATCGCTTGTGTTTTGGCTGGTTTGAGATGAAGAACGCCAGGCTTAAAGAAAGCACCAATCATGGATCTCACAGACCAGCTGATAACACTATCAGATGTGTCATCTCAAACTGACAGGACTGCCTTTCTATGTCTCTATACTCTCTCTCTCTCTCCATTTCTGCATGTACCATGCACCTGAACACTTCACTTTCAAGTCACTTCAAGTCCAAAGCTTCAAAAATTTACTTCAACCTGAACGGAAACTGACTTGCACCGGAGGCAATTTACAGTAGCGGCCCGCAGGCAAAACTGTAAGCTAATTCTGTTCTATGTCGTCCAAACACATGGTGGAATGTCGAATGCAGGGGCTCCTTTTGTCCAGTTTCCGGAGCTTCTAATTTTATAATCAAGACACACAAACAATACGAGCAAACTCACATCCTCTCGCCTCCTTGAGTCAAAGAAACTTTCAAAAGAACCAGAGCAGTGCAGCGGCACTTAAAGGGACAGTTCACCCAGAAATGAAAAAACTGTCAGGATTTTCTCACCTTCATGTTGTTCCAAATGTCATGTTTCTTTCGTGGAATGCAAACAAAGATATTTTGATCAATGTTTGTGCTTAGTCATTAGGACAAATATAAAGCCTAAAATATATAGTGCATGTCAAATGGACAATTTTTATGATAAAATAATTAAGATAAATATATATAAAATTTGTATTTCATGCAAATTCATTTATTTCAATCTGCTTCTGCACCACTGATACATAAAAAAAATACATGTTTTTGTTTAATTTACATCGTAGGAAATGAGCAATCGAGGAAAATTGTTACAAATTTCTTCAGTCTGTCTACATCACCATTCATCACATTTATTGTCTGAAAACATAAATGTTAACATTCAGCTTAACATCTCTTTCTTTCTATAGCCCATCAGTTTGGAAGACATGGTGCATAATGACAGCGTTTTCATTTTGAGGTGAATTTCGTAACACAACATCTATACAGACACACATTCATATTTTCTGATGCTTACCTTGCCTGTTAATAAATATGCTCGGTATGTTTTTATTAAATTGTTGTTTTTTATCGTGTGCTGGCTTTGATTTATAAAATTAGCATCTACAGCTACACATAATTAACCCAGACAGCATTACCGCAGGTTTACTAACACAATTATATCAGTACATAAAGCGCCTCTGCATTTGTATAATATAACAATAACTTTAACACAGTCTGACATCACTAGCACAATGTTTCCTCGTGATCTGTGCTAATGATGGTTAACCTTGATAAGAGAATTTGATTATCATGATAGCGTGTATTTGTACTTTGACATGATATAAATTTATAAATAGAGCACCTGTGATGGTGTGCTAACAATAGCTCTGGAGTCACCTATTCCATTTTATGGAGGTGTAAAAATAAATCTATAATATAAAAAGAATGTTCAGTATTTACTGCAATAATAGGATGCATGGTTGTAAATCTTTTGCTTAAATTTAAGAAAAAAAGTATTACTTTATGTAATGTCCAAATATAAATGATTAGCATAAAATAATATATATGTTATTAAAATAATGTGTTGGACATTATAATATTTGTATATAATTTAAAATAAATAATATGAATGTATATAAATATTCAGCAGGCAACACTTTGGAAACCTTGCATTAATTGATGTCTATTCTGATTATAAATACCTATTTTTAATTAAAAAAATTTTTTTTAAGTGTCAGGCATACATTAAAAATGCACCTCATAATAGGTGGTTTCTTGAAAGAAGATAAATTGCAATTGAAGTTAATTCACTTTACAATGACCATAAAGTATAAGTTATAATAATAAAGTATGTGTCTTAACTAGTAGAGTATATTATAACAAATCTTATTAAATCAATTGATACGCTGAAAAACTAATATATTTATTATATCTTGTTTATAAGTTAACCAGTTGTCATTCTGCATATGAATGAACACACAAACTTCTAAATACCAAAGGTATGAAATAGCGGCAGGCCCTGGTGTTATGCATTCAGACTAGATTATAAGAATGTGTTTTACTGGAAGCTTCATAGATATGACTGTCCTCATGTGTCTCTGTGTCCCGTCACACACCTGAGGCGAGAAGTTTACGTGTCCGCAGGAAGCTGATGGCCAGTCTCATGATGGACGCCTTGTCCAGGTGTGAGCTGATGCTGTGTGCGAGGGGCAGCTGGTGAGCCAGTTCATAAAACACCTCCGTCTCTTTACTGCGCCTGCAGCGCGCCGCATCTCGAGACTTCTCCTTACGACGATCTGAGCTGCATCTACGCCAGAGAGAAAACAGAGAGAGATGATGAGAAAAAACCGTTTAAAACATTACCTGCTTAATAATGGATTATTTGTTTATTTGCAACCTCAAACCTCAAGTTGTGAGTTTGTTTATTCAAATAGACTACATTGCACAATATGTAAATCGAACCTCAGATAAACAAATTTACACATGTGATGAAACCAGTGTTGTTCATCCTTTTTTTGGTTTCGTTAGAACAAGTTACGTTGGGAGGGTTTTGTAGATTTAGCCTAAATGAAATGATCAAATAGAAATCACATGTTCAAAGGTTTATTTTTACATTTTATGTTTAAAGTCACACTGAAATCAGACCTGACAATTCTAAATTTTTATGGAATTAAAAAATAAATCATCGCAACTTTTGTTTCATGACGGCTTTAATATACAGTTATGTAGCTCAGCATTTTGGACCAATGAGATCTTACAGTAGGTGGAGCTACCCAGCATTACAGAAGTAATGTACAGAATCATGCAAACTGTCATGGCTGCAGAGCCCCAAAGGTTCAAAATCCACTTTATATATTATTCTCATGTTTAAAAATGATCTTTCCGATCACAAACGTAAAACAAATACAGTAAACACACTTTGCCTTGCAGTGTATGTAAACAGAGACAGATACATTTACACATTTATCTTCATTCTGAGTGTTTATGAGGCTTCAGAGAATAACAGTCTCTTTGATAGTGCCTTTGATAGTCTCTCTCATTCATCACAAGCTGCACATTCACAAACCAGAACCCAAAAACTGAGGCCGCGGAGAACAGGCCAGTGTCCTGCAGCTGCTGAATCCACACAAACACACGCAAACACACTGATACCCTTTGATCCGCTAACAACACTAGTGTTATTAATAAACCCTCTGGAGCATTTCATTATCTGTACTCTATAACCAAATAAATCAGTAAAAACAGTGACACAGATCGATTATTTTTGTGCTTTATTACTTTAGTCAGCAGATGATGGGTCACCACTAGATATCAAGTGGGATATTCCTGTCGTGTCTGGTTATATATATATATAAATAAAAAATCATTTTTAGATTATATATAAAAACTTTTGGCTGTACTTTATCAACCACACAAGCAATGCAGATTTTTTATCCATGACGTTTACATGATGTAATATATGAAGATGATGCCAGATGATCAATAATAATCAAAAACGACATCTCAGTAGAAAAATGCATTACTCAGACTTGCGGCTATAGTATTATATCGTACTGAAGTATTACAGCAGCCAAGCAGATTAGTTTGAGATCTGTCTAACAACCAACAACATGTTTTTTGGCCAAAACAGCAAACAGCTGAACATAATTATGCTTCATTTGAGATCGGAACATTCTGATAAAAATTTTAGCATGTCTGTGTCATTTAAAACAGACAATAAATAATATAATAATTGGTTGGGCTGATGTTTTAGTTCTCTGCCAGGTCAAAGCAATAAAGTCCAAATTGCTCTTCACAATAGTCCCTGATTTACTAACATTAACAGAAACAACGCTCTTATCCTTTTTTCCTCGTCCTATTCAGAGGAAAATAAATAGGTAATGGGCCTGTTTCCATGGGGATTGTGTTGAGAAGATTGTGTTCTAAAGCGAGCTGCATTGATGTTTTTCTTCCCTGTCCTGCATCCAATGAGCCGTCAAGAAATAAATGCGTAGCTATGATGCCAATAATTATTTCGATGACCGTAGACTTACACAATGCCTCTGTGAACTACCTCACAAGTTCAGATTTATTTTCATTCGCCAAACCGAGAAGCCGAACAGCCTACCATTCTTCATTTGCAATACAAAGATTTGCCAGGTGCACATGCAACGACACAAACAAATATATTAACCCACTGAGCAATTTCTTGAGGTGAATCAAGTTTATCTCTCCTACAGTATCAATTCTTCCCACGACACTCCACTTTATTGTTAGCGCACAAGCCCGGAGAACACAGCAGGACATTAAACAATAGAGAAGTAGCGTTCACTCGGGGCATGAAACGTCTAGTGCACTTGTTGAACCCTCTGTAGCAGACGCGGATGTCTACAGGGTCTTATTTAAGCTTCCAACGAGATCATATGGGCAACAATGGAAAACAGGCGGAGCAGCTAAAGAATGGCTATTGTCAAAGTCTCCATCATGACAAAGATTTCGCACAAGCCTACCATCACAAATCTTCTAACATGCTACACGATGAAGGTTTATTTTCAAATTAAAAACCAAACAGCAAGTTAAGTTGTTTCAACTCATTGTTGCGTCAAATATGGAAATTCTCAAGGTTAATTCAACAAAATGGTTGGGTTTATCCATATTTTACCCAACCATGGGTTGAACCAACCCAGCATGTTTTAGTGTAGCTTGAACTGCTGGTAGTATATGGTTAGGGCCTGCTGACATACAGTACTGTATTTTTTTCTAAACAACTGCTAAGACACATTACTAAACTACACCCTCCACATAGCTTTTGGATGACATTGATGTGGCACAATATGAACACATTCAACTATTGGCAAAGTTTCAACTGTTTGGTCAATTTCCAATAACTCCTAAATTTCTGTCAGTTTAGTGAAACCCAAAGCAAAGATTGACAGTTGAACAGTGCAGCTGAACCGTTCAGAAATGTAGAAATGTAAAGTATTTAACACAGGAGTGATAAATGTCAGCTTGGCATGATGAAATGTTATCTATCCCGGTTTGACAAATGAGCTATGAGCCCGAGTCCTGTAGCTAAAGTTTAAATATGAGTTGCTTTCACATCCTACAGAAGTCATAAATAAATACATTAACAACTTAGCTGAGCTGTTGACTTGCAGGTGGGCCGTGCAGGTGGATGTATGGCTTTGCATGCACAGACGTGGTTAAAGAAAAAGCGCTTGCACGGAATGGGAGTGACTATAAACATAAACACGCAACTCGACTGAACAGTCTTGACCTATTCAGGCATGCAAACAATGACATGCTACCTTATGACTGCAGGGTCGGTGGTTTGCCTTGCATGAAATGCACTAAATTAAGCGCTGTCCCCTCGGCTATTCCACCTCATGCTGACCAGACCTCTATTGAAACCCGTCATTGACCTTCAATTTCCAAAACCTCCCTAAAAATGCCACCAAGAGCTTGGGAATCTGTCAATCTGTCAATCCATCAATCCTGGAAGGATTCCTATGCAATTCATTGGTAAACAAGCTATAGGAACAGTATGTCATGAACTCCTATCAAATTATTCAAAGAGCGGTAGGACTGATATATGAATATATAAATGACATAAACTTATATATAGTGGGGTTAAAAAAACAATATTGAAACCTTTTAAACAATTACCTAAATTAAAAAATAACCTAAATGAATATGAAACTAATAACATTATATTAATATAACTAAATATTATTCACTATTAACTTTTTCCTTCATTAAATATAAGCCAGTTTGTTCAATTGACCATTTAACTTGCACATAAGGTCAGATATCTTCTATTGAACACACATACTGTAAGATGCCCTTTGGAAACTTTCAATGGTGTTGGTGAAAGATGGATCATCAGGCTTTTGTACAAAGTTGTGGTGCCCATTCCAGCTAAAGGGCATGCTGTCATTAAAACAAATACCAAATACTAAATACCAATTACATTCAAACTGCTATGCAGTCTTATTTGTGTTCAATTAGAAATTGCAATGGCATTTTTACCGGTGGTCTCAGACCCTACTGTACATACAACAATAAAACACTGTAAATAAGTATAGAATTAAACTAATACATATATATTTTTATATTAAAATATATGCTATATATGTTTTTATTTTCAACAAAATATTTGTATATAATAAATGATGACATAAATTTGGATCATTTTGTAAATATTTATAATTAATTTATATGAATAAGATGTATTAATATTATTTAAAGAAATATGTTAGGGGCTTTGCCTTTATTGAGAAAGGACAGTGGAGAGCAGACGGGAAAGCGTTGCGCAGAAATAGGTGAGAGGGACCGGCAAAAGACAGTCGCGACGGGAGCGCTGTCGGAGCGCTAACCACAGGGCAATTGGCGCAGACAAGATTTTGTTTAAAAATATATTTAGTACTTTTTTGTACTCTATTTAAAATAAAGAAAATCTGAAAAAAATCTAAAATTCAGAAAATTTGGGGTGTAAGACATATAAGTGTTCCACCTCTGGCCAAAATAAACTGTAATACCAAATTAAAGAATGTCTTTTAAAATAATTAAAATATGTATGAATGTGTCCATGTTCTTCCTTTCTCAAGGAATTTCTAGAACATGAGATACGTGAAGCAGCAATTTGCAAGCAATTTTCGGCTTGCACAATGAATCTTTATGGGTGACATACTTGTGTCCTGAAGCATATTACAGATTTTCTCCTCGGTGTAACAGCGTGGCATAATAATTTCAACCTTAAAGTTGAGAAATGCTAATGGGGCATGAATGAAGCAAGGGGTAACTTCAAATGATCCATACAAAGCACATACCTGGCATGTGTCTTGATGCTGTAATTGACACTTACAGATACGACTGTCTAACATTGCACTGTAAGTGTACAGTATCATTCTTCTTGAGGGAGAAATTCAACTAAAAACATTCACATTTGCAACCTATTTTCATTTGGCTATTTGACATATTTTAGAGTTAAACTGGATATTTAATGAGAAAAAAATTAGGACTGGACTTAATTGTAATAATCTGGAATTGTTTGGATTGTGAAAGATGGATGTTACATAACAAAATGTGGTGGGTGGTTGGAGGGGAGGGGTTGACAAGTGAGCGACTGACATCAGGTGAAAAGGTTATCACATTTTGTAAAAAGGCATTTTTCTTTTTAGCAATATGCTCTAATAAATATGCACAATAATATCAGTCATTTAATATTGGGTTCAGAGAGGTTTAACTGAATGTAAAAACAAAATGCCAATAATGCTGCCCTCAACTGTCAATCATTCTAGAAGCATCTTTCGTTCCTTACTACTCTCTGATGGGTCCAAGTTTTTTATCAACTTGTCAGGACATATCCCTACGCCCCTAGGTCACAGATATCTGCATAACAAACAGCTCCATGCTTTGGGAAACATAGAAGCCACATGCTAAAGGTCCAGCGCAAACCCAAGAGGCTCTTAAGTGTTTGTGAACAGAGCAAACAGAGCAACACTCTGTGTCCCATCACTTAAATTGACTAAAGGTGGCATCCAGCCACCTGTATTGGACTAATTCTGTTAATCAGTAGCGGAGGGGTGAAGTGTCTGAAGAACAGCAGGACTTAAGTTTAGGTTGCAATTTTCCACGCCTGTGCACTCATTCTAATGAGAAACACCATTAAAAGTCTTGTTCCTCCAGCTTACAGTTTGACTTCCTGTCATTTTGGCATTTCGCTAAACACAAACAGAGAACAATACAGCACAGACTAATCTCTGATCTTTCAGAACAACAAGTTCTGAAATACTGCAAAACAATCAGTGCCAGCACACGCCTATCAAGCAAAATAAGAACACAAATAGCAAAAGACGATGGTAGACATAATCAAACACATTTCAACAATATTTCAGTATCCTTATAGTGCACAGCATTTTATTCTTTAAACATGCAGTAGACACCAAAAGTGATGGAAAACTGATGACTTGTTTATTCAAAATCAATACATTATTACAGATGCATTATAAATGTTGTATTTATGTTGCATAGGAGTGTCAATCCAATTTATGGAGTCTTGGCAAAACATGACAGGTGACACATACACAAAGTTTATTAAGGGAAGGTTCAGAAAAATGGTCACACAAAAAATTACTACATGAGAGGATGAACAAAAACTGATAAAACTATATTCAATATTTGCTTAATTTCCTGTGAGGTTTTTGCTTTTTGTGCATATTTTTGTATATTTGAATACAACCCATATTCCCTAATACACTTAAAAATGAAGGTGCTTAACAATCTTTTAGGTCTAAATGCTTCCATAAAGAACCTTTAACATCTGAACATCTTTAACTTCTCACAAAAGGTTCTTTGTGGTGAAAAAGGAACCTTTTAAGCATCTTTGTTTTAAAGAGTGTATGCTGTGTTTGCCTTTTAGCCAAAAGAATTAAACAAAAATACCCTAAAAGTGTCTTGTCTACCACACACTTTAATTCTGTTTCCTACCTGAAAGTTCTGACCAATTTTCTACGTCCGTGTCTGTCTTGCATGCACATGTCTGTGCGGACGACCGTGAACCCTTCTGATGATGAAAATTGTCTGCTAACGTGGACAGCTATAAATATATTTTAGGCGGGGGAATCTCGAAGCCAGCTCAACATTGTGATGTCTGTCAACCATCGCCTATGGACGATGGCATCATCTAACAGCCCAACCCTACTACACAACACAACGATGATGCAGATTATGGCTGCCTTATATCACATCTGATATCATTCACATTATTTAGCTAAGTTACCCCTGGGGGGGCCCAAGATGGATCCAAGGGGGCCACATTTGTTTCTGGAATTTTTTGAAATATAGAAATTGAGGATGTTCCAGTATTGTATAGTTGAATATGTTTTTGGTTTAAGTCTTTATCTGGTGGGGGGACACAAAGGGGGCCATACAATAAAAAAATGTAAGTACCACTAAATCATTTTTTACCAAATCATGCCATCTGAAGTCAGATTTATGTATAAAGGAAAGCTCAATTTACCATTCGCGCCACACTGATGTTTACAAATGGACTTCATTTTCAGGAATTCGGAGCAATTATTGGAAATCAGGGAAAAAAACACACTGATGACATAGTTTAGTGATAAGAACCAAAAAAGGATAATGAGAGTAAAGTTCATTGTAAAGCAGCTGACATTAGAAATAGATGTGACAGTGAAGTATGCTGCAGGAGGAAGAATGGGGCTGGTTAACAGGAAGTGTCAGCAGACAGTGGTCTCAGGGAGGTGAACAGTGGAAAAACACTGGTGAAGACCAGTATGAATTTGAAGGAGATAGATGAGATAAAATGCAAGCGAATCATGGAGTAAAATCTTGAAAAACTGAAAACAAAAAAAATAAGCTCCCAGACTGAGAGCGATGCCTCGCACCCCTGCCCTTAGCTGAGGTTGGGGGGCTCTGAAGTCTCCATTTAGGCCATCTCTAGAGATCCTGTCACAATAAACTGCTCTTTTCTGTTTAGACGTACAGCTGGGAGGCTCTTTGAATTTCTCCACCAAAGTCTCATATCTTAGATTTTCCTGTGAAAACAAAAGCCTTAACTGCCCACATCAGTCCAAATCTACTCAAACGCCCGCCCCATCGCTCATACTTAAACATGATACAAAGAGTCAAATAAAGGAAACACACTGTGAACAAAACATTTTTTTCTCAGCCTTTTTAAAATGTGATTATAATCTTATTAACAGATATTTACAGATTACGAAGCAGATTCAAAATGTTGCCTGTAAAATATTAAACACAGTGAAAAATATGTTTGTAACAAAAACAACATGAAATTATACATAAAAAACTGCAGTATTTGCCAACTTCTAAAATGTTAAATATGCCACAAAATGGTGACACTTTTAATTTGATACTTTATATTAAGTAACTGTTTCAACTGAATCAATCATGCCATATACTATCGCTGTCCTTCTGAAACCTTGGATGTCCATATTTGCTTTTTTTTTGGGAAATTTAATTTTTTTTTAAATACTGTGTTGTCAAAGTTGACAAGCACTTTAATTAATTTTTTTATTAGTTAGATATTTGCAAAACCCAGTGACAAACATGGGTGACTAATAATTATGATTATGGCAAAAAATAACATGAAATGTGGAGATACAAGGTTTCAGAAGGACAGTACAATGCTTTTTTGCAAGTGCCTAAATCTGAAACTTTTTTGAAACATTTTAAATGTGTCAGCTTCAACGGTTAATCTCTGTCAAAATCATTGGCGGCAAGCTGTCATTTAGAATAATACAGACTTTAAACAGACAGGAGAGCTTGTTCTATGTAAATACTGTCTTTCTGCTATCTTTGTGCATATCATGCAAATGTTGCATTCCTGTAACTCAGCTTACATCACATCAGCAATGCCAAGGTCATGGGTTCATATATAGGCGTAATTTGGGTGGAACAAGTCCCCGCCACTTCTTTGAAAGAATATAAAATATGTAGTGTCTATTTACCGCCTTGTAAGCAGAGGCGAGATACACTAACAATAGTGGAATAGAGAAAATGTAAGAACGACCCAAGCAAACTCACGGCTCCAGTGATGCAGAGCATAAAGCGTGTATTACTTACTTCATATCGTCATGGGTTCGAATCTGCTGTTTGCCAAACCTTTTTAATATCAGATATCAGATCGTAAATGCTTTTTATATAAAGGCGATATAATATACATATAACTTATATATATGTTTATATAAAACATTCGGCTCCTTAAATACTTGTTAACTGTTGTATAATCTCAAACCTGACCTTGAATAACTCATATGTAACTACAAGAAATATTTGTGACAGCTGTAAATGCGCTGATTTCACATCCGTGAAAGCAAAATAAGAACATGCTTTCTTCGAGCCATGAACGCGCCCCTTGCGCACCCATTGTCCATGCACAATACATTTTTAGACATTAGAATAAAGTGTAATATACATACAAACATACATATATATATATATATATAGTTTTGTTCTCCTGCTCCCCTTTGTCCCCACCACTTTTCAAAAAACAAAGTTACGCCACTGCATGGGTTTACTTCTTACGCTACACACATACTGACAAAACGACAAAATTGGAGTATGAAAGGGTGTTCTCTTATTTAAATACTTTTGTACTGTTATATAAAAGCAATCATGCTTTATGGCCCTATATCAGCAGCACACTTTGAATACAGTTCAACTAAATCACAGTCGTTTTCATATATACTCTATGGCTATAATAGCACTCTTGCTCATTTTATAGCTAATCCCACCAATGTAAACTGAAAAATACTATAATACAAGTTGATAAATGTCTATTTTGTTCGTGAAGTCTTCATTCTAATGTGCACTCTGATAACAGTATTATTGAGGTGTCAAGACCAAGGTCACCCAGTGTCTTCTTTTAAAACCCTGATGCTTAATGCAACAGGTAACATGTCTTAATCATTCATTCATAAATCCCTGCAATGCCTAACTACTGTAGTAACCCACAGTACTGGTGCAGGTAAGTGATTCTGTGGCAGAAGAGTTGAGAGCTTGGACAGAACAATGCACAAGTTGCATCAGGCTCACGGCCAGCTCTCGGCCTGAGGCTCAGGGACTGGAGCATTGAGCTAACAGAGTCCCTCACAAAGCACCGCTTTTCTCTTCGTGAATGAGCCACTTGGCTGTTTTTTCTCCCTAACGCACAGACTGAATCAGAAACAAGGACTGATGATTCACACGTGTGACGTAACGGTGAACAACAATAAATGTGCCCTAAGTGACCATCAAAAATGACCTTGCAAGGAAGCACAACAGCTCAATCGATCTAGTTCGGAAACAAATACTTGTTAATTATCATAACAATGATTTAATCAAAGGCTGGTTTATTCCTACCGTGGCTTGTAGTTGTAAACAGTTCATAATCCATCATTTATAATTAATAATTTACAACCCAGACACTTTTTGAGACTTACAGTGCATTAAATGTATACTTTTTTATGTGTGCTCCCTGGCATTCGAACCCACAACCTTTGCATTGCTTACTCCATGCTCTGAGCCACAGGAACACTACAGCTGGTATACAATGAGCCTGGCTACAACAAAACATTTTTATGAATACAAGATACACCCTGAGGGTCCAGATCATCTTTGTCCTGTTAAAAGTAAACAGCCAAAACATATGGATCAGACAAGTACTAACATATACACTTTTACGCATATGTGTACACCTATTTAACCTGGGGTTTTTGACGACATCTTATGTGTTTTATTGTCTGATCTTGGACAGTCACTTAAGGTTGAAGTCTTTGTATTCCTACTGAATGAGTAAGATACATTCTCTCATTTGTGTTCAGTAGCAATGTTTGTTTATGTTCTGCCACCCCAAGACTCATCTGATAAGTAATAGAGAGCTTGTTAGGGAAGCACTGTCACGAGTATGAAGCAGACTTGAAGGCGCTCTGAGATACGCACAGACGCACACGCACACGCACACGCACACGCACACACACACACACACCTATTTCTCTCTCTTATTAATGGGACATTCATGACTGATGGTCTTCAATCATATAGTCAGATTCAGTATACTATCTAAAATAACTGATTTTTTTAAAGAATTTGTTTTAGAAATATTTTATAATTATGTATAATATTTAGGATTTTTCTTTTTTATATTGCCCTTCTATGATAAATGCCACCTAATAACTACTGTATGCTTTTCAGTTTATTTATTATTTACTTATTTAGTTATGTTTGAATAATTATTTAATGATAATTTTACTTTAGATAATGCCAATAAATAGTAAAATAAAAGTTACATTTTAAACAGCATTCAGATTACAGATTAGATTATAGTCTAATAGATTGTTTTATTCTACTTAATAAAAGTCGCTCGTGCATGTAACGTTATGTAACGTCAAGTTCAAGGCTGTAATAAATTCGACAGACTACAACAATGTAAATTCATGAATATACGTTAATGCATATTGCGATATATTACTCAAAATATTTGACCAATATTTATTAGGATATTTAAGAAACAATTGTAATCTCTAGTCAACCATTCGCACTGCAGCTATCAGTTTATGTATGCTAATGCACAACACAAGGTGCTAGGAAACTCATACACAATATCACAACGGCTCAAAGCAAGAAACTGTATATTTTATATGATTAATATGATTATTGTTTGTGTTTTGAATGTGTTTTACAGCAGGTTAAAACAAACAGTGAGGCGGTGAATGAACTTGCATGTGCACTGTGTCCGTCACACTTGTTGCTTAATAAAATTAAACGCGCAGCAGTAAACACAAGCAAAACTCACCTCTTCTTCTCTTTTTCCGCTGTCATGTCTTTCTCAGTGTCACTGTCCCCTTGTATTCTCCGAAGTTCAACAGCAGTCCGATATCTTTGCGAAAAGGACACGCTCACAACCACAGTCTGCTCGCTTTAAACACCACAAAAGACACACAATTTATCCTATAACACAGTAAAGTCCATTCCAGTACCGCAAAAACAAGGCGAAAGTGGACTGCACAGTCTCAGATCACTGCCAAGGATCGTACAGTCTTCCGCACGTTTAAAATCCACGGCGCAGGGTCCGAATCTCCTCGCGCGTTTTGAGGGTCAGCAGTGAAGTCGCTCTACAGCCGCTGCGCAGCTCGCAAGGTCGATGACAGTCAAGCAATCAGTTTGAGCTCCGTGATTGGCTGCTTCTGCTGCTGAAAAACGCCCACCTTCAGAGCAGGGCTGCAGGGTCGCGTATAGGTCTAACTTATCTAAGCTTCATTCAGACTTCACACACATAAGAATAAGTCTGAAAGCAAGTAAGCAACATACATTTCTGCCAAAGAAAGATGTGCAACGTCTGAGAATGGAGAAAATGTATAGAAATATATATTTATTTTAGTTAATACCGCGAGAAATAATGACAAGCCTGTCCAGTCGTGACTCTTGAGGATTTGTAGGCTACCTTGAACGAAATTAAAATATATCAATTGCTTTCATTTCAATGTAACCTGTCAAGGCTGCTCTGCATTTAATAAGATTTGTTTGGGGGTTTTTTAGACGCCAAGGACATTTTATAATAATAACAACAACAACAATGGACTAAAAATAATGTGTTTCTGGCGACAAATTGACTGCATTGGATAATGATAACATTTCTGAAAAGTCTTACTTTGTGCAAGAAATTTATTTTTTCAACAACATTTATTAAATATTTAACATTTGTTATTACAATTTAAATATTGTATTTGTTGACATTAGTTAATGCACAATGAACTAACATAAAACAATAATATATACTACAAATTATACTGTTCACATAAGATAATACATTAGGCTTCGGGGGCATTTTTCTTATGACCTCCAAAAATATCCAGCTGACAATTCAAATAATAAAAAATGTAATACTTATTATTAAATACCTAATAAATACTTATTTGAATGCTCTATTAAATAATGACCTGTCAATTTAATCCCAGACAAATGCAAAATTTATGTGTGCAATGAACTATGATTATTTTTCTACCCAACCAGAATACACGATTGCCCCCCCTATTCGAGCCAGTAGTACCGAGCCTGTTGTAAAGTGTTACCAAAACATGATACTTATTTTTGTCTTTTATCTCTGCAATACACCAACTAATATATTTTGTAGATCAGCGATCTGTATTATCATGTAACATTTTTCTAACCAAGCATCTATGAATAATATAGCCCAAAAGAGTGTTTTAATTCTAATATCAATAAATGTCAATAGTCTCCATTAAGAAGAGAAGGTCATGCTTGATAAGACAAATACTTCACTCAAATGTAGGTCATTATGACCCTTATCATCCTCACAAGTTACTCATTTCTCTTGTCCTTTTTCCTGCATCTTGTTATTTACAACAATTTTGCTTTTTCACTATAATTTAAATATTCCTAAATAAAGATCATGTTCAATAGCAACATTGTATTGTTTCTTATCTGGGAAACATGTTTCTTTGTTGTGCTCATGTTCTGTCTCTCTGTGGTCTTTACAAGTAAACAAATAAAAAAATCAAGTCAAATTAATGTTTCATGTCCATTTATTTAGTTTATAGCCATGTAGGATAATGTATATCACCTGCTCACTATTGAAAAATAACCCCCCACGGGATGATACGAGGCACGGCATGATCCTAATCACACTGTCAGGACCGGTTAACTGTACATTACTCTTGTATGCATTCATAATAATTATTTATTTATTAATTACTTACATGGCACTCAACCACTACTATATTCTTACAAATACAGAATATGCTTTTAGATTCTGAAACAAACACACAAACAAAAAAGGTTGAGTGGGTATAACTATTTTATAGCCACTATATTCTGGAGTCTGGAGACCAGCTTTGAACAGTATGCTTAGTTTTTGACATCTTATTTAATAGGTTACAAACCAAACAATGCACATTCACATCCTTTGAATACAGTACATTTGGCACACAGTAAAATGCGTAAAATGATGTGACAGTTATGGATGGCAAAGATGTCAAATAAAAACATGATTTACTGTACAAATGAAGCTGCACAATGCAATAAAAAACACATACATACACATATATGATACTAACAGTGACATAAAACACTTATATAACTTATATTATTATGCACTGTACCTCCGTATGTACAAATACTGTATGTAGATTCACGATTTACCAGCGAGGTACTTTTTTCAGGCATGAGTTTGTATTTATTTAGCTGGAACTGTTCAATGTGTTTCTTAAGTAAAGTCATTCCAAAAACAAAATGAAAGCACCTCCTCCATCACAGAAAAAAAAATCAAATCCATATCACTCATTAAGTCTGAAATAACATTGTGAAGTGTGCATCAGGGCACAGGTATTTGGCAGGAGATGCACAGTGAAGCTCCTGTTAGTGGATTCTATCCAGTCCCTGTGAGGGCAAATAAGCATCAGTTCAGGAGTGCACAACTGAGGCCGAACATGCTTTAAGAAAACAAGACAAGTGAAAATAAAAAAGACACAAAACAAGTAGAAACTGTAAAATATACATTAGAAAATGACAACAGAAGCTTGGTGTTGGCAAGTATTTGCACCGCAAAGGAAATGTACAAAACCCCCCACAAATAAATATTTGCTTAAAAAACCTGTGATGAAATGTTAAGCTCTAATATACTCAATAGTTTGTAAAATGTACTTGCTTTCAATTAACCTTAAGAGCATTAAACCATAATAGATTCTTTTCTATTTGAAAAGATAAAAAATACAATTCAATTCAACACCAAACACTTTATAATCTCTAAAGAACAATAAAAGATTTTGCAGCCAATAACGATTCTCAATTTATTTTTACAGGTGTTCAAAGGATCAAAAAGGTTTACGTTGCCTCAAATGTGCTATCTATAATATGGAAGATCATTTGTATGTATTTTACTTTTTTTGCAGTTGAAGTTTAATTTTGGTCTAGAGTGTATATAGGACCAGCAGAAGAACTGAAGTAAAGAACCTGCGCCTGATATCAGACCCAATTACAAGCCAACAATCCAGGTGTACAGTAATTGTAATTGGCCTATCAGCCACTGGTAGCAGACAGACAAATCAGAGGAAAAAAATAGAAACACCAGACTGTGGCACGTACACAAAATATTGCACATAACAGTTTCTCATGTTCTAGTAATACACAATAATATCATACGCATAACCATGCAATACATGATTAGTCTATTTTCAGAAAAGTTCACAGGCTAACAATCAGGACATGTTTGCAGATAGAGACCCATTCATCATTATATTACAATCCAGTAATATGTGACCCTGGACAACAAAACTAGTCTTTTCGGAATTCAGATTATTGCATCATCTGATAAATAAGCTTTCCATTGATGTATGATTTGTTAGGATTTTTGGCTGAGATACAACTATTTGAAACTTTGGAATCTGAGGGTGAATTATTGAGAAAATTGTCTTTAAAGTTGGTAGGAAATGTACAAAATATCTTAATGAAACATGATCTTTACTTAATATCCTAATGATTTTTGACACAAAAGAAAAATCTATAATTTTGACCCATACAAAGTATTTTTGGCTATTACTCAAAATGTTCAATTAAGACTGCTTTTAAAATCCAGGGTCACATATAAAACACACACACACACACACGCACGCGCGCGCACGCACGCACGCACGCACGCACGCACACACACACACACACACACACACACACACACACACACACACACACACACACACGAGTTTGTGAACACTGCTGTTTCAAATGAAAATGTGAGGTGGTCACATGACAGGCGGTTCCTAGTCTGCGCGTCACCTTTCTAGTACCCTCCAATCACTAGCTAATAGATCATCATGTGATCACAGCGTTGAGTGTGTTAATCACATGTGATTCATTTCCGATACAATCATTGGTTCTTTACATTTGGTTTTTGCATTTCCAAACTGAGTAATGACATGTATGTGTTGAGTCCAGGGACACTTTCAAGAAGAGGATTCTGGGAAAAGAAATGGAAAGCGAAATGACCTTCTCCAAGATTGCCTCTCTCTTTACGGCTCAATGGCACTCATAAGCTCAGTGTTTTACGCCCATTAAATAAAGATTACTCCTCAGTCTCTGTGAGTGTCATTTTTTCAAGTGGTTCAGCAGGAAATAATGATTCTCTTTTTTAAATTAAAGTATCATATTCTTGGTAATGCAGTGAACTCAAGGTCTGCAGTACAGCGCAGGCGTCATAGGGTTTATGTTTTAAGACAGGGTCTCGTCGCCAAAGTAGGAGAAGCCTTTGAACTCCTCTTGGTTGATCTGTTTGATAATGGCGTCTTCGACTGGCGTGAGCACCGGCTCCTCGCGGGTGAAGTCCTGGTCAAAATTGTTGACGTCTCTTTTAGTTTTCTGTGGATGGAAGAAAATGCCTTGTGAGTGAATCAGGGTTTTAGGGTGATAAAAAATACATTTCTGATTCATTTTCTGAGTGTAAAAAAGACATCTGAATAAGAAACGAGATAGAAAGGTAACCTCTTTCACACATTATACTCACAATGCGCGGTTTGAATGGTGGCTTGACCTTCCTCTGTTCCAGCAGTACCCAGTCAATCTCTTTAAAGAATGGATGTACTTTAATAGCTTCCTCCAGTCCTTGGGACACAACGCAACCCAGTCGCTTACTGGGACTCTTTGTCATGAACTACAAATAATAAAGAAAGAAGAAAAGATAAGTGATGCAAAATACATGGGCCTGTAGCGCTGTAACATTCGACGGAAGGCATGTGGAAACAGACAGCGTTTATACAGTAAGAACATCATGATGTGAGCTGTTTATCGCTGTGTTTATTACTGCATGTTGACTCGAGATGGTCAAGGATGATGCGCGTGATGTAACAATGCATCCTGTGGAAGCAGGACCTGAGATGACCCGGTCATGTGACCAAAGTGCCAGTAAGACAAATCACAGAGTGACATGAAGCTGTCCAAGACAAACAAGCTGCCTTTCCCACCAAGCTTTACAAACGGGCAAGGGACAGCCAAAGTAAATCTTGGACATGTGAAGGAAAACGGGGACACACGAAGAACACAGTAAACACACAAACACACACACACACGTGAATGAATAATAATACACAAATAATTCTATTAAACGTTCTGCATAACAGCTCTTTATGCTACACACTTAAACTGTTAAAGGAGTGACCGATCCAACCGGTGGTCCTCTCACCCCGAAAGCAGACCTCTGAGATTACACAATCCACAAATCCAGCAGGGAACACAAACAATCTGTTCTTTTCCCACAAGTAGTGTCATTTTCCTGAGCTCTCTTTTTCCTTTGCTCTCTCTCTCTCACCACTTAACCAATCTGTTCTATGGTGTAAAGTGAGAGGATGGCATACAGCAAAATCAAATAAAGATTTTGTCATAAGCCTGCCATTTTAAACTCATAATGCATTAATTTTTTCAGAAGACAAAATTGTAAAGAATGAGCAGTTTTCTCTGTCTTTATGGAAGTCACTGGAAATTTGGAGTAAAGGTGAACATGTACCGCTTTGAGAATGCTAACAGCATCTTTGCTGAGCCAGACGGGATAAAGGACGTCATCATGGAGAATAGACTCAAAGAGGTCGTCCTCATTATCTGCTTCAAATGGAGGCTGACCGGCCATCATCTCATACATGAGCACACCTAGAGCCCACCAGTCCACTGACGGGCCGTACTCCAGCTCCTGCAAGATCTGCACACCACAGAGAAAGGCATCACTTCTAAATTTAAATATGAGCCTATGAGCATGCCATATGGATTTTTGGTGCTGTTTTGGGAGAAATGTTTGTGGAATAGATTTTAACATGGTAAAGTGTTTACCAAGTGTTAAAAGGATCTAACAGCATTATCATTGTTATTGGTAGCTGAATGCTTATTCAAATCAGCAGGTGTCTGCTAAAATGTACTAAACATAAAGGTTGTATTTGTTAACATTAGTTAATGCATTACACTTGCTAACATGGACTAACAATTTATTAATCTTTGTTCAGAACAGGTTAATGCATTTATAAAAACATTTTTAAAATCAAAAGGGTTAATGCACAGTGTATTAGTAACTTTAACAAACAAATAATTAACAAATGTTAATAATACATAAACCATCAAATAAATAAATAAACAAAGATTAATAAATGTTAAAAAAAACTACAGCCGCGGAAAAAACAAAGAGACCGTTTCAGAGACCATTGTCAGTTTTTCTGAATTTACTATTCATTCTGTGAACTACTAATAATATTTCTCCCAAATTACAAACAAAAATATTGTTTCTATTTGCAGAAAATAAAAACTGGAGAAACAGGTCAAAATAACAGAAAAGATGCTCTGTACTGTTTCAGACCTCAAAAACAGTAATATTTGTTTATTTGTTTAAACAGTAATGTATTTAGGAAAAGTTCACAAATTATATATTTTTATGTTAACCTCAATTTTTATCTTGTATCTCACATTTATGTCGCTCCTGAGGTTTGATTTTGTTGAATTTCAACAGACAATGGACTGGAATGGCCACAATACATCTAGAAATGATGATTAAACAAAAATGTGGAACAATCTCAAAAAAATTTCCACAGCTGTATATTGAACATTGTAACAAATTCAACCTTATTGTAATGTTACCAAATCATTTTTATTCATAAATGAATCTTATTTTCTGCACTTAAAGATAAAGTACACTAAAATGATTATTTTATGCATTTAATACTCCATTGGCTATTCAATAGTTGCTGTATGGGTATCAGAATTAACCATTCAAATGTGATACTGGTCTACCACCAGTAAATACTAAAGACAGAAACAAAACTAAATTGGAATACCAAAAGGAAAATTATGCAGAAATAAAAACTAAATGAAAACCTTGATAAATGTAAACTACTGTAAACAGGAGAAAATAAAAATATCACATGTTCATTGAACATTTGTGCTTTGGGGAGTGTGAAATACTGTACCTCAGGGGCAATGTAATCTGGCGTGCCACAGAACGTTGTGGTTGTGATGCCATCCAGAATTCCCTCCTTACACATGCCAAAATCTGCCAGTTTACAGTGACCCTCCGCATCCAGCAAAATGTTGTCTAGTTTCAAATCCCTGCGAAGAAGCCAAAAGCAAACAAAACCAGAATCATGAATCAACCAAAACCTTGACAGAAATGATTCACCTTTTCATTTAACCCTCAGGAAAATGGATGTGTTGGACACTCGTCTGTACAATTACAATAAATGGTGTTAAAAGCTTTTAAGCCTCAAAAACCATAGAAATAATCTACAAATGTGAGTCATGGACCCGAGAACCATTCTGCACACTATACAGTATTTTACTATAGAAGATTTATTTAATACGTGTCTAATAGAAGCAACAAGTAGAGATACTGATATGAAGTGTGATCTTCACACACAGCTGTATTGCATGGCTTAGGAAGACTTGGAAAAGAATGCTGCACAAGTTGTTAAAAACAGTTTCATGCTATTTTGTCATTTTGGAGCTTGACAGTCCATATCAAATTTGATTATGTTAAAAATATTGGTCAGGATATCCTTCAGAAATTCAAGTTTTGTGTTCCATGGAAGAGTGAACGTCATGCAGGTTTGAGAAGTCATGAGGGTGAGAGAACAATGCCAAAATTCTCATAACTGGGTGAACTAAAGCATGGTGCTAGCAACGCCAAGGTCATGGGTTCGATCCCAGGGATTGCACATACATAGAAACAAATGTATAGTATAATACAATGCAAATCGCTTTGGATAAATGCATAAATGTAAATGTTATGTAAACGAAACAATCCTTTAAAGAGAAAAATGGCAACTTAGTGACTCATTTTATTCATTGCAATTCTGCGGACATAACAATACTAATGTATTCAGTAATATAATAATACAATAAAAATGTTACTGTATGTTACTGAAGGCGTCTTTAAACTCTGTGGGATACATAATGTAAGACTAGACTACAGTATGCAGTACACAGCGTGTATCCGTGCACAGCGTGTCTGTCTCTGTGAATTTATCCAGCACAAGGGCTAGGTACAGAGAGAGAGAGTGAAAATAGAGGGAGAGAAACCGGTGATAAGGTGCTACTGATGAAAGACAACAAGGAGATGGATGAAACCAGTTGGATTGGGGTTTGATGGTTCATTGCAACAAGAATGTCAACATCACTTCTCAGGATGTCATTCAGCCAAAGGTGTTTTCATAAAAACCATCTTTGCTGAGAAGGGAGGAGTGCTTCAGACGCCTTACACAACTGTTCTCTTTCAGTAGGGCACCCTGGTACTCGGCACGTTTCTGTTTGTAGATAAAGTTAGTGTGAGTGGGTTAGTTCGCCTCTGTCTTTCCTCAACGAATATGTTTAATTGCTCTTTACATGCAGGTGTGGACAAATGGCTTGTAGTGAGTGTCGGTAATATGTGCGGTGAGAGATTCACTTCCCAAATGTTGATCCGAGGCTGAATGTTTGACTACCTGTATGAAGGAAAGTGAAGGAAAAGCCGCTACAAGTGACACAAGAACTCTTTTAGTATTCTAAGCATCCCAGAATGAAAAAGAGCTCCAGATTAAGAATCTAGATATCTAGATAAATGTATCTACATTTAGAAAAATAAATACATTTAACCCTTAAGTGGTGTTTAGATCTGTGGGTAATATCAATGTTTACTAAAAAAATAAAATAATAATACGATACATTTTGCAAACTCAGAACTTTATACTTATTCAAGATAAATGTTTTTTTACTCCCATTGATAGAATTTTCTTTTTAATTACATTTGATCACAAACAGAAATTTCCCTTTTTTGTCATACATACAGCTAATAATATTACCCATAGATATTAACCATATATCCTTTCTATGTTGCTTGCAATTAAGATAAAGTAAAGGATCCATCTGTAAAGGATTTTTACATACATTTTAACATAAATAAAATAAAAACACCATACAAGATTGTCTTATACAAGATAAGACCATTATAGGTATGTATAGATTTTACATTTTTAAAAATAAAGGTGCTTAAAAGGTTCTTCACATGCCATAGGAAAACCATTTGGGGCTCCATAAAAAACATTCAGTCAAAGGTTCTTTAAAGAATCATCTCTTTCTTGCCTTTTTATAATCTGAAGAACCCCTGAAACAGAACGGTTCTTCAGAAGGTTCTTTATGGAACCATTTAGACAAAAAAGGTTTTTCTATGGCATCGTAAAGCACCTTTCTTTTGTGCACTGCATCATTCCAGTTTGTGTCATGTCACAGTTATATATTTATGTATTATTATTATTAAAATATGTAAAACAGTAAAACAAATGAGTTACGGCTGTATATTCTGGTGTTTATCCCACCAATTTTGTTACACCTCTCATTTGATCAAATTTGAGGACCAGAACTAACTGTTGTATAATAAAGTATAAGTAGGCGTGTCCAAACTTTTGATTGACAGAGAGAGAATAAGAGTATTGTGTTCTGCCCACATGTTCTCTACTTCACAGAATGTTCCAGAATTGTCCATCTCTCGATCTCTTTCCGTCGGTTTAATGCAAAGATGACACTGAGCTTTATTTGTTCAGTCACAATACTGACTTCTCTTATCTGTTCATCCTTTAAAGTGCATAAACGCTCACTTGCTTCTTTTCGTTTTTATTTTCAAAGCTGTTAAGTAACACTTTGGTTTCACAGAGACTGACTGAGGTCTGAGGTTATAAGGTGATGGTTTGACAGGATGACGGATGTCACATACAATAAACAACACACACCAAATAAATAGGACAACAAATGTTGTACAAATATCGGAATGTTTTTGTAATTCTGTAACATTTAATATTATTTTATGTTGTTGTTGCATTAATTTTACAGCTGTGGTAAAAGTTTATCAAAGTACTTTTACAAAGAACATGTATAAAAAATTCTGTTAGACCTTTAATTTTAAATCATTTATAACTTGACATAAACCCAAAGGGTTATATAAGGATGTAATTAAGTTAAAGAGCAAGCCGACTCAATTTAAAGCATTTCCTGTGTTTTCAGTGAATCTTGAGGAGATTTTTTCCATTACGTACAGAGCAACCTCTGCTAAAAAAAAGAACATGACGCTTGTATAAAATCTATTTTTTATGATGTTAATAATAAAACATACGTTCAACATTTCTGCACCATTCCTGATATTAATACTAAGAAAAATGATATAGCCTATAAATAATAAAGATAATTTTACATAATTTGTGTGTGGTTAAATGCTTCCTACACATCCAGAATTTTGACATTACAACTACTGCCTTGATAAAACATTAGATTGATACAAAACTGTATGCATTAAAGGTTGCAGAAATTATTTATAGGAGAGAATTTTTAGTCTTTGCTTTCGGCCTAATGCATTTCAGTCATGAGATGATCACACAGATACAGTGCGTATTTTTCAAAAGGGAACAGCCGTTATGGCCATATACTGTGTCCTATTTAGGTGAAAGTTCATGCAGAACACATACAGTAGATCAGACAAACAGATCTCAAATACATGCATGTGTAAGGTGTGGGAACAGCAGTTTGCATGTTCACTGATAAGCCCTTTGAGTCTCGACCCTTTTGTAACTTTCATATCCTGGCAACAATATTGTTCCATGTCACGCTGTAAGCATTATCCCAAAAGATGGAAAAACAACAAGAGGAGCCACATCTGAGCCACCTGCTCCTTCTCGTCTATTTATAGATGCGCTGAATCAGAACAAACAACCAAAGCAGTCCCTGGAAATGTAAGGAAAGTCAAGCTCAAACATGTCCTCTTTAACGGGATCAAACTTCTGCGCTCTCCATCAAAACCGCCACCATGTCTTGCTCAGATAGGGTGGCGAATATTGGCCGGCACATTTTGTTCCCGAATGTTTGTAAGCGTGGTATGTAAGACAGGTCACAGAGAGGCTGCTTTAGTTCTCATGGGGGAAAAACGCGGTTCCGCCATGCGCTTAAAGCAGCTAACGCACGGGGCCGTGTTTTGACACGCAGCTTTTGCCAGCCGCCTACAATGCAGGGCTTTCCCAAAAGCAAGGGATACCATTGAAAACAAGATGAGACCAAAGAGAACATTATCAAGAATCTTTATTTATGGGCACAAGAGCAGGGCTGCTGGAAATTATGTCCATGCCTTTTATATGATATCTGATAAAACGCCTATTATAATCCCACAGGAGGCATCTGAGGACACAACAAAATCCACATGGTGTGGACAACCAATGATCTCATTTTGAGTGAATATTTCTCAGGGCAGGCTTATTTTAACATTTCTATAAAGTTAAAGCTACAAAATGTCATGTAAAAATCCCAGTAGATCAGCAGTTTTTGTAATACCTGCCCGTCTGACACCAACAACCAGTCCACATTCAAAGACACTTAAATCACTTTTCTTCCACATTCTGTTGTTCCACGTCTAGATGCCTAAATGCATTGAGTGGTTGCCATGTGATTGGCAATTTGTGTTAACAAGCAATTGAACAGGTGTAGCTAATAAAGTGGCCAGTGAATGCATAATGAAACCTTAAAGACATCTGTTTAAAATTTTGATTCGGTTATAAATGTTCTGTTGGCTGTATTCTGTTCAAACGTTTGTGTAGTAAACTGAAACAGGAAGTTCTTCTGGATTGTAATGTAATCTATAGTGTTCACCATACAAACCAGCTGCTATCGCAAACTGAAAATGTAGTTTGGAGGAGAGAATTAACACTAGCATTTGTGTAATTGGTCTGCTGACATGAAAATATATTTACTATGATAAAGCCTTTGTGACAACTAGCCCCATGCTTCCCTAAACACACACACACACACACACACACGCACACAAACACACACGCACGCACACGCACACACTGTCGAGACACAGACACAGTGTCTTGTGCCACAATAGTCTTCAGGTCTCTAGAGAGACATTGGTGTCCAAGATACCACATTATTTTGTGATTGCTATCTGTCCAGTATGGAAGACCTGTACAATTTATGCTTCCTTTGTTTGTTCCTGTGCTAGGTCAGAGCGGGCCCAATCAATCAATCTCCCAGCATGCTTTGCACTTAAAGTGACCATGAGGAAGGACAGAGCACTTATCCCTAGTGTGCAGTAGTCCAGCGCTCCCATTATTAGGTAATCAACACAATTGGCACCTGAGATGAATCTGAATTGTATGAGTGGAGCTCGGGTGTATGTGTGTGCATGCTGTTATTCTTATAACTTACAATAAGCCATTCACATTGGCTGAATCACATCCTGTCCACTTCCCACTTTCTTGCCAAAGAAACATCATGTTAGCGCTGCTGCTGTAGCAGTAAACAAGGGGTCAGACGGCTGTGGGTACAGACACATGAATGGATGTCATGGCAGCGGTCCAAGCCTCTGTGTACTTAAATAGAACCTGGACATGGATTGAATGACTTCCTGTATCAGAAAAGCTGCCGCTCGTCTGTTCGTCTGATGTGCTTGTGCCACACATGACTTGTGCAGGAATGAGAGAATGACTGACTGGACACTGCTTATCAACGTGACTATTACAGCATTAAACAGAGAATTGGTTGTGAAGGCCTTGATGAATTAATCTGATGATAAAATAAAACAGATTGAAAAGAAATAGGACGACTGTAATCTGTTTTAGTTACCCAGAGCTTTTTGTGGTGATTTTTGTATTGAGAATTTTAGTTTTAAAGAGTACATTCTACAAGATCATCAAAATTACACTTCATGTTGCAATGTTTAAAAGTAAGCAGTCTGCCAAGTTGTAAATCCGAAGGTGAATAAATAACAAAGTTATTGGCTTGGAAAAAAGAGAATCGACTCTGGATCATACGAACGAGTCGTGACCTAGTCTGATTCTCTAACCTCTGTGTATCTACGGCAATAGAAATAGTCCCCGCCTGCCCACGAAAAAATTTAACGCATGCGCTAAACCAATCACATCAGACTAGACCATCTGACCAATCACATCAGACTAGACCATCTGACCAATCACATCAGATTAGACCTCACATCAGACTAGGCCATCTGACCAATCACATCAGACTAGACCATATGACCAATCACATCAGACTAGACCATCTGACCAATCACATCAGATTAGACCATTTGACCAATCACATCAGACTAGACAATCTGACCAATCACATCAGATTAGACCATCTGACCAATCACATCAGATTAGACCATTTGACCAATCACATCAGACTAGACAATCTGACCAATCACATCAGATTAGACCATCTGACCATTCACATCAGATTAGACCATTTGACCAATCAGTCGTGGCCCAGTGGTTAGAGAGTTGGACTCATGACCAGAAGGTTGCTGGTTCAAATCTCAGGTCTGGCGGGTAACGGCTGAGGTGCCCTTGAGCAAGGCACCTAACCCCCGCTTGCTTACTATACAAAATGTACAAATGTATAGTGTAATGTAAGTCGCTTTGGATAAAAGCATCTGCCAAATGCATAAATGTAAAATGTAAATGTAAATGCAATCACATCAGACTAGGCCATCTGACCAATCACATCAGACTAGGTCATCTGACCAATCACATCAGACTAGGCTAGCGGAAAGGCGGTTCTTTCTTAAAAGCAACTTACATATGATATCCCACAATCCTGTGTGCGTGGTTTGGCAGTGAAAAAATAATGACACATAATGAAATGAAAAATTAGCTTTAATAAACTTTTTTCATTTAAACAGTTCCCGAATTTGTTTTAGATCCTAAAATGGGATGTTGTGATGCCTTGAAGAAAAAGGTCAACACATGGTTTTTTTAAACATCGTATAAGTCTCATAAGTATACATCAGCAAAGCTTTTTGCTAATTTTGGGGGAAATAACAATAATCTCTGTAATTAAAACCACTGGACCTCTGTTTGACTTACTCATCTTAAATCAAAGTCAAAGTCAAAGTCAGCTTTATTGTCAATTCTGCCACATGTACAGTACATACAAGTGGAGGATTGAAATTGCGTTACTCTCAGACCCTATAGGTGCATACAGATAACATAGAATAACATATATCAAAAAAATATATATCAAATTACAGATAAATACAAAATCTATATATGTACACAAAACAACTTTACAAGCAAGGGATATGTAACCGAAATAATTGTGCAAACCAAAGAAATAATCAACAGTGCAGATGAGATAAACAGCAGTGCAGATTAAATAAACAGCAGCGTAGATGAAATAAACAACCGTGCAGATGAAATAAACAGCAGTGCAGATGAAATAAATGTCCTACTTTCAAAAGAAACCCCCTATTTCCTTAAGCTTCTGAAAGTCTGAGTTCAGGAAGAGGATTTCATTCAATACAACATTAAACTCCAAATGAGATTCTTCCTGCCCATGACCAGAAAGAGCTCAAGACCAGGCTTAGAATGGGTGGGTGAGGAAACTCACAGGTCAGTGGGTTCAGTGAGGACCAGAAGGGGTGAGAGGAAGACGGGGTCATGATGACTTGGGTTCTCAGTGTTATAGGTCCATTTTGCATGTTATGTTTGGGACAATTACACTTTTTGATTGAACTTGGAGATGTGCATGTAACAGTTGTGTGATACTTACAAAACTATACATTTACTGCACGGCACTTTTAAAGACATAGACTATCAGTTAAAACTTTAACCCTAATGCTACCCCAATATTATACATTTTTTTATCTAAACGCATACAAAATGTGTGATCTATATGCAAATGATTTTTGGCTATTCTAAATTTACAAAAAGAGCCCAGTATACACGGAAACTGTTTAAAACATCCCAGAATGCATCTTATTTTTTAAAGTTTGTGAAAACAGTACAAAAAACATTTATTAATATCATGTATGAAGCCAGTCACATTTTTGGACAGTAAAGACATTGGATCAGACCCATCCCAAAAACGTCTACCCATCCAGCCCCAAAGCACTGCCCGTTGTGTGTGGTTAATGACACACAATTGAGAGCATAAACAAACTGTCTGGGAACGAATAAATCATTGCACATAGCTCATCAAAGTAAACAACCTGAGGTAAACAACACAGACAAGTGCTCCTGTCTCTAGGCAAAACGGTTACTAAAGATACAAAACTCATCTCATGTAAAGCAAACTCTATTTGATTTGCTGAAGACCTAATCTGTGTAGGGTTGCGTGACAGCCGACCGAGAAAATAAATGATCTGGATGGTGGATTAAGCTGGGGGAAACATTTGGACCGGATGGTTAATTTTCTGTCCAAAAATGATCGGAATAAGGCTGAATTGTATGTTTTGGGCGATACAATAATATTTTTTGCGGTGCTTTTCATATCATTTAACAATGATGCTGTGTCTATCAGTACAGAACAAGCGAAAATAACATTTGAGGTTTAAGATAGCACTGTCTGAATGTTCTTCGACTCAGCCTTCATAATGGCCAATTGCCCAACAATGTGTTACCTGTAAATGACCCCGTTTTGGTGCAGGAACATGAGAGCTGAGGTCACCTCGGCGGCGTAAAACCGGGAACGAGCTTCATCGAATTTGCGTGAACGCTGGATCTGGAACATCAGGTCTCCACCGTTGACATATTCCATGACGAAGAATAAACGGTCCTGAAGAGACAAACAGAAGACATGTTCATCATCACATGCTTTCTTTACTAGTTTTTTTTTATATATTTACGGTACAAAATATCTTCATGGAACTTATTCTTTACTTAATATCCTTAAAATCTATAATTTTGACCCATACAGTGCATTTTTGGCTATTACTACAAATGGTCTTGTGCTACTTATGGCTGGTTTTGTGATCCAGGGTCAAAAATGTTTTTGAAATGGATGACTTATTAATATTAATAAGTCATTTAATATTATTTAAAAAGCATCTCAGGGTGAGAACTAGAAAACATTTCTAGGCAAAATGTGACTAAACTAAAGGTGCAAAAATATAAAAAGTACATAATTCCAATATATTTGCAATATACTTCCCTTTGTTATATTTCATAATTTTGATGAGTTTAGTATTACTATAAATTGTGGAAAAATGTTAACAAGTAAATCAGTAAGTACTCAAAAACTTTTGACTGGTAGTGAAGCTCATTGTTGTAGCAAACACAATAGGCTTTGATTTCGATGGAACACACATACTAATGAAAAAAATATATACCTGTAATGCACTTTAAGTCGCTTTGGATAAAAATGGCAGCCATATAAATAAATGTAACTTCTATGACATCGCAAACACCTTAATTGTTAAGAGTATCTTGCTCAGAATTGCATACGTATTATATCAATAATGCCATATGTCCATAAACACACCACTACCAACCACTTCCATTTTTAAACGGGACATAAAAACCTGTGTCGCAATCAGAAATGCCAAACAACATTCATAAATTTACCAGAGACTGGAAAAATTTGCTGGAAAAAATCTAAAAGTGATCCCAACGATAACGCTCTTTTGTATCATAATATTTGTGGTGTGCACTATTCTCTTAAATCAAGTAAGTCAAAAACAAGCAAGTTCAGATTCCGATCACCCATGCTTTTTTAACAGCTCATTTGAAAGAAAATAACATTAAGTTCACATTTCACAATTCAGTAACAATGCCAGAATGCTTCAGTACAGAACAAAATCACAGATAAAACAATAACAACTGTTTCTGATTTAAAACTTTTGATTCACAATCCTACAGTTTATACACTTTTTCAAGGAAATACAATTTGAAAAAAAAAAAAAAACTCCAAACAACAAGGTTAAGACGCAGAAAAGAACATAAATGAAGGGAAGTCAAAAATCAGTGGTAGACAACACACGCCTGCTGATCACAGATCAGTGAGAAACACACAGACGTTTTTAGAAAACATGAACCCGTTGCCCTCTTCCGCAGAATAGAACATAACTCATTATCTTCAGTGGGTCATGCACATCGTAGCATAGAATCAAGATATATATCGTACCCACACATACTGCAGATCCAGCTATGTGACTCATGTCCTAGTCAGCAGACGTACAGACTCGCTGAAATATGCTGCCCTGTTTTACAAATCACTGTGATCACACACATTGTTCCAACAGCTGCATGAAGGTAACCATCAAGAAGAACCTGTTTGCTAAAGTAACTCAAGCATATACAGAACATCTTGTGGGTTAATTTGGGCTATGAGATGTTACATTGAGGTCAGATGTCAGTAAATAACCTTTATTATAGTATAGAGTCAATTCAATCTTTAGTATTAAGACAGTGTCTCTTTAAAATTATATATCCATTTTTTTATGTATATCAAAGTGGATGCAGCAAAATCGTGAACAAAAATGTCCGGAAACACGTCAACAAACTTTACTCGCTCTTTGGGAATTACCCACTCAAGTTTCGTATCGATGGAAATCTTAGAATTTCAGCTTTCAGGTTCATTTATTCTTCATAACGTCATTAAAGCAGTAAGCCAAAATAGAGCGTTAAAACAAACCTGTTTCTTCTTAAAAGCGGCCCGCTACAGGGCCTCTGATGAAGAACTTTAAAGGCGATTTTCTCAATGTTTAGATTTTTTTCATGCTCAGATTCCAGACGTTTAAATAGTTCTATCTCGGCCAAATATTGACCTACCCTAACACACTATATATCAACGGAAAGCTTATATATTCAGCTTTTAGATGACGTAAAAATCTCAATATTTAAAAATGAGACTGGTTTTGTTGTCCAGGGTCACATATAATGGCAACAAGTTTAAACAGAACTTCTATTCATTTAAATACACTTTTGTATTCATGATGAATAAAATCACACTAAAAAGATTGTTTATAGTAAAATAAGCAAACAGTAACAAACTAGAAAACTGATCAGTTGGTAGTGAGTTAGCATACTGCTAAAATGTTTCTATAAAACTTTGGATTAAAGTATCTGCAAAATGCATAAAATGTTTTTAAAATAAAAGTACCAAAACACTGCTGGCTCAACCAATGGCATGAATTTGGTGTGGACTGGTCTGTCCTTCCAAACAATGGAAGACAGTTTGGGAAACCTGTTTGAAAACAACTTGCAAATTAATTTAGTGTCACTAAACACAGTAATACTTATATGTTCTATGGGGTGGAAAAATACTGCAATTCACATTGATTTAGTCTAAATGTGGACAAGGAATTATATATTTGGACTAAACCAACGCTTATCAGCGGGTGATATTTTTTTAACCAGTACCAGTGTCTCATTTTGGTGATATGAAAACTGGTGATATGAAATGCCGATTTAGAAAGAGGTACGACATCTTATACAATTGTATGGCAGCCTGCCTCGCCTTGTCCCTCTGCTATGAAAGCGAATTTAAACAGGATGCTAAAATAGTTTGTTTAAAATGTGCCCAGAGTCACAGCAAAGGCCCACCCAATCAAATGCCAATAAACATTTCCTGCCTCTAATTAGAAATGTACAGATACTGGCGTCCTCGCACCATCCAACAGAAAAGACCCGATCGACAGATAATCACCAAGACCCAACAAGCTGAGCGGATCATCTGGGTACTACAAGTGCATTATTCCCTCTTATTCCCTACATTTCGTGGGAAGCACTGTACAACTGTCTATCATGTAAAGGGATGGAGTGCAACAGTGTGACTTCATCAGTGAGTTGCCTGAAATCAGGCTTCATTTTTCATCCTGGTGTAAGTCATGAATGTTCCTCATTGTAAGATTAACACTCTGCTCCCGCTCTAACAAATGGCCAGTTTGTGAAGCTGATAGCAACAGGAAATAATTATAATTTCAGTACAGAATGTATTGTGTGTGTGGCCCTGGAAATGAATCAAGAATGTTTATCCTTGAGTCCAAAGCAGGAATAATGTTCCTGTAACAAAAGCATTTAACTAGTTGTTTTAGACTTTTAGACCTTATTATACTGCTTGTTTAATTCAATGTGAAAAATCTGCTAACATTTCATTTCATTTCTTTCATACATTCATTTTAAAGGTGATGTATGTGATATTGACAGAAATGCAATATAATATACATAACTATTCTTCAGAGGTGTATAAAGACCTTGCATAATGAATTATGTTTTATTATCTTAGAATGAGATATTTCTATCTACATACACCGCGGGTCCTCTTACATGGAATTCGTCATGTTGTTTCTACAGTATCACTAAACGGACGAACTGCTCTACAGAGCGCGTTTCGTAAATATGTTATTTCCTTCGGCAAAGCAGCAAAAACGTGACAACATCTATGTCCTGTATCAGCCACCGTAGTGCTTTGAAACAGAGAGGGAAGCGGTGCAGTGAGCCGTTGGTTACAATTCACAACCTCACCACTAGATCCAATCCAAATCTCTAAAACGACTGTAATCAAAAAATATATAATAAACATGCTCATGAAGATAAAAACATGTATTTTGATTTGAATCCACCATTCACACCTGCCATGACATCTGAGTGCAAGAAATATTACAGCCACTATATGCAAAACTATTTGAGGACATATTTAGCAAAAATATAGAAATTCTCTAAGAATCTGTACATTACACTCCGTGACTTTGTGTTTGATGTGTGCAGTAAATTCACACACACGCACAAGGCTATATGTGAATAATGTCTTTCCAAGAACTTGTTACAGTTTCTGAGCAGACCTTCATGACACTCATCAATACAGCAGCACTTTCCCTTACATTTTAAAAAGGGAACAATACACAGGGCTGATGGATGTCTCTTTACACAGCTTTAACTTCCGAGACCCCAGTCTCTCTCTCTCTCTCTCTCTCTCTTTCTCTCTCTTTCTCCATCATAATGCTCTTAATTGCTCTGTTTGTGTGCTTTTTCAAGTTTGTGCATGTCAGTATGTTAAATATAAAAAGCTGTGTGTGAGAACACACAGTTCCGTGAGGAATGTTTATACAGAGAAAAGCTTAATATGTTGAGTGTAGAGGAGGGTGATGAAAACACTTGAATGATGGCTAAGTGAGTACTTGGTAAGTCAACACTACACCGAAGTTTTGGAATAGAGGCATAAGATGTCCTGATGCACCTACATTCACATGGCAGGAGCACTTATACTTAATAGTATAGATTTCTTCAGATTTCTTTATACATTCACCAAGTAATTTCCAAAATACACTTCTGTATTTAAATGTTATGTGGGCAAAAGAAATCTTTGCTGTTAAGCCAATTGCTGAAAATCTTCACCCACTTTGTTGAAAATTATATTTAAACCAGCTGTCATACAACAATTTTAATCTTTTCAAACAATCTGTCTTCTTTCATCACTCTGTAAAGCCTTAAAAGAGACAAATCTCTCTCCACACATAA
This sequence comes from Oreonectes daqikongensis, assembly GCA_026939265.1. Lineage (NCBI taxonomy): Eukaryota > Metazoa > Chordata > Actinopteri > Cypriniformes > Nemacheilidae > Oreonectes > Oreonectes daqikongensis. The sequence goes on from JAOTQM010000049.1 coordinate 5,994,758, forward strand.
TTCCCAGTCATCATCTCGGAATTCTAGGAAGTCTAATTTACAAGTTGTTTATATTTTAAAGCTTGTCATCTACAAAACATCAGCATTACTAAACAAATAAAACATAACAGATAAAAACAAACATGATGTCTCCATTTTGTTAAACAAACTGGAGGAGTCAATTATGAGCTCTGAATTAAAGATGTGAAGTCAAAACACGCATCAGTAATGCATGCCGATAGTGTGTGATTTGTCTTTTTCATTCTCTGCCATAATCTAGACATGTATGGCTGTGTACACAGATGTCGCAATGCCAGCGACCACAATCTGACTGCGATTAATGGGGCAGCAAGAGAAACATCTGGGCCAAGACATCTGAGAGCAGTCCAACCCACTGCCAAATAGCAGAGATGAGCCAAGGATAGAAAGAGATGTCATTTCATGACCTTGATTAAGAACTGTGGGAGTTTAAAAGAACCAAACTGGAACAAATGAGCATCCCTCTTTCTCTCACAGCCTGATTGTTTTTTATCCTCATAGGTTTCCATAGGCTGGCTGTATAATGTTATTTACATTGCTTAGCTGTAAATAGGTGGATAAGTGCTCGACTGAGATCCTAAAGCAGATTGCCGTCTGAAAACCATAATGAAACTTTGGTTCATTAACAATGTGCTTTCTAAGAAAATGTACCTCAAAAACATGACAGCTTGTGAAACACTAGCAGTAAGAGCTTTTTGCTTTTCACAGATGCTTTTATTGAAAGTGACTGTCATGGGGAACTTGTGAGGGGTTGCCTATCTAAAGTTTAATGTTCAAAAATATAATCGTATTTTTAGGGCTTTAAAAAGTTGAAATTCATTTAAAGCATTGTTCTTAATTATTCATGTATTTATTTATGTTTATCAATTATTCAGATAAGAAGGTTATCTTATCTGAATACTCGACGTTGTGTGCTGGGCAGTGGTGGCCCAGTGGTTAGAGAGTTGGACACATGACCAGAAGGTTGCTGGTTCGATTCTCAGGGCTGGCGGGTAACGGCTGAGGTGCCCTTGAGCAACGCACCTAACCCCCACTTGCTTACTATACAAAATGTACAATGTAATGTAAGTTGCTTTGGATAAAAGCATCTGCCAAATGCGTAAATGTAAATGAAAATGTGTCAACAGATGGGGTTGACCTTGAGATCCAATCTCTTCGGAGAGAAATTCCGCATGCCAGTCCCCGCCACGGACTTCCGAGTATAAAAGGAGGACGGAGTGCGCATTCATTCATCTTTTGTTCTTCGGAACCGCAAGGCATTCGATTTTTTATGCTGAGCAATTTCTCATTGAGAGCTTTTTTAAAAGCTGTGGAATGTGCCCTTCTCCAACGGAGTTCCCCTGGGTGTTTTGGCAGCGTGTCACAGAAGCTAAAAGAGCAGATTTCCTCCCGCAACGTGCACGCTGTCTTCGGACATGTCACGCCGGGACACTGTGGAGGAGTTGCTGGCTGTGCTTCTAGCCCTGAGGAGGTTTCAGCCCCTCGTGCAAAGCAAGCATGTGCTGATCTGCTCGGACAGTACTTCTGCTGTGGCGTACATTATCCATCAGGGTGGCATTCACTCATGGAAGATGTCGCAACTCGCTCGCCGCCGCCTCCTCCTCTGGAGTCAGCAGGCAACCTGCCACCTACATCCCAGGTGACCCGAACCAGACAGTCATCAGGCCTTGCTTCGCGGAGAGTGGCGACTTCATCCCGAGGTTGTCATTTGGGAGCGGTTCGGCTAGGCACAGGTGGACCTGTTTGCTTCCCCGGATACCACCCATTGCCCACTTTGGTACTCCCTGTCCAAGGGTCCCCTCGGCCCTAGCGCACAGCTGGCCTTGAGACAAATGGAATTAGGGCTTCCCCCAGTGAGCCTCATTGCACAGGTACACAGGTCAGGGAAGAGGGGCATCAAGTGCTGCTAGTTGCACCCTATTGGCCCAACCAGACTTGGTTTTTGGAGCTAATCCCTCTGACAACAAACCCCCCTGGCCGATTCCCCTGAGGAGGGACCTTCTGTCTCAGGGCATGGTCTGGCACCCGAGGGTAGACTTGTGGAACCTCCACGTCTGGCCCTTGGACAGGACGAGGAAATTCTGAGTGCCCTACCTCCCGTAGTGGCCAGGCTAGTGCCCCTGCCATGAAGTGCCTGTATGCCTTCAAGTGGTATTTGTTTTTGTCCTGGTGTTCTTCCTGCAGGACCCACGGAGTTGCCCGATCGGGTCAGTGCTGTCTTTCCTTCAGGAGAGATTGGAGAGCAACCTCTCCCCCTTGACCCTTAAAGTGTATGTTGCCACTATTGCCGCACATCACGATCTTGTTGCGGGTAAGTCCCTCGGGCAGCACGACCTGGTCATTAGGTTCCTGAGGGGTGCGAGGAGGATGAATCCATCCAAGCCGCACTCCGTGACCTCTTGGGACCTCAATATGGTCCTCGAGGGCCTGCGTAAGGCCCCCTTCGAGCGCCTGGGGGAGGACGCTCTACCTCATCTTACGATGAAGACCTCCTGGTGGCCTCGTGTCCGTCAAGAGGGTAGGGGACCTTCAGGCATTCTCCGTGTCTGACGAGTGTCTCGAGTTCGGGCCTGGCCAATTTCACATGGTCCTGAGACCCAGGCCTGGCTGCGTGGCCAAAGTTCCCACCACTCCCTTCTGGGGCCAGGTGGTGAACTTGCAGGCGCTCCCTGTTGGGGAGAAAGATTCAACCTCCTCCGTGTTGTGTCAAGATCGGGAGAAGCCTCTCGGTTCCTCAGCACAAAGGTGAATGAATGTGCACACCCTCCTTTCATACCCGGAAGTCCTGGGCGGGGACTGGTATGCGGCTGCCATTCGCCAAGTTTATTGGCCTTTTAAAATTCCTCTCGGAAGAGATTGGTTCTCAAGTTCAACCCCATCTGTCGACACTTAAGTAAAATAAATGAAAATAGTTTGTTTTAATTATTGTAAGCTAAATTGGGGTGTATTTAAGTCAGATGCCTTAAAGGCCCCCTATCCTGGAAAATGCACTTTTAAATGTGTTTAAACATAATTGTGTGTCAGGAATGTGTGCACAGAACCACCCTAGAATGATAAAAATCCACCCATTCACTTTTCTATAATCCATAAACCTCATCAGTTCTCTTGAACGAGCTGTTTGCATTCTCTAAGCAATGTGATGTCACACTCATTAAGCCCTGCACATGACTGCTGATGAACTGCTGCTGTCTCCGCCCTCATCGAGCCGTACACTGTCCGCCATTGTTTTTACACTGGACTACTTGCAGTGAGCTACACATATGTTTTGTAAAGAAACAAGGTGTTTTGTTGTTGGATAAAAGATTGAACATAAAACTTAATTAACTCCGGAGCCGCTGAAGACGCTGTGGATTAGTTTTATTTTTCAACGGAATGTGCTGAAGACATCAGGTGAAGTCACTTTACACGGAGCTGAATCACAATTGGTAGAGATTATGTTTTCAGTTCCTATAGATATGACGCGTTTATCCTGTGATCTTCACTGATAAAAACCAATGTGCACAACGCGAGTGTGCTTTCACTGACAGAGATTGCGCGTGTGCTTTGACTGCTTTCACTGACGGAGTTCGTGTTTTCAGTTTTTATAGATATGACGCGTTTATCCTGTGAACTTTCACTTATTAAAGCAATGTGTTTGGTTTATTAAAACGAGAAAGTATTTCTCATTCGCTTTATGTGATCATTCTCTTCAGCTTTGTTGAACTGAGGCGCAGGCTCTCAGCCTGGCGCTTTCTGCTGGAAAGGAGGCGGAGACCAGCAGTTCATTTGCATTTAAAGTGACACACACCAAAACAGCACGTTTGGCAAAAATGGACACACAGAGCACAGTATAATAAAATATCTGTGGTGTATTTTGAGCTGAAACTTTACAGACACATTCTGGGGATACCAGAGATTATTTTTACATTGCGAAAAACACCTGGGATAGTGGCCCTTTAAGGAGGAAAAAAAACAACTTGAGCTTGAGCTGTTTGAGATCTTTTAAAGAACCCATTGTTTATTACGCCATTAAAGATGTTTCGTAATTTGCACATTTAGTAAGAAATAAATACATCTTGTTTTTATTCGTATGAAATTCATTGGTACCTATTTAAACCTTTGACACTTCTAACTGTACAAAACCATATAAAGAAAGGAAATATGAAAAGTACACACGTGGAAGGCCCATTTAGGAACTGTTATTTTAGGTCCCTATGTCTATATATTTTAACTTCATTTTATTGTACTTATTACATTATAAATATTATTATAAATATGTGTTATACTAAAAATATAAAAATAATAATAAAAATAAAAAAGTAATTTGATTCCTTCTTCCCCTAAAGCTTTCATTTTAGTTGGTCTTATTTTCTTTGAGACTTTTTTTGGATCAGTTATCATTATTTTTTGTTTGTTTGTTTTACTGTATTTTTATATTTTAAATGAACTTTTATTTAGTTATTTAATTATTGAATTTAGTGTAATTACTAGCAATTATGTTATGTGCTTTATGTCATTTTATTATTGTTTTGCTATATTTCTAAAAAGGGTTTAATTAATTAATTTATTAATATTATAAATACTAATTTATTTATTTTTTATTTTCAATCATTTTAGAGCCTTCAATTTCTAATGTCGTTTCTAATTTTCAAATTTTAAAGTTTTTAGAAGTAACATTTAGGTCTATATTTTAATAATTATTGTGATATTTATTATTTATAATATTTTATTTGTTTTTATAGTTAGTTTTAATAGTTTTGGATGTGTTAAAGAATAACTTTAGTTACATAAGCAGAGATCAGCGCAGGACCACAACACTGCTGATGCTGGTCTGGGGAGAGCAAGTCTAGGCAAGGGCGTCCTCAGCAGTGCCTGATGGCAAATTAGGCATTGAGGGAACATGAAATGGTGCGAGAGAGCGAGCATGTCAACAAGAGGTCAGCCTGCCATTCTACGTGTGAGGCAACAAAGAGCTGAAGAGAGGAGAAGGAAGAGAGGAGAAGGAACAGAAGAGAAGGGAACACACACCTGCATTCATTCACTTCAAGATCTGATTAAAACGCTGGAGACTGCAAGCGTGTCATCTGTGTCCAAAAAACAAATCTGGGATGAATGTCAAATGTTTATTTAATCTGTGAGAAATTAACTTAAATTACTAACAAAATGTTTCAATTTTCCGAAGAATTTGTGTCTTGGCCAAATGTTCTTTACGTAGTTACATATATGTTGGTAAATATGTTATATAGCAAGTACAAAATGGCCTAACACATCTGGTCTGTAAAATGTCTGGTCCAAGTAGGCCAAAGCAATAAGTGTGTGTGTGTGTGTGTGTGTGTGTGTGTCTGCAAGAGAACTGAAAACAAAACAAACAGCATATGGACAAGAGATCAGGCCTGATAAAGATCACAGGCACATTATGTAAGGCTAATGGCAATCACCTCTTTCTGCTACAAAATAAACACAAGAGCAAAAAGTGTCTGTCCGCTCCAAAACTCCTGTTCAAATTATTACAGACATATCTGCCAATAATCCTATTTATAAACCCGGTTTAAAGACTACACCTTTCCTGTATGAATCGCACCACATACTGTACACTTGCATAAATAAAAAATAAAAAATATTTTATGTTACTTAAAATATTACTTTTCCTAAATAATAATAAACACATTTTACTGTTGTATTTCTTAAAAGTGAATATGAACTTGTTTTCATTGCATCTTTTCTGTTATTTTGACCTGTTTCACCAGTTTTCATTTCTGCAAATAAATGCAAATAGAAACTATATTTTATTTGAAATTTGAGAGAAACATGGTTAGTATATGAAGCAAAAATTATAATTTTACCTAAACACATACAGTGAGGGAAAAGTATTTGATCCCCTGCTGATTTTGTATGTTTGATCACTGACAATGAAATGATCAGCCTATAATTCTAATAGTATGTTAAAAAAAAAATCCAATGCATTTAAAAAAAGTTATGAACTGACTTGCATTTTAATGAGTGAAATAAGTATTTGATTCCCTGTCGATCAGCAGGATTTCTGGCTACCAGAGATTAGAAGCAGTCTCTTAAATGGAGTGGTGCTAATCTCAGCTTGTTACCTGTATAAAAGACACCCTGTCCACAGAAGCATACAATCAATCAGATTCCAAACTCTCCACCATGGCCAAGACCAAAGAGCTGTCCAAGGATGTCAGGGACAAGATTGTAGACATACACAAGGCTTGAATGGGCTACAAGACTATCGCCAAGCAGCTTGGTGAGAAGGTGACAACAGTCGGTGCAATTATTCACAAATGGAAGAAACACAAAACAACTGTCAGTCTCCCTCAGTCTGGGGCTCCATGCAAGATCTCACCTCGTGGAGTTTCAGTGATCATGAGAATGGTGAGGAATCAGCCCAGAAATACACGGGAGGATCTTGTCAATGATCTCAAGGCAGCTGGGACCACAGTCATCAAGAAAACAATCGGTAACACACTACACCGTCAAGAACTGAAATCCTGCAGTGCCCACAAGGTCCCTCTGCTTAAGTTAAGCACATGTACAGGCCCATCTGAAGTTTGCCATTGTACATCTGAATGATTCAGAGGAGGACTGGGTGAAAGTGTTGTGATCAGATGACACCAAAATCGAGCTCTTTGGCATTAACTCAACTCGCCATGTTTGGAGGAGGAGGAATGCTGCCTATGATCTCAAGAATGCTATCCCAACTGTCAAACATGGAGGTGGAAACACTCTGCTAAAGGGAGAGAACAACTGCACTGCATCAAAGGGATGATGGACGGGGCCATGTACCATCAGATCTTGGGTGAGAAGGGACTTTCTGTTGGGCTACGCCCAGTACCTTTGCGAGGTTCTACAACCTCCGCGTGGATCCGGTGTTAGCTCGTGTCTTGCGCAGCTGAGACCAGCGGCTGGGAGGGCATATGCCTGCACAAGCACCTCCTCCCCTTTGTTGGTGAGTCGAGTGCGCTTCTTTGCCTTTGGTCGGGCGGAGCGGTCTGTCCCGAGGCCAGGTATCGGTAGGGTCACCCCGGTCCAGGCGGACCCCTTTACCTGAGCTAGTGCCCCATACGTAGTGACTCCCCAAGCTGGGCCATCCCGTATGTTGTATTTCACTCTTGTTCCCCAGCCAGTGAACTGTGACCTCCCCCAGTGGGCCTCTGCCCACTGTCTCATGATCCCCCGCTCGTGGAGCTCTCACGCCTGCATCCCATGTAGCTCTTCCCATTACCCCCTGCGGCGGGATGTGGTCTCTGTAGCGCACTTCCTCCCTGAGAGAGTGGCACTTCCCAGTGTTCCCTTGCGGTGCCAGGCGGCTATCTCGCTACTAGAGAACAGTGGCGGTCCGTAACTTCTCTTCCGGGGAGGCAAAAATTCAAAATATGTGTTTGGCACGTCATGTGTGCGGCTTGTCATGTGAACATATGTGTTCGTGAACATATGTGAAAAGAAGTCACGGGCCGCCACTGCTAGAGAAGCAAGGCCACCGCCTGTGACGGCCGATGATAAGGATACCCCTCACCTGCTTAGTTGAGTCCTTATCCCTCACTGGAAGGTTGCGATTTGCGGACGCTTCACCCTTGACCTGTCTAGGCCAGTCAGTGTTGCTCAGCTCACAATCGTGACTTGGCCAAGCGCCATTACATTTCGTATAGGGACCCCATCTGTCGACACAACGTCGAGTGACCGACAGAAAGGGCACGTCTCGGTTACGACTGTAACCTCTGTTCCCTGATGGAGGGAACAAGATGTTGTGTCCCTCATGCCACAACGCTTGGCCGATCCGCTGCAGCGATTGGGAGTAGCCTTTCGTTTCCTCAGTACAAAGGATGAATGAATGAGCGCGCTGGCTTCCCTTTATACCCGGAAGTACATTCGCCAATCCTACTGGGATTGGTTCTCAAGATCAAACCCTATCTGTCGACACAACGTCTCGTTCCCTCCATACAGTCGTAACCGAGATGTATTTCTTAATTCTTTATTGTACAAATCATTTTAAGACTACACACTGCATCCTGCTTATAAACGGCCTCATTCAACCACATAACAATTAAAAAACGTTAAAACACAGAATCTTATTTCTCTTTTATGAAAACGGAAGAAAAGCATGTTGCTTAAACCCCTAATGCTCCATTGCACATAACTACAGCAGTTTATGAGACAGCATTGGCTTAGTTTGTTAACTATGTATACCAAGCAAAGGTAGAGTTTTGTTTTTGGAAGGGTAAAACCCTATACTGTATGTTTAATGATGCATCTAGACGGAAGCCATGTTATACTGTATTGGTTGGAGTGGAAATTTTAAGTGAGATGCATTGGGATCATGCAATTCCCAAAACCTTATTTCCTTGCTAGTATCTAGTCACAACAACAAAGTTAAAATATGAATTTAAGGTATTAAACTATAGACTTTTCCCATTTGGCAAAAAAACGTGAATTATTTTATGGCAATTTTGTATTTTATGCTTATTTTGTATACATTTCTTTGTGTGCTTTGTAGTTTAATTGATTTTAATTAGGTAGAAGCTCTAAATATGTATTTTGAGCTTTTGCCTCTTCATGCACTGTAAAGAAATTGTATTTCTTTATTATCTGTATTCATCATAAACAAATAAAAATCCTTATGGCTGATGAAAAGACTAAGAATTGGTTAGAGAAATATAAAAAATTATTGAACATTATTGAATAACCTGATCTCTCCATCATCACTTTACAGGTAGTTTGTTCCTAACATCTTGGATATGTGGTTTTCCTGTGATCTTGATTTATGCATTGTTTCACTTCATAGTCTTGTGTTTCTGATCCTTGGGATCTGTTTTTTTCTTGATTGTTGCATGCTGTTCTTTGCCAGATTTTATCCTGTGTTTTGGTTAGCGTCTGGTTGTTTGTGGTTTTCATTTTCGTTGCTCATTGATTAATAATCATGTTCACCTTGTATGGTGTTTATTGGCTAGTTGTGCAGGTGTTCTTTCATCATTGCTGTAGTGCTGGCGTGCTATGTTTTCTTAGTTTTCAGTTCATCTGCCTCCAGCTTTTCGTGAGTTTTGTCTTGCTTTTCTGTGTTCTGTGTCTGTGCTCAAGATAATTCTTTCCTAACTTTACTTTTATATGGCATGAAACAGGTTATTACTCCTCTAAACTGTAAACTTTAAGACACACACACATAAAATGATCCAAATAGCCCAGAAGGACATTTGAGTCCAAATCCGCAAAACATTCATTTAATATAGATTTTGTCATGTGAATTCAGTCTTTCAAACTAAATTTTTTATTACAATTTTGGATGCCACCATCCAACGAAACATCAGTACAACATTGACGTAATTTCTTAATTCTCAATGAGATGATAATTTCAGTAAATATTGCTTTTCTGTCAGAAAAGTGGCCTAGTGATTTGGGTACGTGCTGCGTCATGTTGATCTGTGGCGCTTGGTGCTTCAGTTTGTGACACCCCCTCGCCCCCATCACTTCCTGTCATCTTCCTACTGTCCCCACAAACATGTGGGCGAAACAACCATGACCCTTTTTCAATGTCAGGAAAATGTCTGCTCATCATCAATTTCCCCTTCAAGAGCTTTGTGAACCCGTGTTCTCCTCGTCCACCCTGCAAAGCATCTTTTTTTCCTAAACTAGCTTTCTGGCTGTGCCCTTTTCCCCCGTTCCCACCCGAGCCCCTCCTCTTCTCCACCTCCTCCCACTTGTGTCTGCTGTAAGGACACAATGTTCTTTTTGCTTGTTTGGGGAAACTGCAGAAGTAAATAAATTAGAGGAGTGGAGGATGCCGTCATGATGGCTGTGTCCAGGTTTTAGTGGAGCAAAATAAACATGATGTCCGTGTGAGGTTAGCATTGCTGTTCTCAAACAGTGGGCTCTATCTAAAAGTATTATCACACCGGCAGCAGACCGAGAGAGACCAAATGAGAATAAGAACACTTGACCTTATGCACAGGGCCACTTTATCTGATACGGGCTTATTATAGACCATTAAAGAAATGTTCCTGTCAAACATGTGCTTTCCTTTCTGTGTCAGGGAACACTTATTTAGGGTGCTTAGCCGAACACAAAAAAGAATTAGAGTGTGTGTGTTTGTATTTGCATGTCATTGGCTGCAAGGGTCTGCTAATCCAGTAGCAACGTGTTAAATGGCTTAAGAACGCGATAAAGGGTCCTATGAAATTACAAATTACATGATGGCAAATTGAAAACATTTTAAAATGCACTTTGTTTAAATGTTTCTGCTATATGCATAAATATTATAGCCACAAACCATGATGGCTTATATACGGTTCTGTCAGAATCCCTTTTTTAAAGCGCAGGGTTAACAGAAAAGAAGAAACAGATGTCATTCGTTCTTAATGCCATTTAAGTGTATTCAATGTAATTGAGACTTTTGAAGAGAGCTATCAGAAAGTCGAGTCCTGATTGTAAATGTGTGGTGGAGTTGGGGATGGAGGAGGGTAATGTAAAGGTTTACATTCACCTTGCAGTATCTGAAATATGTAAAAAAAAAAAAAATTGAAAATAAACAAATCATTTTACATTGAGATTCATGTTTGACCCTATTACAAAAGATACAAAAGGCAACCCATTACATTTAAAATCTATTATTTTTCTTACAACGTTTTCCAGATTCTGCAAGGTCTATGTAAACTTTAGAACTGTTTATAATATTTCAAAAAATATAAATTTTTAGAAAAGTTGCCATGCCTTTTCCAGGTCTTAAGTTCACGATTTCACACAATAAGAATTGGCCAATATTGCCAGATGCTTCATAATCATAAGAAACCTGTATCAATGAAGATCTCAGGAGGTGAAACCCAATTCAGAATATGAATGTTTATATTATATTAACTAAAAAGGACACACATGTTGTGCGTTGTGCATTGTGCAGTACATTGAGGGAGGAAGAACAAAATATATAAAATGCTAAATATACAGTAAGACGATATGAAGGCTTTTTATTTGTAATATTGTAATTTTAGAAGTAAATTTAGTAGATGGGTTTTGGTTTATTGACATTTTATTAGTAGTTTTAGTTTATTTAATTCTTATTAACTATAAGAAAAGATCAAATACTCGTTTCTGGTGATGAGTTTGACCTGTTTTAGTGGTTATTTTCCTCTACAGATAAAGAGCTAAACTGTTCTCAGAGATCCATCATTGGACAAATGAGAAGAAAAGAAATCACTTTCAGGATACCTAACATAATATAATATAATATTACATCTCCACCTAGTGGCAATTCAATACATCACCATTTTAAAACAAGCAGGCAATCGTGCCAGTTGGTGCAAGTTTTCCTCTGTTGCTTATTATCACTAAAGTTTGTAAACAGGTTAAGTTTGTCCTAAAGGAAGGAAGGGAAAAAAAACTTTTATGTTGTTACCTTGGTCTGAAAGCAGCAGAAAAGCTGGGTCAGGTAAGGGTGTTTTCTGGCCAGGGCTAGAATGCGTTTCTCAGTCATAGTGCAGTCCACGTCATCGTCCTGCAGAATGACGTCTTTCTTCAACACCTTTACTGCGTAAACCTCATCTGTGCCTCTTAACTCGGCCAACATCACCTGAACAAACACAGTCACACTTCATTCAGGCTCTTCACCAACAATAAAACTATATCATCACCGCTGACAATAAATCATTCAGATGACCAAATAATGCAAAAACTAGCTTTACAGTTATTATTTAATTGACAGGATTTAAGGTTAGATTTGCATTTTCTAAAGGAAATACCAGTGTATGTGTTGTGGCCAAAAAGCAGTTTAGGTACTCTTAGGTTTAAATATAGTCTCTACAGTCATTTGTGCTAAAACACTTTTTAGGAGTGTGACAATTGAATGTGATACCAAAACAAAACTAAACAGCACCTATTAAATGACTGCAGGACAGCCTCACGCTGTCTGTTTATACCACACACACATGTGTTTAATAGACATTTATAGTGCAAAAACTAGTATTTGTATGCATAAAACAAGAGATTGGAGCTCCACCTTGCCGAAGCTTCCTTTCCCGAGGACTTTGATGAAGGAGAAGTCCTCCAGACTCATCCGCTTGACCTGGACCGTCCTCAGCTCTCCGTTCTCTCTCTTCTCGCCCGAGTCCTCTGACTCTCCCTCATTCACAGAAGAACACGGAGCTTTATTCAGCTCATCACCTCGATGGTCGAACGACAGCGCCTTCCTGATGTTCTCCAGATCTTTTATGTCTGAAGAGCAAAAACCAGCATCAAGGGTCGATTTCAAAGAAGTTGTTCAACAATGACTTGTCAGGGTAATTTAAATGAATTTTATTGCTAAACTTTCAATAAATAACTACACTTCTCATAATAATATGTAGAGATACCAACCCGAAAATTACTGTAAATTATTAAATTATACAAAAAGAGTTTAGCAATGTCCGCCCACTTCTACGATGAAGTTTTATTTAACTTTATATAACTATTTAACTATATATTGTGCTGTTGTATTTAACTATAAATTTAAAGACATCATCAGCAGTGATCTAATTGGTTTATATATGCGCAATTACCCTGGTCACATGGTGATGTGGGTGCCGATTTGGATCTGTCCTCTTCTATCTGTGGGGATATGGGTAAGGAGTGTGGCTCTGGACCCTGAGAGATCTGCAAAGAACAGGAAGTCATCTTTACAAACATGATCTTTCCTATTCCTAATTGACCGTTAACTGCTACAAGAGACCATCATGTAATCAGCAATCATTGTATTTGCATTTAAACAGCTCAATGGAGGAGAAGAAGGTTTTCGACCTTTACCTCTCACACGCCCTTCTCTAAAGCATCCATGGTGCTCGCGTTATCCCTAATGATTCATCCACTCACCTTTTTTCTCCTCTGCACGCTGCCGGAGAGTTTATCTGGAGTGACTCCAAGGTCAGACAGCACCTTAGCGATGCCCCTGGCGTCCACCCCGCAGTTAGGAGCTACATTGCTTTCACAGCGTTTGTGTACATTCATCTTACAGACTGAAATAAAGGATGAGAGATGGCAAAAGACGTCAGGATGTTTTCAATAGTGGCAATGATTTCCCAGACTGCATTGCTCACCTTTGCACTGAAGCCCCTGCCGCAGCAGACCCCACAGCAATGAGCCGCAGTGGTCACAGAAGGTGAGGACTTTATAGTTGTGAATACTGAATTTATGAGGCATGTTGACGCTGAAGCGCTGTGAGCCCACCTGCAGGGGGAGATAGAAGATCACAAACATGCTTTTGCAGCACACACAAGTGTTTTCACAACGGGGTACATTGACTTAAACTGTTCATTGTGAGGGACTTTCTTAAAAATGAAAATGCTGTCATCACTTATTCACCCTCATGTCATTTCAAACCTGCATGACTTTCTTTCCTCTGCAGAACACATAAGAAGATATTTTGAGGAACGTTGGTAACCAAACAACACTGGACCCCATTGACCTCCATTGTATGGACATGAAACCACAGATACATTTCTCAACATATCTTCATTTGTGTTCCACAGAAGAAAGAGTCATATACAGGTTTTTGAACAATATGAGGGAATCGAGGGAACAATTGAAGAGTTTGGTTCCAAAACGCAATAAATCCATTTTTTTATTTTTTCAAAAATCATGTTTTTTATTATGTTATCATGTTTTTATTGTGTTTTATTGTGTTAGTTAGCTGTATTTTTTGTTATTATGGCTTAAATCAAAACTAAACAACTGCAGTTTGATTGATATTAATTGGAAAATATTTGAAAATGGATAGCGTTTTGGAACCAAACTCTTCAATTTATTACATGGTTGAGTAAGTTACTATAAATACTCTAAAATACTTAGAATTATCATAGAATGAATGTGAATAGATTAGAATACAATATCCATATAGGGAGAATTTTCTTGGAGGAATATAATAAAAGATGAATTCATAAAGTAAAAAAGGGAAGTTCATATTGAAATCCTCTTTTTTGAGGTCAGATCTCTTCTAAACCTTTACGGTGACGTGTAGGAATAGATGCAATAGAACAAATATGAGAAGGAAAAGTCATTTTTGACAAACAAATGACGTGGTAGCTGTGCTTTTGTGCCTTTTCTCTTCTCTCACCTCCTCTGTGGTGTCGTCCTGTTTCTTCAGACCAGCACATTTTGTGATGATCAGCTCATGACAGCGTTTATGAACCACACAGGTGCACACTAAAGATCACAAATACATAATGACATCAGTCCTCACGGTATTACTGTGCACTTACAGATAACAGTACTTTGGCTACAGTGTGGATAGAATATATTAATTTAATATATTTTAGGACATTTACATCAATGCACTTTCTTTTGTTTGGCATGTGAGCCTAAGTGAAGAACTTGTCAAACACTTGAGTGTTTTGTTGCTGAAATGAAACAAATATTTTCTGCTCACCTTGGCACTGATAGCCCTGCTTTCCTAACACACCCCTACAGAAAGAGAGAAGATGATCAGCTATTGTTTAATACTTTCCGTACAGTGACTTGAACATACAGACACCAAACATCAATTATCCAGAACCAAACAGGACTTTATTTATCAGTCTTGGCCAAGCTCAATATAAATAAAACTGAATTAAAAAGTTAATACAAAACTAGTGCACATCCACAAGCACAGATACTGTATATACACCTGATATTAATGTGTATGTTTAGATTGTCTTCTTTCTAAGTGGTGCTTACCAACCTGTGCACGCCGAGACAACGAAATCGCACAGCCAGCCAACCATAAAGAAGCTTTCAAATTGTTTTGATAGGAAATTGTTGCTTCTTAAAAGTTTTGTGTTGACTTAAGAACATAAGATACTTAGTTTACTTAACATGAACAAAATTAATATTTTATATTTTCTTTATATAGTTATATAGTTCTTAATATAGTTTTGTGCTAATGAAAATGTGGAATTTTTTACCTGCATCACTATGTGTAATGTATGTAGACTGCCAGTCAAAGGTTTTTGAACAGTTACTCATTTACTTGCTCATATTTTTCCACAATTTACAATAATACTAAACTCATAAAAATTATGAAATAAAAGTATGTTGCAACTATACTAGAATTATGTTACAACTAAAGAAATACGTTTGATTTTTTCTTAGCACCTTTACTGTAGCCACATTTTGCCTAGAATTTGCAGAAATTTTGTAATTTTATCAAGAAACTTCTTGAGGTTTCATCCTGAGATGCTTTTTAAACAATACAAAAGGTGTTTCATTAGGATATTAAGTAAAGATTACGTTCCATGAAGACATTTTGTAAATTTCCTACCATAAATATATCAAAACTTTATTTTGGTGAGTGGATGCAGCACGAAAATGCCCAGAAACACGTCTACAAACTTCACTCGCTGCTGCCGCTCTTTGAGAATGACCCACTCAAGTTTGGTATCTATGTAAAGCTTAGAATTTAAGCTTTCAGGTGTCAGGTCATTACAGTGTTAAGCCAAGAGAGAGCGTAAAAACAAACCGGTTTCTTCTTAGCAGCGGCCTGCTACAGATTCCAGAGTTTTAAATAGTTATATCTCTTCCTAACAAACCATATATAAAAAAGCCTATTTATTCAGCTTTCAGAAACATTGACCCTTAAGACTGGTTTTGTTGTCCAGGGTCACATTTGTTTTTGAATGAAATGTTACTTTTGTTACAAAAAAATGAAAAAGTCTATGATACCAATTTAATAAATTTAGGCATACAACTACAGATTAAAGTTAGTTAAGGTAATGAGAAACAATTTCCTGAAGTGTTTAAAAACTTTTGACCTATCTATAATGTGTATAATGTAATGTATACATCATTCTAATGATGATGTATGTTGCAGTTCTCAGTAAAGTAACCGTGCATCTGTTGAGTAACCTTTTATTTACTTTCCATGTGGTGCTTGATGTGTGTTTATTGTAAACGTTTGTGCTAGCACTCTGTATACTGTTTTAATAGACTCTGGAAAGCACACACAGTAAAGTTATCAGCGTGCTAGTAGTAATCTGCTTATGAATATTCACATATATATATATATATATATAGACTTTCACGATGCATGTATTCATATTCACTGTTCCTCTCTTTAATTTAGACAAACAGTCATATTCTTCCAGTTCCTCTGAGAGGCGGGACGCAGGGCTGGGGTTTTTTGCGCAGTGTGTAGGAGGATTTGCCGCCGCATGGAGAACGGGCCAAAAACACTCAATAAACTCTTATTGTAGCATCGTCGCTCTGAGCCTCTGGGCTTTTCCTGTCGTTGCTATGGCAACTCGGCCAACTGAGAGGAAACCACCCGTGAACGGACCCGTGAAGAGGGACCGAGCACACTGGCTATGTCAAAACTCAGACAGCTGCACGTTAAAAGGGCGAAAGCTGCAGCGGACGGCAGCCACAGGTGCAAGACTCACCAGATGAAGTCACGGCAGTGCGAGCAGTAGGTGGGCTGTCTCAGGTATGTGGCCATGAACTTGTGTCCATTGACCTGATGCACCCTCCTCCGGACGGCTCCCTGCCTCTTCCTGGGACGCATGCGCTCACGGAACACGCGCTCCTCATTCTCGCGGCTTCCTGCTGCAAAACACGCAAGAAAATGCAACATATATGAGACGAATGATGCTGTAAATAATGCGCAATAATGCACAAATGAAAGGTCCATTGAGTACATTTTTTAAAAGGGAAGCAGGTCTGACGTTTACCAGAGGAATATACATCATAAAAGTGACCAAATCATTTCTTTAACCGTGTGTGTTTATTTGTGACATGAGAGGCCGTGCAGAGGCAAAGATCGATGGAGCCATGGGCACGACGGTGACACGGGCACAATATTGAAGAACTGTCAGAAGCTCTCACTAGGCCAGCAAACAAGGCCACGGGGGAGGAGCTACACACTTTCACTCTTTTTCTGTGTGGAGAATGTAGAACTGTGATCACTCCTGAGTATTCCCTCATGTCAATGTATCCGTCTGCTGCAATCACACTTCTCACCTGACCTGAGAGAGAGAAAGGGACAGAGAGAGAATTCTCCAGGGCTTGGAGAATTAAAGCGGCACAGCGGGTTGCGCCAAAGTTGCGAGCCAACAGTCATGTCTTGTTGTTAATAAAGCCACTGTATATATATTTTGAAAGCTGCTGCTTTTTTTGCCAACCCTTAAAGAAACAGAGACATGTAGCACTTTCCAAATTGAAAACACCTTGGACACTAACATTAGCTGTGAGAGACAGGCGGTGAGACTGAAGATCTGATGCAGTAAGAGAGAAAAAAATACCCATAAGCCTCAGCTGTGATCTGAAGTGGTACAGCACAGAAGGTGGCAGAAAATTATTTGCCCCTGTGTTTTTGTAAACGTATGAAAACACAGTCACAAACACTAGATACATTTATTTGAAATAAAATTAGAATCTGAGCAACTATAATTATTTAAAATGATATATTTAATATGAAAACCGCTGTACATGATGTCATATGTCAGGCAGTAGTTAGCAGGAGGGCTAACAATGCTTAAAGGAGCAATATTATATACATAGCAATGTGTTCAGAGGTGTATAAAGACCTTACATATTGAAGCGTTATGTTTTTATTATCTTAGAATGAGCTATTTCTATCTACATACACCGCGGGTCCCGTTACATGGAATTCACCATGTTTTTTCTACAGTTGTTTCTGCTTAAAAGAAAGCACTTCATAAATATGTTATCTCCTTCAGCAAAGAAGCAAAAACGTAGCGACATCTTTGTCCTGTGTCAGCCACCGTAGTGCTTCGAAAGGAAGGGGTGAGTGGTGGAGTGTGCCATTGGTTGCAATTCACAACCTCACCGCTAGATGCTGCTAAAATCTCCACATTGCTCCTTTAAGAAAGCTTCAAAACAGCTGTGCATAACAATAGTTTCTAAAGTGCCATCTCTAAATAAAAAAAGAAAAAGAAAAGAAAGGCCCGCACACTCTAGAAATGACGAATAACCTTGACTTGACCTTCATGTGACATTCCTCCATGCCAAATTCACAATACTCAATGTAGAAATCAAAATCTAATGTTGCATTTTGTATCACTTATATGCTGACAATCAGGAAAGGGTCAAGGGTCAATTCTGACATCGCACAAGAACTTTAGCAGACATAATGCTTTCTCCACAACTTTGTATATACATTAGATACAGTCGATTTTACTGTGGGTAACTTGACTATTCGGTTTAAAAGTATTCAGCCATATTTACATTGCTGCACCGTGCCTGTATATACAGTTCAGATACTTTCAGATATGCTGTGGGGAAAAGAATTTCATACACACACATTTACATACACACACTGATGCTGGGACGGCAATGAATCATCAAATACAAGCAACACAGACAGACAGACAGACATCCGTTTTTAAATCAAGTGCCCACTGAGTGTAATTGATGTACTTTGCTATTGAAAAGAACCTTCTGTAGTGAGCTTGACTCTAAATCATGTAGTGATCATGAAATATATGTGCGGAGGTTCGAGGGCTGGTTCCGTTCTAATCGCCATCTAAGGACAATAGAGCCGTAGTATCTGTCTAGTCTCACAGCAGAGTGAAGTGCGGTTGTCTCATCTGTATCACCCACATCCTCCTCTCAACAGCGTCAAATGAGAGAGAGAGAGAGAGAGAGAGAGAGAGAGAGAGAGAGAGAGAGAGAGAGAGAGAGAGAGAGAGATATGAAACAGACGCACACACTATCTCAGTAGGATCAGTCTGCTCATTTATCAGCTCTCTCTCATTAACACACTCAGTGAGGGTGTAGTTACAGCCCCCACACATTCACCAAACCACAATCCATCACAGACGGGCTACTGCCGCATCAGCAGGGTTACAACTTGAACATGAAATCATCTCAAATCTATCTCATTTACTTTCATAATGTCTTAATGTTTTTGTGGACGTATTATATTGAGTGTATTGGGTGGTATGACAGTATATCTCGCAACAGATTTTTCTATTCTGTGTATATCATGTATGTAAATAATCAAGTGAGATGAAGAAACATAGAGAAAGATAAAAAACACACAAATGAATCCACAAATGCAAAAGAAGATGCAAATCTGTGAAGTGAAATAGCTGGGCTTTTAATATATATGTATATAACTATATTAGAATGTAATATGTATAATAAATGACTAAAGTTCACCCAAAAACTACAATTTCATCATCCTTTATTCATCCTCATGTTATTTCAAACCTGTATGACTTTCTATCGCCTGCAGGACACAAAAGAAGATATTTTGAAGAATGTTGGTAACCAAACAACACTGAACCCCATTGACTTTCACAAAACCACTGAGACATTTCCCAAAATATCTTCTATTGTGTTTCACAGAAGAAAGTGTCATACACAAGTTTTAAACAAGGGTTGACAAAACATTTTAAGGTGAACTATCCCTTTTAGACAGCAATATAATGTTTGTAAATCTGTGCATGTGTTGACTTCTGTGCGTCACAGGTCAAAGTTCAAGTCAGGCTACAGACAAAGATCTGCAGCTTTTAAAACAACCAGCATTGCTATGTTTAACATGTAGTCACATCACATACACAGAGGCTTTTCATGTCATTTATGACCTTACATTTACCCCAAGCCCTGCACAGCAACCATCGCTTAGCAACAAGCAACAGCTGCCTGGCAACAGGTGTGGCCATGCCCCTGAGGGTGTGGTGCCCTCTGCCTGTCAAACGAATATAAGGCACATTAATATCATCATCCATCACATTAATGTCCCTCAGCTGGGATGTAAACTCCATCTCTCTCAGTCTCTCATGCTGTAAATCTTCTTCTAGATGTGTATCAACCCCATACACCCCAGCACCTAAAACACAACACAGCACTTAAAGGGATAGTTTGACCAAAAATGAAAATCCTTTCATCATTTAGATAGATAGATAGATAGATAGATAGATAGATAGATAGATAGATAGATAGATAGATAGATAGATTTCAGGTTTTACACAGCAAGGAAGCATTACTGTGAGTTATGTTTAACACTGTTTAACAACCGAAATATATTACAAGCAAATGTTTGCAAATTTTGGGAGAACTATCCTTGGGTGAATTATTCACATTCTGAGTGCATGTGCTTGTTTGAAAGGGCGAAAGAAAGAACAAGGATTAAAGGTCTGTATATGATTAATGCACTGCAGGCCCACTTCAAAGTCACCCCAAAGACCAAAGCAGATAAAGACATCAAGCCAGGGACACTACAAAGGTGACATAAGACCTGGAGAAAACAAAGCCAGCACAGACACAGCAGGGAGGCACGTGAAGAAGCATGTGTTTTATCGAGCTGTCAGAGACACGCTGGTTTAGATAAACACAGGTGGAGTGTGTGTGTGTGTGTGTGTGTGTGTGTGTGTGCACACTCAGAAAACCCGTCCCGAACTAAACCTGCTGCACACACGCGCACACATGCACGCACACACACAAATGTAAGAGTTGAAGAGCATGAAACTGCAAATGATGTTAATTAATCAGATGTGTACAGTGTGTCTCTATCTGGGAATACTGCCAGTCTAATTGAAAACACTTACAGTAATTCATAACATTAGAACAAATAAATCCATACACGAGCAAAAGAGATAAAACAGCTTATTATACACTGTGATACAGTATATCTACAGTATTACACACATCTCTTCACCCAAGAATCACCTTGGCATCAGTTAGATAAAAGCATTTGCAAAAATAGTCATATACCATAACTGATGTATAGATGTTTGATAATTTCATTATCGTAATGCAATGAAATCATACATTTGGAGGACCTAAAAAACTTTTCAAAGTGCATTTCATCACTGTATTGTAATCTAAAGCTCTAAACTATATTTAAGGGTGAGACTTAGGAGTCACATTTTTCGTTTCATTGACTTCCATTCATATGCATGTAAATGCTGCAGATTTAATGTGTAAGCTTGTGCAAAAAAACAAACATATTTTGGCATTTTCCAAAGTTTAAGTCTGGTGAACCTGCAAATTCTTATCCCAAGACGTGTGACCAATCAAAGACTGACAAGTCAAAGCGTGATCACTCACATTTCCTTAAAAAAAGTGTTTAATTACTTTTGTATGTGTAACCGGTCCTACTCGCGCCCGCTCCGAGCGGGCCTCGAACCGGATCGATCCGGCATGGGAGTCGGGTGCTCTACTAGCTGGCCTCCGTTACATATGTTTGATGTGTTACGGTGTGAGAGACCAAAACAGAGAGAAACATTATATCTCTCCAGATACTTGTTCGCTCTCTTCTCTTTTAATTCCAGCCACAAATGATTCCCAGCCCTCATCACATCTCTCAGCTCACATCTGAGCCTTAAAAAAAAGACCTCTTTTCAAAATCAAGACCATTGAATGTCAATTCTGCCTATCTGTTCAGGCAGCAGAGCAGATTTCACATAAAAAGATTTAAGAAGAGGCACGCACGCACGCACGCATACACACACAGTTGGTTTTACTATCTCCGTGGGGACAGTCCATAGGCGTAATGATTTTTATACCATACAAACTGTATATTCTATTCCCTACACCTAAACCTAAAGATCATAGAAAACATTTTGCACTTTTAGATGGTCAAAAATGATCTTTATATACAATTTATAAGCTTTTGTGCCCGTGGGGACCTCAATTTTGATCCCGAGTCCCCATGAGATGGTGTGCATTCAGGTTTACGTCCCCACCGGCATATAAAAACCAAAACACACACACACACAATACATCTGGAATGCATAATGAGGCTGCACTATATATACGTGTATACAAGCCTAATATGAAAAGAATCAATGTCAGCTGTTGCACTATAAGGAATTGTTATTTAAATGCAGTCCTACTTAAGTTTATTTCACAGGATTGTGTGTGGGTAGTGATTGCGAAGCAGATTTTTGTGCCGAAATGTGAACTGAATGCAGATGATTTGCTGCAGTATTCTTTACTACACAGCTCTGTCAGTGTGTGTAACAAGTACCGCTGGATTCACAGCCGTGATGCACTCACTCGATTGAAAGATCATCGTGCACTGCTGTCCTTGACCGTCTCCTCTGTGACTCACTTGATCTTGTGTCTCCAGCACGTCTCTGTCGGGTGTCTCGGTACCCCAGTGTTTGTGTGTCTGTGAGAGGCTAGTGATGTTGAGCAGGACTGACGCAAGGCAGGCAGCCAGACTCTTCAACACACGCGCGCACACGCACTTTTGTGTTGGTTTGAAACAATGAATTCTCTCATTTTTCTGATATTTTATATTTTCCCTAAATGAAATGCAGTGGTTGATATGTCACAAACTATGGGTTAAAATACTGCATACACTATTTTTTGTAAACTATTTAATTTAGTATTTAACTTTTTTTAAATGTTTAACTTCCTCTATCAATTAAATATCAACTTTATTTCCTATTTTTCTTTGGCAGACATAAAAATAGACACAGATGAGACTACTGTTGACATACAGACCATTTCAAAGCAACAACATGAACAAACGTTACTGCGCGTGCACGCTTTTGTGACCCAAACTTAACTTCCGGTACACATCCACAAAATATGAATTATAAATTAATACTAATATTAATAAATAAAGTTATATTATTAGAAACTAGCCAGACCGATCAACAAACACAGACCATAAGCTAACTTCGGACCAGAAGCGTGCGTTCGATTAAACCATCTATAGCAATAAAAACATTTTTTAGACTTAAGCTCCATTTGGTCTCTATTTAATCTTACTGCTGTCAAGAAGAAACATAAACATACGATACTAAAGTGATCTCGAATGTCTCCATATGTGGCAGAGATGACTGTCTCTCTTTCTCTCTCTCTCTCTCTGTATCTCTCTATCAACTCTTTTCATCCAGTCCTATGCCTCAGCCAAACAGAACAGCACCACTCAGGGTGTGTGTAAGTGTGTCCTTATGTGGTCCTCATAAGCTTCCACAACATTAGGGATTAGTCTGAACACTAGGTTTTGTTCACTGTCATTATTGATTTATCAACTACTGAGTCTCTGTGGTCATGCTCGGGTGACTTCAGGCCAGAGGCTGAAAGGCCATTGGTTGTGCACTACATATGTATACTTCAAGAGCTCAGACACTGGCAACATGTCGCTAGCAGACAAACACACTGAGAGGGGTTTTATATGACCACAAAAAGACTCAACACAGACTCCGACACACACTGTATATACAGTACTGTAGTGTTTGAAGTTTTCAAAACAACACAAGAGTAATAAAATAACTTCTCCAGCTGGGATCTGGCTTAATAAAAGCTTAATCAAATCATTTATTATTGGGTACAAAGCCCCCTAAGAGAGACAATAATAGACAAAAACAGCTTTCCAATCAGACCCATGGAGGCTTCTCTCCCAAATACAGTTCCAGGAACAAGATGGCCTGTTTTCAGAGGAAAACTAAAAGAACAAAGCTATTATAGAGTCACATGCCTACATTTTACCCTTAAATACATTTTATGTATTATATACACTATTATATGACACTAAATACAGTGCAAAACATTTTGTGATCATTTCTCTGGGGTGGAACAGAAAACATCATTATACAACAAACAACACACATATCTAACTTACATATATGTGACACTGGACCACAAAACCAGTCTTAAGTAGCACAAGTATATTTGAAGTATAGGTCAACAATACACCGTATGGGTAAAAATGATAGATTTTTCAATTATGCCAAAAATCATTAGGATATTAAGTAAAGATCATGTTCCATGAACATATTTTGTAAATTTCCTACTGTAAATATATATAAAAAAAACATTTTTGTGAGTGGATGCAGCAAAATCTCAAACAAAAATGCCTAGAAACACGTCTACAAACTTCACTCGCTGCTGCCGCTCTTTGAGAATTACTCACTCAAGTTTGGTATCTATATAAATTCTCAGCTTTCAGGTTCATTTGTTCATAGCATAACAGCGATAAGCCAAAAGAGAGCATTAAAACAAACCTGGTTCTTCTTAGCAGCGGCCTGCTACAGCGCCCCTGATGGACAACTTTAAAAGTGATTTTCTCAATATTTAGATTTTTTGCACCCTCAGATTCCAGACGTTTCAAATTGTGGTATCTCGGCCAAATATTGTCCTATCCTAACAAACCGTATATAAATGGAAAGCTTATATATTGAGCTTTCAGGTGATGTATAAACCTGTGACTGGTTCTGTGGTCTATGGTCACATATATATATTTTAAGAATTTTAGGTACCTGTACCTGCAGCTCTGTGATGTCATTATGGAGTGGAAGAGGATCTCAACAACAACCTGTGCAGCTCTGGTGAATCCCATGCCCAGGAGGATTAAGGCAGTGCTATATATAAATGGTGCTTACACAAAATATTGACACTTTGGACACAGTTTTGACATGTTCATCTAGGGTGTACTCACTTTTGTTGCCGGTTATTTTGACAATAATGGCTGTATGTTAAGTTATTTTCGGAGGACAGTAAATGTATACTGCTATATAAGCAGCACATTTTCATTTCTATATGATTGTCCCTTGAGAAGATATTATAAAATTGTCCCTTGAGAAGATATTATAAAATTTTCATTTCTATAGGATTGTCCCTTGAGAAGATATTATAAAATTGTCCCTTGAGAAGATATTATAAAATTGTTGCTGAAATGTGAGGGGTGTACTCACTTTTGTGAAACACTGTATGTTTGTGTCTAAACTCATTTCAGATATTTAAGCAAACACCTCAGATCAAAAGTTTTAATAATGAGAAACATTTCGCTCAAGTGTCCCAAAACTTTTGACCGCTAGTGTGCACCCCAGGTGTGACTCGTCTGACCACTTGTGTATGTGGGGTGATCTACGGCCTGTGGTTTGGTGTGCCAGTTCCCAGCCCTTCTGCTGTTGCCCTGCAAAGACCCTGGCACTGCGTTCCACTTAACCATGTGACCTTTTATCTGCCCTGGGATCAGTTTCCAACAGACCAATTGATCAGTGACAAATAATGTCCCAAAAACATCTAAATGCGCTTTGTGTGCACATCCGTCTAATTTGAAAACCCAAGGCCAATACAGAGCTGACGTGTGCATTAGATTTGCACCTGCGAAGGGGAAAGCAGCGGACTTGCATATGACCGTCTGCAAAATCCACAAAGAGCCAAGGGCCATTCTTTAAACCAGAATGTTCCCTTAAAATGTGTCAATGTTATTTATCATTAATAGCTATAAAACAGAAAAATTGCAAATAAATGCTAATAAATGCTTGTCTTTTGCCACTCTTTGATGACTCATCCAACTTTCAGACAGAGGAAATGTTAAATATTCACTTCCTGATGCAAACAGCGATTATAAGCAATGAAATGAGTCACATACACTTGTACTTTCCCAGCACTGAATTGAAAGATAAGTGTGAGGGAACGGCAGCCTAAAGTGAGTGAAAGTGTGAGAATGACAAAAAATTTAAACCTTGAAGCGTTTTGCCGTTGTTCCTAAAAAGCGGCAGCCAGCGTAAATTTTTACATTTCAACATTTCAACATTTCAACACATGCAGGTGAACAGCAATAAGTTTTTCTAAGTCAGCCCATTCTCAGTCAACGTTGACAGGACAAATGAATGTGAAATGTCTCGCTAACATCACTAATGCTGTAGGGGTAACATGAGACTGTGCAGACGCAGGCTGACATTAAGCATCTAGATCAGTGTTCAAGACAAGAGGTCATATGCTCCACCTCCAGCAGTGGAGAAGATGAAGGAGCTCCTGAATTGGGCCATCTCTGATGTGTATCCAGGAAAAAGCAGCGGGATGATGTCAGTGATTGGTGCACATCTGAGAGATCCAGTGATCATGCACTACACTGGGGGCGAAAATCATATGACTCCCAAAGAAAGAGAGAAAGAGAGAGAGAGCTATGAAGACTGCAAAGAACTGTCTGCTCTGATGAAATATGCAAACAAAACTGCAGTTTTCGCCTTTGAAAGTTCACGTGTTTGAAAGTCCAAGTCATAAAGGAACAATTCACCAAAAAAATTGTAATTCTTTCTTTATTTACTCACCCTCGAGTTGTTCCAAATCTGTTTAAAGATACTGTATCTGTATGTTCTGATGAAAGAATGCTTGTAACCAAACAGTTCTTGGCCAGGAAAAACTGTTTGCCGTCTTACATTCTTTAAAATGTATTTTTTTTTGTGTTTAACAGAAAAATAATTTAATTAAGCAATTTTTCCTACTATGGTAGTCAATGGGGTACAAGAACAGTTTGATGACAAGCATTCTTTCAAATATCTTTCTCTGTGTTCATCAGAACAAAGAAATGTATACAGATTTGGTCCGTTTAACATTTATTGTGTGCAAAAATCTGTACTTTTCAGCTGGGTTTACCTAGTTATTTCAGTCATTATAACTTTACTTTTCAATATTTTAGCTGAAATCAAAATTTCAACTTTGTGTTTATGATAAATCTTCTATTAGGGATAATGGTTACAGTAGTGCTGGGCAAAATACGCACATGGATGGATTTGTTTTAAACGGCATACTGGTAGGTGTGCTTAGTGTGTAAAAGTCAGGCACATCGTATGCTTAATATGAGCAACAATATTTATTGTTGTGGTGTTTTCAAAAAATAGGTACACAAATTCATCATTAACTACTTGCTTATTAACATGCATATTGGTTGTATATTAGTGTGTATAAAGCAGATATTAAGCATTACTTTATTCTAAGTCCCTTAATCCTACCCAATACCTAAACCTAAAAACAATCTTATAAGCAGTAATTAGGAATTTATTGAGGCAAAGGTTGTAGTTAATAGTTAGTTAATAGTGAGAATTGGACCCTATTCTAAAGTGTGACCATATATATTTAGCATTCTAAAGAGTTCCGTTATCAGTGGAAAATGAAACCAAAACCATACCGGCTGGTATTCTCACAGTTCGGCGCAAAGGTGGAAAATCGCTCAACAATAGACAGTGAAACCGCCAGAATCCATTAAAAAATATGATACAGTTTTTTGGTCGAACCGCCAGAACTAGATTACAGTAACATGATTCGTGTAGTTAAATTACATATAATGTGATCATTAGACCATCACAACGCTGTTGTCTTACCTTCACAGGATGATCCAGACAAGTCAATAATAACATAAACCTTTCCCTCTGGCTCCAAGTCTATCTGCAAGAACAATCGAAGAAAAATGAAAGTTTTAGCAGCAGAACATCTTCATAAACCTTTATAAATCTCATGACAAACAGCTACTAAATTCTTGTGTTTTGTTTGACTTTTTTGGCAATGACTTGATTTTTAAGGAGCCCCACAGGGCTAACTTAAAGGGATTCTTCAACCTTGAATCAAAATTTCCCCATGTTTTACTCACCCTCTAGGCAGCCTAACTGAATATGGTTTTCTTCTTGAAGCATAATGCAGTCGTGAACCTCCTGGCTTGTTTTTTTTCCGGTAAATGACAGTGACGAAAGCTCCCCACAGAGGAGACGGCATCCCATTGGAACAAAACGAAAAATGCAACCTTCGTCAACGGAACTTACGACACGCCTGCGTCATTTGCCAGTGCAAACAAGGGATAACGAAAGCTGGACATTATCATTAATAGCGCTGTCAATATAGATATTTCTCTTAAACAAACACACCGATTCGCTTCAGAAGACCTTTGTTAAGACCACAGAGCCGTGTCGAGCAGTTCTTTGATCGATAGATGCACTTTTTGGAGCTTTAAAAAACGGGGACCCATTCACTTCCACTCTAGCAAAATCGTTCTTCCCGATAAATGGTAATATAACTCAGACTGCATTGTTCTTCAAGAAGAAAGTCATATTCACTACGAATGCCCCGAGGGTGAGTAAAACATGGGGAAATTTTGATTCAAGGCTGAAGAATCCCTTTAAGGCCTATTCACACCAAGGACAATAATGATACCTACAAAATAAGGTTATTAAACGTAAATGTCAATTTAAGAGAATAACAAAGAACGATATTGTATGGATCACTTTTTGTCCAACTGATCAAGGAATAAACATTGCGAATCGAAATGATTTAATTTAATATAATCAAATTAATTGTTTTTGCAAAACTACCTATGAAAACCTTACTCATCACTAACAATACTAACAAAAATAACCGAAAGCCAATAAAATGCTGAGTGTGTGGCAGCAGAAGAGAAAACAGCACGACATGGTTGTGAGTCCTGTGAGGATTGTGCTGAGGCTCAAATGGCCTATATTAGAGGCGGTTCTCCTCACAGCAGCTAATGACAGCCGAACGGCCGCTCCATCAAAACCAGATTACAGCAGGAAATGGAGGGAGGATGTGAGGATGAGTGGAGAGATTTGTACATGCTATGAGAGTGAGTGAGGATGTGTGTGGGAGTCGGGTTAGAGGCAAACTGTATCATGTTAGAGCAGTCGACAGGTTTTACACAGGATGCACCAGTGCAAAAACTGCTTGCAAGCGCACTTATATAAACACACACAAGTTTCACACCCCTAAACCAAAGAGTACAGTAACTGTGATTCTTTACACATTCATTAGAAGTGATGTACACCTGCAGTCGTGCCAATATTCACAATATACCACAGATTTGTATTGCTATTTTTTGCTATTAAGTTCCCAAAAGCATTGTCTGTTAACCACCAACAGCTTGCAGAATTTATGAATTTTCAAATGTAACATAATGCGGCTTTGTAACACCGTGTCCACACCGGACGCGACCGCCGCGATGCGACAAAAGACATAAAAAAATGGGCATACAGTAAGACTTCAAAATGAATCAAAAGTTTTATTTTCATAGATACCAAATACGGTTTGGTGAAACCACATTCTACAATACAAAAGCATAATATGAATTGTTTTCTGATGGCTTAAGACAGTACAAATCCACCATAGGATGCTTGGAGTTTGTTATCCCGAATGACCCTGCAACCTTCTCCCTTCCTTCCACTTCCTGTGATGTCATGCTGAGGTTGATCTCTGAATGCTCTGCATCCCGCAGGTGCTGCGACACACCAAATATAGCAGCTAGTCACAGCAGGAAGACAGAGTGAGCAAATGTTTGAGTCTGTGCATGTTTTTGGCACACGTGTCTATGTGAAAAACTTTGTGAAAGTAAATGTTTGCGCTAAGGCCGGTCTGTAATGCCATTACACATTAGTACATTACACATTTTTGGTGAAAGATCTGTAAAAAGCACACCTAAAGTTAAAAATACAAAAATAATTAAGAGACAGATATTTTTTAATAAATTATTAATTAATTTAATAATTAATGTATTATTACTATAAATATAATATCACACTCCTAGAACCATATAATATAATTTAATATGATTAATGTAATATTATAAATAATTATTATTATTCAACATTTTGTTAAATAACCCCATTACCCCCAGGGGCAAGTTACAGAACACAAGGCCAGTGGAGAGGAACTGTGAGGTGAGGATACCATCCAAATGTTCCTCATTGTACTGTATACACAGTACACCGATAAGATCTTTGCAGAAGCAGTGAAGCAACTTTCCTATCATGATATCTGTCACACACCCAAAACCACATACATGCACAAGAAACAAAACTGCTTGGCAAAATTTTATTCTACCATTTTCAGCTCCACATATCTCATGGCCCCATGAGTTTAGATTAAACTGACATAAAATATATTTCAGTAAGGCCATCTGCAGGAAATCTTTTAAATCTCAAGTGTTCTCCTAGACAACAGTGAGATCAAATGATGAACCTCTTTGTAAAACTCTTGTGCGGAAGAAGGCTCAACAGATAAAGATATTTCAATAGCATAGACTTTAATGATAATTCAAAGCTGAAGCATAACACAGGGGCGCCCACAAGCAACATAAAACAATTTAATACCGGACAATGAACACAAGACAATGGTGAGTTTTTAAGAAGTCCAGGTGATGTGTGTCAGATGCAGGTGTAATTGAAGATGGTGTCCAGTGCAAGGGATTGTGGGGATTGGAGTCCGGTGGGAAACGTGCAGGGCAGACAGGGGACCGTGACTCTTACTGGTTCTCAGATGTTTCACATAATAAAAATATCATTTAAATGTGACAAGTCTCATCTGGAGAGCCATAACTGATATGTTTCAACCTTTCAGATTGTAACCAAAAGACAAGATTTCTCAAAAACATTTCTCTAGTTGTTCTTCCCACACCAAATCATTTAAACTAAGCTATACATATCGGTTTAGTAGCTTTATACTAGCCTATTACTTCCCTTACAGAAAAATTTCACATGTTTTTCACATGTGAAATGTGTTTTGTTTTTGGAACACTTTTGTGTGAATCCCATGTGAAACCCATGGGAATTCACATGGCATTCACACAAAAGGGTTCCAAAAACAAACATTTAACAAGTGACATGTCTTTTTTGCACATTTCATGTGTCTTTTCTGTAAGGGTTTACATCAGTCATTTTCTCATTTGTTACTCTTTTCATTTTTCCCTAAGAAATGTTAAGACAAACTTCAAAACCGATATTTGATTTAACAGAACTGAGAACATAAAAGTACAGCCTCTGAGCCAAAATAAAATTGCCCCCAAAATCCATGTTGTTCACTTGCCATATTACTATCAACTTTTCATTTTATGTTGCCTCTTGGTCCTTAAACATTAAAAAAAAGCATGGCATGACATCATAGTACTGTCTGGCCCGTCTCTGACGTGATGCTCTTCCCAACCTGATGACGACTTCAGCCACATCCTACCTAAATATCTCTCTTTTCTATCCCCACAAGTTCTTTCTCTTTTCACTTATTAGCTCGGTTAATTATTTCCGTCGAATATTAAGGTCTTCAGTGATCATTCTCTCTGCAGTTGCAGCAGTGCTATTTTAATATGCCAGAGGAGAACTGGCTCTCCCAGTTGAGTCTGGTCTCTCCCAAGGTTTGTTTTTCTCCACTCTTATACATATATACATCTATAGTGGAGTTTTGGTTCCTTGCCACCGTGCCATTGGCTTACTCACTGGGAGACTGCTGCTTTTGTGTAAATATAAACAATGTACGTTTAACAACTTACATGCGCGTAACATACTTTAACATGCATACTCTATCTGCACGTCTTGGTTTTATTGCAAACTGTTCTGGTTTATATCATATACCCAAATTTGATAAAATACTTTAAATGAATAAATGACAGTTTCTGACAATCTAACATAGTATTTATTTTAGATTCATCAGTGTACATTACATAGAGAAAAACTTAATACCATACACTGTCTATATATTCTCTTTCTCATCTATTATTATTTTCATTTTATACTATGATGCATATAAAGCAACAATGAAATTGTGAAAAGCGCAATGTAAATAAAAAAATGAATTTGTGTGTCCACATGGCCTGTGAATGGACAAACTAGGAAAAAGTTAAAGAGGATGTTTATTTCATCCTTGTCAATCATTGACAAAGAGACAACTAAAGGTACAGTCCCATTGACCTCAACCCCTGCCTGTATGCGATAGCACAGCCCACCTTTAAATTTAAGAACAAATATCACACTAAAATGCAATTACACAAACGCTGCATATTTCTAGTTTAAGAAATAAGAATAAAGAAATTAAATTAAAATTAAATTGCGTAAATGAGACATGTCAGAACAAAGAGAAATGTCAAAGATAAGTGACTAAAGGATGAAAAGTAAGAGCCGAGTTGGTGAGAGAGGCCACAGCTGTTGGGGCAGAACACAGAGACGTGTTGTGTTTTATATCTCAGATGACATTGTGTACAACCGTCTGCAGAGTGTGTGTTCATGAAAGAGCTGATATACACCAGACCTCAACAGCTAATTGAGACCCCACTGAAACAAACACACACAACACAAAAGAAGATATTTTGAGAAATGTCTCAGTGGTTTTGTGTTTATAAAATGGAAGTCAATGGGGGTCAATGTTGTTTGATTATCAACATTCTTCAAAATGTCTTCTTTTGTGTTCTGCAGAAGAAAGAAAGTCATGCAGGTTTGAAATGGCACCATTTAATCTATTTCTGTTGTATTACTACTGTATTTAGGGTGACGTGGCTTGGGTTCAAAATCATCCCTTACACAACCACAATACATTGTACACAAGACTGTTTACTGTTGCACAACAGTTCAGTGCCAGTGTGTGCATGTGTTAACATGTTTACAAGCTTTGGTATGTGCATTAGTTGATATTTCAAGTGGCGACAGCCGTATTTCAAATCGGAGACCTAGAGTTAAAAGCATTCCTTACATGTATTCTGTCTCTTTGTGTCTCTAGACTCCTGCATGACCGTTCACATTGTACACTCACAGGAAGAGCCATCACGAGTTACATCTCTTTAATATTTCAACTGTTCTACAATTGAGCAATGTGATAAAATGGACCGCAAATGGAAACTTCTTGGATTTTTCATCTTCTTGGACTGTTCCAACCACTGTATTTGTTAGTCTGTGCTCATATTAGCCAAGAAAGCTGCATTCAAGTCAATATTTGCATATGAAACGGGAAACAAATTTCTCATCAAATGTTATGTTACAAATTTGCTCTGCTTCCCAAATGTATTTTATAACTACATTCCCACTGCAAACTTTGTATGTTTGTGCCTGTTTTCTTAAGGATTTTTATGAGGGACATCAAAAACAACATTCTTAAACCTAACTGAAAGGTATGTAATTTTGTACTTTTCCTTCTGGCACGGCTTTAAGCACCAATGGCCATTCATACACTGCGTGTCTTGTAGTTCCCTTCAAGGCATTATTACATTAATGTAAATTTACTCAGGGAGCAAAAACAAGCAGAGATCACATCACATGAGTGTAAACTCGAATCATGCCGTCTAAGAGCACAACAAGACCTACATCATTCATCTGTCAACTTCAGTTACAGCCGCTGACCTTAGAAATGTACCAATACGAGCGCAGACAAACAACCTTACAAAAGAAGTCCTTCATGGATGCTCTTCTTCAGAATTCACAATCTTTAGGGACTTTTCCGAGTTATTTTGTTATTCAAGGAATGTGAACTTGATAAAACATGTTCCTCCTCTCATCGCATCACCATGTGGTACATTTGTCTTTCTTTACAATCAACTCGTGCAATTGGCGATACAGAGACAAAGTTTTGCATAACAGGTCAGATTTTATTCAACAAGGGTGATGAATGAAAAACAAATGAAACTAAATGAATCATTTCATAGTTTTCAGGCAGACATCTCAAGGTAAGATTTTGTCATAAACCTAGGGTTGGTAGCCCTGGTATTTACAAATGTGTCTGGTGGTCCGCCAATACATGTTTCTGTTCACACAAGGTATTTCTCCTTAAACTAACTGGGATCAGATTTTGTCAAGAATTCGTAGTCTTACATTGCCAGACCTGTGACAAAAGCTCTTTCTTGCTTGAAATGCTAAACTGTCCAAGGGCCGCCCACTTAGACAGGAAGAGCTGCCTGACTGACATGTAAAGCAATTAATCACAGTTTGAATTGTTATAATAAGCTATTTATGGGCTGGTTTATCAGACATGTGTTAAAGCATACTGATAGGTCAACAAAAAATATATCAATGCTTTGCACTACACAAAAACACACACTGTAAAACAGTGCAAATATGTATAGACTATGTCTAGAGTAAAGTACATCCAGGTTTATTTAAATGGATAGTTCACAAAAAATGTCATTTTGAACCTCTTGATTTTCTTTCTTCTGCAGAAGACAAAAGAAGATATTTTGAAGAATGTTGGTAACAGAACAACATTGACCCCATTGACTTCCATTGTATTAACACAAAACCACAAAGACATTTCTCAAAATATACATGTTAAGAATGACACATGGGTGAATAAATGATGTCATAATTTTTAAATATAATATATGATAACTCAATGTACATATGAAGTGTCTTACATATGACGATATGTCAATGTTTAGGCGGCTCATACAAAGCACCCAGTAAAGCTAGAACCAAAGCCACGATGCGTTTGACCCACGCTTCCCATCTTCAGTTCTTTCTGTGGAAATCATCGCTATATGCAGTATGTCTTGATATAATTTAATACCGCCCCTCATCTCGCTGGGAAGTAAATGTGGGAGAGTGAAAACAGGAAGCCCATGCTACCGTGTGACTCAAATGCACCGTTGGTATTTTTAGCCTCGGCCCGACAGTACCCCGGCCCCTGTTTCCTCCGGGGGCCACCGGGAGGATACTACTGTCCACTTCTCTGTCGGGCCCCAAAGGGAAACAAGGTCAAGCTAAGAAAGGGTCCTGTCAATCCAGACAGCTTTTATATCGGCCCTGTCTGTCAGTAGTGGCCTTAGCGCAGAGGCATTTTAAGGATATAAATATAAGATCACTACTGTGTGAAGGGTCTTGGAACTGCAAACACACTCATATTCATCAAAACTGACATAATGTTTCAAAAATGATTAGTAATATTGATCAATATTTCTGAACATTATAATTACATTATTATAACTGATATTACAGGGCTGATAGTCACGAAATTTAATCTGATTTGTGTTCTTGGACACAAATTCCCCCTTCTTTTCACATCACTCGGTACAATTTTTTACGTGTCACTTGGCACATCTTTCAATGTATTTTAATACGAAATATCTTTTTTATGTGTTTAGAAAAATCATTGCAATCTGATGGGAATTCGTACCTATTTTTCCGAAGTGGCTTATTAGTGTGAATTTGTACGATCTAATCCATACGTTTTATTCTGATTTGTCTTTGCTCCTGTGACGTTAGGTTTAGGGGCGGGGTTAGGGTGGGCCTTTATCGTTGTTCAGTGTAAAATCATAAAATATTTTACCTCAAAATAAGTCTGACATCTCCTGATATCAGGTTATAAATATATAAATGTATATACACATATCTATATATTGAATGTCACGAAAAAGTGATACGAAAAGGTCGTAATGAAAAAAGGGGGGAATTCATGTCCATGAACACGTATCAATAGATCCAAAATTTTGTGACTATGTCACAAACGTGAGACTGGGTTGTTATATCAGGCAACAATAAAAATGCATCCGTAGAGATTTTGGTAAATCATTAATTCCAAAGTAGAGATACTTGTGCTACATGATGTACTTATGTTACATGATTTACATGTGAAAAAATACAGATACCAAGAAATACAGAGCCGGATGTGACCCAAATGCACCCACAAATTGTTACAAGAGTTTTGTTGTTTACGGTTGTTGAGCAACATCACAACCTGCCGCAGACTTGTGACTCATCTCATCAGAAGTCGAAACTATGCATTTCATAATATTAGTTTTACAGGTTTTAGTATTTTGTTTTTAACTCAAGTTAAACTGATGACAGCCTTTTCTCTCCTTTTGGTTTGAATCCATCAAGACAAAAATATTCACTGGAATATCCATATGTAAGCATTACCACATTATTATACAGTACAAACATCTATAAAACACATGTAAATGTCATTAAACAAGACAACCAAAGATAGACAAAAATACTAAACAATAGCAATCAATAAAGGCTCCTGACTAGTGATAGACTTTAGATTTGAATCATACTAAGCAATGTTTAGCTGCCCACAATTAATATAACATCATGTGTGGACCTCTTTATGTGTTTAAGTTTAAGTTACTAACTAGGCATGTAAAACACAAAAAAATTGTTCATTTAGTTTGACCAATTTTCTGTATGTCTCCCATTTACTCATTTAATTGCATTTGTGTTATATCAGCCTCTTATCGGCCACAGTGCTTTCTTAATATCGGCCATTAAAA
This sequence comes from Oreonectes daqikongensis, assembly GCA_026939265.1. Classification (NCBI taxonomy): domain Eukaryota; kingdom Metazoa; phylum Chordata; class Actinopteri; order Cypriniformes; family Nemacheilidae; genus Oreonectes; species Oreonectes daqikongensis. The sequence goes on from JAOTQM010000049.1 coordinate 6,030,423, forward strand.
AACCCATATCAGTCGACCACTACTCCTGACGACAAATACTATTTAAGGGACATATACCGTACGCCTGTCACTGTGTTCCTAACAAACCCAGTGAAGTGATATACGCTTCACTATAGCCAAAACATATTCCCAGCTGGTTTCAGATAAAGCTAATGCAAGATTCCAGTTTCATAACACATGATTTAATAAGACCATTCACCTTTCAATACCATCTTAGGCAATCTATTTATATTAAGAGGATCATACTGTATCATCTGGAGGTGTTGTAACCCATCCTGTGTGCTTTCACACAGGACTGAGACAGAGGTCTAAACTGATCCCTGCTTCTGTATCATTGCATGAGTGTAAACAGAACAGTACACTGTTTTTTTCATAACACTGATTAAACTAGATCTAAATAAATGAACAAACAAATGAACGAATAAAAATTAAATTAATAAATTGTAACAATCCTGTTTGGTCACCTGGTCACTTCCCCCCGGACTTCTGAACTACAATACCCACCGTGCACCTCTGTCATCAGCCTGATTATCTTCATCTGCACCTTGTTTGGACTCACACCTGTGTTCTGTTTTGCTATTTAAGTTCAGTCTTTTGTTCTGTCTGTGGTCCGGTATTGTTGTTACCTGTTGTTCGTATTACCTGTTGTTCGTATTACCTGTTGTTCGTATTACCTGTTACTTTGTTTGCCATGCACTAAGATTTTAACTATTTTTGGATTATACTTACCTGATTTTGGAATACTCAAGAAATAAACCTGTATACCTGCCAAGATTCCTGTGGTGTGTTCTTCTGCCTGCTCCCGAATTGTGTTACAGAATACCGGACCTACCACAATGACTGCATAACAGGGATTCACCACCATCACTCCTCCAGAGTCGACTCTCCTGTCCATCTGGCAAAACGTCAGGAGGACTATGCGGAGGAATAGAGGCATGTGAGCTGGTGACGTGGGACGACAGCTCCCTCAACCACGCATTTCTGATCGGTTTGGATGACGATCTACTCGTGCGGGGGATGGTCCTCCAATACCGATCAGATGCGGAGGGGTCGTTCTCACTCACCCAAGCTCCATGCCTCAGTCCTTTGCAAGTACCCGTCGCAGTAAGAAACGGTGCCTGCACTAGACCACTCTTCAGACCCAGCCTCCAAGTCTTCAGAGCCAGCTCCAGAGAGAGACCACTGCAGTGGCAGTGATGGCACTGGCGATGACTTGCGCCTGGGCGGCCTTCACCTCCTGTTGCCCCGCTGACTCCTGCCCAGAACTCCCACCTACCCTCCCTCTTCTACCTCCTCATCCCAAGCCTCCTTCACCACTGCCGCTACTGCGTCCTGTCTGCCCCTCTGCTCACCCTCAGCCTGTCATTGGTGCTGTGGGCTTGCTGCTGGGCTGTCAGTCCTCATCATCGCTGTGCTTGGAGGATCCCTCGACCTCGACTCCTGCCTCTGAGTCCCGGACTCCACCTCAACCCATCGACGCTGTGGCTACCCCTCAGCTCCTAGCTCCTTCACCGTCGCCTGGTCTTCCACCAGCTCCACCGGGCTTCCTCGTCCCTCCGGCTCCACCTTGTTCGGTAGTCGACCCGCCATTGCCTCTGGACTTCACTCCTCTGGCTGTGCCTCGTCGCTCCGTCCCACCAGCTCAGTTGGGCTCCTTCCTCCCTCCGGCTATGCCTCTGTCCTCGGGCGCTCCGGCTCCGCAGAGGACTCCCGGATCTCCGCCTCTGTCTCACTTGCCTGAGCTATCAGCTCCGCCCCTGCCCTCTGGATCCTCACCGTCGCCCTGCCTCATCGGCTCTCTGTCTCTGCCTCAGGCTCCACCTCCTCCTGCTCTGCCTCCATCAGTCAGCCTCTCCGCCTCCATGGGTCCTCCCTCCGTCGGCTCCACCCTAAGTCCCTCCTGGCTCTCTCCTGTCTCCACCCTGGCTCCTTCCCCCATCATCTCCGCCCTGGTCCGTCAGCCCGTCTGCCCACCATCACCTCCAGTCCTTACCAGCTGGCCGTCCGCCTCCTGAAAGTGTGCTCTTCTGCCTGCTCCCGAACTGTTACATAAATGAACTGCATACATCAATGACATTACAGACTGGTGTACTGATTCTGCAAAAATACAATGTTTTAGGGGAAAAACTATGAAATAATTCATATAATTATATGGATATAGTATTATGTATATTTATTTAAAATGTTAAGCGATATTAAATACACACGTATGATCCAATACAATTTTATAAATCTGAAAAATGTGCATTTTCAAACAAATCAAACTTTACATGAGGATTAATAAATCAAGAAAGGATTTTGATATTATATTTGACAAAATGTGAGAAGGGCCAAAACTTAAAGCCATAATAAAAGCTTAAACAACACAGATTCCTTAAACATGACTAAGCAAAACTGCTGCTGGGAATGTTCACAATCACATGTAATGGCTTGTAGATGGTTTACCTGCTCAAGTGAGTGTTGTAATAAACTGGTCAAGGTGGTAGTAGGCGCTTGAATGTGTGTCATTCAGGTTCAGAATTTATTTGACAGTAAGCTGTTTCAATCTGCCTCAAAACAAAAGACTGCAGTGCAGTGCCCCTGCTGGGGCAGGACAGGACACCCCTGTTCTTTATTTATTACTTGAAGCCTTTAAAGAAAGAAATGTTTAAAAAAGAAAAAAAAATTTAATCTGTTGACATTTGGTCTACCGTACACATGTCCCTTGACTGGACTCCTTTTATAAAGGAATAGTTCACCAAAAAATTTCCCCATAATTTACTCACTCATTGTTTTTTACGTCGTCTGACTAGTTTTCATATGTGTGATTTGCATATGTTGCACATGTAAACCAATGCATATATGCCACCATATTTGAGAAATTTGTTAGTGCCCGTTTACATTTACAAGATGAATAATAGGCGCAAAATAATAAACACTTTGTCATACAAACATATCGTTTTCACTTCAGAAGATCAGACTATTGAAGTAGGTATTAATGATTATATATAGAAATAAAATATTTGACTGTAAAAGCAATTAATTTCTGGATTTTTATCATAAAATGCAATAATGTAAGTTACTTTCTGTATTATATAAAATACATCAGCTCCACTAGAATTGTTGTGGGCTCTGGTGACAAATGACTAGCCTTATACAACACTGAATCTTCACATCCCATTTACTCTTGAATAATCCGATCCTTACTCTTACATACACTATATTGCCAAAAGTATTGGGTCATCCTATCTAATAAACAGGTTTTAAATAAGGTGACTTAAGTAATTTCTATGAGTACAAATCTTAATGCTGCAGCATATCATGATGTTCTATGGAACTGTGTGCTTCTAATTTAATAGCAACAGTTTGGGAAGAGCCCTTTTCTATTTCATCATGACAATGCCCCTGTGTATGAGACAAGGTTCCGAAAGAAATAATTGATTCAGTCGGTATGGAAGAACTTGACTGGTCTCCATAAAACCAAGTCCTGAACCCAGCTGAACACATTTGGTGTGACTTTTTTTATTGCAGTCCTTGAGCCAAAAACTCATCACTCCACATCAATTGCTTGTACACAGGGGTACAGCCATTCTGGAACAGAAAAAAGGAGATGGAAACAAAATTCCTTACAATGCCATTTGTAGAAATGCAATTTAAAACTGTTTTAAAAGCCCCTTTTCCTGTCTCAAAATGACGACTCCTGTGCACAAGTCATTGGTGTTTGGTGATGAGTTCTTTGCTCAAAGACTGCATTTAAAATGACACCAAAATGTGTTCAGCTGGGTTTCATAGACAGGGGCATTGTCATGATGAAATAGAAAAGGGCTCTTCCCAAACTGTTGCTATTAAATTAGAAGCACACAGTTCCATAGAATATCATGATATGCTGCAGCATTAAGATTTGTACTCATAGAAATTACTTAAGTCACCTTATTTAAAACCTGTTTATTAGATAGGGTGACCCAATATTTTTGGCAATATAGTCTATGTGCTCTTGTAATATATGTATTATGTTCACAGATAAATTGCCATTTAAAACCAAATTTACTGGAATGTGTACATTTTCAGTATACACAGCCGTGGAAAAAGAGACCATTCCAAATGTTCATTTAATCAGCATTTCTAGATTTATTTGCTATTTAGGTTCAGTGTCTGTTGAAATTCAACAAAATCAAACATCAGGAGTGAAGAATGTCATCCAACAGCAATGTGAAAGACTGACAGCATGACAAGACACATACAACTGTGATCAAATGTTATCACATGTTTAAAAAAATATTTTTTGCAACTTTTCCTAAATACATGTAAAAATATGACTGTTGTATTGCTTAAAAGTGAATATAAACTTGTTTTCTTCACAGTATTTGAGGTCTGAAAAAATACAGAGCATCTGTTCTGTTATTTTGACCTGAAATGCAAATAGAAACTATATTTTTGCTTTAAATTTAGGAGAAATATTAGTTCTCAGAATTAGACAAAATGATAATTTTACCTAAACGCATTCCTATAAATAGTAAATTCAGAAAATAAGGTCTTTGAAATGGTCTCTTCATTTTTTCTGTGGCTGTATATTACAATGCAAGTTCTGGGTTAGTTTTAGGTTTTAAAATGGCAAGTTACCTGTTGGCTCAGTGAACAAGTCAAGAACCAACCTGACCGATTCAGTCAATAAATGGTTGGAATAATCCTAATATAAGCCATGACTTTTTCAAGACTTTGAGTCTTTTTCACCAAATTATAACAAAAAGGTATATAAAATGGTCATCCATTCACACTACACTGGGAACTTGAAAAAGGAACAAAAGCTGTCACTGGGGTGGTAGCCCTTTAAAAAAGATGCATCTTTGCACCTAAACAGTGCATTTTAGTACCTCAAAGGTACAGTATTGCTACCAAATGTGAACATATCTTCACATATAGAACCTATTTAAAAGGTACCGTCCCAGTGACCGTTTTATATGTTTTCTTCTGAGAGTGTATATTATGTATTATTGAATAATGATGCAGAAAACAGTCGTAATAAGAGTTTTACAGTAAACTGTCAACATTGATGGAAGAAAGCAGCAGATAGCAGAGGTTCAAAACCCAATAACATAACCCAATATCAGGAAAATCATGGGGTGGGGGTTTTAAAGTTTACACAGCCGGCAGACCTCAGCCTCCACACCTCCAACTGGCCCCACCATTGAGCTTTTGGTCAAAGCAAATGGACATGAAAAGCTCCTACGAAGAGCTGCCTGGGATGAACAACATAACACTAATGTGCCCTTTAGAGCAAAATAAGCTTACAGCGTGCATGTGCAGGCATGATCGAGGAGGGGCTGTCTTCGAAATAGGTGTGAGTGTGTGTGGAGTTTGTGGGAAAATGTGTGACCGAGTGATCCTCGTAGACCTAAAACCAAACCTACAACCTACTCGCACGTTCACACGAATTGCTCCCATGTTACGCAAGAGCTGACAGACAGATGCTGTTTTTCACGTGCTATCATACACTTGCCTGTTTTGACAGACACACATACTGTAGACGTGCACAGTCAGGAACTGTGCTCGCCTAGGAAGCAAGACCTGGGGCAGTTGCACCAGACGGGCGTAAGTAACAATTTAGCCATGTTGTAGTGTAATTGGGCACTAAGTTACAATTTATGCAACACAACATTTTTGTGCGTTGGACTATTAAACTTGGTTGAACTAAATGAACTTAATATTAAAAGAAACTTCCGACCGGGAGAAACGGAAGAAAACTGCATTGTATTAAAGAGTTTATGCAATCATTTACGCATATATGATGATGTGTACATTTAGATCTTAAAGGGACAATTCACCCCCCAAAAAAATTTCTTTTATGGACCACAAAGAAGATATTTTGAGAAATGTTGTGTTCATACAATGGAAGTCAATGGGGTCCAGTGTTGTTTGGTTACCAACATTCTTTAAAATCTCTTCTTCTGTGTTCTGCAGAAGAAAGAAAGTCATACAGGTTTGGAACAACATGGGGGTGAATAAATGGTGAAATGCTGTTTCATTTTGTGTAAACTATTGCTTTAGAAGAGATATTCCTTTATTATAAAAGACATTAGCATAGCAAGACTAAAATACTCTGTTTCTGTTTGCAAATTGCATGCTGCTTATTAAATCAATAAAGATAAACGTCATATTAGATTTAAAAAGAACAAATGGTGCAAACAATTAAATAGACACTGTATAGATAAAGCTATTAGTTGAGTGGAAGACAAAAACTCTGATGCAAGATCCAGTAAGCTTCCTACCTAGACAACTAACTGAGTGATCATATGCAAAGTCGCAATGCTACATCACTATGCACAGCATCGCATATTTGCTTCACCAAATAAGCAATCCCAGCTGTGCCGTGCTTGGTGAAATACATTCATCCAAGATGGTTTTGAGTTAGAAAGTGAGTAGGATTACAAAACGTTGACAATGTGACATCTGTTTATATATTTCATATTCGTATCTACTTTCAACTAACAGGTCCATGTCCTTCAGGTAACCTCTCTGTGATTCTACGTGTTGTATAAATGGGTCAGATCAGGACGTCCTTCTCTACACAGATTGACTTACTGCTTTCTGCCTTTAATAATAAGGAATCCTGTGCCAGTCCGATCTGAGATGGCAACATAAAAGCAGACGACACAGTACTTCTCAAAACCACAGCGGAACTGATGACGGTACATCAATAATTCAGATCTCGCTCTGTCCTCGACTACAAAGAGCAGAACATCCTCCAAACCCATGTCATATAATGTATTGCCATGTTAGGAAAATTAAAGCGACCAATACTGATGCTGTACATCTAGTGATATTCAACGGAACTTCTGTACTCTTCATCGGCATAACATTTATTAGTCCATTATTGTAGTATACTACTCATTGATATAGCGTTCTATTATTGATTTAATACTACAACAATACTACACGTGTCAACACAACAGTGACAATAAAATACAGAAGAATGAAGGCATGTTTTGTTTGCCATATTAAATATACTGTAGTGACATTTGATTTGGTCTTCACTATTTGAAATGCTCATGAATTAGAATTAGAAGATGACATCATCATCATCACAGAGGATGCACAATATTGATAAAGGCTGCCATTGCTATATCTTGTGACGTTTTAGTGCGATATGTCATATGAAAAATACAGAAAATACAGAATGACTTCACTAGATGATTCATTTTACTAAAATGTTTGTGGGGAACTGCATCTTCATGAAAAAAGCTCTGTTCCAATTTGTGCCTTGCATTTCTTGTACAGCTCATAATAATAAACTCTGTGTGCCAACTCATAAATCTGAGAAAATTACAATCAAACATATATAATGCACATTCTGTGCTCACATTGCAATGTCTATGCAAAAGGTAAATTTTGCAGGAATAAACATCACAATCATATCTTCAACGTCTGAAAGGTTAAGTTGATGTTTACAACAGCTATTTGCCTTCATACTGAACTAACAGTACATTGTAAACATTGAAATGTGCAGCTGGTACCTTCTAACAGACCTGACCACAAATCAGTTTTGCGGCTGTAACCTTATATTGCCAAGGACGCATCAGTAGGCTAATATTGAATAGTATCAGCTGCACACTTTCAGGTTAACCTGACAAAAATGTATGTGGGTACATCAGAGCCTTCATCTGTCTCACCATGTGGCATCAGGTTATCACATGGCAGCAATAACGATGGCTTTGCAGCTTCAGAAATATTTATGACAAGCAGCAAACGCTCGTTCATCGTCTCTATGCAACCGGGGTTATCTGAGCATTCATCTGAGGCCTGGCTTTACTGCAGAAATGATGCAGGTGGCATCTGAGCAAGAGCAAAGCAACACGCACACACCTGCTGCTTGCGCAAGACACGGTGATGTCAAGAACACTGAAGGGGAGATGCGTGCTTACACTGCAGCATGTTGTCGCGTACATAGTGAAGAGTGAATTGTGTGTGTGTTCATTTTTTGAAATGTTTAAAAACAACGAACATTACCCAGTCCTCGAAGTGTTTGCTGCCGTTGTGCAGCAATTCTTCGAACTGAATGGTGCAGTTGGCCACAAAGTCGTCGTAGCCAATCGGCGCGTCGTGAAACACCGACAGCTCGATCTTCCGGCCGTCGTGCACCTCCGTCACAAACTCATCGTGCCAGGCGGGACTGTTCGTCCTCTGTTTGGTCAAGGTCTGACCCACGCGAAAATCGTCCACGTTGAGGGCGATGTACGTGTCCAGCAGAAAGGTCTGCGTCTTGGGTCCGACTGCGTGTCTCAGGGACCAGGCTGTGGGCTTCAGGTCCAGAGCCTCGCAGATCTTAATCTTCAACAGACCGTTAAAAACCACCATGGCGTTACGATGTCAGCCACTTTTCCGACAATATTCCACTTCAGCGCCTGGTTAATAATTCAACTGGTGTATCTCGCCGTCCACTAGCCCTTTCTGGTTTGTTTTGTCCTTAAGAAACCACTTTAAATGTCCTTTTTCGCATGCGATGTGTATTTTCTATAAGAACATCCAAGCCAAAAGAGAATCTGTGATCTATAACAGTCCCCTACATGTGATCTCTACGCTCTCCAAACACCCCTGGCGAGATCAGTTGGATTGAAAACGGTCACATTCAACGTACCAGCATTCCACACCTCAAAATATGCCAGAAATAAAAGCTTGATGTCCTCAGGGTGATCCTCTCTCATGTTCCCACTTCTGGCTGGAGCACGAGATGCGTCTGTCCAGCCAGATCTCCTGCGCGAGGAAAGTTGTCCGTCTTTACATTCACTCCAGACGGGATAACGGTCGTTTTTAAGGGGTTACGCACTCTTTCGCTTCTCCCAGGATCCGTCTGTTCTCGGTTTCCTGCAGACCTGCCTCTTTTTCTCCCGACTGTGTGTGTCTGAAGGCTGCTGCAGGAAATGCGCAAAACACGTCAGTGGGTGAGAGCGGAGAGGGCTGAGTGTGAGTGCGGCACGGGAGCGGCACTGTACCCGCTATATGCTCGAGCATCATCCACACAGCGCGCGTGTGTATGTGTGAATACAAAGTGGGGATAATTACATCTGTCCCGAATTATACAATGCAGACACAGTCGGGTGTATCTTCATGCACAGACGAGAAGCGGATATCTATTATTTCATATTAATATTAGTTTCCATCATAATGTCATATTCAACAACTTATTCATTTTGTATGGCTGTTAACAATGTAATGTTGTGAAATGTCATCTCAGGAAAAGGTTACTTCAGAAAATTAATATTTGAGGTTGAAGTACAATATTTAATATAAATTATTGGTATATATTGTAATGGGAAAAAAAATAAGTAGGCTAAATAAGATTAACAATAATAATAATAATAATATTAATATTAATAAAGTGTTAAATTAGCTCATTTGATAATTTTGTTTAACTGTTTTAAACTGAAATCTAAGGACAACACAACTTGTGGCACGTTGTGGCCTATAGGGTCAAGTCAACTATTATTATTATTAGCCCGACAAAGGCGCCATCGTGTGGATGGAATTTCCATTACAGCCCCTATAGTACATCCAGGTTTATAGCTATATTAAATATATGCATAACGTGTTATAAATGATCCAGTGCTTCTTTGTGCTTTGTTTGGGGCAGTAGACGTGGGCCAGTGGATACAGAGTCGGACTGGTGACCAGAAGGTTGGATTCTCAGGACCAGCGGGTAACGGCTGAGGTGCCCTTGAGCAAGGCACATACCCCCACTTGCTCCCCTGGCGCTGCAGTGATAGCTGCCCACTGCTCCGGGTGTTTGTGTGTTCACTACTCATGGATGGGTTAAATGCAGAGGTCACATTTCGGGTATGGTCACCATATCTGAGAAATAGGTCACCTTCACTTATATTGGTTTTTTTTTGACACTGTAACACATGACATATGTTTTAACCACTCAATATATATTTTATGTAGCCTATATTAGAGTCTTTTAAATATTGTCTTAGTCTTACTACATTTTATTCCTCTTCATAGTTTATGTGTGTGTGCCTCGTCTTTAAATTCTACCTGGTTGATCCTTAAATAGGCTATTATCAGAGAATCTGCAAAAACACAAACAATGTATTAAACTAGGTTTGCACTTTCTCTTAGATTGCACGAGGCGACTGAACATTTGATTTAGAAACCTTTTTTGCTAAGAGAAAAACAACAACAATTAAAACTCAAATAAAAAAGTTAAAACATTGCAGGCCAGTAGATGGCAGTGTCCATATAAGTCTTTGGCTGCCCGTTATATGGTACCTGCCCTGTATTGAACCATCTGTTAGCAAGTTTAGCAATCATGTATGCTTAATCTAGGAAAAAAATATAAATGGTAAATGTATGAAAAGACAAAAAGAAAGATAAAGTTGCAGTGGCATGAGCATTGTAAATGCTATACAAGGTAGCATGATAGAAATGCTCTTAGTACACAACATTAACAATTGTTTAGTCTGCCTTTATATGACGAAGTCTCGATTATATAATTTCACTGTTTTTCAAGAAAGTGCATATGTGACTACTATGTTTTTGCAACATTATTTTGCTCACATCATAACAGATTTGTAGTTACTGTCCTCAGTTTTGGGAAGTGTGACCTCATGTAATTATTAATTTATTATTAAAGATTGAGCTTATATACTGTAACCCCTCTGTAAACTATTGCATTTATTTGTTTGCATGTATAATAATTTAAATGTTACTTTTGAATACTTGCTGTATTTAAAGGAAACAGTCTTTGTAAATATGCTAAAGAAGGGCATACAATAGAAAAACTCTAATGCATTCAGTGCCCAGGCTATAATTTATTTGCTCTTTCTGAGCTCTTTGTCCTTTTGTTTCAGCCACAATAATTAGATGAGTGATGTCTGCTACAGGATGAATGGCGATTTTGTTTGGACATGGGGACATTTCCCTGGGGCTCATTCTCAGCCTGCAACGACATTGGTCAAAGATGTTCTAGCTTACACTATATGGCCTCACATGAGTCTATCATGCGGTGTGACTCCAAATGATGACATCATCAGTAGGAGGAAAATGAATGCCCCTTTGAGACATTGATAGTGGATGGTTTATGAGTGTGTAGGCTCAGTGTAGCAAGAATAGAAGTGGCCATTTAGTGTTCTTTGAGGGTCTTAAGGCTTACTTCATTCCACCCCCAAAATGCCAGCATCCATGTTAGTGCAGCGAAATCACTGTCGGCAATGGCAAGTTGCAGAAATTTCAAGGACAATACTTCTTTGTTTGGACATAAATAGACACATGAAAGGCTATGATGAACAAGTCAATGCAACTACATGACATGTACAGTCTATATATATGACACAATTTTTGTGTTTGCCTGTACAGTTTGTGTTCATTTTTATCGATGTGAGCCAACAAATATTTTGTTTCCTTTTTAATGCTGAGATTTCAGCAGTACATTTTTTATTAACATACATTTGAATTTGTATTATAGTGCTCATAAACATCTTTATAGTCCTATCTATAACTTAATTTGTATTTATTGTAATTCATGAACGTGTGAACATTATAAATCATTTTTTGAAAGATTTATAATGGTCTGTTACATGTAAAAATATACAATTATTATAGTACTGTTAACATTTACTTGTAAGGTGTATTGACATTATGGATCGCCTTTCTATTGATAAGAGCACGCACGCACGCACGCACGCACGCACGCACGCACGCACGCACGCACGCACGCACGCACACACACACACACACACACACACACACTGTTAAAGCAACAGATGGCTACTTTGTTTGATTGAATAGCTACAATCATTAATCATTCATCTCTTGGCACTCACGCATTATCTCGAATCTCCACGTTTTCGGGGTGGCAACCGAGGCGACGCTCTCTCAACCTGCGATCTCATTGGACGAGAACGACGCCCGTCACTCCCCCGATCCGTCGGAAATGCGTTCTCGTCCTGCGTCTCCCTGCACTCCGCCAGTTACAACCCGCCTGCGATTTCGCATTATCGGCCTCTTCTTCACGCCTTTGCACGGGTGCGCAAAGCGGGCTGTCGAGAAGACGTACGGGCTCGCACGGGAGCGAGGCGGCTTAGATATACGGCCTTGGATTATGTTGCCGTTCCGAGAGATGTGGGATTCAACTCTGCCTCTGCTTTATACAAACCAGCATCAGGACTGAGATGTTATGCTTTTTTACTTGTATTTTATTCGCCGAGACTGAGCGCATGTGGAACAGCTAGTTTAACACCTTTAAAGAGCCATCTTTTGTAGACAAAAGACGGCTGCGAAGTAATAGTCTAAAATTCAAGAGGTAAGTACGCCCGTTTGCCCCGTCCTATCTACGGATTGTAATGCGGTATGCTTTGCATATTTTAACACGCGTTGTTTCGTGCTGAATTTACGCGTTTGGGTAAACTCGCCAGCCCGTGAACTCCCGGGATTTAATGTAACGGAACGCGAGCGATGTCACAATGTTTCCCCTCTGCGAACGGTACAATGTAACATTCCAACATCCTCCCTCCGCTCTTCTCTCCACGCTGTCCTGATCACTCACGCGATGCAGAAAGTTTTGCCTGCTCAATTGCCTAAAATACTCATAAAAGTCGTTTCGTCCTATAACGTCAGATATTTAGCGATGCATGCATGAGTTTATGCTTTTATGGTAATTGTGGAAGCATGTTTTGGACGGTTATGCAATGCATCAGTGTAATTTACTGTCGGGAAGGGTTTGCGTGGGGAGCGTGCATTACGTTACATTACATTTGCGATTATGTCCTCGCAGACGTTGTCGTGCATAATCGCCGATTACTAAATCTACTTTAGAGCAGTTTTTTGATGGTTCCCTTTCTTATCTGCAGCATGTAGTTTGTTGACAACTGATATCATATGGTGTGTCTAGTCGGTATACGTCATATATGTACTTTTGTCTTATTTGTTTCAGTATCTTAATCTGGAATATAACAATTTTAGATGTTGAATAGGACATGGGCCTGAATTTGTAAAATAGTGGTTAACACATTTAGGTTTTGCAGATTTTTAAAAGTTGTGCATGTATTCCAACCCGATCTTAAGTATTTGTCACTCCTTGGTGTTCATTGCAAGAAATGGAAGAAGTCAAGTGTGTGTCTACACGTGTGGCTTTCAGAATCAACTCTACAACTGTTATCACAAACAGTTAGTATCAACTCAGATTTAGCTATTACATTGCTATAAACTATTTATTTTCTATATCTAAGCTAAACTCTGAAATTAAGATAAAATTTATAACCTTTTATCGGTTTATCTTTCTTCTTTCGAAAAAGAACACAATTCCGGCCCTAAATGTTGTCCAAAAGCCAGGCCACTCATCTGGACCCCATGAGAATAGGCGTGTCTAACTGAGTAAAACTGCGAAGGATATTTTCTGAGTTGAATATGGAGCTGCTTAGCCGTTGTAGTCTAACTTTATCTGAATTTCCAGGGTTTTTTTTTTTTGTGTGAACTGCTACATTTTTACAAGTCTTCATATATCATACGTTTCTGAAATAATTCAACATATGCCAATGACCTGAATTAAAAAAAAAAAAATTCTAGTTTAAGTTTCAGGATGTAGTAGAATAGCTTGAATAAGCGAGCTTCCCCTCGATTCATTTTGGCATGTTTAGATATTAACATTATTACGGTAGCATTGTCTTTTGGTTGGTGTGAACATAACACTAATCAAAGTACATTCAGGTTGTGTTGATTTTTATCAGCTATTTTAACTGCTCACATCTGTGCCTTTCAGGCACCTCTGCACCGACCCTTGAGGGTTTTCAGTGCTCAGTTTTCTTTCATATGCTTCCATTTTGTTTTGTGACTGTAATTGAAATATCTCCCTTTATCATTTTGTCAGTCTTGCGTTCACATACTAGCCTCCTGCTTCACTTTTAACACCTACCATCTATTTAATGTGTAGCCTATTCATAAGAAGCCTCATGAATCATAAACATAATCAATTTAATATGTATGCATATATGAACAACATCATAAAATAATGGCAATGGTATTGTAATGGCATACCTAAGTATAATATTTTACAAACCCTTACGAAAGAAAACGGCTTAAAATGCAACAAGATTTTCAAAAATGCCAAATATAGTTACTGTTGTTAAACAAAAAAAACATGGTTAGTACATTTGTACCCCCCAAAAAACATGGGTAATGTTCATAAGGGAAGTATTGTAACAATTGTTTAGGAATGGATTGTCAGGGCTGCCTGTGAATTCCACATGGCTCTAAGACAAAATTGTCCCTCTCCATTGGCCCAAATGAGTAGACTATAATATAGAAGACTTTAGTGCTGCCTATTATCATAGGGCCCAGGTCAGTGTCCTCCCCTCCGATGGTCTTGTGGACTGAGATGGGCTGTATGAGCTGTATGAGCTGACTGAGCTTATAACATTCAATCACACACATCTTTTAGTCTGGCACTTCATTCAGGCCCTCTGTACATGACCCACAACGCTGAATTGAAGCGCATTTATGCGAGAGAGCTACACCAGAGGAGTTTCACATCCCACACCACTGGTCTGATAATGATGTGCTTGAACTCTGGCTTCGACTTCTCATCGTGGGTAATTCTAGGGAACTCATGCCTTTCTGCACTTTATCATCTGAGAGAGCAGAATCAGAGCAGTTTTTGAGAGAATTTACACAAGGCAAACGTTATCCAGCCATTTTGATCGTTCCACATCTCTGTCCTCCTTTACTGAAAGAAAAGGGAACTAAGGTGTTATGCACTTATTTGTATTGTTGTATTTTGCTTTCTTGAATAATTCATTGGCGGAAATGTTTCAAACTTTCAGATTATTTGAAGAAACTTGCTTAAAAACGTTCTTTCCTCTATAAAGAATGTTCACAGATAAATGCCTCTCATTACATTCTTTCTTGAATGCCAGAACTGTTTGTGTTTGTGAAAGTGATTTGCATAGTCAAGGAAAAAAATGCCAACTTGCATGGAAAAAAGAGTCTGATGCATCTGATACTGCGGTACATTAGAGATGTGTCTGGAGGCGAGAACAGTGGAGGTTGAAAGAGGAGCATGAGAAATCTAAGCATTCATGTCACATCATATCCAACGTATATGTTATGTGAACAGTGCTGCAAGCACAATGCATGCTATTTATAGTCCCACGAACACCAGTTTGTAAATGTGAAATTGTTGTCTTAGTGTGTGTTTGCCTAAGATTAACATCTCAGTGCATGAACACTTAATACAGCTTTCATACTTGTGGTCGGGGTGAGACTGGATAATTGGATAGCTTAAAACACTTGTGCATGGAGTGCTGGATCACTGGAAGGGTTCAATCCAAAACCCTATCACAGTGTGTCAGTGTTTCTTACGTCTTAGATAACTCTCTTCCCAGCATCCCGCATGCCTTCCATGGCATATTCAAAGGCATATTCAAAGTCATTTAAAGCTTCGCATAAACTTAGCACATGCAGAGTAATGTGGCAAGCCAAGTTCATGTATCATTACTTATTATTATCATTACAGTCTATTAAGACTGAATGGTCAGGTGAACTTGTGAGAGAATTTCATATTTAAAGAAAATGCTACTGTATTACAAAGGTGTGTCATTGTTTGTGCATTGGTCTTGCTGGTTTGTTCCGTAATTCATGGATGTAGAGGTATTGTTTAAAGGTAGTACAAATGCAAACATGGAAACACAGTGAATACATCTGGGATTACATAAAGAGAAAAATCCATAAGAACTGCGGCAACATCTCCAAGTGGAAAAAACACCTGGGAACTGTGTTCGTGCCATGCCGTCTGTTGTATAACTTTACATACTTTAGATTGATTGTAAAGTAAATGTTGTCTGTGAAACCGTGCATTAGATGTTCTACTCTTAGAGGAGCTGGGGGGAGGTTTTTTGAAAAATCATGATATAGACTGTTTACATGCATTTTTATTCATCCGTATTATCATGGACTATTTAAACATACACTTTGTGAATGATACATTTAGTCTGCATCATGGATCTGTGCGCGATCTCCCGGTGGACTCAATTTCGCATAATTTGTGCAGCTCAAACACAGTATTATATACAAGATCAGCACTTTTCTTGGTTAAAAACGGGAACAGAACGGGCAAAAAAGTCTCACAAGACAGGCTCCCCCATTATGTTTGTCTACATGGTCTCCGTGCACAACCCTTTTCCCACCCATCCACGATGCTGTCTCATTTGTAAATCTCTGTTGTGTGATTTAACATGTGTCTGTATATGTCTGCTGCCATGACAGTAAAAGTTCTTGGTCAGGTCCAGACTGGCTCAGTAATACAGTACATACCAGTAGATCAGCTGGGAGCAGATCTCTCAGTTCATTTATAGCCATGGCCTTGTGTTGTTGCATGTCTGCCTGACAACTCTGTGCTAACTGTACTATTACCTTGTACTAAACCCACTTGGATTACTACACCTAGGATTCAAAATCAAACATTTTGGATTTAAATAATTCGGAACAAAAAAATGTGCATATTAGTGATAAACACCACTGTGAAAAAAGAATTTCTTGCATTCATTGAAACACACAGAATGCTCTTTGCAAGACAAAAGCACAAGAAACTAAATACATTTTATACTTCATACTGGATATGATTTTTATTAAAATAACTGCATTAAATTGCAAGTCATGTGCAAGTTTGCAAGCAATGAAGCTTGTATGTATGAAATTTGTTTTCATCACTAATTCTTTGTGTCTGTTTTCCTAACAGGTCTCCAGTCTATGGAGAAAGTAGGCAAGATGTGGGGTAACTTCAGAAATCGCTGCCAAGCTCTCTTCCACACTGATGGCTCAGAGTCCAATTTGTGTAGCCAGGATATCAATCGTGTCCACTGTGTGATGGACTTAAGAAGAGGAGCACATGCAAGTGAACCCAATGGAACTAGGTCTTCCACCCCTTCACGAAGCTTGTCACCACTCCCAATGGTAACTGGAGGACGCAGAGGCCATAACTGTGTTGCAAATATTCCCCAGATAGTTGAAATCTCTATTGACAAAGATAGCGAGGATGCACGGAGGGGCCCTCTTGTGCGTAGGGACTCTTACTCTCGTCATGCTCCCTGGGGAGGTAAAAAGAAGCATTCATGCTCAACTAAAACGCAAAGTTCACTTGAGGCTGACAGGCGAACAGGACGCTCAAGAGGAAGTACGGCCAGGAGGGAGCGCCGTTATGGGATTAGTTCTATCCAAGAGATTAATGATTCTGTAGGAGCTGGCAGCGGTGGCCGCAGCCTTAGTGCCCGTTCCTTGCGGCAGCGACTTAAAGATACTGTAGGCCTGTGTTTTCCTTTGCCCACACACCACCGCTCTCAATCGGCTAAAGGTCCGGTGTCTTCCAAACGTAAGATCCACCTGACTGAACTTATGTTGGAAACGTGCCCTTTCCCACCTGGTTCTGATTTGGCCAACAAGTGGCACCTTATCAAGCAGCATACAGCACCAGTCAGCCCTCATTCCTCAACTGCTCTTTTGGATGCATTTGATTCGGCCTCATCCCCGGAGGATGAGGAAGAGAGACTACGTGAGCGACGCAGGCTTAGCATAGAGGAAGGAGTGGACCCTCCTCCGAATGCGCAAATCCATACACTGGAGGCAATTTCACAGAGCTCTTCCCTCTATAAACTGGGACCAAAGATGGCTCCTGGAGTTGGTGAAGGACTTGGGACTGGGGAGAGCAGGAGTATGGCAACAGTTTCTTCTATTTCTGGGGGCTTGTCTGGGATTGCCGCACAGGTTGCTGCTAGTATGGCAACGCCAGCCCACTCTGTTGACTGTGATTCAGAGGAGGACTCGACAACCCTCTGCTTACAGACAAGGAGACCCAAACAGAGGCATGCCTCTGGGGATGCTCATTGCTCCAGACAGCCAGGGCCTTGGAAGGTTCACACGCAGATTGACTACATCCATTGTTTGGTGCCTGATCTACAGGCCATAACTGCACTTTCGTGTTATTGGGGAGTGATGGACCGGTACCAAGCAGAAGCACTGTTGGACGGGCGGCCAGAAGGCACCTTCCTGCTACGTGACTCTGCACAAGAGGACTACCTGTTCTCTGTCAGTTTTCGACGCTACAATCGTTCTCTGCATGCACGCATTGAACAATGGAATCACAACTTTAGTTTTGATGCTCACGACCCTTGTGTCTTCCACTCTTCCACTGTTACAGGCCTACTGGAGCATTATAAAGACCCCAGTGCCTGTATGTTCTTTGAGCCCCTGCTTACTGCTCCCCTACACAGGACCTTCCCCTTCAGCCTTCAGCATCTGGCACGAGCCGCTATCTGCAGACACACCACCTATGATGGCATTGGTGCTCTGCCGCTGCCACCAACCATGCAAGACTTCCTTAAGGAGTATCACTACAAACAGAAAGTACGGGTGCGCTGGCTGGAAAGAGAGCCACCGCTCAAGGTCAAATGAGGTCTGGTTTTGTGCCTGAGAGAGGCAGATGTAGTGTGGGCAGGAGCTTTGCTGCCAGAGACGTGTGGCTCGTATTATCCATCATATAGCTGGCTTAAGAAACACAGCAGTGGAGGATGATATGAACTTACACCAATTTTTTGTTAATACTACACATGGAATCCATACGTATGATGCTAAGCAGTACATGTTATCAGGCTAGCTTGTGTGCTGAAGTCTTGAGCATGCTGGGAAAGAGATGGATTCTTTCTTATTGCTCTTTATGCTCCCTGCTTTTTCTTGTCTAGTGTATTGCACTATTTTGAGCAGTATAAAAAGTGTTGTCACATTAAATAGCCTCCTCCTTGTTAGCAAATCTACATAAGCTTAGTCCAGTGTTAAAGTATATTCAACTAATGTTTGGAACTCTGAAATAACGGCTACTCCTAACGATAAATATCTAAATGTACTAACTGTATATTTGCTAAGTCATGGCTAATTTATCAGCAATACTTTCTCGATACTTTACAGCGGCCTCCTGCACGTGTCAGGTTCCCTGAGGCAGCACTTGTTAAGAACTGTGTACATGAAAAGGGTCACAGTTAGACACACACCTCCCAGCACGAAGCATGTTTTATTTTTTAAATGGTGGCAGACAGACGTGAAAGGCATGAGTTAATTGCATAAAGAGGAGGGAGCAGTTATACACAAAAAGCTACCATTTACTCTCACCCAGTAACCACAGAGAGTGGGCACACTGGCGCAGAGTACCATGTGCCATATGATAGAGAGGGTGTTATTTAAAACTAGACCCTCGTGAAGTGTCATATCCCAGCATTACCCTAGTTTTAAACAATCTATTTTACTATTGTCTATTTTTATCAGTGACAGTCGAAAATGACATATGGCACTTTAATTGTTGTCTGTGTACTGCACAAAGACGTATAGACTTAAGTGCATACATATAAATGGATTATATTGTGTCTGTCTCTCTTTATGGACCTTAAGCATTAGATGTCAGTTTTAAACCCCAAATTCTCTTACGTTCTCAGCATGAGTCACCCAAAGTAGATGTCAGTTGTGAAGTATCTCTTATCGAGCCCATTCATACGGTATGGCTTTATTTAAGCCAACATGGCTATATATGCAACCACCAAAAGTGGACAGAGATAGTCATCTAAAACTTGTACAGATTTCCCTATGATTGTTTTCACTTTAGATAGAGTTGAAACACAGACAGATGCCATCATTGTGTATATATTTAATGTTTGTTGGATTGATGTCTGGTTACGTGTGGTTGGTTCCACCTGATAATGTCGCACTTTCATTCATTGTGAAGCAACTATGCTTCCCTTGACAAAATTATGTGCACTAATAATTGAGATTCCCTGAACACTGTAAAGTATAGTTTTAAAACTCTTGAACATCTTTGGCCTTAATAACACAACCTTTAAATTAAGGCAAACAAAATCATGTGTAACATAGGACAGTTTGCAGTATTAGGATGTTTGGTGATCAGCGACCAAAGGTGCATGAATAATCGTCCTTCATGACATTTGGTTATTTGAGCACAATAGATCATGTATAGTTTCCCAAGTCGCACTTGTTTTTAAGCCATTTATTTTAGCTGCAGTTAAATCGTTTTTCAGAACATGTCTGGGGTCTTGCTGAATGGAAGTCATTTTGTTAGTTTTTCTCTAATTTTCCACTTGAACAACCTGACTGAAAACTCAAAACATCCACCTTAACATTTCTTCCAATGTGTACACTGTACGCTCTCTGTACGGTTTTATGTTATGTCAACTGTGAACTGGTACATGTCAGATTATGTAATTTTAAGACGTTTTAAGAGCTGGAATACTACATTCTTCATTGAGTTTCTAGAAAGAACATCACAAAACTGTGACTTGGTCACAGATTCAAAGCCATTTTTACAGGGGCCTCAAAAACAATTGGCTTAACTTAAAACATATAGGCTTGGTTTCACAGACAGGGCTCATCTAAAGCCAGGACTAGGTCTTAGTTAAATTAGAATATTTAAGTTACTTTTATAAAAATGCCTTAAATAAAACATCAATGATGTGCATCTTGAGACAAATCAATGGCATTGACATATTTTAAGATATGTCAATGCAAGTTATTATACGTAAAGACAACTCAGACTAGCATTTTAGTCTGGGACTAGTCTTAAGCCTTGTCTATGAAACCAGGCCCTAGGCCCAGTTTCACAGACAGGGTTTAGGCTAAACCAGGATTACGCCTCACTTCAATAGAGGACATTTAAATAGCTTTTATAAACATACCCTAGAATAAACATTACTGATGTGCATCTTCAGATAAAACAATGACACTGACATACTTTAAGATATACTGTACCAGTGCAAGTTGCTTTCAGTTAAAACACCTTAAACATGCCTTGTCTGTGAAACCGGGGGATAGTATTACTTTCATTGGCTTAGATAACAAAATGTCAAAGCAAGTGCAAATAAATGATGATTTTTTAATTAAGATAATTTCAAGCTCCCCTTTTTAATGGATGCATACATCTTTTATTATATGCTTTGAAACCACAACTTTTTTCAGCTTAAATGATTAGTTTTATGTGGACAATATAATACGTTTTTTTACATTTATATCAATAATTTCATGGTATTGCTTTTAGTATCATTGAGTGCCATGTAAATATCACAGTACGTCAGCTTAACCACCATGGTATATATCAAAGTACCATGTTATTACATTATGATACCCTGCATCGCTGTACTATGGTATCGCTACAGTGCTTTTTAGGGACGCGTAAATAACACAACTCTGCAAAACAATAACAGAAAGCTGCAAACACATTACACTAAGATTCAGACATTCACAAAGCTTCCAGGATGTATGATGGTGTAAACAATGTGTTTATGAGAGAAAGAGAGCATCGTTTCTGAGGTCCGTTCCTCACTAAATACATTGCCTTTACACTCAAACTGTATTTTTTTTAAACGCTGTGGAAGTTATTTGGGACTTTTCTCCTGGCAGAGTTACACCCTGTCCTGCCTTACACGCACTAATCACAGGCTAAATTTAATATGTTAGCCTCTAAATTTACCACCTGCTAAAAGGACCACTCTGTGTTTCCTAATGCTGTGAAAATAGTGAAGTGCTCCAGTTTTTCCTCTTCCTCCCCGTTCTGACCACATCCTCATCATCACCCACTTTTTTGGACATGTAGAGCTGAAAGCAGAAAGCCGGTTGTTTGTCTAGTCCGCATGCTACGCTAAAGTTAGCATTAGCATGAGGCTGAAACACACAGTGCTCCATTGAGCAGCATCGAATGCAACAGAAACGGTGCCGTGTAGGAAACCGCAGCTGTTATTTAGTTAATAGTTGAGAGAATGTATCGCGAGGGAAATGACACACCAAACTTAATCCAACACAGTGTTGTTAGTCACTCAGGCAAGGTTTATTGCATTTTAAATAAAGGACGTAAAATCGCAACAGTCGGTCTGCAGAAGGCAACAAAGATGCCAGTGAGGAGTCTTGTGAGACTTCTGTGAACTGCGTCTTGTGCTTACGGCCCGGGGACGTTTTTCTTAGCTTTTAATAGTTAACAAGTGGACAATTGTGAAACAGCTTCTCTATACAGAGGAGGCTGGTGTTTTTGCCCTTTTCCCCATGGGAAATGTCTTATATCAGCCACTGTAGCACATACCGACCATATGACCAAGTAGGACCCCGCTGCAATTTAGCCAGTGAAATGTTGCTTGACACATACTCAGATGTACTTGCACGCGTACTGAAATGTACCTACAGTTGTTAAATGTCGAATTTCTGGCCCTATGGTTACAAACAGTATTGTCTTGAATTTGTGTTTTAAGTTAGAGTGAATTATATAATGCACTATATGCTACCGACTGGGGCAGGGCAGTAAATGATCTTACTAATCCTACTGTTTAGTACTCTCACGGCTTTCTTGTAGTGCCAATGTGTGAAGATCTGGGGCTTTATTTATGAAGACGTCTATCATTCTAAATGTGAACACAAAATATTCTCCAGATTCTGTATGCATGTTTGGAAATTATTAAGCGCTCCACTTCTTTGAATATCCTCTTGTAATTTATCCCCAGAATATCCCCGAATGTGTTTTATAAATGAGGTCCCAGATCTTTCCGACTTTGGTGTCAAAACTTGTGGGGTTGAGTAATATTTTTATGCAAGCAGAGTAGCATTTAACAAGATTATTATTTTAACATAAATCATATCTAATACACAATGAGTGTGATGTAACCATGGTTGCAATCTTACGTCACTTTAATGCTAAACGTGCACGCTTGTAGCAGTACTGTATGTGTGTGGTGGCTGTGCTGACAGGGCTTGATGATGACGGGGGCTAATGGTTGGCATTTTGCCTTATACGTTCTGACCAATCACAACAGCCTTCCCAGCTGCCACAGGGTAACCGATAACTAATCAAACAAGTATCACCAAATATTGTTCTCTGTTCCTTTTCATCATAGTGTCTCTTTTTAAGAACTAATGTCTGAATGGAAGCGTATGTAGAAAGGATGTTCACATTTTAGTGTTTTTGTTTGTCGTTTCTGCCTGTTTTTTCTTTTTTTTTCTTTGCATACCTTTTCATTGTTACAGCCAATGCACTTGTAGTTATCACTCTTGGTGCTTTGTGAATGCTTCATTGTCTTAATATTATTAATAAAAAATATTGAGTGTATACAATGCTGTAAATAGATATGTTTAATTTGTTAATGTCGCAAAGGAAGTCTATAGACGGTTTCAAGCAACAACATAAACAAACGTTTTCCCAGCTGATGACGGTATGGGAGAATAAACTGGGTTCTTTTATAACATTTGTGTATAAGAAGCTTGATAAATTTGGATGTCCTTCAATAAGGTTCTTTTTCCATCACTTTTATGGTAGAAATGATGGTTTCAGCCCGTGCACAAGAGCTCCACTGCGATTTGGCCTGGAGGTCAGCCGTATTATTTGTCCTTTTGAAAAGAAATATAAATAGCATGCAGGTTATCAGTTACACATCACCCACCCGAAGCTCATGAATAATTGAACGTATCTTTTGGACACGCAGAACTGAGTGAAAGAAAATAAGGCATTTATATTGACTTTATTGAAAATGATATTATTCAACGTTAAAGCGCTGCTGGAACATCAGTGAAATCCAATCTGGAAAACAACACGTTCTCAAATTCTGCTCTTTGTAGCAAACTGTGTGTACAGATTAAATTCTAACCAGCGGACTCAGTTTATTCAATTTTTTCTTTGATGAAAGCGAGCTGGTCAATGGGTGAATGAAAGCATTCCCGGTTGTTCTGTTCTAAAGTCTTTCATTAGGTCGCGGAGACATTTCCAACTCTGCTCACGTTTTCCATAGCCGGCATAGCTCAGGAGCACCAAGCCCTCACTTAAAGGAACAGTACTCCCAAAATGAGTTTAGACTTTCTTCTGTGGAATAGAGTAGGATTTTCTTTTTTTTTCTTAAAAGAGGACTGGGGCTGTCAAGCTCCCAAATTATAAAAAATATAATCAATGGGATCTATGCAGTTTATATTACATTTTTACTAATAATCTTCTCAGTTTATTGAGCTGTTTCTGTTTATTTGTAAATGCATTCAGACCGGTTTTATGAATTAAATATATCGATTCAATGAAAACCTAACTCAGGATCTTCTAGCATAAATCGATTGTAGGGTTTCAGAAGATGTGGAATATAGTTCTGCTGATTTGAAAGAACATGACACATGCACTTTTCTCATACTTCACATCTCCACACATCATCCATAAGCGATGCAGAATGATAGAGAGGTGGAAAAAGCTGCCGTCTCTCGCTGTGGACGGCCTCCAAGTCTGTGGCGGCAAAGTAAATGATGACCTCTCACTCACCTCTGCCTGCCAAATACACACACACACGAACGCACAGGCTCCCATCCATCTTTCATACCAGAAATACATGCCCAGATAGTATTTTACACCCAGTGTGAAGGCAGCCGTCAAGCGTCCATGAGGCCTAAATCGTACACCAGGCTGGCCATCACAGCCAAGAAAAACAGCCATCACTATCACACTGTCATCTGGAGAAACCAGCCTTACTGTGCCGGCCTACAGCGGATTAACCACAAGCTCATGAAAACATGATGACTGTACCATGTATCGTCAAGATTAAACCGCCTGATACAGGAGGCGTGTTTAAGTCCTTTTGGCACGGTTTGGGTCCCCACTTAACGTGTGAACTGGCAGTCAGTCAAATGCATGTGGGAAAAGTGAAAGCAAGCCACAGATATGCAGGACACAATTTACAATTAAATAATAAATATTTTTTATCATTTAGAACAATCCAAAGAATAAAGGTTACTCCTAATCTCAGATTTTGCAACTTTAGACTGTATTTTGAAGACGGGGTGACATATTTTTGTTAGCTGAGAATCAATTCTGAATACAATCAAGTCCTGTGGAATTTTCTGTTTCACTCAGAAATACATCAAATTATTGAAGTTGCGAACTAAACTTTCATGTATCATTTACATTTATTTAGACACTTTTATTTCAAGCGAATTACAAGAGAGAGCATTTTAGCTTTTGTTCAACTTGACCTTAGGAGGCCTTTCTGAATTTGTTGCATTCCACTATTTTCAATACTTTTTTCCAACCCAATCTTTCATGTTTTTCCAATTTCTCAACCTTTTGTCATCCCTTTTATACTCAAACTGGTGAATGATATGCTCTGCCCTCTTTCGTTCCATTATCTCATTCTGCCATAATTCATATTTATGTCCCACCAAATATCTGTGTTCAATTTACCTCAAACTGAAATCACGCTAAACTTTCCACAAGCCTGATGTAATGTCAAAAAAGCTTCAGATTTGTTTCAGTCTGTTTTATCATTAAGATCAGCATCTGCTTCGTATCGTGACAATGTCTTTTCCTCTGTGTCTCTTCTCTTTCATCGTCTTCTCTTCTGTCCTTCTACCTTCTTATTGTAGTGCATCATTGTTGTTTGGCTGGCCCAACTGTAAACGCCAGGACTAGGGGCTCTGGTCTCTCTCCCCTGCCTGCATGCAAGGCTGAAACCAGCTCTGGAAAGTTTTCCTCAGTCTTAATCCTGGCATATTATTCTACTCCATGTATGTGTTTATGAAGTCCTGACAAAATCCTTCCTCTCTCTCTCTCCCCCCTTCACTTCCTCTCTCTCCCTGTGGGCCTTGACTAGCTGAGATTTAATTTCAGCTCATAGGAAATGCTAGCCTTTAGTAATGGAGTTGTTTTGAGAACTTAGTGTACTCATTGCTAGTGTATTCCTAATTGTTGTCAAACTTTAGGTGACACATTTTGTCACGGAACAGAAGGACTCAAATGCAGGTGAACTGAGAACAGAGTTTATTTAGGCAAAAAACTGGAAAACAACAAACAAAACAAACAAGGTAGTAACTAAATGTCAGAGGAGAGTGAAGAACAAAAAGGACGTTGCGCTCCCTGCGCCAACGTAGGCTGGGACCAGCGGGCAGAGAAATAGTCCGACCTCGCTGTCCGGGGGACGAGACTTAACTCCTCGCCTGTGGATCCTGAATGGAGTACAAAGTTAGCAAAATACACGGGCCATGACGAAACGGACGGCAAACAATTAACAGACCCACACGGAACAAAGGCAGAAGACCGGACTAATATAGGAAGCCGGAAACCTCCGGCAGGTGCGGGCTGAGGAACGTGTAGCTGCGAGTAAAGCTGATTGCAGCCGTGCACGAGGGGGCGGTGACAGATGACAACAATGACACATGTGCAGCAGCCGAAACAGCGTGCGGGTGAGAGAGAGGAGAAACCAAAACAAAGGTGCAAAATGTGACACACTTAAAATGTACAGACTTTCTTTTCGGGAAAACTGCCCAAAATCATTAATGACTCATCTTGCACTATATAGATTTTTGTCCAATGGGAATGTTCCTTCTCTTAATACATGCAAACATGTAGCAAGTGGGTTCATGGCTGTGACACATTTGAAGCTGATTGGTCCGTACTGTTTTTTCCAAGCTTCTTGTTGAGTTAGGACTTAATAAACTTTATACAGAGGTGTATAAAGACCTTACATAATGAAGCGTTATGTTTTTATTACCTTAGAATAAGCTTTATAATCTACATACACCCTGACATGGAATTCATTTATGTTGTCCTAAAAAGACAAACCGCTCTACAGAGTGCGTTTTGTAATTATGTGACTCTTGATCAAAACCAGTATTAAGTAGCACCAGAACATTTGAGGTAAAGGCCAAAAATACATGGTATGGGTCAAAATGATCGATTTTTCTTTTATGCCAAAAATCATGGATGGGATATTAAGTAAAGATCATGTTCCATGAAGATATTTTGTAAATATATCAAAACTTTTTTTTGTGAGTGGATGCAGCAAAATTGCTAACAATTGCTAACAAAATTGCTACAGCGCCTCTGGTTAACAACTTTAAATGTGATTTTCTCAGTGTTTCTATTTTTCCCCCCCTTAGATTCCAGAGTTTTAAATAGGTATTATAGGTAATATCTGCCAAATATTGTTGTATCCTAACAAACCATATATCAATTAAAAGCTAATTTATTCAGCTTTCAGGTGATGTAAAAATCTAAATTTCGAAAAATCTACCCTCAAGACATCTTTGACCTGTGTCAGCCACCGTAGTGCTTCGAAAGGGAGGAGTGAGTGCCGCAAAACTCTCCACATTGCTCCTTTAAATTTTATTCAATCATGAAAATTATATTAATGTCTCTTATAGACCTCTTCAGATGACGTAACGCTGGTCCAGAAGAACTTCCTGTTTCAGTTCTTTAACCCTGCACAAACGTTTAAACAAAATCCAACCAGCTGAACATTTACAACTGATTTAAATGGTGAAACACATATCTTTAAGATTTATTTATATATGTGAAATAAAAAAATACTAAAAACTGAAACCGGAGGTGTTTACATCTTGTAAAATGGTCTATATTATAGATATTAAATAGATATAATTTCTCCATTTTCTATGTAGAAAGACTCTGAATGTGTTCATGTTATACAGTTTAGTCACTCTTGTGGCAAAAATATTGAGTTGGATTATTGTAAACCTTAAAATGGAAGCGTGCGGTTCCTGAGGTGAAGATCTCACAGCCACATTGTGGACCACAGTTACCCGTGTTGTGGAGATGACTTAACCTTCTGCAGGAAATGTTTATGCCCTCATTAGATTTTAGATCCAGACACATACAGTCCACCGTGCCAAGTCATACTGTTGTGAGAGTGAATTGTGATCAAGTGTTACAGCGCTGGCCACAGTTGACATAATGTAATTCATAAAACCTTTGCTAGCTCATTTTACTGCCTTCATTAACATGTGCAATCACGCCGTAAATCAAGTTATTTGAAAATGTTTTGTTTGCATAGCTTTTCATTCCTCTCCTTTGGCTGCCCGGCGTAATATCTGAAGCGAATGGACGGGCTCCACCAGCCGCAGAGTATTTTATAAAACACTGGATATACGATTAAACCTCAGTAACTTCTGGACAATTTCAGTTTTAAAAGGCAAACTTGAGCAACGACACGAGGGCAATTTGACACTAGAGGTTTCGGTGCAGACCTTCGCCAGAGTTCTTTCTTTTGGTGTGAATGCGGTTTTCTGAACTTGGGTGTGCACCAATTTCAAAAGGAAAACTGTGTTGAATACAACAGCATTGCTATTCACCAGTATAGGCATATATAGGTGTATAATATGTACAGAAACATACTTTAAAGGGATAGTTCACAACTACCACAATGGTGGTACCAATTCACTTGCATTCATTCTGTGTCCATACAATGCAAGTGAATGGGTACCGCCATTGTTCGGTTTCCGACATTATTTAAAATAACTTCTTTGTGCTCTGCTGAAGAAAGAAACGTATACAGTTTTGAAATGACAAGAGGGGGAATAAATGATGACAGAATATTAATTTTGGGGTGAACTATCCCTTCAAGCAAATATATAAAAACAAAGACCGTTTTTGTATCGTAGTAACAAACCTCACTGCTCATAAGACTTACAGACTCGAATGTCTGTGTCAATATTATTCAGGTGGCTGGCTATAAACACACTGACAACATTTTTGCTCTGCAAGATTCTTGTGACACCATCATGACAATAGCTGACCTGAAAGAGAAAACCGTCCTCAACATTATAAACCGTGCTTGCCAGAATGTAAATGCATGCTTGCGTGGCTAGAAGCATTCACATTCGTGTGCTCGAGTACACAGTTTGTCAGAACTCTTTCTCTCTAAGCAGTCTTGATCGGTTAGATTGTAGCTCTGAAGAAAGAGGAATCCTTCTGTGGCTTTCTCTCCCTCTGCTCTTTCCCAGAAAGATGAATCAGAGAGGGGTGACCGCTGAGTGGCCGAGGCTCCTTTCATCCCGCTCTTAAATCTCCCAGCGCGCTGAAGGAGGTCCAGGACTGCACCATCTCAGCTCCACCGCAGGGGATAAAGCTGTTTAGAGAGTCTTGGCCCTGGATTTAAACACTAGAGAGAAGATAGAATTCACACTGAGATCATACTAGCAGCTTATTTTCAAGCTGGATTAAATGTTTCGCTTTGCCCTCCGTGTTTGTTCAAAAATGACAAAAGATTTTAAATAGATTTCATTAGTGTTATAGCCACAGTCCAGCAGTTAGAGCACGTTCCTCAACAAATTGTGAGTGACACAAATAAATATGGCTGGTGACGTTTCCAAAACGCCGCACTAAGATCTTTTGCGCAACAAATAACAAGGCAACCAAAAAACAACACACAACAGAATACCTTTGCCTAAAAAAGGATTCAGAGTGGTAACAATGCATTTATTTTCAGTCACCCAAAAATAGTTCACTAAACCACTACTGACTCTATCACATAATTGACTGTGTATCATATTCCGAGCATCTATCTACAGTAGGGGCAGTTGTGGCCTAATGGTTAGAGAGTTGGACTTGCAACCAGGAGGTTGCCGGTTTGATTCTCCGTACCGGCAGGTAACAACTGACATGTCCTTAGCAAGGCATCTTACCCCCGTTTGCTCCCCGGGCACTGAAGTGTTAGCTGCCCACTGCTCCAGGTGTATGTGTGTTCACGACTTGAAGTGTGTGTGTTCAATATTCACTGGTTGGGTTAAATGCAGAGGTCACAATTTGGGTATGGGTCACCATATCTGACAAAAATAGGTCACTTTTCACTTTTTTCACTTTAGTGGCCAGATGTGATCCGGGGTGGGCATATTTATAAAATATTTGGGAACACAAATTCAACACAAAATGACTTAAAGTGTGTAACACATTCTTTTTGAGAGTGCAAGTCTTTTAAAATTCTTCTAAGCTAAGCTTAAGTTTACACTTTAAGCACAACTGTGAAACACAACATTTGTAATACATCTGCACTCTAAAAATAGTCATGTTAAAAACAACACATTTTGTGTTACTTTTATTCATTGCACACAAGATCTTCACAAAATGTGTTAAAAAATGACATATAATGTGTTAAATAGCTTAACACAGACAGTGTGTTAAAATTAACACATCCTTTTTAAAGAGTGTGTAAAGATTCAATTCATTTTTATTTATATAGGGCTTTTCACAATGTGCATTGTTCCAAAGCAGCTTTACAGGAGAAAGGAAAAAGAGAACAGAACAGAGAAAAAGGTCAAATACAGTATAGTACATTGCATGGTATTGTAGAACAGGCAATTTCATTCTAATTAAGCGATGATAATGGAATTTACCGAACCTTAAGCGTATCTTACACAAGCAGTCTCCCAGTGAGCAAGCCAACACGGTTCTGTGGCGGGGAAGCCAAACGAGTCTCAGTCGGGAGGGCCAGGTCTCCTCTGACGTGTCACAGCTGCACTCAGTAACTTTGATTAAAAGATTACAGAGTTAATGTTTATGAATAACATTGAGAGCTTATTTGATTGCAATTTAGGAAAATTACATTTGTTGAAGCTGTTTGGGTCTAATTTTGTCTAGTTTAGTGACCGATATCAGACAACAGAGGAATGTTTTAAGCAGAGAGAATAGAGGTGGCATAATGTAACTGAGTGCAGTTATAACTTCAAACTGCTGTCATGTAATGTAAGTTTAGCATCAAATACTATTGCAACTACTGTTTAGCATTAATGTGAAAAGATACGTCTTTAATTTAGATTTAAACTATTTGGATAAAGAGCAAATATGTCACTTTTTCAAAATTGGACATCCATTTTCTTATCAAAATCAGCAGTGAA
This sequence comes from Oreonectes daqikongensis, assembly GCA_026939265.1. Taxonomy (NCBI): domain Eukaryota; kingdom Metazoa; phylum Chordata; class Actinopteri; order Cypriniformes; family Nemacheilidae; genus Oreonectes; species Oreonectes daqikongensis. Next base: position 6,061,071 of record JAOTQM010000049.1, read on the forward strand.
AGGATGCACTCAAAAAACACTTGGGTTGTGTAAAAAAAACCACATTTTGTGTTCAGTTAAGTTACTTTCAACACAATGTGGTTGTCCCTTTCATTGATTTTACACAAAATCAACACAATGTGTTAAATAGCATAAAACAAACAGTGTGTTAAAATGAACACATCCTTTTCGAGAGTGTGTCGAACATTATTTGAAGATTGTATTTGCAAAAACAGAGAAAATAAACTCTTCATTTGTTCCTCCTGCTTAGCTGATTTATGAAAAGATGGTAGTAAACACAAGAGTGAATAATTCCAGAAAGTTCATATTTGGCTGATTTATTATTTTAATCTCTCACACTAATAGATGTTCTCATTCAAATGAGATTTAAATGTGTGTTTTGTCTTTTAATCTACACGGACAGGGAACAGCTTTCTCTGCGCTCTGTGAGTTGTATGGGTGGATGGATTCCTGGTAATGATGATTAATACTTTACACTGCATATTACATCCAGATCTGCCTGCAAGACACGAACAGAGGATAGTTCTTAACACTGATCCAGCCGTGCCCATACCCTACTGTCCTAGCACAAATAACAAAAATCACAGCAATTTGACCAGCACCATAATAGCGAGGGCCGGGACTGCAAACGTCACACGACACCAGCCGCAGGAAATGACCAAACCCTGCGTGCAGCTAAAAATAAAGACTCGTTGTTCGAGGAGAATAGGACCAGGAAGGCAGCAAATTACAGCAAATATTATTCCTATTCAACCGCTGCTCGACCACAGCACTGTTACTGGAGTAGAAGAAGAAAAAATGAAGAGAGAAAGGGCTCATGGGATTGAGAAGGGCGAGGAGGTAGAACTCCAAAACATGAGAGAGGCGACATAAAGGCAGCACATGTGTTGTTGTTTTTTCTCTTAGAATCCTTTGCAACAAGATAAGTGATAAAGTGAGAGAAATACTGATCATTAAAATATTATGAATTCATTAAATTCCCAAAAATCTAGACAAAATATCTCAAAATATTCCAGATCAGGGAATATAGGTTTTATTAAAATACGCTTTGAAAAGCAGCTGCCTAGGCAGTAGGCAGTGAGGCAGCTTGCCAGGTTTCAGAACAGACCCATAGAGAGCTGGAAACCTGACAAAACAAACTATGAGAAAAAAAAGGGGGAGTGAGAGGAATAGGGAGGACGCGAGTGAAAGAAAGAAAAAGAGAGCGAGAGAGAGAGCATGAGCTGCCTCGTTTCACGTTGACTCAGCTGAAGAGGCTGTAAAACCTCAAAACCTGGTGAGCAGCAACACAAATAAAAGTCTTTACTCGGGAGAGACTTGAAACGTGTCCTCCAGCCTCTGTCGTTTAGTTTTCTCTCTCTCTCTTTGCTAACATTCCTTATTGTCAGAAAACAGAACAAAAAACTCGGTGAGTCGTAATGTTGGCACGGGACCCGCGTCATGGCCCCCTCTCTTATCCCTCATCTCCCTTCCTTTCTGGCAAGCGTGAGGCAGCCTGGCACGGTGCTGAGAGCGGCCAAGAATGGAGCGCCTCGTCGCCTCACGCGATGTGGTGCGCTGAAATTTCCGGCAGTAAAAGACTGATCGGGAAGACACCCATAAAAAAAATTTGCAAAGTGAGAGTGCCAGACATGCCGGCGGGGACGGGGGAGGGGGGTACACCAAGGGGAGTCTGAATAACAAAACCGACGAGTCAAATCTGAATCGACTGGTTACCATGTCGTTGCTCTTTCACATTTCCATTTCATATTATTTTCTTAAACCCTGTTTTCATTTAAGTCGTGGCAAAGCTCCCTCTCGCTGTATGTTTTTCCCAAACCGAGAACTATTTCCTGATTCCCTCTCTCTTTTATATTGTCCACAGTCTTGCTTTTTTGGCTTCCTCCATTCTGCCCGTTCTTATTTAAGAATGACGTCATCACCTCCATAGGTGCTTTGTGGCTTGGCATGGGTCTGCCAAGGGCAAAGATCAATGACGATTTGGAAGAAAATGGCAGAGAGAGAAGCTGCCAGGGCAGTTCTAGTTCATTGAGAGTCACATACATGGTGGTTATCTGCACAAGTACCCACAATCCTTAAACAACTACTTAGTTACAGTTGCTACTAAAGTCGAATACATAACAAGAACAGCATCATTTGGTAACTATTTTTATGTTAGAAGAGAAGATCTGGGGATATGGGGCCTCATTCTCATCCGTAAGAAAACTTGTTTTTACATTTATGAATAAGCTTTCAAATGCAGTATCACAATGACATACTATCATTTGGTTAATCAGTGGGTTGATGTATGTTTTTCGGTTTCAGACAGAATGCTCAGAGCCCCACACTGTTTATATTCAGTGTGTCTGAATTTTGAAAACACTTGAAAATTACAGGCTACAAGTAGCATGAGTATATTTGTAGTAAAAGCCAACAATACATGGTAGGAGTCAAAATTATCGATTTTTGTTTTGTTTCAAAAATATTTTAATATTTTAAATTTCCTACCGTAAATATATCAAAACTTTATTTTTTGTGAGTGGATGCAGCACAATCACTAACAAAAATTGCCGGGAACACGTCTACAAACTGCACTCGCTGCTGTCCACTCTTTGTGAATTACTCACTCAAGTTTGGTATCTATGTAAAGCTTAGAATTTTAGCTTTCGGGTTCTTCTATTCTAACCACAATGTCATTACAGCGGTAAGCCAAAAGAGAGCGTTAATACAAGCCTGTAGTTGACTAAATATTGTCCTATATCCTAACAAACCATACATCAATGGAAACATTTACACATTTAAATGTATTCATTTGGCAGATGCTTTTATCCAAAGTAGGAGAGCATAAAACATTTTGTCAACACGCTAAACAGTACCGATATTTTACAAGGCTTGGTTACTAGGAGGATTAAGTGGGAGTAAGCTAGAGAGAAAATAAACAACATGAAAGACAGCATTTTTTTTTTAATTAAACAAAACATAGACAGTTATTGGTTAGTCAGATGTGCTGTTGCATTCTGGATCATTTGCAGGGGCTTGACTGCATTGGTTGGAAGGCCGGCCAGAAGAGAATTGCAGTAGTTCAGTCTTGATATGACCAGAGTTTGGACTAGAAGCTGAGCATGCTCCGACAGGAATGGTTTGATTTTCCTGATATTGTAAAGCATGTACCTGCATGCTCAAGTGGTTGCAGCAACGTGAGAGGAGAATTTTAGCTGGTCATCAAACATCACCCCCAGATTCCTTGCAGACTTTGTGGGTGTTATAGTTGAGGATCCGAGCCGAATGGTAAAGTGGTGTTCAATTGATGGGTCGGATGGTATAACAAGGAGTTCTGTCTTGGAAATGTTGAGTTGGAGGTGATGCCCTTTCATCCAAGATGAGATGTCCAGAAGGTAGGCAGAAATACGGGCAGAGATGGTGGGGTCATCTGGCTGAAAAGAGAGGTAAAGCTGCGTATCGTCTACGTAAAAATGGTATGAAAACCCATGTGCCTTAATAATTGGTCCCAGGGAGGTGGTATATATAGAAAAGAGGAAAGGAGCAAGAACTGATCCCTGAGGAACTCCAGTTGTTAGCTGGTGAGATCTGTATGTCTCGCCTCTCCAGGATACCTTAAATGATCTGCCTGTGAGATAAGAGTCAAACCAGTTGAGTGCAGTTCCAGAGATGCCCAGTTTGGAGAGAGTGGACAGGATCTGGTGGTTTACAGTGTCAAATGCAGCAGAGAGGTCGAGCAGAATAAGGACAGATAACAGGGACTTGGCTCTTGCCTGCCATAGGTTTTCGACGACAGACAGGAGTGCAGTCTCTGAGGAATGTCATTTCTTGAAGCCGGGTTAGATTCATTTTTGATTTTGTTTTGAAAATACTTGATTTTGGCAGTTGATGTATCAGTGGAAAAGGAGTTACAAAGATATTGATACTTCAAGAGATCAGCAGGGTCTGTAGACTTGTCTCAAAAAGCCAGAGGCAAGAGGGTGTTGTACGTGCAGGCTTGGAGGTGTAGGGAGGAAGACACTATGGATAAAAAGCAGGTGAGAGAGAGGGAACGAAGATTATGATGGAAAGAGACAGAGTTAGGGGTGGGTGGTGAGATTGCAGGGAGAGTTACAGTGAACTGGATAAAGAAATGGTCAGAGACATGCAGGGGAGTAACTAGAATATTATTAGCGGTGCAGCTACGAGTCAGGACAAGATCTAGCTGTTGTCCTCCTCTGTGGGTGGGAGGGGTGTTGGTCTTGTGGAGGTCAAACGAGGAGAGAAGAGCTAGAAAGTCAGCCGCTTGTAGTTTGTCTAGGTGGATGTTTAAGTCGTCTAGCATTACCTGTGGAGTAGACAGCAGCATGTCAAGCTCTTCTAAGAAGTTGACGTGGGGGGTGATAGATGACACAACACAATGCATTTTTGATGGATAAGTGATGTAATTGCATGGTATTCAAATGAGGAGTTACTGCAAGGAAGAGACAGAGGGGTGAATTTCCAGGTGTTGGAAACAAACAAACCTGTTCCACCTCCCTGCCCAGAAGGATGAGGAGTGTGGGTGAAGTTGAAGCTGGTGGAGAGGGCTGATGGAGTAGAAGGGTTGTCTTTACAGATCCATGTTTCAGTCAGTGCCAGAACATTGAGGTTAGACTGACTGGCGAAAGCTGGAATGAAGTCTGCCTTGTTGACAGATGACTGGCAGTTCCAGGGGCCGGTTGAACCAACTGGACGTAAAAAAGTTGGGTGTAAGCCTTACGTCGGGCTTAACTACATCCAGACTTGTGATAAACATGTACACCTGTTGCACCATCTAAAACTACGACCAGGCACAGCTACGCTCAGCTTAGACAATGCACATCCCCGCGGCCACATTTTACTGCATTGAAAATGACATTCTTACTGCCTCCAAGGATTAAAAATGTTAAAGAGGAACAATAATTAGATAAAATAAAATTACAGGAAAAACAAGGAAAAAGCGCTTAAGAAACTAGAAAAAACTACATGCAAATGGAATAACGAAATAAGGAAAAAAGAAGACGTCTGTCAAAAGATATTCGTCTGTTTAAACTCGTCCAGTGGAAAAAATCTTTTCCTGCAGCTTCTCTATTATTTTGTCCATTGTTTATATATCCATTATTTACTATCTATTATATTTTACCCTAAATAATGTCCCTTAAAATTATATCTGTCTTCGTGAAATGCGTTATGACGCGGCATTATCTCTTTTTTTACTGTATAATTTTTTTTCCACTGAAAGAATTTTCACTTACGCCTACCTCTGACTAGGTGTAAGATTTAGTCTCCGATGTACGCTACGCCTTGGTGGTGCTACAGGTATAAATTCTACACAGGATTAAAGGCGCATTTTACGTCCAGAATACTCTTACGACCGGGTGTACGCCCGGCTGGTGCAACCGGCCCCAGAGCCCTACAGCCAGACAAGCTGACTATGGAGGGCTGATGCAGAGGGAGTGAAGATGGTGACGAAGTCTCCTCTGTGTACGTTTGTGTGTGCGTCTATGTTGGACAGTCTGGATGTACTGAAAACACATGTTTGTAGCTAAGGAAAAAATAATAATAATAATAAAAATGCTAGGTGAAAACTCCTGCTAGATGGCTTGGTGCTAAACAGTTACTTCAAAACAACAGCTTACCTTAAGAACAGTGCAGGAAGTTCAATAATCCTTACTAACAAACAGCTACAAGTCCAGTTCAAGCAAACACAGCAAGCTCACTACAGCTACAGCTAGCTAGGCAGACAAAATGCTTCTCCCTATACAATGTAAAGAACCTTATAATCTTTAATATTGACTAATTAAAGATTAAAATCATAGTAAAGTTCATGACTAAAATCAAACTTTGATGCTCCTAATCTCATGATTAGATTGGGATTTTAGTCTGGATTTTACAGATAGGGTCACATTTAATTGAGGTATCATCTATTTCAAAGTGACAATACATTTGTATTTTATTTTATGCATAATATTTTTATATTGCCATCTTTGTCTTGAAATATAACATTGCGGGTTACTTTATGTACTTCCTTATCATGAAAGCTGAAGTCAGCTGGCACAACATTTCCTGCAAAATCATACTCGACAGCTTTATACTCAACAAAAACACTTTTTGTCTATTTTTAACAGTTAAAAAGTTTTAAAAGCTACAGCTTGCAGCTTAAGTTAAATTCAGAAGAAGTGGAGCACTTGCTGCACACTAAATTATATTTTTTTGCTGCCCAGTTTGTTTATATCTGTGTTTCTGTTACCTTCAGTTGATGTATATTTGTGTGGTTGTACGTGTGAATGTCCTACTACTTGCATCAGCCGTGGGGGTGTGGTTGTTGCGGTGTGCATGATGGGAAATCTGCACAACAATGAGATGTTTTCCTAATTAATCCTGCAAGCAATAAGAATCCACATTGACACATTCCCCCTCTCTCACATACACACACAGTAAGCGTACACAAACACACTCACTCACCGCAGTGTGGGCTGTGCCGTGGCTGCAGTTTAAAATGGCCGACTGTCACGCCATACTCCGCTCCTCTGGGCTGATTTCACTCTTATGTACCAAGGGGTTTTGAGGGTGGATGAAATTATGTGGCTTATGCTATTTACGCTAAATGAATGTGAAAAATAAGCCGAGTCTCGCACACACATTAAGAGAGCTGAGCATCTGTGCTCGAGCGTGTGAGCAAATGCAAAACGTGCATTCGATGCGGCGTGTGATTTGCTCAGCCTGTTTTTATGTTCTTCTTACAAGCAGGCAAGAGATTTACAACAGCGTTTGATAATGCGAAGGCTCATTAATGTGTGTCTATTTTGGTGTGTTTGGTCGTGCTTGTTCGTGCTTCGGGCTATGATCTGAGTCATGGCAAGAAAATAAATGTCCAAACAAGCTGGAACAGTGAAACAAACCAGGACGACCCACAGATCCCACACCACAGAGCAGGACAGACAGAACAGCTACTCATTTTTTACTAGTTGACAACCTGGATGAAAAATAAATGCTTTTAAGAGCGTGAACTTTCAGACTTTCAGAACTTTGGTTTAGTGCTGGTTTAGTGTTGGTTATGTTGGTAAACATTGTTTGTAGTGTAAACAACAATGCAGATCAAGTAATCAAACCCAGTCGAGAAAATTGCTACGGTTTTAATTGCAACATGTAATAATCCCCCCAACTGAAAAACATTAGAAACCATCACAGACACTAATGGTTTCCATTAAAATACCTTTATGAACCATTAGCGTTTTCCTTTTACAAAATTTCCTTTGTGTTTTGGACATTATTCCAATAGGATTTAATTGTGTTCTATTGGTTCCCATCTACCAGCCCTGCGGAAAAAACAATAGAAACTGATAAAGAAGTTGTTATGGTTTTGATGGTTTTAAAGGGAATTGTATTGGCATTAATTAATTATATGGTGTCCATTGGTATGTGATGGTGTAACAGTTACTAGGTCTAAGCAAGAGAGCTCACCACAGATTCAACTCAAAAGGGGTTTTAATGAACAAGTCACACAAAACAGAAATGTAATCCAACAGGTATAATCTTCATCAAAACAGGTACATACAACACAGGAACGGAACTTACGAGTGATTACAACTAGACTGGACAACGAACTAAACAAAAGAACCAACTTAAATAGTGCACGGAACAGGAAACAGGTGTAAACAAAACAAAGAACAGGTGGTGACAATAATCATGGCGGCGGAAATGAGGTGCATGGTGGGTAGTGTAGTTTTCAATAGTCCGGGGAAAGTGAATGGATGAAGAGGTGTGCTGGCGCTGATGTAGGGGGCGTGGCCGGCGTGGGTGCTGAAGCCGTTACAGTACCCCCCCTCCACGGTCCGCTCCAGCAGACCCTACAGGGTGGCGGGGATGACCTCGGGGTGGGCGGCGTGGAAGTCTCGTAGAAGGGACGGGTCGGCAACTGCAGGTGGTAGGTGACAGGGTTGATCTGGCGGGTGGTAAGGAATGGTCCGATGTATCTGCGACTCAGCTTTCGGCAGGGCTGCCGCAGACGGAGATCCCGAGTGGACAACCAGACCCGCTGCCCAGGGGTGTAGAGAGGAGTCTAGGATCTTCGGGCATCCGCATTGGTCTTCTGTCTGCGGACAGCCTGCTGGAGATGGTGGTGTGCTGAGTCCCAGACCCTCTCCCTTTCCCGAAACCAGTGGTCAACAGCTGGCACCGAGGAGGGCTCTCCAGACCAGGGGAACAGGGGAGGCTGGTAGCTGAGTATGCACTGAAATGGTGTGAGGTCGATCAAGGTTTGCCAAAGAGAGTTTTGTGCATACTTAGCCCAGGGTAGGTACATTTACATTTACATTTACATTTACATTTACGCATTTGGCAGACGCTTTTATCCAAAGCGACTAACATTACATTGTACTATACATTTGTACAATTTGTATTGTAAGCAAGTGGGGGTTAGGTGTCTTGCTCAAGGGCACCTCAGCCGTTACCCGCCAGCCATGAGAATCGAACCAGCAACCTTCTGGTCATGAGTCCAACTCTCTAACCACTGGGCCACGACTGCCCAGGTAGCGGTGCCAGCTGTGATGGTGTGTGTGGCAGTAGGTCCTCAGGTACCTTCCTATGTCTTGTATCTTCCGCTCAGCCTGGCCCTTCGCCTGGGGATGGTAGCCGGAGGTCAAGCTGACGGTAATGTTCAGGAGTTTGAGGAAGGCCTTCCAGACTCGTGAGATGAATTGCGGGCCCCTGTCCGACACAATGTCCTCGGGGATTCCGAAGTTTCTGAACACATGGGTGAAAAGGGCTTCTGCGGTTTCCAAGGCAGAGGGGAGACTCGGTAGAGGTATTAGTTTGCAGGCTTTTGAGAAGCGGTCGATTGCCATGAGGATGCAAGTGAATGAGTTTGACAGGGGCAGGTCGGTGATAAAATCTACTGCTAAATGGGTCCAGGGCCAATTGGACATTCCAATTGTTTGTTGTGTAAACAACAATGCAGATCAAGTTATCAAACCCAGTCTCCGGCAGGCGTCGTAGGGTCTTCGCGATGGCACAGGCTGAGCATCCTTTGACAAATCGGGAGATGTCCTGAGACATGCCGGGCCACCAGTATCGGGCGGAGACGAGCAAGAGGGTGCGCTGTCTGCTGGGTGTCCTGTCCCTGGAACAGAAAGGGCTGAGTCCACAAGGGCGGTGTGGAGTTCAGCGGGCACAAACGTCTTGCCCTCGGGACCTCCCGGCGGAGTCGGCTGTTGGAGTGCTGCGATGTCCTCATTGAGTGTCCAGAGCAGCGGGTTTACAAACAAGGCTGGAGGGAGGATGGTTTAGGGTTCGGAGACGTTATGGAAGAGACTAGTTTGACGGGACAGGGCATCCGCTCTACTATTCTGGGAACCAAGGTGGTAAGTTACTCTAAAATTGAAACAGTAAAAGCACAGAGCCCAATGGGCTTGGCGAGAGTTTAGTCTCTTGGCATCTTTCAGGTATTCTAGGTTCTTGTGGTCCGTAATCATGGTGAACTGGTGTATGGCTCCCTCCAGCCAGTGTCTCTATTCTTGCAGGGCCAGTTTGATGGCGAGTAGCTCTCGATTGCAGATGTCATAATTCAACTCCGCCGGGGACAGCTTACGGGAGAAGTAGGCACATGGATGGAGTCGTAGAGGGGTCCCCTGCCGCTGGGATAAGACGGCTCCTACTCCAGAAGACGAGGCGTCCACCTTCACGATGAAGGGGAGATCCGGGTCAGGTAGACAGAGGGTAGGCATGGTACAGAAGGCTTCTTTGAGTTGGGAGAACGCGAGTAGGGTTTCAGGGCTCCAGGACAGGGATCTAGCCTTTTTCCCCGTCATGGCCATGAGGGGTGCAGCGATGTTACTGAATCCAGCGAAGAAGCAACAGAAGTAGTTCGCAAAGCCTAGGAACCGCTGCAACTCCCTCACGGACTTGAGGGACATACATTTTCTATTGTGTTTTGGAAGAGTTTTATTGTTTTTCAGCAGGGACGTCGTGCATCCAAGCCTATAGGTGTCAGTAAAGAGTCCAAATTCACTTGAGTAAAAACAATTAAGAAAAAACCTTTTGAGCAAACTTTTAAGGATTCAACTCAGCTCAAGTTTATTTATATAGCACTTTTTACAATTTTTATTGTTACAAAGCAGCTGTACATGAGACAAAATGACTATAAGCAAAACATTAAATTTATAAAAGAAAAGTAAGAACAACAAAATGATTAAATACACCCCAATTTCACATACCACTCGCAAAAAAAAGAATATATGGCACACACACTCACGCACAGAACACAGACACACGCCCCCAAGTATACACACCCACACGCACGTGCACACACACACACACACACACACACGCACACACACACACAAACACACACACACACACACACACACACACACACACACACACAGTGATATTATAGAGACGCACACATAGAAGATAACATAACATATTACGCAGGTAACATATTATGCAAACTATAAATTCCTATATGGAGTATTAAATGAATTACGTAGAATGATTACATTTAAAGTGATATTAATAAATACAAAAACTTTAAATTCTAGAGCTGATGTCAGCAGCCCTCCCGGTCAGACAAATAGTGTAGAACAATATGCAAACAGTGGTGAGGAACCCAAAAACTGAACCCAGACCCAACCAGGGGAACCAGTTCCCTTCTGGCAAAAACTGCAGCATCTCTACAAGCTTGACAGTGCTTGCACAACTAGGCTAAAATAAAATGGTAGATCATTCAGATTCAGAGGCTGCATCCCAATTCGCCTATTTATACAATGCACCAGAAGTATGTATTGTTTTTGTCAAGAAAAAGTATATTTTAGTGCGTAGCAAAACTGCATGCACGCACTGGGACATGGTAACGCAAAACAGAAGTAGCCGTTGTTGCCTAGTCGACACTGTGATCATTAACTGTCACAAACATCAAAATACAGCCCTTCTTTGCATTTAAGTAATTATTCATTTATTTTTTGTATGTAATGTTTACTGTATACGTACATTTATTAATTTAGCAAAGCATCACTTATTAAATTTTATCAATGCAGTTGAGCATCTCTAAACTTTCTTCTCGTGGTTAGTTGTGGGTAATATCAGCTGTTAAGTGTCCATGCATTCACACCAGATTTTCACCAGAAACAGTAGACCATCCGGGTACTTTAACAATACTCATTTCAGCATACTACAGACATCCCACCTCTCCCGGTAGTTCCGGGACTCTCCCGTATATTCGTAGTGGCTCCCTGACGCCCGCAAATTAGATTCAATATCCCGGAAACCATGGAGGCAAGAGAGAGAATGAGCTAAAAGAGCACAAGTTGATCGCTTTGTAGTAAGTTTGAACAGAATGAGCATCCTCTGATTGTTCTACTATGTGTCAAGTAGACAAATTACACGGAATTTCAGTTAACCTCTCAACAAAACACCAAACCCCACCACATGGGTTGTCTGATACTTTAATTTAGGACATACTAATTTTACGTTCGAATACTATTTAGGACGGATAGTATGCGAATTGGGACTCAGCAAGAGTGTAGACGGTGTCATGAAAAACTCAGCCCCCCTTGTAAATTGTGTCCCCTTATGACCCTGCCTAATAGCTGAAGCTGCGTTAGCTTGTAGCAAGCTAGTACACTGTTCAAAATAAATCCATTTAAATGAAATATGTTAAAATGAAAGCCTCAAAAAACGTATAAGATGCACTTTTATTAAAGCTTGATGTAGCATACGTGCTACTGGTGTATAAGCTATGCTAGTGCTAGCTAGTTTGTACATAAGTTAACAGTTAACTAAAACAGTAAGAATTAGATTTGCTTGATTTCAATACCTATAGCCTCATCTATATACTAGTATATGAAGCATTTAATGTCAAAGACAATAATGGAAATTATAACAAACTGTAGTGTAATTTTGTAGCGTACCCATTAGATACTTTTTCAGCCAATAGAATCACTCAAATCACACAAAATTACATGGGGGTAGGCAGAATTTTTAAGACTGGAGAGTGTCTGTTTTGTAAATTTAGGGCATAACCACCAGGCACTGAGTTCTTTGCAGTCTGTTTGGGTCACGATACACAGAGATGGAAAAGCCCAGGACTGTTCCACTGCACCAGGTGGGGTTTCAGAAGTGACGCAGTATTGAGGTTCTGACATTTACCTTAGTTAGTGGTGCTTGTTAAGGCAAACATCACTATTACTGGTGCTCATTCTCGGTTAAAACCCCTAAGCCTAAGTAACAACCTTTGGTGCATAACTCACCCCACCCTGTTTGTGCTACAGCCTAAATAAAACCTCAAATGATGCTGTTTGTTGAGGAGAGGTTTAGAGTTTTCAAAAGCCATTTAGTCTAAAGGGATAGTTCACTCAAAAATGAAAATTCTGTCATCATTTACTCAGCTTCATGCCATTCCAAACCTGTATGACTTTCTTTCTTACAGGACACAAATGAAGATATTACCTCCTTAACACAAGGACGAGTAAAAATGCAAGAATGTTCATTTTTGGGATAACTATCCCTTTAAGCTTTTTGTTTGTCCCGCATTAAACAGGTGTAAAAAATCACATAAACTTACACTAAAGGAGGAACCCAAGCCACATCAAGAGACAAGAATATCCCCAATACTTGTGGGTGGTCTCTATTGACTCAGACCACTAACCAGCCACACAGAAAACCCCACCAATGTGCTAAAAATCACTCAGAACACCTTTTTAACCGCACAGCAACGCCCTGGCAACCACCCAGAACACCCTACCACCATGGTGGCGACTTTAGTAGGCACTGCTAACATTTTATTCACAAATGTTAAAAAATAGTTGACTCTTCCTCCCTTTCTCTCCCCCCTGTTTTATTTTGGAAAATGTTAGAAAACGAGCCCGAGCTGGCGTGGCATGTGCGAACTGTTGGCAAGTTTGTCTGGGTAAATTTGCAGAGGTGTTGTCTGAATGCCTGCGAGCGACAGCGGTGTCCCATTTCTCGCAGCCCTTTCTGAGATCTACTGAAACCACCTGCGTCTCCCCTCACTCGCCAGACAGACACGGAGATACACTTCAGAGGTCAAGACCACTGGGAAGGGTTAAAATTCCACCGTCCCACTCGCCTTTCACGTCCCAGACACAAGAGTTTGCACATCACTAGTGAAACCTCAGCAGACTATACATCTGCTTTCCCTCTCGCGCCTGGAGAAGTGTATGCTGTGTGGGAGGGGGAACGGCAGACAGCTGGATAATTGCCTGAGTTGCTGCGCTGGAAGCAGCTTTATAGGCTAATAAAGCTCTCCTTTATAGATATAAACCTGTTTATTATCACTCCGGTCTCCATTGACAAAACTTTCTCTTTCACCTTTTACATGAGCATGGGTTCTCATACACAAACAATTGGGAACGTCTGGAAAGAAATGTAATGTTAAATACAACACGCAAATGCGTCCGATGCAGTTTTCAGATCTCTGTCTGATGTCTGATCATTGACGTGTTTCATGAAGACCATGTGTGTGAGACCGCATGAAAATGACATTTTTAAGAAACCGCAGAAACAACTGTAATCAGTTAGGGTGAGTCAATCTCCACAGAGTTAACAATGCACTGAGTCATTTTTTGTTTAGTTTTTGCTGGCCAATACTGCAGTGGTTTTGGATGTTATATAGTGACACCTATTGCCGTGGATGCTGTGTCACGCAATGCAAAGGTTTTGGGTTACCGAAGCCAAACCAGAAATTATGAGTGTTTGTTGATTGTAAGTAATTCATTCCACAACTAAATGTGTTTGGTAATAGTGAGTTACATAAAGTGAGTAGTATTTGACTAGTCATTTGACCTCACCTGAAGACAGTCTCCCCTATTAAAAATAAGTATACTTTAATTTCAGTTTATGATATATAATTAATTAAGTTCAAGTATATTTTAAGTATGTACAGTGGCAAGAACAAGTATGTGAACCTTTTGGAATTTCATGGTTTTCTGAATAAATTTGTCATAAAATGTGATCTGATCTTCATCTAAGTCAAGGGTATTGACAAACATAATGTGTCTAAAAATAATAACACAAAAAAATCTGATCTTTCATGTCTTTATTGAGAACAACCAAAAAAACTCATAGTGCTTGTGGAAAAAGTATGTGAACCCTTGAGTTAATGACCTTAAAAAAGCTATTTGGAGTCAGGTTTTAGCACACCTGGAGTCTCAGTAAGATAATACGTTTGGAGGTGTGAACTACAGCTACTTTGACTGATAAGAACCCCTCAAACTTTTAGAGTTTGCTCTGCACAAGAAGAACACGCTTATGTGAGCCATGCCTCGCCAAAAAGAGTTTTCAGAGGACCTACGATTAAGAATTGTTGATTTACATAAAGCTGGAAAGGGTTACAAAGTTATTTCAAAGACTTTAGAAATTCACCAGTCTACAGTTAGACAAACAATCTACAAATGGAGACACTTTGGAGCTGTTGCTACTCTACCAAGAAGTGGGCGCCCAGTCAAAATGACACAAAGAGCACAACAAAGACTCATCAATGAGGTAAAGAAACCACCCTGAATGACAGCCAAAGATTTGAAGGCATCATTGGAACTTGCTAACATATCTGTTCATGAGTCTACAATACGTAAAACACTGAACAAGCAGGGTATCCACGGCAGGACACCACGAAGGAAGCCACTGCTTACTAAAAAGAACATTACTGCACGCCTGAAGTTTGCAAAAGAGCACATTGACACTCCACAGCGGTATTGGCTAAATGTTTTGTGGACTGATGAAACTAAGATTGAACTATTTGGAAAAAACACACAGCACTTCATCTGGTGTAGAAAGGGCACGACATATCATGAAAACATCATCCCAGCTGTAAAGTATGGTGGAGGAAACATCATGATTTTGGCCTGCTTTGCTGCATCAGGGCCTGGCCAGCTTGGAATCATTGAGGGGAAGATAAATTCCCAAGTATATCAGACAATTCTTCAAGATAATGTAAGAATGTCTGTACGTCAGCTGAAACCGTGTAGACTGTGGGTGATGCAACAGGACAACGACCCAAAACACTGGAGCAAGTCCACAACAGAATGGCTTCAGAAAAACAAAATCTGCCTTTTGGAGTGGCCAAGTCAGAGCCCAGACCTCAACCCAATAGAGATGCTATGGATTGACTTGAAGAGGGCCATACACATGAGACGTCCAAAGAATATGACAGAGCTAAAGCAGTTCTGCCAGGAAGAATGGGCTAAAATTCCTCCTCAACGATATGCAGGTCTGATCCACAGCTACAGGAAGTGCCTGGTTGAGGTTATTGCTGCAGGGGGGAGGTCAACCAGTTATTAATTCTAAGGGTTAAATCTAAGGGTTTACTTACTTTTTCCACTGCCATTTTGAATGTTGAATGTGTGTTCAATAAAGAAATGAAAGATCAGATTTTTTTTGTGTTATTATTTTTAGACACATTATGTTTGTCAATACCCTTGACTTGGCTGAATATCAGATCACATTTTATGACAAATTTATTCAGAAAACCATGAAATTCCAAAAGTTTCACATACTTTTTCTTGCCACTGTATAATAGCATAGTATGTATACTGATATCAATGTACTAGTAGTAAGTTGTAAGCAATACTATTTGATACTAATAAACTTTTTTTAGTTTATAAACCGTATACTTCAAGTGTAACAAGAGTAAACTTTGAGCACCCAACTAGTTTACATCTACGTTTTTGCTATATGAAGTGAACTGGGACTGTATACTGGTAGTGTACTAGTTCAATACTTGTAGCCTATTTCTTAGTTTGTTTATGAAAGCACAAATTGAAGTATAATTTGAGAAAACTACTTGTTTAGTTATCACCTGCTGACTACAGTCATCCAGAAACAGAAAAATATTGGACAGTCCTTTTTTCCCCCACAAGTTATTTATTTATTTTTCATTTCACTTATCAGCCTGGCTACAGTTTACAGTAATAATTCTCTCTGTAATTGCAGCAGTGCTATTTTAATATGGCAGAGGAGAACTGGCCCTTTTTTATACTTGTACGTGTATTTTAAGGCATTATGTAAAACTATTTGATTTAAGTATTAAATAGTCTCCTAATCAAAAAGTAAACACAACTAAGCCAAGTACATTTACATTTACATTTATTAATTTGGCAGATGTATATTTAGAATACTTCATTATACTTTTTTTAAGTTTATCTCCATCAAAAGATTGAGTACAACTATAAGCCAAATATATTTTGATCTTTCTTGCAGTAAGTACATAAATAACCTGGCTGCCTTAACATTTTGAATTAATTCAACTTAAAAATATTAGTTAACATGAATTTGAATTTATCTGTATATAAGAAATCAATTGGATCAGGAAAAGTGGGCATTTCAATCCATTATTTAGTTGGGGGTTGCATGAAAAGGAATTCAATTATCATCCGAAAGGAATGTTGTTCAGAGATTGATTCATATAGATTTTTCATTTTCATTTTAAATTCTGAATACTATGCATATAGACCATATATTAAGAAAAGAATTAGAACATTCAATTATTCAAGATCAAGAAGCCATAGCTGTTACTTACTAAAGGGAAAAAAAAGGTAAATCTTTGTCCCCATCACATTATTATATGTGTGCACACATGCAGGCATATGCAGGCCACCAAGCAGAACAGAGCAGAGAGTGTTGGGTTACATTCCTTCCATAAGGGCGGAGGGCTGACCATGCAGGTCCCTTCTGCTTCAATCCCAAAATCGGGATCTTACCATCTTCAATAGTATCTATGCAACTCAGTGTGTATATGTATTCTGGTATATTTGTGAATGTTAACAACTCTATGAATGTAAGTCTAGAGTTGCAGGCCTCACAAGCTAACCTCCTCCCTGTTCTGTATTGGGTTTAGCCTGAGTCAGAATTCCTCAGACTTTTGGAAATTCCCAAAGGTCTTGGGGGGCAGGCTAGCCACAGCGTTCCAGGGCTACGCAGAGTTTGGCTGATCTTCTCGATTCTTCAGCGCTGGGAACGGGCCCTCGGGCTGACCCTGCCTACTCATACACACCCATCTGCTTCCTTTCTGTCGGAGACTAAAGCACTTAAAAACACTCACAGCCATTACTAAAGCACTTAAAAACTTACTATAGTAACTGTACCCATAAATATAACCCAGCTAACAGGGAAGTTCTCTCAAACATTGTTATGAAAAACTAAAATGTTGGCATTTTTACATTGTACATAACGTTTTCATAACTAATTCAAACATTTTGTTAGCTGTGAACAAACTTGATGTTGGCATATGTATTCGGATAGATGGGTTATAATGTTTTATGTTTGGCACAAATGAAGCAGAGAACATAACCTGATGAGCTCCATTCAGCGGTGATCTATGGTTCTGGCAGCAGCAACTGTTCGATCCAGGTCATTAATTCACAGGGAATCGGTTGGGAGCAGATGCTGGAAAGTAAAGTTACTTGAGAAGAATCTGCTGGTTCTGTACAGGCCAGGTCACACACATTCATTATACTCTAAATGATCTCAAGTACAAAAGTGGCTAAAGAATAAGGTGAACCAAACTGCTTTTCTTTTTCCCAAAGTGAATAAATCATGTTTTAACCGCAGGATAGAACAGACAGATCCTGGCAGCCCAGACTGTAGTCCCTCAGGCTCACTAAAGTCACTAAATAAAGGCCATTCTCTATGGGGTTGCAGAACCTATACGAGTTTTTATCTTACAGGAACATTAGGTGGGAATATAGCCCATTTATTTTACCAGGGTAGAAGGAGCACACCCACCAAAATGCTGTATTAGCAACAGACCACACCATAACACACTATAGCATACCGTGCATTCCACATACCATCGGTAACCACACACTGTACAATACACAAAATAAAATATTAAAGTACATCATCTAAATGTGAATTTTTAATCCCAGAACACAGATCTGGGGCCCTGGAAATTCAGGCTGAAGTGGCATAATTTATTCATGGGATTAGGAGCATCAAGCAGTCATAGCCATAAAAATGCTGAAATTAAAATGTTTTTGTTGTTATATAGATTATATACAGTACCCAATTTTTCATTCATAATAAGTCATAAATATATCATAAATGCTGAAATGAATTATTTTACTGACACTATGCTTTATGAATTTTTTGCTCAAAAATTCTGGAAGTTGGCCGAAAGATTGTTGAAAAATTTTTAAATGTCCTGACAACACTAAATATATCAAGGTTATATTACCACAAAGTGTTCTTTACATTATGTACATGTCTTTATAGACACTTTTAAAATGCCCGTAAAAAGGTCATATTTGAGACGCACCAGACAAATACAGTAATATACGTTTTTTTTTAGTAAAAAACATGTTTTTTATGTTATTTAATACCTAACTTGAAAATTTGCAGTCCTTTTCTGTAATTTGACATTTTTCTATCCGCATAGCAAAAATATGTTACATTTTTGTAAAATAACACAGAAAAATGCTGTTTTTTACAGTGTAGACAACATCACACAAAATCGCACAAAAAAAGACTTTAGCTGGGTTTTCACAGACTGGGACATTTCATTTTACACTTTAGATTATTAAATATATATTTTATATAAATATTTTTCTGGTTCAGTGAATAGCAGTGTTACCATACAGCAAGAAGGTTTCTGGTTTCCCAGTTGAGGCAGGATTTTCTGTGTGTGTTTTCCTCTGGGTACTCTGGTTTCTCCCACAGTCCAAAGACATGCAGATTAGATGAGTAAAATAAAGTGCACTTAGGTGTGTGAATGTGCCCGTGGGTGCCATGTGATGGACTCAGTCATCTATCCAGGGTGTACCCTGTCTATGGTCCAAAATGCTGTGGTCACTCAGACTATCCTCTTGTGTTTACTTCTTCTGTTTTCACTCCCCCTGGTGTTGAAAGCTGCCAATTACATTTTCCTTACAATTCTAAGCTACATCATTTTACAAATGGCACTTCTTGATGTCCAAATTCAATTTATACAGCATTATGTCAACATAACTAAATAAAATACTTTTGTTCATGAAATGATTTGCCATGAGGTAGCATGTAGATGTTTCTGTGGGCTTCAGGCAGCATTGTTGTGAATGGTGAGGTTAGAGGTGTGACTGCTCTGTGATGTCACTGCAGAATGTGAAAAAGCAAAGCTCAGTCAGGACGGAGGTCAAACCTGAATCCCGTCTGCAGCCTGGGGAGAGTTTACAATGGACACTGCCAAACCTCAGCCACAGTTTACTGAAACTTACTCTGAAGTCACAGTCAGCTCAAGCGCAGGTAAGATTTTTACATTTCTGAGGCCTACAGAACACTTTACTTTTACACCTGTTCCTCTTAAAAAAAAATAATAATTATAGGAATCGTTCAACTAAAAATACAAATTTGTTATGATTATTGTGTTATTTAAAACCTATAAATCTCCTGTGTAACACAAAAGAAGATATTTTGAGAAATGTCATACAGGTTTGGCAAGACATAAAGGTATTTAAATGATTGCTTTACTGTTTTTGCATCTAGCGAGTTTAGTTTTCCATTGTTGTCCTAAAATTAAGAAAAAAGTTCATTCACTTTTTATTATTACCAATGCACTCATTTGTATTTATTTTAATTTGCTTTTTTGCTTTGTTCTCTGTAACAGCTGATATAAACATTGCTAATAAAATGATCAAATGTGCAAAAAGTGGGAATAAATTCTGATAATCTCTCACAAAAGTTATTCAATATAAATTATACAATTAACAAAGTGAAAAAGTGTCATATTTTACAATTCATTACAGATGACAAAAGCTCATGTCAGGTAAGGATCATAAACTTCCTCTCTTCACCCCCACACTAACATTGTGAATAGCTCCTGGAAACAAGTCCCACAATTTGACAAATTAGTCACTTTTTAGCCATTGTTTGGCCAAAGCTCAACATAATCCTTAGGGTCTTGGCATGTCTCTCTCTCACGATATTAAGTTTAGGTGGCAAAGCCTGCTGTCTTTTGAGTTCCTGGACCTTTGTTTGGAAGCATTGAGTCTCTTAAATCCTTCGTCTTTGGTGAACATCATTTGAAAGATGTGAACCTACACAGTCAACATCTCATAGGTGTCAATGGATGATGTAACTCGCGCTGTCTATAGGAAATTGCTTGTAACCAGAGAGAGAGACCTTGTTTATAAGACTCTTTCATTGAGGAACATCTTTAGGAATGACAAAGAGGTCCATTCATAATGAATTCACAATTTCATTGGATGCAGATGTTCAGAATCGCCCAAGGAAGGATTCAGGGACATCTGAGAACACCAGGGGTGGAAATGGACAAGCGAGAACATACCCCTCGCCGTCCCGTAGACGACACAGAACGACCTTCAGCAATGAACAACTGGAACAGCTGGAATTAGCTTTCAGACAGAACCACTATCCTGATATCTACTATAGGGAAGAGCTGGCAAGAGGAACCAAACTCAATGAGGCTCGCATACAGGTAACCAGGAGTCGTAATGTGGAAGGAGGGGAACTTAGTCCAGAAACCCGGATGTCATCAGATCCAACGTCTAATACCTGGAGACATCTTTTAGCATTCCCATTCATCTTAATGACAGATGGGAAAAACAATGTAAAGTCATTTTTAAAAGCCCTCTATGGACACTTGGATACAATGAATATTGTGATTTATTTTGTAAGAATACCCCCCTACTTATAAATGGTTGTTAATGGAAAAATATGCTTTTTGGGTCCAGATGGTGTGGTTATTACATCTACCAGCAGGGGCTAAATGTCCAGACTAACCAGCCAAACCTTGACCCCCTGCTTAGATCACTTTTGCTGACTCAACTCTAGTACAACCTGCCAGCTTTTCTCTCCCCGCAGGTCTGGTTCCAGAACCGCCGTGCCAAGCAGCGGAAGCAGGATCGAATCACCCAGAAAGCGCTGCCAGTTGGCATGGTGCCAGGACGCAGGCCTCTCTTTGGCAGCGTCTGCGTGTCTTCCTCTGCCATGGGCCGGCAGTACCAGTGCCCTCATTCCCTGCCACACGTACCTCGATTCTCCTCAGTGCTGCCCCCTGGAGGATATCCAGCCCATCCAACCGCAAGCACTCACTTCTCTTGTTCCCCAGGCGTTGCTCCATCACAGGCCAGCAGACAGCCTGATGACTGGTACAACCAACTGCGCAACATCGGACCGTCCACCAGTCTGCCTCCCGCTTCAATGCTTTCTCTGGCTTCTGTATCTGGACTGGAACCAACTAGTCACTGGAACTAGACAGAGTAGAAAGTGCTCCAGAAGTTTATTGAGTAGATGAAAACGTGTGAAGTTTACTTATTGTTCTGCAGAATAAATATAGCGAGTCATTTTTTGTATATTCCCTTTCGTACTGGAAGCTTTACAAGAATAAAAAATTCAAATTTATAAGATTTACATTTTCTTTATTATAGCTGCAAACACACATTGGTTTTCAGTTATTGCTGTATTGGCCTGGACAAAAACAATAACATTTATATAGATTTCCCTTTCTAAATGAAATAGCATTGAAAAGTTATTGGCATCTGTTCAGTTCATTGAGCACTTCATATACATAATGCTTTAAGGACCATTACAAACATCAAAACCAATGTTCAATTCTTTTCAATGTACAACAGTTTGTGTGTACATGTTAAATTACATTTCTTTTCAAAGTCATCAGTATTGAGTCACTTTGGTAGAAATAAAGTAACAAGTGTGTATGTCAAAGAAAATATGTAGATATTTTATGTCACAATATGACACATAGTCACAATGTTTACATTCAGTCTCTATAGGTTAAACTCTCTTTGGTTATACCAACTCATCAATTAACCTAAATAGCTTATTACAACATTGCAATGTATTGAATATATGGGCATTGATTACAATAATATTCCTGTTTCACTTTTAAAATAAACTGAAGTAACATTAGGATGACTCAAATAGTTTAATGTGCTTTGGACTTACAGTACACAACAGGCACATCGCACAATTATTGGTAAAACTGGGTAGGTAGATGTTACAAGCTACCCATGTAAAGTGCTCTTATTAAGCATCATCACAAAGTGTGTAAAATCTTTTTTCTGTGCATTACAAGTGAAACTTTGAACAATGTTGCTTTTTCTCAATACATTGAAAGTATATGACTTTGTTTAATGGCACCTCTTTCGAAAGTCATGTGGGTTGGGGACGGTCAGGGTGACCTAACCCTTTAACAAATAAATCCCAGATCATTGAAGTACATTATCTAATCCCAACTTATTTTCAGAAAAGCAAACTGTTAATCATCTCCCACTTTTGCGCATCTCACTACGAAGCATTTATTCAGTAACAGCAGGATATGTGGTTGTTTACAGTAACTTGGCAGTTTATGCATCAAGGGTCCATTCTGATGTACAGATGGGAGTGCAACACTAGGAAATTGAAATAATTCTACATCTCATACCACATGACCCTCAACATTTTATACTGGTTATGTTGGAACATGAATATACTGCTTCTGTGTAACTGAATACACATGGAGGGATGTGAGGTGGATCTGTACTTCAGAGGTAATCTGCATTCACAGTATGGCAGTGCGTGTTCCCATCATTCCTTCAGTTATTCCAAAGACCTTGCGAACTCTGCGTAGTCAATATAACCATCATTGTTTTTGTCATCATCCCTGAGGACATCATCAATGAGGTTGATGAGATCCTCTTCCTTCATTGGCTGGCTATCCTCTCCTCTTTCCTATAGAAGCATAAAAAATACAAATGATGGTGAAAGGGTTCAAATCTGTTATAGTTGTGATTACTTTAAGAGTAATACAAATAAATAAGTGTCTAAATCCATTTGAGTCCAGTCAGAGGAGACTCAACAACACACCTCCTTATGCACGTGAGTAATGGCAGTGGCTAGCTCCAGTCCGTCCAGCAGATTGTTGCCATCATAGTCGTGCATCTTAAAATAGTGAAGCTGCAGTTCTTGAGGTGTCATGTCAGACTCTGGCTTTTCAATCACTCCCTCCAAGTGCTCCATGATGTGACTGGAAAGGAAAAGAATTAGCGATAAACTGATATATCGGACAGACGAGCTAAGCTTACAATATTTATCCATTTTGACATTATCAGTATTGAAGTATTTAAAGAAAATGACTCACTCTTTATCCTGCACCATGTTCCTGTCTAGTCGGGTAATTGGTGGGTGCACTTGGTTTGCGCCGTCTGGTTCTGCGAGTTGCCCACCGTGTGTCCAAACAGACAACATGCAGCTGGACCAGAGCAGGCACCAGCTCCATAATCTCAAATGCCTCCCTTTAAATCTCATTACACTGAAATTACAGTTAAACATGAACAGAGAAAAAAATAGAGAATGACTGACAGCTCCCATTTAATACAGCATATGGTTGGTATTATTACTATTATGTACCGTACATACGCTGTATTAATAATAACCAAAAATAATACAATTCATGCATAATGAGCCCACATCTATGGATATCCAGACAACATGAATATGATGTTATTGATGGTGGAGCTAATGACTGACATCTGGATGAACTTGAACAAACATTCAGACGGGAAAAGGAACAATGACAAAACTGTTCGCCGAAAATGTGAAATATAAGCAATGCTTCAAGCTATATGAATATTATAACATTACTGGAGAGGCAGTTAAACGGTTAGATACACAAATCAACGCTAGATAAGTAGAAGTACGCGCGCGTTTCGCGTTTGAGTAAAACACACATTCTGCAAAAATAAAACATCATAGTGTACATTTACTCACCAGCTATGAAACAAATTGATGTTTAAATATTAGTACTGTTAGCTCAGACACAGTTGAGTTAGAGAAAAGCCCTTCTGGTGTTTTCTCAGCGCCGCTATTTCTGACCGTGTTGGCTTGCCGTAGCAGCCTTTCAACTCATGGACACGACAGCTAAATTCTGATTGGACGGCATAGTTTTTATTGGCGCTGCACTTCTTTGCCCTTTTTTTGTTTGTATTTTTATTTTATGTATTTAATGAAAACATTTTAACACAACACATTTTATAAAAGTACACAATAATGTTAAAAATCACAATGAATTTTGGGGTGTTTATTTAACATAAACACAATAACGCCAAAAAGTTATGAGCGATTAAAAATGTACATTTGTGTACGAAAACGCATACGATGAAAATGTTGGACACGACAGCTGAATGCTGATTGGATTTGAGGAATGCGTCAGAGTCTAGTGCACTAATCCACACGTGACGTGTGCTGTGTGCAGCGTGAATGAGCGCAGTTTCAGTGATGATGAGGATGAGGATGCTTTTATGTCGTCTAGTTAACACTTCACCGCGATCAGTTGCATGGAAAACCTCTGCAGAGAGAATGAGAGGGCCAAATCTTTTTTTCGACGTCTGGAGGTTCAGTGTTTTTTTGCGTTGTGAATGTCGTAGAAATGTGACTTTGAAATGTGACTTTTGAATAGACAGATTTGCTCGTGATGTTTAATAGCAACTATAGCATTTAGTAGTGTGTGTTGTATGCTGTACAAGTATAGTAAGATGAGATGATCATTTTTGGTGTTTGTTTATTTTGACTATAAATGCAATTACTTAGCTATTCTGTTATTTTTCATTTTTACTTAGGCTACTAAATGCCGACGTTAAACAAAATAGCTCAGACGTTAGCAAAACGACTAAAATGATCCAAATCACTTTTTTTGTGCTTTCCTGGCTCTACCGTCCACTAGATGACACTATTATTTCATCAGGTTATCCAGCACAGGTTGTTCGAAGCTCATTTTAATGTCATTTGCATTCTGTGGCAGGTGTTTGCATCGATTTAGTCTGTATTTTACTAGTTTTACATAAACAGACTCGGCCTCATTCCAGACTAGCTACATGTCGGCAGCACACAGCATGATCTGGTTATTTAATTAAATTAAGCCCTGCAAATAGTTAACGAGATTTAATTGGTTAAATAGATTTAATCTAGCAGTGGAAAGATTTCAGGGTAGATAATGGTCAAGGACAGTGCGTTACTTCAGAATAAATCATTTGTTCCCAAAGCACATTACTAGTGACCCACATGTGTTTGCAATCAAATAAATGATATTGGTTATACACAAGACTGTCCAACTTTTATAATAATTTGTTTTTAAATCATTAGCCTATTATTTCTTTATGTCTATATGGAATTGGCCACTATCATTATAGAATGCGAAAACTAATACTAAAAGTAGCCTACACTAAATTGAAGATTGTAAACACTTCTTACACTGTCATGTAGCCTACAACAATCCCATGTTTTTGGACCATGTACTATGAAGTTCTTCGAAGTAACATAAAATTACAGTACTGTGGCACATGAATGCATGATTATGGCATAGCCTACTTGAAGTTATCATTATAATTTTTTTGACGCCATCAGAATTTTATCACATTATATATTTGTAAAGGTTTGACATTTATTTAAAGACGCCACCAAACCTACCGTCAGTAAAAAAAGTCAGGGAATAATGGGTTTTTAGCCTGGCTGTGAATGTCATGAAAATTCAATGGCAACTCAGATCTAACCTAAGCCATTTAAATGTCTATAGTGAATATAAATATTAGTTATTCATCGTGCATAAATTGCAGATCTTTAATAAAGATCCATCATGTTAAAATTCTTATATGTTTAATAAAGATCCTTATATGCCTTGAAAAGTCATGCAAATTGTTCTGATCCCTCATGGGATCCCTGAGTGCACATTCCTAAAAGTTGTGTGTAACTGAATGAATCACAGTTAAAGAAAACACTGAGGGTGAATAGAATCTTTGAACTTTTATTAAATTATTAACTAGATTTATCGATATTTGTCGAGACACCGAAACAAAGCCTCCCAATGTTTTGCCGTGTGTGTAATAACTTTGCACATGCTCAGTGAGTTTTCCGTTGACAGTCGGCAGTCACTCCCCTGGTATCGGTGGAGCGCGGACACGGGCACGGGCACAGGGACGCGGCCGGGATGTCAGCGCGCCTCTCGTTCTCTCAGTACCGCATTGAGGCGGAGGTCGAGCGCTGCCGGGCGGAGTGTCAGTGGGATAAAATACCGGCTTTAGTGGAGCAGCTCACTGTAGCGCGGGTGCACGAGGATGGTAAGTGAGAAAAGACCCTGCAGAGATGAGTGTGTGTCTGTTGCGCGTGAACTTTGCACCGTTCTGTTAAACTTAGATCATGAGTGTGCGCTGATACTGGTCACAAAACTCACGTGCACGTTTTTGTTATAGATTGATTTGTTAGGGCACTCTTTGATTTATAAGAGAATGAGTTTGATTCAGTTTAGTATGCTGTAGATCAGTGTGTATAAAGTTATAGTTACTCATGCGGATCAGATGCACACACACCCTTAAGTTAATACAGGTAGAAGCTTCCACTTAAAGGGATAGTCAACATACTCACCTTCGTGAGTTTCATTTTCTTCTATGGAAAGAAACTCATACAATTATGGGATTTTCTGCAACCGAGTTTAATTTTTAATACTTGAGCAGAGTTAAGCTTTATGCAAATGAGCTGCAATGCAGTGTGGGATTGCAGATGTGAACTCGTGTGATACACCTGATAAAATGTGTTACTTCGGTCAACAGTAGTGCATAAAGTAGCTTATTTGATTTGTGTGTTATATTCATTCTCTTGAAGCCACACGATACATTTGCGTGAGGAACAAGCTGAAATTTAGCTTATTCGCTATAACGAACTTTTTTCACCCATTCAAATCTGGTGAGATAATGCAGAAACACACATAACAACATATAAGAAACTGTACACAGACCTATTGTGTATTGTGTGTGTTGTAACCAGCAATAATACGATTTGAGAGGTCAAATGGATTTTCAATTAATATTGACTTACATTTCAGTCAAAAGACTTTTAAAAATGTATAGATCACACTTTTATACTGTTTTTTATATGCACACTATCCCTTTAACACCTGGCTGATTCCTCTCTCATTATTACATGCAGTGTTCACCTAGCTAAAGTCAACAAGGTTAAGGTGACATTATACAGCGTAATCTGTCCCATTCCTGTTGTTATATCAATACCTCAATCTAGGAGACACATGGCGCTCCCAGGGGGTGTGTCCCCTTCTGTCCAAATCAGATGTCTGACCAAACAAGTCTGGTTTCGCCACTAATTTCCTTATGGGAAAGAAAATATTAGTCATTATGATGGCCAACAAACTTTGCATTCAATTTATTTCCTGCTAGACTTTTAAGTGGTCCAGTCCAGGAACTTTTAACTTTTGTCTCTCATATAGGAAAATGTAAATTGGAAGCTTGACACACAGTAAAACACAAGCCTGGATTCAGTGGGGAGTAAGAGGTCGGACCAAACAGGAAACACCTCATCCAAAGTGTTTATACAAAATATGCACCAAGGCGAATAGAACGATTCTAACAACCTTCTTGTCGGACTGTATATTTGTGCCAAGACAAACACCATAACCAGATCAAACGCTGTTGTGTATCAGCATGCATTATCAGCCCATGCCATTTTGCTGTGTTATAAAGTCCAACGCCCAATAAAACACTGTTCCAGACGCTGTTCATTTATTTTTTGATACGCTGTCATAATGTGTCAACTGTGAGCAGATTCTCTTCTCTTTCTTCAACCTTCACCCACATTCTGTCCTGGCTGTCTGTCTGTAGATGATTACAGGACACTGCTGTTGGCAGAAGCTCTGTTGGAGGAGTGTCTGCTGGAGAACGTGACCCTGCTGAAGAATTCTACTCCTCTGACAGAACACTCACAACCCAAGCTAGCCCAAGCCAAAGCTCACCTCGACAGCATCCTCTGCAAGGGACGTCTGGAGGTCTGGTATCAGTTTCTACATCTCGCTACATTTCTACATATTTCTAAGCCTCATGGATTTTAGCATCATTTTGGGATTTCAATTGAATGTTGTCAACACAGATTTGAACAAACAGCATTCATATAATAAGCATTCACTGTATATTTTTTCACTCTTCCCCGAGATAGCCGAGATACCTGAATGAAGCTCTGCTCCTGTTGGCTAAGGTGCACTATGTGCAGGGCAGCTACAGGGATGCCCAGGGCATGTGTGCCAAAGCAGGAGTTGATGATTTCACCCAACAGGAACAGCCTCTCTATCAGCTGCGCATGCTGGCGGAGACGTTTGTCATCAAAGGTATGAACCGTTCAGAAAACAGCTCATTGATTCTAACAACGCAATACAGTATAATGTGTAATGTGAATTAGCTTGTGTCATTTGTTATCTTGCACAACACGAATTACATTAATTGACTACAATGACAATTAGTTTTATATAAAAATTTTGCAGTCTATTATGCTAAAGTTAGATTTGTTGAGTTTAAAAGCAAATGTTCTTATATGGTAAATGCCAGTGGTGTCTGTGTGTTTACACTGTTACATCATTTCCATCGCTTCGTTCCATTCAGACTTTGCCTCAGGCTTGTTTATATTGGATTCAACACCAAGCTACAAGTGGACAGGTTTTGAAATAACTTGTAGCTATAGTATGAATAACTATTAATATCTACATTCAAAGAGACGTGTGTGTGTGGGCAAGAGTGTGGTTTTTTCATGTACAGTATGTATAGTGTATTTTTTCATACAGTATCATGTAACAGACTGTAACCAGAAAGTTTTGCGTCATTGTATGCAGGAAGCGTCTATTTATATCTGTAGTTATAATTTGATAGATTTT
Organism: Oreonectes daqikongensis; assembly: GCA_026939265.1. NCBI lineage: Eukaryota > Metazoa > Chordata > Actinopteri > Cypriniformes > Nemacheilidae > Oreonectes > Oreonectes daqikongensis. The sequence continues at coordinate 6,089,698 of JAOTQM010000049.1, forward strand.
TTCACTCAGTGTGTGCCAATGTTTTTTCATTATTTTCCAAGATTTATTTTAGACCCCAGACTCCTATGTCTGTACCCCATCATAGGCTCAGACACAGACACACTGGAAATGAATAATATTATCTTTTGGCTAATGTTAGAATGTCAGAGACACTTGCCAGGCAGAGCTTGTGGCAGATGTTCTGTTCTTACAGACATTTCATAAGTAATGAGAACAGATTTCATGAAGGAATGACGATCTATCTATCCATCTGTCTGTCTGTCTCTGTCAATTGCACAGAAGAATGAAGACATATATAGACAACATGTCATCATTTTGGTCTTAATTTGTTTTGATGGCTTGTTGCAAAGAATATTGCACATGTGTATCATCTCATGAGAAAACATTTTAGTTGCAAGTTGCTTTGGATAAAATCAACTGCTAAATGAGTATATATGTGACTCTGGATCACAAAACCTTTTTCCTTAAGTAGCACAAGAACAGTTGAGGTAAAGGCCAAAAATACATTAGGATATTAAGTAAAGATCATGTTCCATGAAGATATTTTGTAAATTTCCTACCATAAATATATCAAAACTTTATTTTTGTGAGTGGATGCATCAAAATCGCAGAAACACATCTACAAACTTCACTCGCTGCTGCCGCTCTTTGAGAATGATTATGTAAACTCTCAATTTCGCCCTTAAGACTGGTTTTGTTGTCCAGGGTCACATGTAATAATGTTCAAAGTCAAATGATTCTGATTCTCACTTCATACTGTATTCCACTGACTAACTGAATCCAGTTTCAGCTTAACTCTTCAATTTTATAAATGTAGAAATGTGGAAGTAGCTGTTGAGTAGTGCAGCTCTGTAGTTCCCTGTTTCTCTGTTTAGTTCCTTAAATTTGTATTGAACTAATGACTTCTGGTTAAATATAAGACTATAAACTGTAAATATAAGACGACAAAACGTTGTTGTGATTATTTCATTCATTCAAAAAACAACATGGCATTTTGTTAGTTTAATGGAATCTTTTCCTTCCTCTTATCCATTACAAATAAATATCTTTTGTTTATATTACTATTTTCTGGCCAAAGCAGAACTCCTTATTCATGGAAAAGTCTCTTCTCATTTCCCCAAAAATCTAATTGTACAGTATCTGTATGATGTCTATTCAACAGACATTTGTTAGAAAAAAACACTCCTTCCCACACTCTTTTAAACTCAATTTTAGCATAATACACTGCAACATTTATTTGGAAGAATGTTTGTAGCCAAACAGTTCTTGACCACCATTGACTATAGTACCATAGTAGTACAACAGTAGAAAAAATTGCTTTATAAATGTCTGTGTTCTGTTGAACACAAAAGAAGATATTTAGAAGAATGGAGGAAAACACACAGTTCTGGGGATCTTTTGACTACCATTGTCGCCGCAGGAACGATTTCATAGTTCCAGGACGATTTGCCGGAAGTACCTGCTTTTGAAATGTATTCGCACGGCAGGAGCCGAACAGAATTTTAGTTCTGAAGAACCTTTTTTGGAGAAACACGCTCCTTCTCCGAGGCAGGACAGGAACGATCCGTGACGTAAAAGCAAACACTGACCGGACTTCTTTTGTTGGTTGTTTGTCGTTGTTCGACGGACGCTCATAAAAGACGTTACTGTCAACCGGCTTACGTCACTAAATAGTTCCTTTTGCCAGTGCGAATGCGATTGGGGAAATTGCCTTAGTTCACGAACGACAGCCCTCTTTACAATACATTGTTCCTGAACTTTCCTGAACTGGTTGGAAAGCGTCTGTAGTCAATGGTGGCCAAGAACTGTTTGGTTACAAGCATTCTTCCAAATATCTTTCTCTGTTTTCATCGAAACAAAGAAATGTATACAGATTTGGAACAATTTGTGGGTGAGTAAATGATGACAGAATTTTTATTTTTGGATGAACTGTTCCTTTAAATGGATTCCAAATAAAAGAAACTGTGACCTTCACCTAAACATATTGCCCTCTGTTTATGTCCAGGTTTGTCTTTGGATCATCAGCGTGTGTCCGGTGCTTCCCGTATTAGACTGTCCGAGAGAGATGAGGAGTGCCTGACCTGTTACCTCATGGCCTGTGATGCTGCACTGTTGTACCTGCAAGAGCTGGACAAGGTGCGTGTTTACCACAATAGAACATCTTTAATAGAATATTATAAAATGGATTGTTCTGTTTCTGGATGCTGATTGGTCAATATAGCGGTACAGTCATACTACAGTATATTAAAACTTGAACTATATATTGTACATATTTTTGAAAGCACTTTATGAATATTAAATGAAAATAATATATAATGGGAATACTATAATCATAAAGAATGAAGAATGCACTTGTAATGACTTTAGCTGTATGTATATTCACAATCTAATATGGCTCTCATACCTTATTACTCATTTTATAATTCATATTGTTCACATTACATCATACTGTGTGTTTACTGTGATAGACTGTAACCACGCCAAGTTCCAAAACAACTAAAAGCGGCTCATCAGTCCCTCCCCTCGATGTGGAGCCAGGCTTCTTCCTTCAAGCCGCCCTTCAGAGTGCCTACTTGTCACTGCTGCGCAAAGGGTGAGCAGATCAGACTCTATACCCACAATCCTCTGCGCTTCTATGCCTTTATTGTATTGAGCATATACAGTACACACAGATACAGTATTTGTAAAACAGGTACATGTAATCTATATAGATTGATTCGTGATGAATATATGACCCAGGCTGTGTAAACACACTGCCTGTGTTCTTGTGTTAACTCAAGCAGTGTGTGTGAGTTTGTGTGTGATGTGCTAATAATGTCCAGCAGGTGTCAGTATTACAATATAGGTAATGTTATTTGAGGTCTTGCGGTCTTAGGATATCAGTATTATACTTAGACCAGAAAACCAAAGTGTGTTAGTTATCATTCAGATATTTGACATTATAGAATAGTAAACTTACATACTACACTTTTCTACGTGCATTCTACGTGTTTCTGTAGAATGTCTACTTGGAAGCCACCAAAGTTCATTTTAGTGAGTCTGTGACTTCAGTAACCATCATTATGTTCTGTTAATCCATTCATTATCTTATTTTTCATTTGTTGTGTCATGATCATTTCTCATCCCACAATCACTTCTGCTTGTGTGTGTGTGTGTGTGTGTGTGTGTGTGTGTGTGTGTGTGTGTGTGTGTGTTAAGTCACTTGGCTCAGGGGACACATCAGCTGCGGAGGGTCATGAGGGTTGTGGAGAGTCGGGGGTCTCAAAGTTTTAGGAAGGTGAGAGCTTCTAAAGTCACACAGAAAGACAGTCTGTTTCATCATACCTTATAGTGAAGAAACCATGTTTTTATTTCTGTAGGTGTATTTGTATTGTCAACATTTTTTGCCAGAAACATTGCGAAGAACGTCCCTTATGAAAATGTACAATGGTTTTTGCCGCATGCACCACACGCTCATGTGAACGCATCAAGTACAAACTAGGCTATTAACTATTAAAATTAATTTTTTGCTGCTGCGACTTGTGTAAACACACTGTATTTAAATGAGCAACAGTGCTTTTCTACATGTTTGCTTTCAGGTCTTGTAACTGCTGTGTCCTTCAATACCAACCTCTCTCATTGTAAAGCCACAATATATTGTCACATTCTGTCATTAGTTACACACCAACTGGAGAAAAACTATCCAACCTGCTTCCTGTAAATTGCCTCAGAGTGACTGGGCATGTGTTGTCCCAGATTGATAGTGTCAAGATTTTAATAAAGTAACTTATTGTATGTCTTCATTACGTTGAGCTCTTATACACAGAAGTTGTTGTTTATTGTGTTGTTCAGACAGTAGCACGGAGACTTGCAGAAGTGTTGTTGACTTCGATGAGTAAAGATGCTTACTGGGGTCCACTGACACTTCCACCACCCGTCTGGCTGGACAGAGAGGGAGCCACACACCCTAAAGATGCCATGTACCCCTCATCCAGACCACCACAGACCTATAGCACTGAAGGGTCAGAATCTGTCCCTAGCTATTTATCTCTGCTGATGATAACATGCATTTTTCTGGTGGTCAGAAAGATTTTTCTGGACATAGAATTTATTATATATTTGCTACAGTTATAATCATGTTAATAATAATATTATAATATTGACATTTAAGATGATAAGATTTTGGTAATGCCATCAACAATTTAAAGTCCCATTAGTTACCACTGAGAGAGAGAAATGGAGACAGAGAGCAATAAACAAGAAGAGAACAAGAGAAAAAAGGTTTGCTTAGTTTAATATTCAGGACACGCTGGAACACTGCGCTGTGAATAAAACATACTGTAACTGTACCTGTGTGTCTGCAGATGCCCAGCAGAGAGGAAAAATACAAGAGACGAATAGAGATTTCTGAATCAATCTGCAGAACACACATGATATCAGATAGATAACATCCCAGATGGGTTTAGCAGTTCCAGTACAGCTCAGTACTAAACTATAGCTGGATTATAGATAATAAAAAACGAGCATAATGATAAAATATAATAAAGAGAAACTAAGTGGAGATAGTAAAAATACCAATACAATTATTTGTTAAAATTGAAAACAAGTGCCCCATGAGGGCCTGTAGAGTCCAGTGGGCTCAGTTACAGAGTGACATATGTAACTAGAGACTGACCCACACACACACACACCTGTGACACATTTCTTCCTTTTTCTGTGTTACCTTTGCAGAAGTTTCTGTCCACAGGACGTGGTTGAAGAGGCGGTACTTCTGTTGCTCATCACAGAATCTATGGTGAGAATCTGCTGTATGTTCTTCACATTCACGCTTTAGGTTTTACTGCGCTGTGTTGTTTAATGTGACATCATTCCTTTGTAGTTGCTGCGTAACAACTGTTGAATAATTGTACTGGTAACAGCTATAAATAAACTAAAAATGTGCATTCTGTCATTATCCACTCTCCTTTGTGTGTCTGTACACTCTATTGGTTCGGTCATGTGTTTCATACCCAGAGAATGCATTTACTGATAAATCATGTTGCATAACTGCACTGTAAGTTGCATGAAACAATTTACATTTTTTCTGCTCAAAAAGGAATTTGGACGAATGTGTGCGCACCGATTTCCTATAGGCCTATATAGTTAATTTAAGTCCCTTGAATCGTGAACTGCTCTCTTTCGCCCCCTATAGGCCAGCGGCGAGGCGGTGATCAGTCGCACACCAGAGCATCAGGAGGAGAGAGTGAGCAGCATACAGGATGCCACCTCTGTGTATGACCTGCTGAGCATCGGCATGGCCAGAAGGGGGCAGTATGCAATGCTGTCACAGGTGAGACACACAACCGTCTTTATTTCTCTCAAACCATGCCTTTTATTTTCTTTCTCCTTTTAGTTTCTCATCCCTCTCTTGCCCCTATCCTCAGGAATGTTTCAGTAGCAAAGGCTTTGAATGAGATAATCTGAATCCAATCTGTTGGTTAACAATCTCTTCTAACATCTGCTGAATGTAATTCACTGACAGCCCACATGCATTGCCTGGTGCAGTACTATCAACAACTATCAACGTGTGTGCCGCAGAAACTTCAGTGAGTTCTGTGAACACAGCAACGTCAATCCATTTGGTGTCAAATTTAGACCCAATTTACCACACATTTACCATGATGTGATGTGATAAGGATATACACACTATCCCCTATCAATGCAGAAAATAACAAGGTCTTTCTTAGAAATATCTAGCTGTGCCAAGTAATGTCATCTTTATGTCATGTGTCTGTTGTTTTTTGAAGGTTGATTCATTTACTCAAAAACACAAATTGATGTGTGTGGGTGTGTTTGTTATCAGTGTTTGGAACGGGCCATGAAGTTCTCCTACAATGAGTTTCATCTTTGGTACCAGCTTGGCTTGTCTTTGATGGCTAGTGGGAAGGTGAGAGCTACATGTACTGTCTTTACAGAATGCTACAACCATTTATTCGACATTTGTTATATTGTATATATTATTTATTGTTATATTGTATATATTAAACAGTATAGGTATATTCCACTCAGGGAAATAAGATGCAGAGGGTTTTTGTCCTAATGATTTGTGTTTAATGGTAAAAAGACATTTTCTTATTATCTTATTGACCAGTTGGGCTATAGCTGTGAACATGTATCTGCTTTTATTGAATATACTGGATAAAAACATATTAAAATATTGCTGTGTTTATCCAGTGTTGGTTTATACATGTACAATACACACACATGGGCGTGTATATGAATATAAACATAATGTGCTTATGTGTATGTATATATGCTTATTAATAGTACATGTATTGTACAGAATGAAGGGGCTGTGTCGGTGCTTAAAGAGTGCGCTTCAATGAGACCAGAGGACCCCACACCACCGCTGCTAGCGGCTAAAGTGTGCATCAATCATCTGCATTGGGTGAGCCAAGATCCAGACATTCAGCAAATATAATCCAGTTTTCTTTCCAGACAAAAATGCCATTTCGACATTATACATCAGGGATATTCAATTAACGTTATACGAGGTCCAGTCTCTCTAAATTTCCTTCCCAGCCAACATCTGAGCAATCTTATGTTACACTGTTTTACTAGCCAATTTGTTGTATGGCTATAAAATGAAATGAAGAAAAAATGTGCATTGCAAGAATACATGTTGTAAATGATAATAGCAGAAATTGACATCTAAAGGCATCTTGCATTATTAGTGATGCTTACACATATTGTGGGCAGAACCTGAAATCTAAGGGTAAAAATGTGGCATGTAAACAGTCCCACACTATTTGTGCTACACACATGACTGGAACCCATGCAAAATATCATAGACCTTTTTGACTAGCATTCCCTAGCAACCAATTATAATGCCCTAGCAACCAGTAAGAATTTTGCACAGACAAGCACCATATACTGTACAAAATCTAGTGTTAGTATTATGTTTACAATTACATTCATTTAGAAATAATTGTTTCTGTGAACTGGATTGAATCAGCTTTGGTGACCTCACATTCTTATACCAATAACACACAATCAACTAGTCAAATATGTCATGTATCAAGTTTCATACACACACTGCAGCACTACCGTGTTTGAAGTTGACAGGGATTAGGGCACATTTGTTGACAGAGCGATGCTGAATACAGACAGCACCTGTAAGAGGCTTATAGCACAATAGAGAAACCTAATGTACACGCATCAATGCCAGACATCCCAGCATCCTGCTGTGACACTTTAAACCGGCTCCCTATCATCCTGCCATTAGAACGGGTCATGTGAGGACTTGACCTTGATGCTGATTCATGTCAGCATGCTAAGCATTTCACTTGTTGAAGAAAACAGAATCAGTTTTGGTCGTATGACAGACAAGTTTTTGTATTCGAAGGTTTCAGACATCAGAAATGATTTTATGCATTTATTGATGGTTGTGTCCGAAAAGAGTTTACAGCCTTTTTATTTTTTTATTAAAGGAATATCTATTTTAGAAATATGAAATTCTTTCACGATTTACTCATTTCAAACCTGTTTAACTTTATTACTTACATGGAAGACAAAACTAACATGTTTATAAAGAATGAATAAAATGCTCTAAAACGTAAAAGGGTCAGTTTGGTTAAATCTGGCACATTTTACATTGCTTTCAATGTATTATTAATGTGATTGAAAAAATCAACAAATAAAAAATTACTGTACAATTTTTAAATAAAAACAATAAAAAAATCTATATTTTTATATAGTCTACCAGTAGGCAACATTATAGCAAGCCGTAAACAACGCTGGTCCAGAAGCACTTACTAATTCACTTTCCATAACTACACAAACATTACAACAAAATATAACCAACAGAACATAAGAACATCAAGTCTTATGTATGTTAAATTAAGAGTATATATGATTATATCTTACAAATAGTCTGTAGAATATGCTTAATGCTGTGTTTATTTAACTCTTTTTAACACGGAAATTATGGTGTGAACTGTTGAAAATGTATTTAATAGTTTAAATATGTGTGTGTGTTAGTTGGAGGAGGCTGTGTCTCTCGCAGGACGTGTGGTTGCTTTAGGAGAGTGTGCTGGTGAATCTCTTCCTCGAGCTCATCTCACCATAGGCCTGTGTCGCAGTCTGCAGGCCTCCGATGGTAGGTGTTTAAAACCACGATCATCCTTCTCTAGACAAGAATATTTTTCAGGCCTCCAGTTGTCCTGAGATGAATCTGTGTTCATTTGTGTGTATACAGCCACACTGAAAGCTGATCGGGATGAATTCAACAGAAGAGCACTGCAGTCACTACGAAAGTGCGTTTGATGTTTACCTCATTCAGTTGTGCACGATTTTACGTTTTTCACCGTGTTAAGGATTTTAAATGCTTTGTTTAGCTCCCCCTTAAAAAGTAATATTGGCCAAACCTACCATAGCATTTGCTAATAATTCTACAATTTATTTTCAAGGCACGTCCTATAAAGCAATAGTAACCAAGGGTGGGTGGAGCTTAGCAAAGGGTAAATTGTGAGGAGATTGGCAGGTGTCAGGTTGGCAGAAACTGCACATGAATCTTCAGATTCTGATTGTTTTCTGACTGCAGAGCGTATGCGCTGGACCCTCAGGACCCTCAGATCAATTTCTACCTCTCTCTACAGCTCGCTCTGGTCCGACAGGTCAGAAGAATAACACACACTCACTCCCTCTCAGTACAGTCAGGAGATCAGATGTCTGTTTATACTGTATCACTAGTGAAAATATCTGTTTTATGTTATTTTCTAATTAAATAAATATATCAATTTCATAAATGTAGAATTCGAAATAGTACAGAATTACTTTTCATTTTATGCCATAATGTTTTTCTAAACTGTGTATTTCCAGGTGTAAATGGGATCTCTCTGTATATTGTCTGTTCTTTCAGTCAGTGTTGTTTGTTACAGTATGTAAGCTCTCTCTCTCTCTCTCTCTCTTTGTGTCTGTGACAGGTTTCAGAGGCGATGGAGCCATTGCAGTCAGCTTTGAATGTACACAGTGATGATCTTCACTTTCTACACCTGCTGACTTTACTACTCAGTGCCCAGAAACACTACCAACACGCCTTGGATACACTTAAACTCTCCCTTAACCAATACCCGGACAACTTCAAGTACGTCTTAATGTGCACATCTCAAAATAAGTGTTTCTACCCTTATATGGTATCTAGATCTCTGATATAATATGATATATACAACTGTTTAACTAAAATACACATTTCTATACAGTAATAACACACAATGACTCGGTTTCATTACCATGTGGGGTCAGTATTGCACCATAGTGTTGAATTGAAAGGACGAGAGGAGGAGAGAAAGATCAAGATCATGTCTCAAAGTGACACACAAGAGCATGTCAAGGGCTCTGCGTCACAATACCATACCTCAATACAAGAATCCTTTAGAATCACAACTGTTTGTTATTAAGGGAATGAAAATATGAGTATATACAGTGTCTTGCTGTGGTATTGCTCTTTCTTTACACACACACACACACACACACACACACACACACACACACACACACACACACACACACACACACACACACACACACACACACACATACCTTCACATTCATCTGGCTTCACCCCACCACCCTTCAGCACACACAGATGTCCACCCACTCAGTAAATCTTTAGAGAGATGCTCCAGCAGAGAAATGTCCCCAGACAGCTGTAGCCAGACAGGTAGGACCTGATGGAGAAATAAGGTTGCATACCAGCAGCCGGCCAATGTCAAAAACAGCCTGCAGTTAGACCAATGAGCCATATTACTTGGTGCAAGATTTGTTTATATGCTTTGTGTCACTTTAACACACGGCCTCTTGTGTTTCATTGCTTTATTATACACTGTTGGTTATTGGATGTTTTGCCTTGCATCTAGAGCTTGGCAAGTTGGCAGTTTCACAACAAAAGTAGAAAAGTAGACACTCGTTCTGTCGGCAGTTTACTAATAACTGGCGTCTCTTTGTGTTTAGTCTGCTTTTTACCAAAGTGAAGCTGGAAGAGGCTTTATTCGGTCCGGCAGTTGCTTTACAGACCTGCGCAGAGATGCTGGAGCTGTGGCAGAGCCGCTATGACATTTCTCGACTCGGGTAATGTATTCTGTATGCGAGTGTCTGTTTTTTAAATGTGTCTCCTAGACGTTGTGATTTAATGTGTTTTGGTGTCCGTTCCAGTGAAGAAGATGACAGCAGCAGTATACCTCCAGATCCGGGCCCACTGAGCAGGAAAGCCAGCGGCCTCCACCTTATGCTTCCAGACTTCCAGGAGACAGAGACCGGTGTGTATCAATGTGTGTTGTGTGTGCGATTGCATGTGTTTGTGAAACTGAGAGGTGTGTCGTGTGATGTCAGGGTCTCAGAGCGCTCCGTCTCTGGCTGTGTCCCGTCTGGAGAAGGCTATGTCTGAGGTGTCAATCCATAGCTCCACCCACAGGCAGGGCCCCGCCTACATTTGGAACACTCTGGAGCGCATATGGCTGCAAGCAGGTATGTTTTAACCTGAACAGAGCCAATCACAGCACAGATTTGAGCTTGTTGCATCACAGTGATATAATAATGCTTTGCTGTTGTACTTCACACATTTCATTTTTTATTGTTCGCGTCATAATACTTGAAGGACCAGTGTGTATGATTAAGGAGGATTTATTGACAGAAATGCATATTATACATAACGTCTTCAGAGGTGTATAAAGACCTTACATAATGAAGCGATATTCTACCTACATACACCGCGGGTCCCCTTCACCATGTTGTTTCTGCAGTAGCCCTAAACGGACAAACTGCTCTACAGAGCGTGTTCTTAAATATCTTATCTCCATCGGCAAAGGAGCGAAAACGTGACAACATCTTTGTCCTGTGTCAGCCACTGTCATGCTTCAAAAAGGAGGGGTGAGGGGTGGAGTGAGCTGTTGGTTGCAATTCACAACCTCACCGCTAGGTGTCGCTAAAATGCAGTAGCATTAACATAAATCCTTATTTTACAACCCAAATTTTACTTTTGTGAAACACCAAGTTTTAATAAAAAAGATATTATACGAACAATAAGACCAGGAATGTGAATTTAGAAAAAATATAGGGGTTGTTTTGAGTTCCCATTGATTTAAGTAATACATATGGGACGTTATTAAAGCACTGTGCAGATGTTATGTTTGCGTTATTTATACGCTGCTCCGCATTAAGTGCATTTCCCAGGGATCTTATAGTGGGTGTTTGTGCCCTCTTGTTCCCATTCTCAGCATTCCTCTGGCATGGGTTCATTTCCTGTCCAAAATGGGACACATCCTGGTTCTGTACAAATGAGATAATGTGAGAGCACAGGCAGATCTGTCCATTAACATAAGAGAATGGCTGTGATGTAATACTGATAAAAATAGTAAAGGCCCAGTAAAAGCAGACCAACATTCTTAAAATTTCGGTTTTTACATCATCTGTCAGTTTGTACTGTTGACAGATGTGATTTGTAAACTAACATCTAATGGGTAGTTTACAGTAACTAGGAACACCAACATCATAGATTTTATTCCCAGTAAATGTGTGAACTGATAAATATGCATTTAATGCATTTTACTGTAAGTCATAAAAGCATTTTACAAACGCAAGTCTAAATTGAAGTATCAGTGATTCCGATTATCACAAACAAACACACGGTAGGGCAGAAGTTGATGGGATGTAGTTTTTAGGCTGTTTAGGGGCCTAGAGAGAGCTGCAGATATGTGTGTGAGGACCTGAGCATACACAACGCTCCAAACATGGCCTTATTTAGCCATGAGGATGAATATCCCTCTGTGTGTGTGAGAGATTTTAAAGGGAGGGGAGAACCGTGTGTGTTTACGATGACAGTTTTGTCATTTTATAAAACGTGCACTGAAGAAAATACCATATTTGTCTGATTCTCCAGGTTGGTGGATAACTTGCCTAAAAATATTGAACATGTTTATAGTCACTCAAAGAGAGTAATAATGACGTGGATGTGAATACGTCTTTGAGAGTGTTGATGTTGCAGATGGCTGTGTCACAGGCGTGAAGTCCAAGGCGTTTTATAAAGATGAATCATCATACACTATATGCAAAATACCAATCAGAGAATCTTATGATATTACAGAAAGAAGATATTAAACGGTTAGTAATAACAGTAGTAATAGATTTTTTGTGTGATATCAGAATTAGCTTTGTGATGTCAGCAAAAAGATTGTGATGTATATTTGTGACCTCACTGAAACAATTCTGACATCAGAGAATCATGATTGCCAAAGTAACAGTGGAACATTGGTGTCTGTCACGTTTTTGTGATGTTTGTAAGACGTCACGGTGAAGTCAACATTGTGTTGTCAACACTGTGTTGTCATGTGGTACACAGGGGAGTTGTTCATCGCAGACGGCAGAAGGAAAGAAGCACAGTTCTGTGTGCAGGAGGCAGGAACCCTCTTCCCCACCTCACATTCAGTGCTGCTGCTGAAGGGCCGTCTGGCTGAGCTCAAAGGCAACGACACGGAGGCCAAGACCCTTTATGATGAAGCTCTCGCCATCAACCCTAGAGGACATCGTATACTGCTGCACCTAGTGAGTGACACACACATTCACCGACAAAAAACAAACAAACAATAAAAACAGAGTTTCTGTATAAATTCCAACACAAATTCCATTCCAATAAATGAAGTTAAACAGTAAAACAGCATCAACCATGTATACTTCTACATGTTGGCCAATGCAAAACACTGTCTATTCATTTGTTCCGTTTTCCCTTGTGCCCTTTGACTTGAAATAAATATGTTTTTTGCTATACTGATTGGAATAAACTGTTATTTCAATAAAAGTAACCCACACATTTCCATTCTAATACAAAATTATATTTAATAAATTAAAAATAAATGAAATTGAAAGATGTATAATCATAATGTTTGCTTATTTATTTGAAATGAGCACTGCCCCATCAGGCCAACAATAGAATAAACACAACAGCAAAAATAATCTAAAATATTAAATAAGGCTTTAAACCAAAAATAAGCTTTGTTTTAACACAGCTCACACTATTTCAATTTAAGTGTGCTTTATTGGCTTGACAAAATTGTACATTGTATTGCCAAAGCATTTGCAGTTGAGCTGCATACAAGTAGTGCAAATATGTATACAAACAGAGGGTAAGTAATAATAATAATAATAATAATAGTATCAAATGAAAAGTGTGATGTGTGTAGTGCAAGCTTAAAATGAATTAGTAATATATAAAAAAACAGAAAAGATGTTCTGTATTTACAGACCTCAAATACTGCAAATAAAATAAGTTTATATTCACTTTTTAAGCAATACAATAGAAATATTTGTACTTGTATTAAGGCAAAGTAAAAAACAAAAAAAAAAAAGGGTTTTATGTGTCCTGTCATTCTTTCACATTGCTGTTGAATGACTTTATGTCACTCCTGAGGTTTGAGTTTATTGAAGTTCAACAGACACTGGACTAGAATGGCCACAATACATCTAGAAATGCTGATTAAATGAAAATTGGAATGTTCTCTTCATTTTTTCCACGGCTGTTGGCTTTTGGAGGCATAGGTTCAAATCCAAGCCGGTCCCACAGCCCCTCTCTCATCCCTGTTCTACTGTCTTCTTTCTACTGTCCTATATGAACAAAATGGCAGTTTTTGATTTTAAAAGAATATCTAAAAGATATTTTAGATTTCTAAACTTTCCTTAATGCAAATTCACTTTTCAGTCAATGTTATGCTAAAAACTTTAATTGATGTATTTTCACCAGTGGGTGGTTTAATGATGCCTGAGTCGTGGCATATTCACATACATGTGTGTGTAGAAATGTAATGAGTAATGTGTGAGCTAACATTAGCTCTGCCTCCACTCTCTTTTCATTGTGACTGCATAATGTCAGGCCCTTCATTACTCATCTTCACTGGAGTAACTGGAGTGAAGCTAGGCCATTTTCTTCCTATATTTGGCCAATCAGAGCACGGTTGTCTGCTATTTTTGGACAAAAGACGTACACTATCAATTCCCAGAGATGATGAGAACTAATTCTGAGCTAGATAGTGATGCCCTGCATAGTCCCAGACTTTACCAGGACATCACAGCACATTGTCCCCTTCAAACAACATCTCTTTTCTGCATGACATGTCAGCACGGGGGCGGGATTATGTTGACTGCCAGCGGCCAGGATTTACATGATACAATTAAGTCCCGAAAGATGAAATCAAGCTCCGCCCTTCTCATTCCAGAAGCCATTTCACTTGGATATACGGTTTCAAAGCAACAACATAAACAAACGTTACTGTGCATGCACACTTTTGTGACCCAAACTTAACTTCCGGTACACATTCACAAAGAATAAATAAAAGTGAAAGTCCCTGCAGATTATTTCTGATAACAAGCAAAAGACAAAACAAGTACAGATCCATAGCTGTAGTAAGAAGCATCGTTCCTTAATATTATGACATGTAGACTTACATACATCATGCTTTTGAGTACAATAAGCAAGCGACATGCAGTGCATTCTATAGCAATTACTTAAATATTTACTAATTCCATTTTATGTCTTTTAGTTTGTCAAAAGTATTAAAGCTCTGTTTTTTGTGCGCATGTGCGCAGCCCAAAGGCACTAGGACAGAGAACACAACAGAGAACAAGAATAGGATAACACAAGTAGTCTTTAAATGCAATGTGCGTTATTTACAGCAAGAATTTGACATTCATTCGATGTGAACGTATTTATTAGTAGACGTTTTTACTCAACCACCTGTGCGATGTCATCAACTAGATTGCTGAACCTGGTTCAAACGATTGATCTCCGACAGAGTTACTACAGTTTAAAAAAACGATCGTAACTACATTGTTAATTTCCACAACGATGGATTGTACTACGGTGGTTAAGCGGCGAGTTACGTCGTTGTTTGGGAAACGCTCCCCTGACGATCAACAAACACAGATCGGATGTTAACTTCATGCCAGGCGCATACGTCCGATGGACTCGCCTATACATCACAGTATTGAAAGAAGTCAAAGTCAGCTTTATTGTCAATTCTGCCACATGTACAGTACATACAAATGGAGGATTGAAATTGTGTTACTCTCAGGTGCCCTAGGTGCATACAGATAACACAGAATAAACATATACAGTATCAAAAAAATATATCAAAATACAAATAAATACAGAATCTATATATACACAATACAACATTACAAGCAATGGATATGTAACCGAGATAAATGTGCAAAACAGTGAAATAAACAGCAGTGCAGATGAAATAAACAACAGTGCAGATTGAAAGAAACACTGCTGGCATGATTTACCATAATTTTGGCATGATGTTAGAATTATTTAGCATGATCACAGCTAGCACACGTACGTCTGTAAGATGTGTGCTAAGGATCTGGAAATCTGGAAAACATTTGCTGTGTAAAAACATCTGTGAAACATCTTATAAAGAGCAGTTTTACATCCATTCTAAATCATAAACATCTTACAGACGTCTTTTAGATGTCTATATGACATCTGACAGCACTTGTCTCCGAGATGTATTTCAGATGTCTTGCGGATGTAAATGCAGGCATCAAATAGACATCTGCCAGATGTATGTATGCTATCAGGGATGCTAGCATTTTTTTACATAATGCTAGCATGGTTTAGCATGATGCGTTGTTATGGTTTGTAACTTTACTGTATGTTGCTAAGCTGTTCTGGTATGTTGCTGGTATTTTGGCTGGTTGCTATGCGCTGTTAGAGTCTTTCAGCTGTTGACTGTGTGTTGTGACTTATAATAATTTGTTAGTTATGAGGTACAATTTAAAAATGTCTGTTTGATATAAATGAGGTTAAATGAGATGGCGATAGAGGGGTGAAAGTTATGGATTATAGCTTTATATTCTTATTACTGCAATACAGTATTTAGTCAAACCTGGCACAAGACGTCATGTTCCTTTTTGGTCCTCTATTTCTTTAAATGTGGGATACATACATGTGTTACTGTTCCGAGCAACTGGATGGGTATTTCTGATGTAGGGATGTCAGGCGAGTCCGGTCAGAATGATATTGCATCAAATGGGTTGAAAGTCATCAGACTGGGCACTGTGACTCAGCACTGGACACGCACGCACGCACGCACACACACACACACACACACACACGTTTCGTCTGTACGTGGCTTTTTCATATCTCTAATTCTTTTCTGTGTTTCTGTGGCACTCTCTTTTGCTCTCTACCATTGGCCCGTCGGTTGATTAGATAATGCAAATACATTATTTATAACACTTCACTCCTTCTCAGGGGTTTATGGGATGCCTAGCAACCAGGCAACTGTATGAAAGAGCTGATAATGGCAAACAGAATGAGTTCTAAGGCCTTTTCATGCAGGATGCTGCAAGCGTTTCCTCGTAAGGGAAGTCATGAATGTGTTAGAACATGTTTCGCTTCTTATTTCAGTAAACCACCTGGTAAGCCGAACATGCTCTTCAAGTTTAACATTTTATTCCCAATAAACTCAATGCATTTCCAGCATTAACTTTACAGTGAAGCCATTTCCTTATACATGTAATTGGAAATGAACTAAAGACATGTGAAAGAACCATTAGAGAAAGCAAAAGAAAATGAAATTAGCCTATCCTTGTGCAGTATTTCATTTGTGTGAAAATGAATAATGTAGTCAACCATGTTTGTTCAAAATGAGTATTCTCTATCTAGTAGCTGGCACTTTCACATGTAAGCTAAGCTGATCCCAGATGGATCAGATGAGTATCCCTTTGGATTAACAGGGTTTGTTTAGAGGGCTGCGCCGGGTCGTGACCCCACACCAAGACTTCACTTGGCACCTCTGCCACCATCAGCAGCTATCAGTACAGTATGTGCCATTGAGCCGTTTAATACTCGAAGCCACCCGTTTCCTAGAATACCATCGAGTCTATTTACATTTTACAAATCTGTGTTTGTGTTTTCTATTCTGCTCTTAAGCCTTCCAGGTATAAGCGCCAGAAACCCAAGAGTAACCAGAAAACTGTGAACTGTGACGGGCCTGTCAGTGTTTTCGGCAGCTGTGTTACGATCACTCTTTCAAATGCTGCGTTTGCTCATAGATCTCATTTCCTGTCTTGCTTTTCTCTCTCCCCAGTGGAGTCATTCTGTGCTTTTGAAGTGTTAGCATATTAAACAGTCATGTGCTGCTAAGTGTATGTGTGTGCGCTGATAGAGGAGACCGTGAATGTAATTGCAATGAGTAAATCATTCTGTTGTTGGCAGGATTATTGCTAGGAAAGATGCAGTCTTAGCCTAAGGCACACATAATTACACACTTACCAACAAACACATACTACAGGTGCTGGTCATATAATTAGAATATCATCAAAAAGTTGATTTATTTCACTAATTCCATTCAAAAAGTGAAATTTGTATATTATATTCATTTATTACACACAGACTGATATATTTCAAATGTTTATTTCTTTTAATTTTGATGATTATAACTGACAACTACTGAAAATCCCAAAATTATAATATTACTTAAGACCAACACAAAGAAAGGATTTTTAGAAATCTGGGCCAACTGAAAAGTATGAACATGAAGAATATAAGCATGTACAGCACTAAATACTTAGTTGGGGCTCCTTTTGCCTGAATTACTGCAGTAATGTGGCGTGACATGGAGTCGATCAGTCTGTGGCACTGCTCAGGTGTTATGAGAGCACAGGTTGCTCTGATAGTGGCCTTCAGCTCTTCTGCATTGTTGGGTCTGGCATATCGTATCTTCCTCTTCACAATACATCATAGATTTTCTATGGGGTTAAGGTCAGGCGAGTTTGCTGGCCAATTAAGAACAGGGATACCATGGTCCTTAAACCAGGTACTGGTAGCTTTGGCACTGTGCAGGTGCCAAGTCCTGTTAGAAAATGAAATCTGCATCTCCATAAAGTTGGTCAGCAGCAGGAAGCATCTAAAACTTCCTGGTATACGGCTGCGTTGACCTTGGACCTTAGGAAACACAGTGGACTAACACCAGCAGATGACATGGCACCCAATACCTTTTCACAATATTCTAATTTTCAGAATTTGGGATTTTCAGTAGTTGTCAGTTATAATCATCAAAATTAAAAGAAATAAACATTTGAAATATATCAGTCTTTGTGTAATGAATTAATATAATATACAAGTTTCACTTTTTGAATGGAATTAGTGAAATAAATCAACTTTTTGATGATATTCTAAAATATTGGTTTAACCACACTTTGCATTCCACATTTAATTACAAATTTACATGACGCTGATATATCAGGTCTTTCTACACCTTTGAAGACATAGTTATGTATATTATATTGCATTTCTGTCAATAGGTCTTCATAAATATTACACATTGCACTTTTAAAAGATTCATATTAATAACACGTTTGGTCTATATTTTATATAGTGATAAACTGATAAATTCTAATATAATCATTTAATAATTTTGTCCAATTTAGGCATATATGTCAGAGCTAATAGACGGAAGGAGCTTCACATCATTATATATTTAATATATTTTCATATTTAATATGTGTCTTCAATATGTATGTATATTTGCTCTGAAATATCTTTAAAAGATTTCTTTTTCAATGAGATGCCATTTTATTTAAATAAACCTACATTTTACCAAAGTAGATTGAAAATATTGAATGGTTAAAAATAATAATGCCATGTTTAATGTTGTTTTTGACTAAATTATGTACTTTATACCACAGTATTTATCAATAAAATAATCAATAATATATCACAGTAATTATATATCATAATATATATCATACAATAATACAGCTATAAAAAAATGAAGAGAAAATGAATTTCCTTTTCATCAGCATTTCTAGATGTATAGTGGCCATTCCAGTTCAGTGTCAACAAAATCAAACGTCAGGGGTGACAAAAAGTCATTCAACGGCAATGGGACAAGAAAATTAATAGTCAAATCAAAAATGATCCATTTCAACAAATCACCATTATTGCGATCAGTGTTTACTTTAGTTGTGCTCTTGACTTGTTTTGATGTTAAGGTTTTATTGTATGTTGTGACTGCATGTTAAAATGCATTTGTTAAGGCAATGAAAGCTAAGATCAATTGGGATCAGGTGATTGGAGACTTTAAGCATTGTGTGGCGTTTGATACTAATGTGTAAATATTGTGTGATCACATGTGTATCACATACAGTGTGAAATTAAAACAATTGTACTAAAACCCCATGTGACCTCATATTAAAAATGCTTTATTATGTACTCAATTAGACATGAAGAATCAGTGTATGAAACTCAACAATGGTGACAATAAACGAAAAAAAAACTTCATGCTAAAATGCATGCTGGGTAACATCATAGTACAAAACTCTTTCATGACTCCCAGCATGCATTGCAGTTGATCTGTTTTTTTTATTAGTTTGATGATTGTCACTATTGTTGAGGTTTGTATGATCAGTGTTGATGTCCATAAATCTTTCTGTTTATTTTATCACAGTATCTTTGCATTTGGGATCCAGAACATTCAAATCAGTCATGAAAGATCAACTTCAACATTATTTAGTGTCACTTTCCATCTTTATCACAGATTAAATACATTAAAAAAATGTTTTTTAAATCATCTCTTTCTTCTTGTTAATGCACAAGTGTTCTTGGGATTCAGGGATCAGGGATCAAGAGCCCCACTAAAGCAAACACTGATCACAATAATGGTGGTTTGTTGAAATGGATAAATTTTGATTTGAACCAAGCCAAAAATATAATTTGAGAAAAACTAATAAAATTGCTTGTAACAAATTGGAGTTTTTATATTATTATTATTATTATTTTATATTATTTAATATTACTGTATTGCTTAAAAATGAATATGAACTTGTTTTATATACAGTATTTGAGTTCTGAAGAAAAACAGAGCATCTTTTGACCTGTTTCTCCAGTTCTCATTTTCAGCAAATAAATGCAAATAGAAACTATATTTTCATTTGAAATTTGAGACAGATATTTTTATTTGTTCACAAAAATAATTTGACCTAAACACAAATACCTATAAATATTAAATTCAGAAAAACTGAAATTGGTCTTTGTAAAACATCATAAAACATGAAAAGCCACACGTTCAATCAGAACTTTAAAACAATTCATTAAAATATAGTTTAACTAAACTGAACTAAGAACTGATTCACAGCATTAATATTGAACTTTTAAATGCTTTTTTTTTTTTTTTTTTACAAATGAAGTTTAAATTATGTTTTTAAATCAGTTACGTCTCTGAAAACGTTTTTATATTAAAAAGTAGCACGAAAAAAGGTCATTTTGAGTACACATTTGTTTTGCCCTGCAAACATCTGTGATGTTTACCATATATATACCAAAATAAAATAACACTTCATTCAGAACACAAATACATGTTAATAAATTCTCTCCCTCACGTCATGTCCACAGGGGAAGTTGTTGGTGCGCACAGGCCGGGTGGGTCTCGGGGAGAAGGTGTTGAGGGATGCGATACAGGTCCAGAACACGGCTCATGAGGCCTGGAGCAGCCTCGGGGAGGCGCTGCAGAGCAGAGGCAGTTCACAGGCTCCAGACTGCTTCCTTACAGCACTGGAGCTGGAGTCCAGCTGCCCCATACGACCCTTCACCATCATCCCACGAGAACTCTGACAACCCTTCAGACACACACATTATATACACGCTTACACAATGAAGTATGTGTGAGTGGAGCAAACATCAGTGATTCATACGCTTGAATACTGTATAGCAAATGCATTACATGCACTGCAGTTTAATCTTTTAAGTTGTTTCATATTGTTTCATACACATCGCCCCATAAAAGCGGCCTTGTGATCCAAACACATGCAACATACACGAACGCTCAAAATAATTCTGATGCAATGACTAAACGTTTTCTTTATTGTAAGAATTCTGAATGTAATTTTGTTAGTATGCTGCACTCTCTTGTTTCTCAGGGACAACATTCTTTAATATACCAGATCACTTGAATCTTTTTCTATTTATGTACCCAACGATCCGCTGCACTATGCTGGTTAAGGCTCGTTCTTTTAACTAAGGTTGTGAAATCGTTGTCATTGTTTCTTTTTGCATTTCGTATCAGCCCTGGCCCTGTAGCTCAGACATTTGAAGATCTTATGTAATATTTCCAGTGCTGTTGGTTAAACCCGTGGTCTTCTTTCTCTGGGGCGGCTGTGGTTTCCTAGCAGCCGGGCCGTGTTTGAGTTTCTGGGGAGGCTGTTGGTTCTTCAGCACGTGGGTCTAAAGCCTCATGGAAAACTGCGCTGTGCTATTTTAGTTGGTTTTGTGAGATAGCCGGATCGAGATGTTAATAAGGGATAGCAGACCATTGAGCTGCTTTATGTAAGTGTTATACAGTAAGTGTCATTCTTGTTTACTTGCACTATACATGCCCACATGTTCTCCTGTGGTCCTCCAATTCTGTTGTTTAAAACAGGTCATTCTGCTCTATCTGCATTACTTCAGCAGAACCACCACCATATCATTTCCCACAAAGCACGAAATATGTGATTAAAACTACTGATAACAAGTTTAACTTTATGGTAATACAGACTTTTGTTATTAAACAAAATGAAAAGTGACTTGCAGTAATGAAAATTATTTTTTAAATAATTGTACATTTTTGTATGATTCACATTGTACAATATGAATTTATACACAATCGCCACCTTGTAGTTCACATTAGATCAGATTGTAATCGCAATTGTGAATAAAGAAAATGACACTGAAAAAAAACACTGGATGCAAGTAATTCGAATTTGAGAATAATAATTACAATTCTAATAAAAACATTTAAAATGTGATGAAAATATCACAATGCAAAACATCTTTATGTCCTAACACAGGTTTTCTATTCTTTTTGCAAAATATTACTTTTAAAGGAGCAATGTAGAGATTGTAGCAGCATCTAGCGGTGAGGTCGCGAATTGCCGCTCACCCCTCCCTTTTGAAGCACTACGGTGGCTGAAACAGGACAAAGATGTCGTTTTCGCAATGACATATTTATGAAATGAGCTCTGTAGTTTGTGTGTTTAGGAATAATGTAGAAACAACATGATGCATTCCATGTAAGGGGACCCGCGGTGTATGTAGATAAAAATAAGTAATTCTAAGATAATAAAAACATAACGCTTCATTATGTAAGCTCTTTATATGCCAAAAATGACATACTAATCACTATATGCACTATGCATTCAACCAGTAATATCGTCCCAAATGGAACACTAAACATAAATACTAAACTTTCTTAATTTTACACAGCACCTTTAAAATCATTCCCGTACCAGCACACAGGAGATCTGAGCTGTTCAGATTGTTCAGTTAAAGATTAGATGGATGAGTAAAAGCTGACAGAGGCCAGTCAATTCATGACATCTTGGTTCTGGAAGTTCCTTATTATTATGGAAGCAGCAGGATTATTTTTTGTAGGAATATATACAAAATTACATGACAGACCCACCATAAACTAAAATGTATAGATTTTTCTGTGAAATAATTCTGTAAATGTCAGTGTGATCCATACGTTTACATTTAAATTTATTCATTTGGCAGACGCTTTTATTCAAAGCGACTTACAACTGAGGAAAACAGCAAGCGATTTGTCTAAGTATGCAATATTCATGAGAAGTGCCAGTAATATACTTTGAAAGATGTAAGCAATGCTGGTCCAGAAGAACTTCCTGTTTCAGTTCTTTACACACACACACACACACACACACACACACACACACACACACACACACACACATTTGCACAAAATACAACCATCAGAACATTTTTAACTGAATTAAATTGTTAAATGAATATTTTTAGGAATATGTATATGTAAGATTTGAACAAATTAAAAATGAAACCAGACGTGCTGCTGGACCAGTGTTTATATCTTTCAATGAAACACTACATTACCCAGAATCCTTAAAGTTCCACCAATCAAAGATGATGCTGTTACCATAATAAAAACTGTGGCAAGAAAACCACTAAGCACAACCAAACTACTCTTAAAATATGTTTCTTTAACACTGTGGTAAAGCGTTGGCATTACTGAAAAAGGGCTTTGCTGAATATTAACACGTTCTTTTGTTACTGAATTTGAGTGTTGATTTTATGTTAAATAAATAAGAGACAACACAAGATCTATCACAAAATGTCTTGTCCTTAACTAGACACAGAGTTAGATTTTGTTGTTTTTAGAGTGCAGGCGGGTCATTATTAAAGTGGTTGTTGTGTTCATTTGTTTATTCATCTGGATGGATTATGTAGTGAAACAAAGCAATCTCCATTCTGAGAGTTCTCATGTTTCTCTCTGTTGTGTATCTGACTGTGTGTTACTGTGATCCAGACCTCGGAGTGGCTCTCTGGTTACTCACAGGTGGCACATCGGCCGTGCTGTTCTTCATCAGACTGAGGCACAAACCAGGAGTCGTGGGAGGTCAGGTGTCCAGACTAAGTTTCAGCTCTGACAGCTGGCTGCCCAGCGATTTATAGATGTGTTTGTTTTTTTAAGAAAAAGGTGGAAAGATATGATGCGAGCTAATGACACAAACCCTATGTCCTTGATCTGTGTATGTTGTTGATGTACTATGTCAACGGAGGCTTCCTGTTATATGTATACTTTGAATGCACTGTTAAAGAAATAGTACCCCAAAAAATGAATATTATTTCTCAATCATTTTATATTAATTATAATTTATATTGCCATCATGTTACAAAAACTTATTTTATATCTATTCACATTGTCCTTGCCTCGGCTTTAATCCTGCTTGTAAACAAAGCTTGTTTAGCTGTTCGACAAAACATGGCCTTGAAATTATAAGGTTCTATCTGACATTTTTGGCAAAAAAAGTTTTTCTTGAATGTTACAAAATGCAAACACTTTGAAGCTCAATATCTCAACAAAACTGCTCAGAATGCAAAACTGCTACAAAATGTTAAATGCTCTCTCATTTGTAAGTTGCTTTGGTTAGAAATAAATGATAAATAAATAAATGTGATATTTTTATATTATTTAAACTATTAAAGCTTCAAGAAGCATCCATCCATCAAGTATAACCAAATGACCCAATTTGTTGGGTTAATAAATGTTTTATAAAGGGATGTGAAATAATATGTTTGTGAAAAACTATTATTTTAAGCTTAATGTGAAGGATGAAACCAAAACAAGCAGATCCATAAGTTACATCTTAGTAATGGGATTTTTCTTCACAAGATTTGCAAGAACCATGTATGTTGTAACTTTCAAAAACTGATAATCTCCGTCCCAGTCCAAAAAAAACATTTATTGAAACTAAAATGAACAAATAAAAAATGTAACAATTAAAGGAAACTATTAGTGCTTCTCTACCATATACCAGTTGACCATGACCATGACCACGCACTGACCTTCACAATTGGCGCGCTCGACCAGTTGTTGTTCTCAATCAAACAAAAAAAAGCCAATTCACAACTGTCGCTGTTCATATTTCACAAACAATAGTTCATCTCAAACCGGCCTCATCCAAGCCCATCCTCTTTAAAGTATCATGAGTCATATAATAGACCTGTGATGTAGTACCAACACCTGTCCGTTGCAATGTAAAATGATACGAGGCCTCCAGCCACTTTTGTCTTGCTTGATATTGAGTCTGAACATGACCCCAGTTAAAAACGTCTCGCGTGATTGGTCGAAGCCCTAAATCAGTCACCTGACTCAAACTACTGCTACACACACGTGCTATTTTGGGAAGAATGGAAATTTTAAGAATGGATTTTAGCTGTGTAAACACACTTCTGTTACTGATCTTGGGTAAGCGTGTACTCATTTTCCATTGACTTTGGGATGTTGACAAACAAATTTGAATTCCCTTTTAAAGTTTGTTCAACATAAATGTTACATATACATTATTTTAGTCCTATATAGGGTTAAACTTTTATGTTTTGTCAAGTGTTATTAGAAAAGTGGGATATTATAAGGCAGTAAAGCATTTCCAGAGGTTGTTCGCATGAATTTTGCATGAATCTCATTCATACGTATTTTTTAAAATGATCTGCTTTTCCCCTGATGTTAGGTTTAGGGGTGGAAGTAGAGTCTCGATTTTTTCTAATAATCATATACTGTAAAAAATGAATTTTACAGAATTTTCCGGTTAGATTTTTGACGTAAAATGTAAAAAAATGAATTTTACTGTGTTGTTAAAAAAAATGTAAAAATTGGAGAAAAAGACCACAAATTTACAAGAAAACCGGGGAAACATGTAATTTTAAAGGAAAAACTGTTATTTTACATTCTGGCAACCCAGCTGACAGAAAATTTCCTTTTTTATAAAGATTTTACAGTTTATTTCAAAAATATGGTCAAAAACTGTAAAATTACAGAAAAAGACCGCAAATATACTAACTTTGTTAATAAACTCTTCAAATAAATTTTAATTAGGCAAATATTTGAATAATACATTTATTATAATATTTATTTAAAATTGAGTTATTTTTGACCTATTGCATTCACTCTCAATATGATTAACTTCTGCAAATTCTGTCATGATCTCTAAAGTAGGGTCAAGCTGGTTGTTGTGTGGGTGTGTAAACAGCTGTTTTATTGTGTGACATTGACCTCTTTGTTCAGGCTGAATGAGTTATGTGAGAGTCATCAGAAAGCTTTGTTCATTTATGGGCGGCCACGGCGCAGCGAGCTCATGACATGCCAGAGATACCAAACTGTGACATCTAGTCACAAAATCGAGGCTGAGCGAGAAATTCATTAGAAATGTCGCATCTTTAAAACGTTATGAAGTGAACTGGTGGATCTGGGTGTCTGGATTGCAAAATTGATTGACAACTGCTGTTTATGCAATTAAAAGGAAATCATGCCATTAATTGCAATTCATTTCATGAATCAGTTCATTTTTATTCCATTGACAGACCAGCCAAAGTTCATGGTATGTTGCGATAGAGGAGATCATGGGCCCAGTGCACTTTGACCCCAGCACCCAGCTTTTGACCCTTGTGCCACGTCGGCTCATATACACCAGGTCCTGGAATTCCCTTTAACAAACAAACAAACAAACATTTTAGACAAAGCAATGACTAAAACTGTGTTTGTGTTTGTTTTAGATCAGTCACACATAGCACTCACAGTGTGTGCACCGTACAGTCGGGGAACTGTGGATCTGAAGCAGGAAGTGACTGCAGTGCCTGCGCTTGGTCTTGGGTCGTACTGTCCCGGGGCAGGTCCCTCCTTCTACATCCACCAGTGCAAGACAATGCCATCAAACAGATATTCAAAGACATTCAGAAATAAAAATGCCATATTTCTCCGACCAGAATGATCCCGATTTTTATTGTTCGGTGAACTATTCCTTTAAGATCTGACTAAAGGATGGGATTTCTCCAATCAATCAGCGCATCCCATCAGAAGCAATTCATAATGATCAATCTACAAACAGATATGTTTGTATGCCTTCAAAAACAGTTGAGAAGACCTTCACTGCTTAACACCTGAGAAGCTGCCTGCTACCATTACATGCTATTTGATTCCAGCTGGCCTGCGCTGTGGTGCACAGTGGGTTGAACAGTGCTGGCTGTTAATGCAGGTCACGGGGAACCTGCTGCCTGATGAGGTCAACTTCCGATGGGTTTCAGAGGCATCAGGCGACTGCGTCTCAGCAGCCAGCGCAACATTCCTCCGGATAAAAGCAGATAGCTGTGCCATACTACACATGTCTGTAGAGACACTGAGCTGTTTTTTCATTAAGGGTGTGAATCCATATTTAATATTCTAGCTCTCAGATCAGAATAAATCACATATCTTTGTACATTTCATATTTCTATATGCATAATAAAATAAAATAAGGGTAAGATATACATTTCTTTAAATATAAAAAATATTGTATTATTATTTTATTTTGTTTAATCATCCGTGAATCCATTTTTTATATAATCTACACATTCTTTTTTTACAGTTGGAAACAATTATGTATCTTTTTATAAATCGGATTATGTAAATATTCTTTTGTGTTCAATTGACAGCCCAGCCAAAGTAAAGAGAAATGTGGTCAAATAAATTTTAGTTGGAATTTTTTGTTTTTCTGAATTTATTATTCATAGTGTTTAAGTAAAATAATAATTTGTGTTTAAGTAAAATAATAATTTATGTTTCGTTTAGCTACTGCATTAACAACATTTCTCCCAAATTCCAAATACATTTTTTTTGCATTTATTTGCAGTAAATCTAAATAGAACAAATAAGTCAAAATGACGAGTCAAAAAATGTTTGCATATCTTGAATGAAGAAAACAAGTTCATATTCATGGTCAAATAACACAATGCTAAAGTTTGCATGTATTTTTGCATCAGTTCAAATATTATTATAGTAAGCCTAAATTTGTCAATTTTTATTGCTTTTTTTGCTCTTTATGTCAAATCCCAATGTTTGTTTCTGGTCTTATATACTATAAATAATCTACTCATAATCATATTTTTGAGATGTCAGGCAAGCAGATCAGGTATTATGATGCTTATGCTGTTAAAAGACACATCCGAGACCTCCAAGATCTCCATCAAGATCTCCTGAACTCTAAGAGATAAAGCATTGAGCAATAAAAGTTGCCCATGCATCTGCTGTTGATCTGTCATCTTCAGATTAAGCTTGAGGTTTCCTCGCTACTTAACCTCTGACACAACACTTGTCTTACACGAGACGACGCGCACTCAAAACCGCACAAGGCCCTAACGCTCATCCTAATGAGACCCAGAGGATGGTTTATCATCCTCAGTGTTCTGTCAACAGCAGACAGCTGCCAGCAGAGCTCAGATAACCAGCACGCTCGCAGCACGACTGAAGCCACGACTCATGAGGTGTAAAACCAGTGACGCGCATGAACCTCGCTCTCAGGAGCTTACACGCTTTACTAAACATTCTCAAGCATTAGCAAAAGCTACTGTCATGTACTACACGTAAAGAACGTTTTTTTCACGATGTAAGAGGACACTCACAGGGAGAAAACCGACTCTCTGGACTGCTGAACGGAACATCACGTGTCTGCAATAAGAGATGAGTGACATTAGTGAAGGGAATATAATGGTGTGGACAGAACAGAGAGCGCAGAGTCAACATGAGGGTTTAGCGCGATACAGAGCTCAGCAATAAAGAGCTGGTCCAGTCCGGCTGGTCTAGATTGCTAAAATGATGAAATTATACTTTTAGAAATGTCATTTTGTGTTTGAACAAATGGGGTAGGTGACAATACATGGAAACACTGAAAGAAGTGCCCTGCAGAGTGACAATGCTGTAATTCTCTCACGCTGGCCCTGATGTCTTTAAAGTCCAGCACTATAGGCTATATATGTGACTCTTTAGTTGTGAAGTGAGATAAAGGCTGAAACTGAGAAATCCTCCCAGACAGCAGTGTGTGATGTTTTATGAGAAGTGTGTGAAAGTGTGCTGAGGCCGGACACTCACTTGCAGGGCGATTTGGTGACAGGCTTCTCTGTGACATCATATTGACCCGGTGAAAGGCCAATATCCTCAAAACAATGATACAATAACACTTTAATTGACATTTTGTTATATAATGCAGTGATATTTAGAGAGTTTGATACAAATGTTTGGGATGAGCATGTACATTAACCGTTTAATTGTTTTATTTAAACGATAAAAAATCAATTTTCTGGCAGCTGGGGTGGCAGAAATAAACTGTAAAATACCTGTAAAATTACATGCTTTTCCTGTTTTCTTGTAAATTTGCAGTCTTTTTCTGTAATTTTCTGTTTTTTGACTTCTGTTGAGTGCCTGATTAAACAATTGAAATAAATTTCTCTTCACAGCGTTTCATCCTCAATGGCTTTGAAACAGAAATTTCTAGCAGCACCCAAGTGGACTTATTTGTCATGCTGATCTCATTGTTCATGATGCCAGCGTTTCTTCACTTGGGGAAGTTATAAACTCAACTGATTTCCTCAGCTTGTGGGATGGCATATTGGACAGACTTACTTTATCTCTGATCCCTAGCGTGTAGTTATCAGGTCTGGGGCAGTTTTTAAAAGAGTAAGTGGCCTGGCGCCGGAGAGCCTCATTGGTCGAGTCGGTGAAGTTATACACCCCAGGCAATAACACGTCCCCTCTACGCACACACATCATGAGGGTATCACGTCCGGTGCTTTTGAAACCATACGTCTGTGTCACAGGGTTGAGACCCATTTCCTCAATAAAGTCTCGGATGTGGTAAGTGCCAGGAATGGGAGAGTTCTGGTGGTAGATAAGGAGACTTCATTACACCAAAATAATCTTGTTTTTGTGTGAACTCTTGATGTTATGGGTTTGTCATGAATGGTGACGCATTTGGACTATTTGAATTTTTTTAAATCCCATATGTATTTTGTAAATATCTCATACCTTAATAGTGTTTCTCCACCAACCACTTCTATCTTTGTCATGGTTCTGTAAAACAATGTATAGCATTTGTATTACATTCTTTGAGTTTATTTATGGACAAATGACACATAATAATCATTTTTTAAATCTAGTTCAGAATGCATGTGGTATGCAAATATTTTTTAAATGGATTTTTAATAAAAAAGTATCATTTGTACTTAAATTGATTCTTAAAGTAACAGTTCACCCAAAAATGACAATTGTCTTATTATCATCTCACCGTCATGTCATTCCAAACCTGTATGATTTTATTTCCTCTGAACAAAACAAAAGATGCTTAGCAGAACGCTGGCGACCAAACAATAGATCCCCACTGACTTCCATTGTATAGACAAAATCACAGAGACATATCTCAAAATATCTTCTTTTGTGTTCTACTGGAGAAAGATTCATACAGGTTTGAAAAGACATGAGGCTGAATAAATGATGACAGACTTTTTATTTTTATTAAAATTGTCAAATGGTGTAAAAAGTAAGATATTTAACATAACGTCATGTCATTTTTGGTATGCATTAAAAAAATGTCACAATTGTAACGAAGCTTATTTCCTGGAGGTTTTTAAGGTACAACACTTGTGTCGCAGTAAATGTGGAAAAACTTACCGTGTCTACACCCTTTCCTTTAGATAACATTTTCTCTCTTCTTGTGGTCATAGCTCTGTTGTTCACCTGTTCGACTCCTGTAACAGACACCTCAACGACAGGACGCGTTGCTTAGATACTAATAATGTTTAACTATTCATCAAGAGCACTAGATACATGTGTTTTACCCTCATGTTTGCTCTCTTAAATTTGGTCTCCAGCTTCGATAAATAAACAGCAGATTGTGAGTTTTTTTCATAATGCTCTAACACTGAGCAGTGGATAGTATACAAGTAGGTTACAGATTGCATTGTTAGGCTTTCAAAAAAAGAAAAATCACATGATGTTTTTAATATTTCAATAGTTTCTCAAAAAGAGAGAAAATGGAACAGGATAGTTTACTCAAAAATGAAAATTCAGTCATCATTTCTTTACTCTGATCTTATTCCAAACCTTTTTATGACTCTTACTTCTACAAAACACAAAAGGTTCTTTGTGGTGAAAAAAGGTTCTCCAGGTTATAAAAAGTAAGAAAGAGATGGTTCTTTAAAGAACCTTAGGCTGAATGGTTCTTTGTGGAACCAAAAAATGGTTCTTCTATGGCATCGCTGTGAAGAACTTTTTAAGCACCTTTATTTTTAAGAGTGTAGATGTCAATAGGGATCAATGTCTGCAGAAGAAAAAAGTCATACAGGTTTATAATGACATGAGAATGAATTAATGATGAATTTTTATTTTGAGAAAGACCCAAATGTGCACTTAAATATCTGATTTAACAAAGTCAATTTCTAATGAAATTCTTTAAATAAGCTATGCTTTCAACAGATTTTAAAGCCCATACTTGTTTATATTGTATATATCTACTTGATTTCTTACATAAGTTCAGAAAGGTCTCATGAGCTTTGTGGGGTGCTGAAACAATAAAAACAGTTATTACGTGTGTTACCAACTGAGTGCAAAAACAGATATAGACTCTCTCAGTTGTGTCAGTTTTATGGGCCATCAAGCAGAGCAGCAGCTCTCTTTAGGAGTTTAGGGCAGGATGATGTGCTCTGCTGCTAGGTTACAGGAGAACACACGCTTCTAACAAGCATCTGAAGGGCCCAGTGTTTACTGTTTGTTAAAGCTGCTGTACTGTGTGTGCTTGAAAACTGAGAATAGCCCAGACGTGCTTCGTGGTTTTGTCATTGTAATATGCTCTTGCAAAAGCTTGCCTGTTAAGTTCAATTTGAAGTGGTTCTGTATAAATGGAAACACTGTATAAATTAAAATAAATGTACAATCAACAGATTCTGGACATATTTAGTGAATCGAAGCTCCTCCGTATAAAAACTGTTACGTTTTTTTCACCTAATGTGGAATGATTCTTAAATATTACATCACAGTTTACTAATCTGGTCAATCCCTGTAATAAAGGGTAACAGCTAACCTATAAAAAAAAATGATAACATTTACACCAGTTGTTATTCAGGAGTACTTTAATGAGCTTTTGACATGGAGACCTTTGCCAATCTTATCCTGTAAACACACGTAATTATTTGACCATCAGACGAATCGTATAGTGATTTAACACATGAATCACTTAAACTATTACAATAGATATTGTAAACATCTTGGTTAACAAAATTAGTGCTCGTGGTTTCAAACCAATGAAAACCAGCTTCAGGATGAATAATGAATAGCATAGCAGCCTGTTCGGGCTAAAAGATATTTTGCAAACAAAGAAACTTTTCAATATGGGTAAATAGTAAATTTTATTTGAAAACAAATATACAACCTGGAATGGACTATCTGAGGCATGACAAATGCCATTAAGTGGCTTAAAAAAAAGAAAAGTAAAAAGAAAACTACTGTGAATAAGTGAACAAAACATTAAAAAGCATTGTAAGATTCAAACAAGATCTTGGTATAGAACAGCAGATACAAAAAGAGTTTATGTACGAGTATCTTGAAGATACACCCGTGTCTTTCTTTTTTTGCAGTAGTGCAATGCTGAGAAATTTCATATATATATACACATTTATATATATATTATATACTTAGTCCATAGTCCATGCAGAGTTACGCCTCTACATTGTTGCCATGCCAACGTCGGTGCCAAGAGACAACCAGCTGGCAGGGATCCACTCTTGCTACGCATGAGGGGGTCAGACAGACGTGACGTGTGCGTTTGTACACGCCACAGCCCCCTCTTCGCGGCAACAAGCACCTGATCGTGTAACCGCACCGCCACCTCAAAAACACGATGACAGCAAAAGAAAGGGACATGAGGACTGAAGATCCTATGCAGTTTACATGCAGTTCCTTTGGACAGCCGGGAGGAGGGAGGGGAGGGGACTTAACGTTTTACAGATAAATTAAACAGAAAAAGGCAAATTATTTATAGAAGAGAGAGGATCTGTACAAGGCCTTCATTTCGCCGTCATCATCTGTACAAATTCTGTAGAGACAGAGAAGTTTTAGTCCATTTTTGAACATCTGCAACTTATTTCACAATGATGCAGCATAGCAGAGTCCTAACCG
Source organism: Oreonectes daqikongensis (assembly GCA_026939265.1). NCBI lineage: Eukaryota > Metazoa > Chordata > Actinopteri > Cypriniformes > Nemacheilidae > Oreonectes > Oreonectes daqikongensis. The sequence continues at coordinate 6,122,202 of JAOTQM010000049.1, forward strand.
AACACAATGCAATGCGGCAAACAAGAAAGTGACAAAATTTTGTCACTTGCACTTGACCTCTCCAAGTAGCCACATACACAGAAATTTAATTGGTCCAAAAAGTTCCTCATCATCATTTTGCCTTTACACGCGTTAGCCGCGGCTGCCCACAGCAAATTCTTCTTGGCCCAAACCCCACATAACTATAATTTTAACATCAAACGTGTTCTGACTGGTTGTGATGTTGTCAGTCACCACATTTTTTGTTTTAATGTAAACAAATCACTTGTGGGTGGAAACTTGAGCTGTGCAAAATGCGGTCCAAGAGTTGACATGAACTACATTTTTCTGCAGAAGAATTCAAGAAATTTTTGGTAACCTTGTAACAGAAACAACAGGCTCACCTTCGTAGTTAACCTGTCCGTCTCCGTCAATGTCAGCTTCTCTGATCATCTCATCGACCTCCTCGTCGGTCAACTTCTCGCCGAGGTTTGTCATGACGTGACGCAATTCAGCTGCACTGATGTATCCGTTGCCATCCTAAAGCACAAGGTGTCCCAGGTCAGAGACTGCACAAGACATTATGTTGTTTGGAAGTCCTCATTCTGCACTACTTTACCTTATCAAAAACACGGAACGCTTCTCTGATCTCCTCCTCGCTGTCGGTGTCTTTCATCTTTCTTGCCATCATGGTCAGAAACTCTGGGAAGTCTATCGTCCCATTACCTACAGAACGACAAAGAAAGTGTTAAGTATGCTCAACTTCACAAATCATTTTGTTACGGATATAAGCAAGCATTCTTACCATCGGCATCCACCTCATTGATCATGTCTTGCAGCTCAGCCTCTGTTGGATTCTGTCCGAGCGAGCGCATGACAGTGCCCAACTCTTTGGTTGTGATGGTGCCATCCCCATCCTTGTCAAAGAGTGAGAAAGCCTCTTTGAATTCTGCAAAGACAGACATATGAACAGGAAGTTGTGTTAGTGGAATTTCACAAAAATAAATAAACAAGGAACAAGAAAACACAGAAACCAGTGGGGCGAGTTCCATGGAAAAGCAAAACGTACTTAACTCGCTTTGACAGACAAATGCATTATCAAATGCTCGTACGAACAAAAAAATGTTTACGTATTCCATCCAAAAAAAGGAACAAATGTAGTCAACATTTAAAGTGAAAACAAAGCAGATCCCATCACAAACTTTTAGCAAAGACTATTTTCACACTTCTAAAGCTACTTTCCTCTACATCTGATGTCACACATGACTTCATTTTCAACCACCTGCCTCCATTCTGTGAAGTAACACTTTATTTACATCCCAATCAATTCCAGATCAATAAAATGAAATGAATGAACGAATCAACCTCCCCCCATCCTCCCAACACACACACCAAACCATTGAAAATGACAGCAAACGTGAAAGATTAGCAGCAAAAAATAAATAAAACCCAAATCAAGACTAAAAAACCAAACCCCGTCCAAGATAAACAGGAACTCCTTTTTATGTAAAAACAACACTTACTGCTACGCTGCCTTTTCCTTTACACGGATGAAACCTTACACTACTCGTATGCAAACCGTCAACTCCGAGACACTGTTTCTATGGAGATCCTGCCCTGTGACCTCACTTGGTTTCTATGGAGACAAGCCACCGAGACCTATTGAGCCATATAGAGCCGTGATCCTGTTGAGCTGACATAGAATCTAGACTCCATAACACGGAAACATTGCTGTGACCTCACATGATCTCCAGGGAAACTCTCTTCGTCTCGATGGATAAACCACCATGACCTCACTGTCACTATGGATACAGATCACAATATGGTTTCATTGTCTTTGTTTTTACTGTAAATCAAGAAACCATGATTGTACACATTAGGTTTAAACAAACCGTCCCGTCTGAAGTGCTACAAAAAATGAGAGTATAGACAACCGTTTTAGTGTGTTTATTTACACAAATTTGTAAGGTTATCACCATGACACTGCTCTCTAGTAAGGAACAAAAATTAAATCTCCTTAAAACACTAAAACAGCTCATAAATGACTGAAAGCAACTTCAAGTGAATGATGGAGATGTTTCATCTAACACGGGACACACCCTTGTTCCTCTGCCTGCAGTTACAAACTCCCTCCAACAGGGCAGAGGGTGTGTTCACTGAAACTACACCTAGACTCACAAATTAGTCATTCACCCAATCGTTCAGCCCAGTTTTGCTTGCTTTTCCCCACAACAACCGGTTCATTCATTCAGGGAACGCGTCCCAAACCCTGTCTCACGGCTCGCCATAAATGGAAATAATATAAATCCACAGAGAGAGGGGGCGGAGAATAGGGGAAAACTACAGGAATCCACACCACCGGCCACGTGCCAATGGACATGAGAGGTAGAAAAGTCTTACCGGCGATCTGCTCTTCTGTCAGCTGGTCAGCCTGCGGAGGAGAAAGAAAACGTGTTTTAAACAGGGATGTAAGCACATTTACAGGAATGAGGGGAGGGCCTATATGGGGATCACTAAAAACCTCGTATTATCGTGTCCCCCATAATGTCTGATGTATTTAAACCCTAGGCATCGTGAGTGATACGATGTGCTCCGCGTAACAGTAACGTTAGACAAGAACACAGAAGCGAATGTGGCGCAGTCCCTCTGCACTCACAAAAATCGTTGTGCTGCTTTATTTGAAAAGATTACAAAAATGTAATAACACTACACACGCCAAACGCTTTCCAAACCACATAAAGTTATGCGTTACAGCAATGCGTCATATTTGCATGCGAATTAGATCACCATCATAAATGCATTTTGCATTGACATATTTTGGGACTTAAATTAGAAAGCAACGCAGCTTCTATAGATTCACATTTTCATATGCAATTACACACTGCACATTCACAAACAAGCACTTATATGCGCTAAAAAGAGAAGACGGATGATCTTAAATATAGTCAATGCAGATGAATGAACCGTACAACGCCTGTAATGCGCATCACTTTGGTTTGTTATAATAAATGTGCACTGCATAAAATAAACCGCCGTTCGTATGTGATAGTAAAAACTCACCATAGCGCTGTTAGCAGATGTACGTCCACACAGTAACTACAGTCCGCAGCTGGCAAACAAACAGGATGCGATCATACAGGGCTTGACGCGCCTTTAATGGTCGCCAACAAACTCCGCCCCCCTTCCCCCCGCTCTCTCTCCATCCGCCAACGCACTTCCTTCCCTATCAGAAACGATCGTCAAAAATCACACTATTGAACGGTGTGATCGCACAGTACAGCGCGCCGTATATTCTATACAACAGCGACTAAATGAAATCGCAAGGATGTGCAGATTCACAAAGGTGGGTCTGTTTGGAGTGGAACTAGTTCACTGGCGGAGTCATACGTTCTGCTAAAGCGTAATGCGCCTTTCGCAGCGCTGTAAGTTATGGGCAGGAGCGGCGGCTCGTGATTGGCCCGTTTGTAGCCGCAATGCGTCACTCGCTAAGATCCGAACAGAGCTGCATTCCCGGCTACTAGACTCACACAGTGCAGTGACTACACACGAGGAGTGCGTTTCATAATATGATGATAGTGTGGCATTCAAACATTATAGATCTGAGACTACAGTTAAAGATTTGTGAAACTATTGATGCCTCTGAAAGCAATGAAATAGATGGGTTTAATTAGCCTATGTAAATGTTGACTGGCAAGCAATGTGCAGAATGGTGGACAGGTGCGCACTGAGTGTTATCTGTAATATAATGCCCTGAGTGATCAATAAAATAAAACGAATGGCTGACCCAACACTGCTTTGGTAAAAGGATTTAGACATTAGTTATGGAGCGCAGTCCACTTAATTTCTCGATCAGATTGATTTGGCAAGCCTGGCCTGCTGCAAGCTTAGCACAAAGTCACAGCCTCTGCAGACATTTAACAGCTAATGCCTTTCAAGCAGAGGCAATTATAAACCCCTGTGACGTATCAGTAAAATACTGTACATGAATCAATAAAACTCTACTTTGATGCAGTTAAACCTTACGATTATGGAGACATCTCCACTGTATTGACTGGCCAGATGCCACGTTTAATTTGATGTGAAGGAAAGCATTGGGTTGTACTGTATATTTTGATCTAATTGTGGACATACATTAAAAAAATGAAAGATTGGTTGTGTTATGTTAGGACATTGTTTTCACTGGTTTCAATCTGAACATTGAAGTCAATTAGACAGATCCATAGCTTCTCATAACATGTTCCGGGCATATGACTGACAGTGTCGTGTGTGTATGTACTCCCGCCTGTCATATGCAGGCGGTCGAGTGTAACATCAGCTGAGACACGCTCATCCAGGGATATCTCAGATGTGACATAAGGAGCAGCAGGCTTGTGGGCACACACACAGTTCATCCTCGGGCCTGCTTGTAGTCACTGAATGCATGGGAGTATCTAATGGCCTGTTTCTCTATGCTTGACTGCTTGGCTCTCTTTCTCCCACTGGCCACCTGTCTATACTGGGCTTGCAGGTGGGTGCGAGTGGAAACTGTGCGGGTATCAAAGGGGATGATTTGTTTTGTCATGAACGCAGTAGGTTTCTTATCCAGATCAACACAAATATAGAGATGTGCTAATTGTGAAAAGGCTCCCACGTGCTTTTATTTGCTCTGCGATCGGACATTGAGTTTCCGAGGAAAGTCAAAGGTTTGGGAATGTTTCGTCATGTGACTGAAGAGAACGTCAAATTTCAATGCAATGCAGAGAGGCCAGTTGCGAATCTGGTTTGTTGTGTATTCCTGATCAATTAACCCACACCTATCCATTTGTGCTCTCTCTAGCGTTTAAGTGGACAAATCTTTGTGTATGGAAATGGATACACATTTTCAGGAAGCTTACCATCCACATGTGCAGACCATATATACGGAAATGTTTCCTACAGTTAACACTTGAGTCCTGAATTATCCTTATACCAGTAACTGCTTCAGTGTCCGCTTGGCATTCAGCATCACCTCCAAAATCTAATTCTCAACACAGTGGCATCCATTCATTCAAATAAGCTTTTCCACACCGAGGGTTGCAACTCATAGAGAAGATTATGCAACTAAGAAACATAATAAAGGTTCACTATGAGGGAGAAAAGCATGGATGGATGGTCTTGAAGAGCAAACAAACATGCCTAAGATGACATTCTAGATGTTTTTGTTGAATGTAAAGATATTAGTAACAAGAAAAATGGCATCCCCCTGTAAATGACACACTGGGGTCTTGTTTCAGATCAGAAATAGCTGTGAAATAGAGTGGAACTTGGAGTTCTTGAAATTTGAATAGTTTATTCCTATAGCAAAGGACTTGATGTCTACAGTCTACGTAAGCATCCTAATTCATATAGAGACGTGTGTGACAGGGTACAGTATGTACTGTAAAAAAAACAGTAGGCTAATATTTCAGCAGCTGGGGCTCCAGAAAAAAGTAATGTTATTTTACACCAAATTTGTAGGCTACATTTGCAGTCATGTAAGACCAGGGCTGATTCGGCCAAAACGGGGCAATGAGGATCACTGATACTCTCTCCTCCCTGACTTTGCACAGTACAAGTGGCAAAATCTTCACTGGAGGAAAAGCATACAGCTGGACCCGCGGCCAATGCACTGTCAGAGCGTTGCTCCCCAAGAGGGAGTGGTGGCGAATAGATCCTCCTCCGCATTCCCGAAGCGGCTCCAAATCGACTGCACTGAGCCGGGATGAAGCCTCCATTCCTCGTGAGGAAGACCTTCCCTCAAGAGCATGTCCGCCCCGCGGTTCAGACGGCCAGGGATATGCGCTGCTCTGATGGAGAGTAGATATCAATCCGCCCACAGCAGGAGCCTCGCAGCTTGCTTGAAGAGGGCTGTGGAGTGGACACCTCCCTGTCGATTTATGTACGAAACCACAGACGTGCTGTCGGTGCGAATCAGCACATGTTGTTGTTCCAGCTGCGGCTGAAAAACTCGTAGAGCCAGGGACACCGCCTCCAGCTCCAAACGATTTATGTGCCATCTGCTCAGTGACTGAGACCAAGGACCCGACGCCGGCATGCCTTCACACACCGCACCCCAGCCCAAGGATGACGCATCCGTCGTAACCACTGTGCGCCTCGTCACTAGCCCCAGGGGAATTTCCTGATTGAACATGGTTGGGTCGCGCCACGGCCTCAGAGCGCTAACGCAGCTGTTCGTGACCGGAACACGCACATAACCCGAGGACCATGCCCTCCACGGGACTCGAGTTTTCAACCATAGCTGGAGAGGTCGCATTTGAAGAAGACCCAAGTGGCAGACCGATGACGCCGCCGCCATGAGACCCAAAAGCCTCTGAAACTTCCTCAGGGGAACAGACCGTCCCGGTCTGAGATCGCACAAAGCTGTTGAGATGGACTCCGTGCGTTCTCGTGAGAGGCGGGCACGCATCTCCACCGAGTCGAAACATACCCCCAGATACGTTATGGACTGACTCGGAGAGAGCTTGCTCTTCTGCATGTTTACATGCAGCCCCAGGGACGTCAGATGACGAAGCATTGTTTGAGTTTGACCGATAAGCACATCCCGTGAATGGGCTAGAACCAGCCAATCGTCCAAATAATTCAGAATACGCATACCATTCGCTCTGAGAGGGGAGAGCGCTGCGTCCACGCACTTTGAGAATGTGCACAGAGCTAATGCCAGCCTGAACGGTAGTACTGCAAATTGGTACGCTGAGCCTTCGAAAGCGAAATGCAGGAATCTCCGGTGGCGATGTGTTATCTGAACGTGAAAATACGCATCCGTCAGATCCACGGATGCAAACCAATCCCCGGGACGAGCTTGTGCCATGATCTGTTTTAGAGTGGTCATTTTGAACGCTCGCTTGTGTATCCAGAATGGGACAGAGACCTCCACCTCTTTTGGGCACTACAAAGTACCGGCTGTAGAACCCGGATTCTAACTTGCTCGGAGGGACTCTATCGCTCCTTACGCGAGGAGGCTGCAAATCTCCTGCCTCAGCACGGGAGCGGTTCATGGTAACATGAGAGACGGGACCACGCCGCTGAAACGGGGAGGTCTGCGTCTGAACTGAAGGGAATACCCGTGTTCTATTACCCTGAGCAGCAACTGAGAAATGCCTGGGATAGCTTTCCACGCATCCATGAACAGACATAGCGGCCAAATCTTTTCCTGTGGGCATTCTATGGGAGCGTACCACCCCAGCGAGACTAGACATGCTGGCGGGAGAATGTCTCGTGTGTAAAAATCCAGCCGCCTCTCGCCCAACTGCTCTCTCCTCCTCTTTGCAGGTCTTTCAGGAAGACGGCCTGGCAGCTGAGGACGATCCACCATCACCGCAAGGTCCTCGCCTCGATCCGTGTCTCTTCCTAGTGGGTCCCGACCACTGCTTGGGTCCCGACCACTGCTTAGGACGGGCGTCCGGTTCGGAACCTCAAGATGTTTGAGCGGGGATGGCGAATTACTTAGCCGGTCTCTGCGTGGAGTGAGATGCAGACGAAGAGCGGGACCTTGCAGATAGCTGAGACGAGCGTCGAGGCAACACGTGACTCATTGCCTTTGTGCGCTTTTGCCCCTCAGCAAAGCGCTCCACCACAGACTCCACGACGTCACCGAACAGGCCGGCGGGAGTGATGGAAGCGTTGAGAAGCGACTTACGGTCCGCCTCCTTAAGATCCACCAAAGTAAGCCACAGGTGTCGATGGAGGACGACCATAAACCCCATCGATCTGCCGATAGCCTGCGTTGTGCACTTATTTGCCATCAACGCGAAGTCAGTCGCCGCCGTCAGGTACTTCACGGCGTCCGTCCCCAGGCAGCCGTCATCCAAAGACTGCAGGATCTTAGCTTGGAAGACCTGCAGCACCGCCATCGTGTGCAGAGCGGAAGCCCCTTCTCCAGCCGAGGTGTAAGTGGAAGGACAAAAATGAGCGGCGAGGTTCTCCTCGATGGGGGGCATGCGCACATACCCGTGTGCCTCCGTGCCGTCCACGTGCGCGAACATGGCCTGTGTGGCAGCGTGAACGCCATCGCGTGCAGAGCGGAAGCCCCTTCTCCAGCCGAGCTGTAAGCCTTACTGGCGAGGTGGGCGGTAAATCTGCAAGGCTTCGACGGCAGACCTCTCTCTGCGCCCAACGAAGTAGTGGAAGGACACAAATGAGCGGCGAGGTTCTCCTCGACGGGGGGCATGCGCACATACCCGTGTGCCTCCGCGCCATCCACGTGCGCTAACATGGCCTGCGTGGCAGCGTAAACCCTCAAGACACGCACCGGCAGGTCCGCACAGTGCGTGCAATCGGACTCACAGAAAGCAGCCTTAGCGTGAGCCAGGCCCAGGCAGGCCACGCAGTATTCGTGGGAATCCGGCGGGTCAATGGGGCCCTCACAAAGACAACAGGATGCCATCAGATGCTTGAAAGAAGTCCAGGAGCGTCTTCAACGATGGCAGTGTGAAAAGAAGATTCTAAGATAATTGTCGCTATGTACTGTACTTATACTGCCAGAGGGTCCGTCAGTGTGTGCGTACTGTTACATTGTTGGGTGACAATTGGCCAGTTTTTTTACTGCCGTTATCCAATAAGACTTCAGGTAAATTGGTTAAAAGAAGAGTTCCCATAGCAGAGCTTCTGCAATGTCGAGAGATCGCTCTCGAAAGGGAACAATGGAACATCATGATCTCATGAAATGAATATTATGCAATGCTTCACTGTAAATATAGTCACGGCTGAGTTGCATTTATCAACACATCTTCCTTTGTTTATTCATAGAGTGTCCAAAGTCCAAGAAAGTGGTGAGAAATGAAAAAAGTTATGTATAGTTTTCATAGCTCGAAAGCACAATTGTCATGATAAAGCCAGTTGTGGGCGTTAAGAATTCCAATCGCATGCTCTTTTGAGTTACTGTGGCGATATGCATTGAGCATGTTTGATCGTAAACCTGCATGACGTGTTTTACCCTATAATAGTATTGGGTGCATGAGCAATGGTATGGTGCGTAGGCTGAAGTGTGAAAGCAAAGCATTTGTGTATGTATGTTTCTCCAAATGTGATCTTTTCCTGAAATTATTCAGTTCCTTGCTTTTCAAGTCGATTTTTCTGCTCACTGCTTGACTTTTTAAGGAAAGCTGACCTTATCTACAACCGTGCATTCCAGATCTGAGCGTGCAACAAAAAAATTCTTTTTTCATACCTGGAGAGTTTCGAGTCAAGTCAAGGCAAGCCTTTTCAGGGTCAAGCATTCACAAGACCTTACAATCTGTGAGAAGCCCTCTTTACAGCAAAAAAAATGTTTCTGCAGGAAGATTTCTCCGGCATGGCTCTCTTTTCGTTTCATTCACTGCTGGAGTCCTTATCAAAGAGCTTATGGGTGGATACTCACAGGCCAAAGTAGGTGTCTGGGTGTAGATGTCCTTCAGTGTAACTAGAGGTTGTGTCATCTTTAATTTATGAAACCTAACAATGCTGGAGGGTTTGGAGTTGGTTTTCAGGGCGGTGTGTCAATGTTTTTCTCTTACCAGATGACAAATTTCTTACCCCATTCCTTTAAAAAGTTGTTTTTCCATTCCTGTTTAAAAAATACAGTGTATATGCCTGCTTAAACATTTTGAGAGATGGAAGATGTGTTTAAAGACAACATGAATTGCTGCTTAAAATACATTGTACTTATTATGCATATCGTAGAGATACAATATATTGACTGGAAATAATTGTAAGATGTGACTTGGTTTTATCCAAGGAAGGAAACGGATTTCATACCAGAATTTAGAATTGTTCACTGAATTGTTCACAGTAAGATCAGGAACACACACTGGGAATGTTAGAAACGTTGACTTTAAACTCTTTTGAGTCAAGATTTACAGCCAGATGTTGTTGTATTTATATATGGTTTTCTAACTGCTCTGTTACACTTAGAAGAAAAGCTGGACTCAGCATTACTCCGAGTCGAACTCTGGATTAAACTCTTGGCACAAAAGCAAGTGAAGAGCTTGCAGAAATGACGTAAAGGAGAGATAAGGCCGGAGCATGAAAGAGCTTAGTTCACATCTTAAACTTTATAGTTTTATAACTGGGAGATAAATTTCTACAGAGTGCAGAGTCCAATGGCACAAGAGAAACCAATGGTTCTTTCTATTAAGTGTTTAATGCTTCTGCTTTACTATCAAGACAAAAGCTTTTGATATAATGCTATATCACTTTTGATGTTTAGATGATATAACTGTAAAATGATGGCTAGGTAAAAAAGTGTAAAACATTTTTTTACAATACAAAAGTGAAAGAAGGCAGTTGTTTTGGAAAATACCTCAGTGACCGTGTTGTGGCAGGTGCGTTCTTGTTTATTGTTGATTTTGCATTACACTTCTGAGGACAATGCAATACAAATACATATTTGCATGTGAAAGACCATCCCACATTACAGAGAAGCTCAAAGCTGAAGCCTCTATAGAGTTAAATAACCGCTTTAATGTGCTTTAAAAGGATAGTTCAGATATTATAAAACATGTCTAGTTTTGTGTTAATAATGGAAGTCAATGGGACCCAATGTCATTCGTCAAAATATCTTCTTTTGTGTTTTGGAAAAGAAAGGAAGTTAGGTTTGAAATGACATGAGGGTTAATAAATGATTTTTTTTATTTTTGGGTGAACTATCCCTTTAATAACTGCATACAGTTGAGATGGACTTTCCTAGAAAAGTGTAAACACTGTAGTGCTATCAAATTATTGCTAAGCTCTTCATGTTGTGCATCAAAATAAAATGCACAACATGAAGTTTGGTTTGGGCATCCTACTAACCTGATATGGCACCACTGACTCAACAAATGAAGGACATTCAGGCAAATCTGTTTAAAACTAAACTCAAATATACGGAAGCATCCCTGTGCTGTATTCACTAGGTGGCATCTCCATCTCACAGGGCCCGTAAAAATGCTCTTTGAAATTTGCCCCAAATTATCATACAAAAATGAACCACGGAAAGGCTTGAGAAACAAAGAGAAAATAATATAAATAATAGTAAATAATTGGGGCTGATGGGAAACTTTTAAAGGTTTATGACCACAATTAGTGCAGGAAAGGATAGGATGGCAGAGTGATCGGGACGGTAAAGAGAAGAGGTGAAGTGGGATGGGGTGGGGTAAACAGAACATGCAGCCACTGGCCTGCCCTTGACCCCCTCTCTCCCTCTGTGGGCCTTCCTCTGCAGTGCACAACTTTGATGATCTCATCTTGCAGGGGCCACCACGCACGCACGCACGCACACACACACACACACACACACACGCATTTCATCCTGTACTGAGAGGTGCAGGTGTCTTCCTATTGCCCCAATGATTGACTGCCCCACGACATAACAGCACACTGCTGTCACCTAGTGGTAAAATGTACACACTACACCTTCACTGTGGAGGTCATATTGATAGTATTGAAAATCTGAGATTTCTTTCATCTAAAACTTGGAAAAAAGTTTTGGAATTGAAAACAAATACTATTTTTAGGCCACTATATCAAAGTAAGCAAATGTATGACAATGATAATTAATTTGATAAAAGGTGAACAATTTTATCCAAGAACTCTGCTTTCAGGAATTTTTTCAAATCATGCCAGTACAGAATGGATAATCAGGTTTAATATACCAAGGACTAAACCATTTTTAAATGTATTTTTTCAGTTCAACCTGAGTAATAAAATGTAAATACTGTAAATGCTAATGCTGATAAAACAGTTTAAAAAGAAGTTGGAAGTTACAAGGATTGCAAACTGCCACTAAGCTGTAAGATTTTGGGTTTTATAGTTTGTATTTAGTTTTATAAATGGACTGTCTAACACCTCTCATATTAAAAACATACTTTATTAGAGAAACGCTGGGTATATAAACATCATAATCATTATAAACATATTCAACAATGTTTTTTGAGGGCTTGATGATGCACATTCTCAACAGGGATATTCTGACAAGAGAAAGAGATACATTTATGCATATGCATGACAATCATTTGAAAGTTGCAATATACCCACAATGTTTTTCCATAAAGAAGTCTGTTCTGTAGCAATAACTTTCATAACATATTTTAAATGAAGCACATTTCCCCCTGATTACCAGAACTTTTGAGTTTGTTTGTAACTTGCAATTCTAGTTGACTTTATTTTCAATAAAGCTTCACATTACATTTTTATTACTGTAATACAATAAAAAGAATCCCATTCAGACACAATGTTTGTTTATGAATATTAGCATCATGTATACAAATCTTTTTCATTGTATTACAGTGTTAAGGTTCCCCGACATCACTAAGAAACATTAATTGTCATAAATGACGTAAACAATGTCACGCTGTTGAACATTTTAAAATTGACTAAAAAAGCTTTATCATATATTATAATTTAAGCCATAAGCCATAATTTCACAGGGCTCCGTGCATGTTCCCTTAGCATGTTTTTCATTTATGAGTTTGGCTGACTTTAAAAGTCATCAGTCTCTGTTTAACATAAATATATTACTCATTATTTCATGTTCTCATTTTTTTAAACACATAATATTCAACTGCACTGATGCTAGATGAACCAGACAGCTGGATGGCTTATGTTATCGATAGTGCCGCATGTGTTGGATTGTGAGGTTGTCAAGGATACGAGGGCTGCAGTGGGTGAAGTATTGCAGGGCGGGGTCATCGAAGTTAAATGGAGGGTGGAACTTCTCCTGAACGTACTCGGGCAGCAGGTGAGGAATACTTGAATAAAAGAAAGAGAAATTTAAGACAGATTGATCTATATTGACAAGTAATCATCCACAAATATGCATTAAAGTGATAGTTCACCCAAAAAGGAGAATTCTGTCATGAATTACTCACTATAGTTGTTCCAAATCTGTATACATATCTTTGTTTGTTTGAACACAGAGAAAAATCTTTGGACGAATTCTTGTAACTAAACTTCTTGGACCCCACTAGGGTTGCAAAAGTCCGTGAATTTTTCAAGGCTGGAAACTTTCCATGGGAAAATATTGGAATTAGCGGGAATATATGGGAATTAATGGGAATAAACAAGGAATTTAAATGTAGTTGAAACAAAATCTTGCAGGATAATTTTGGTTAAAGAGTAAATAGCTTCTGATTTTTAAGGGTCTACTTTGGTTTATTGAGTGTCCGACAACAGGTTTATGTACATACATGGTGTTAAAACACTATTTCGTAATAATAAGCCGTTTTTATTACCTTACTTCTTGACTGACTCTCAAATGATTCGTTCCGCGATTCATCGGTCTAATCCCCGCCTTTCCGCTAGCGTAGTCTGCTGTGATTGGTTTAGCGCACATTCAAGTTTTCGCGGGCAGCCGGGGACTATTTCTAGAGACGTAGCTACACGGAGGTTCAAGACTCGGACGGGTCACGACTCGTTCGCGTGATTCAGAGTCGACTCCCATTTTTACATTCATTTTTCAGTTATTCAGTCACCTTCGGATTTACAACTTTGGCAGACTGCTTACTTTCAAACACGGCAACATTACACAATGCCTGAAATGTAATGTTTATGATCTCGTGGAATGTACTCTTTAAAACAACCAGATTTAAATGCAGGCTTGAGTGATGATCATAAGGGACTAAATATGTATTAAATCTTTATTAGCTCGGATGCATGTCCGCTTATGACCAAACAAAATGTTTTTATATGATACAGTTAATATAATTTTCTCCAAATTTCTAATTAATTCCCATTAAATCCCACAAATTCCCATACATTCCTGATAAGTTTCCAACTTGGAATATTTCCAAAATTCCTCAGATGAAGTTCCCATGAAAGGTTTCCGGAAATTTACCAGAAATTTTTGCTGTCCTACATTCTTCAAAATATCTCATTCATCAGAACAAAAAAATTATAAAGTAATTTTCCTACTATGGTAGTCAATGGGGTCCAAGAACTGTTTGTTTATAAGCATTCACCCCAATATCTTTCTCTGTGTTCATCAGAACAATGAAATGTATACAGATTTGGAACAACTCAAAGGTGAGTAAATGATGACAGTTTTTATTTTGTGCCGAACTATAAAAAGCATTATTTGTTTGCCAATTAACAGGTGTGTGGGTTCCATTATTTAATCCTTCACTTTAAATATATATATGTGTGTGTGTGTGTGTGTGTGTGTGTGTGTGTGTGTGTGTGTGTGTGTTGTGATGGGTAGGTAGAACACTTACTCTCCAGTGACGGTTTTCTTGCGTGAGCAGCAGAAGCAGGCGAGGGCGGCCAGCAGCAGCAACAGAAGGAGGGGGATGCCAATGCCCAGGACTAGTCCTAAAATTAAAGACTTCTTATCCTCCACAGACTGAATGTTTGTTAGGTCTGTACGGTTAACACCACTCCAATCTGTGTGTGAGGAGAACAAAAACATGCATGGTTTACTGTGGATTCAGCTATCAAAACTCTGATGACTCTGGAACACTTTTGACCATGTCTTACCTAATATACACGATTGTGTTTCCTTCAGATCAGTGCCATTACACACACACCTGTAGCCACCGTAGGTGTTGACACACAGGGCAGGTTTGGAACACACAGCCTCATTTGTCTTGCATTCATCAAGGTCTAAAATAAAAATAAAAGCAAGAGATAAGACACAACATGGTTCTGAAACATGCTGACTTAAGGCTGGAACACACTACAAGACTTTTGCTCAGATTTTGTCTAGATTTTCAGTCTGGACTTCCTGTAAAGATAAAGACTTATTCATGTTTAATGTTCATTTATCTTTGAACAAACTGTTGCCAATAAATTAGATAAATATACATCTACAGTAAGTTACTGGCAAACTGCTACATAACTACAGCAAAATTGTTTACAGTGCTGTGAAATCATAGCTTGGTATGTTTTTGATTGACCAAAACTATGATCTGGAAATAATTCTCAAAGTTGATTCTAACATTTATAGATTTTTCATTCTTCTGAAAAAAAAACATATTATCGAGCCATGTTTTGTCTGGGAATTGTCTAGTGTACAGTAGATTACATTCAGAATTTGTTATCAAATGTAAAAAATTGAATGTATATTCTTCTTACCCTCCACATAGGCTGAACGAATGCCATAGTACTGACTGACTCTGGTAAGATAGTCCATGACATACCAGTGTGGAGTGTCACTAGACACATTAATCCTGTACTCATTCAGCCCGCCTGATGATTCTGGACCAGGAGATGAAACTCTGGCATTGTAGAACTTGTTCTGGAAGCCCATAGACAGAATCTCTTCTAGCTTTAGAGAATAAAGAACCATAAATACAGATGAAGTTCACACTCTAACCCTAAACACAGCCATAGCGTTTTTACAAATGAAGACGACCCCAAAGGAAGGTTTTGCTCAGATTTATCAGGTTTTGCTCACTTTTGGATTTTTTGTCTCCAAAATATAGTTAAGTGGTGACACACGCACGCACTGACCTGACTCAGTCCCTCTTCAGACTTCTGATCTTTCCAGCCCATAGACACATTAAACACATTCCAGCCTAAAGAAAAGACACATAGCTTGTGATCTTTGTTAAAATATTAATTATTGGGTATTATTGAAAATACTAATCTGTTTTACCTGTGGGATTAGCAGAATCTCCTAAAAAGGTTCAAAACATATAGTTATAGAAACATTTTGAACATGAATATGTCTAAACATCGCATTACAAACACATAGCAAAAACACTTTCATACATTAAATTTTTTTAAGGGAGAAAGTGTGAACTCAGAGGAAGATTCAAAGGGTTTAAGGCGCTTCACTTACCGCAGCCATCAGAGTCTCTGGTTTTCTGATAGCGACACGTGCAACGCACTGATCCCGGTGTGTTCATACATTCAAACTTGGCGTTGGGGCAGGCCTTGGGGTCCAAACACTCATTGATATCTGCATGTTACAGTATGTGTGAGTGCTTGAGTTCATATTTGACTCAGAGAGTGTGTATGTGTGCGTGTTGTGTGCATCTTTGGGTCGTACCTGTGCACTCTTTACCGCTTCCTGTGTAGCCAGGTTTGCAGTTGCATGTGTAGTTGTAGCCGGTGCTGGTGCACTCTGCCATCTCATGACATGGGAAGGGAAATGGAGCAAGGCAGAAGTCTGTGGGATGATAAAAACTTTGATTATAAAAGAGCTCTAGCTGTAAAATCTTTGAGCCGTTGAAAAACAGACGATACACATTTGTTAGCATAAAAATAAGTAAGTTCAGACCATTTTCGAAGCACTTGTATCCTTGTTGGTCCTGATAGACGGTCGGAAAAGGACACTGTCCACATGTGAAGCTGTCCGGTTCCTTCTGTTTAAAGCACTCGACTCCAGGAAAGCAGGGTTTGCCTTTACACACATCTGCTCTATCATCACAGTACTTGCCACTGAAACCTGGAGGACACAGACATCCTACAACCTAAAAATACAGAAAAACATCATTTGTCAGCTGTATCTGGCTACTATTATTATTACAATCAAAGACTTTGGTTAGCTCTATAATCCAGATGCTACAGTTACAGATGCAGTATACCTGAAACTTGCCCTGCAGATAGTTCTCCACCACACTGTTATATTGACAGGTTCCTCCATTCAAACAGTTACAGAGCTGAAGGACGGGGCTGATCATAGTGCTTGATGTCTGATCGCTCACTTGAATTGTCAGATTTACTGGCTGAATACTTTGAGGGGTCCAAACCAGAACTCCATCACCTTTAGGGAAGAAATATACTACTTTATTAGTGCATGATGCGAATAACAGGACACAAAATTGTAGGTTGGGTTTTAACTGAAGACATCACAGACGTGTAAATATATTGTACATACAAAATGCTTTACAATGAAATCTCACCGCTGCCTATGGTGGCTCGTGGAGGACGTGGTAAGGCCAAAGAGAAGGTGATCTGGTCTTTGTTTGGATCCTGGGCCTTAACCTGAACTCTGACTGTAGTATTGATCTTACACTTGATCACAGTTGCCTCTGTCACAATGGGTGGCATATTTCCTGAAGAATACAAGCAAACGGGGAAACAGATGTTGAAATATAAGACTACAGTATATAGTAACTAAGAGGACTTAATGGTTATTCTTGATTATTGTTGGCATTCCTCAAATCAGACTCAACTAAATTAGACCTAAATAGCTTCAAACAAATGGAAATGGAATAAATCACTACTAATAAGCTCTCCCCATGAAATATACTTTTAGTCAAAGTTACTCAGTGCTGCTGTAATGCATCAGCTGAGAACTGGCCCTCCTGGCTGAGTCTGGTTTCTCCCAAGTTTTTATTTTACTCCCTTTATTCATAATGGGAGTTTTGTTTCTTGCTACTGTGCTATGTTGGCTTGTTCACCGGGAGACTGCTGATATTATCTTAGATTATCTTAGAGTTCTGCAAATTCCATTAACATAGCTTTAGTAGAATGCTCTTACTTTTTTCCACATGTAATACATGTTATGTACTGCATTCTACCGCTTTCTGTTTTTTTTGTCATGTAAAGCTGCTTTGAAACAATGCAACATTGTAAAAAGTGCTGACAACTGAATGTAATGTAATAGTATTTGCAACTAGAATTTATTTGAGCATCAACTTTGTCAACTAAGTTCTTAAGTAAAGAAATATATAAAAATGAAAAAGTAAGAGTGCAAAACTAATATTGTTGATAGCGTAGTTTGGTCATTTCTTTGTGCAATGTCTTTCCTATGGATAAAGGTGAAACACATTTTTGAAGTTTAAAGGGATCATTTTTTTCATTATTCACTCATTATTCACTAACACAAAAGAAGATATTTTGAAGAATGTTGGTGAGCAAACAACATTGGATCCCTTTAACTTCTATTGTATGGACACAAAACCACATTTCTCAAAATATCTTCTTTTGTGTTCCAGTCATAAACAGGTTTTAAACTACATGAGGGTTAAAAAATGAATGTTTTATGAGGCCTTTAAAGATGTGTATTAAATAGGAAAAAGGATGTGGTCACAGTGACAGTCTAACCGTAAATCTGTGTCCTGTTCCGAAGGAGCTGCTGGTCTTCCAGTACCGCCTGGCCAAGCTTTGTGTTGCCTGTGGCCAGGACGTCATGCACACACTGAATGCTGCTCTGACAGATCTGACTGTATCTGGCCAGCACGTCTGGACTCGCTGAGGACAGCAGCTCTTCTGTTGTGATGGGACTGAATGAAGTCGTAGGTGGCAGTGAGAACAGAAGGCTCTCTGGACCAGGTACAGCCCCTGACAACACAGTAATAAAAAACAAATGTACAGTATAGAGGCCAAGTTTAAAACGTCCTAATGACTTTGAAAATAACACAAAAACCTTTAAAGGCATTCCAATGTGACTATTTATATATATATATATATTTACAGTCTATTATATTTGATATATTTTTTAGAATATCGTATTTAATCCAAATTGGTCCATCTATGCTTCTTTAGGTTTGGTTCCATTTTATGACAAGGAATATTCCTATACTCTTGTGACTATGGATTCCTCATAGAAGAGAGATTGACTCCACTCACATGACTGTCCAAATGGAATCAGGCTCTGTTCAGATGGAGTTATGTTATTTACATAGGGCTGTAGACGTCCATTGGAAAGCAGAAAGTCATCTGTCCTGTTCGAGCTCCAATGGCCCAGCAAACCCAATGTACGGTTGTAAAAGCGTTGAGGGACCTCCACCAGAGAGGCTAGCCTGCCTGCATCATCTCTCCACACGGCCACATTTAGACCCTCTGTGTACACCACCGCACATCGGCTCGTAGTGATACAGCGCACTGCAAAGCCCTGCTCCCCTACATGCACTACTCCTGTCCAAACAACAGAGGGCACAAGGTAAAACTAACAATTATAGCTTCAATAACTGTTCTACTATTTACATTTAGACTATATAATGTTGCCATGACTAGCCAAAAGGAAAAGGGGGTTACCTCGAAGAAGCTAAAATGTAAGATTCTTACCCACAAAAACAGGTACGACCACATCATTCACCAGGACCTTAAGCCCATCTCCAGACTCGGCACAACGCCACTCCACCTTTTGTAGAATTCATTACATAACATAACGTTTGTGACGTGACGATTTAAGCACAAAATGATTGATTGAAATGTCAGACTCACCTTTCCAACACCCTGATAGAAGGCAGCTAATCTCACAATAGCGGGCACTCGCTTGGGCTGCCCACCGGTCACTAGAGGAGCCGTCTCTCCCTGCAGGGTGAAGATGTTTGACCCTGTGCTGGAGGACAGACGCACTATGACAAACTCCCCCAAACCTTTGAAGGTATATTCACTGCCGTCAAAAGTGATAAAGTGGAGACTTCCGTATGCCATGCCTGCGTGAAAAAAGAAAGTACAACATAGACTTTTTAAAACAACAACAATGAAAAACAAACAGTTGAATACAATGACAAAATCATAAGAATTATATGATTATGGATATGGATATGTTCCACTAAATGACATAATTATTTGTTGTTTAAGAAAATAGTGCTTTCGAAATGTATGTAAAAAGATGTTTACTTTATCCCAATTTCATGGTTAATATTTGCCATTAACTTATGTAAAATCACATAAATATCAATGCCTGAGGTAGAAAAAACAATAAATCTTGTTCTAGTAAACATTGAAAATGTGTCTCACAGACCAGAACACCACACAAGAGTTAAAAGAAAAAACTCTGGATCCAAAGGGGTAATACATGTAATACATAATACAATATGAATAACAAATGTAAAGAAATGTACATTTTATTGTTTGGCTTAAATGTCTTAATACTTAAATAGTAAATACTTAGTGTTCTTTATTACGGGACCCAATGAGGCTTACAGTTCTGTTTTTTCATTCATTCAATCACCATTTTTGATTGAACTTGTATAGAAAACATAGAATACACAACAACAGCAAAAAATAGTATTTAATGTTTAAAGATAATTATAATAAGAGTACATACTAAAACAAATGACCACACAGAGGCATTAAAAAGTTCTCACCCATGCCCGGCGCTCCTCTGCTCCCAGGTATGTTACTGTCAGAGCTGCTCCAGCTGTACCCTTGACACCGATCTAGTGGTCTCTTTTCCAAGTAAAAACTGCACAGAGGGGATTGAACACAGCACCACTGAAAGGGTAAGAGATCCTTTTCTAAAAAAAAAAAAAAAAAGTGAAGAAAACAAGTCATTTTTAGGGCATTCACAAGCACTACTCTCAGTATAACTGACTTTTAAAAAAATCATAAATTAAAGACAACGTTTTAAAGAGAACTGCTTTACCTATATATTGTTGTGTTTGGTCTTCAGTGAAGTACCGTTCACTGTATCCAGCCAGCAGGGGGCCCTCGGGATCATACACGCACCTCTTTCCAGCCCTTTGTCTGTTGAAGAGAACAGACTGAAAGACACGGCCCCTCCTGCCACCCCATCTAAGATCTCTCAACTCCCTCACATACGGCATCTGTTGTGATGGAAGAGTGTCAGGGCCAAAGGCCAGGTCCTCCTGAACCTGAGAACGGGTACAGGGACACGGTGCCAGTCCTAACGCCCAGTCTTTAGGATCTGGCTCCGTGAAGGCCCAAAGCTGGCACTGCCTCTCAGGATCAGAGCTGGAATCTGTAGAGCCTGTCAGGTCATACACCAGTTGCCCCGGTACGCCCGTGTTACCAGTAACAGTCTGCGGACGGTAGCGTCCTCCTGGGCCAAACAGGTTGTTTGGTGGCTTTGGAATCTCATTAAGGAAGCTGTTCTTGCCATCAGTGTAGCCTATGAGAGCATCATGATGGGTCCTCTGTCCTGGGCCCCAGTTCATGTCACTGTAGCGGAGCAAAGCAAATGATCGCAGGCCATCCGTGGTCAAAATACACTGGAAGGTGTTGCTCTGTGGGAACATTGGCATGATACTATGATGAGCCTGTACTCATTGCATACACATTTCTTATTACTTTTCTTACAAAGGCAAACTAGGGCATAGGGTGGAGGGATTGGGTGGTGACAGCAACAGGAAACCCAGTTCACCTTTTTATTACCAGAAAATACAGAGACTGAGGTGTTTGGTTTTCAAGACTCGGTAAGCTGAGAGCAAACCTTTTATCAGTGTGTATACTGTAACGTCCCGACTAAAATAACTTTTCATGTTTATGTTCTATACTTTAGTGTATTATGTGTCACGTGTGTAACTTCACGTTCTCATGGTTTATTTGAATTATTATGTAAGCATATAAATGTATTTATAGTGATGGCCTACAGCTTTTGATTGTGAGCTTGAGATTGTGGTTGCACATACATTTTTTTGTATCCAAGTGAACGCACGCTGCAGGTATCATAGATATCTGAGAACGGCTCATATTGTTTTATGGGGTTGAATGAGTAAATGTATAAAATAGCTAAATAAAGATATTATTGCCCTGATCATGTTAGTTTGTGTTGATCCATCTACTCACCTCAGACAGGTTGATCTTTTGATAGGAGACAGGTAGAACATGATCCCATGTGATTTTTGCTATCCAGGAGGGAGTGAAGGGGGCTTTGCCATTTTGAGCCTCAAATTTGGTAACATCTTGTGCAGTGCGGTTGAATATTATTTCAGCATAAACGTCAGATAAGTTGAACTGATTGTATTCCTGTCAGAGAGAAAGATTTCAGGATTTTTTAAAGGTACACTGTAAATATTAGTTATGCAGCAGTTTGCCAGTAACTTACTGTAGGTTTATATTTATTTAGTGGCAACAGTTTGATCAAAGATGTATTAACATTAAAAATTAACATGTATTTATCTTTACAGAAAAAGATTGTAAAATAACAGCCTCATGCAAAGCATTCTGGGAAGCAAAAATCCTCATTAACTTCTTTCTGGTTTTTCCCCCAGATTTTTGGTTCCCAGAATGCTTTGCATAATGCTGTTAGTTTTTTTTCTAGATAAAGACCTGTTAATGTTTAATGTTTATTTATCTTTGAACAAACTGTTGCCAAAAAATGTGATGAATATAAATCTACAGTAAGTTACTGTTTCTTGCAAAATTTCTACAGATTTTTTTACAGTGTAATAACCACCTGAAGATACTATAGGAACGCATATATATATTAATTGAATGCATTTGGCAGACACTTTTATTTAAAGTAAGTACATGCATTTTCTAGGAATCAAACCCAGTTAAATGAAAGCTCACCTGGTTGTTTTATTTAAAAACTAATATGATCATTATCATGTTAAATTATTTTCCCAGTAAGATGTAGAGACAACTATACAATTTTAGAATAGAATATAGAATATCAATGCTGCTTAACTAAAAACAAATATTTTTCAGAAGGTTTTTTTATTTATTGCAACACTAACCTGGTATAGTAGCTTTCCATCCCCGATTGTGAGGTCAGTATCATCCCAAAACACTGCCAGCATGGCCAGGTTCTCATTACCTCTGAAACCTCCTGGAAACGGTGCAGGCAGCAACAGTTTCTCATTCTCACTGGCTGACTGGAACTGCACCAAGCCATTATCTGAAAACTACACATGTTCATACTGTTACATCAAGACCTTTAAAATTGAATCAGTTCACGTGAACTGTTAATTCTGCATGCTTACAGACAGCCGGTCGTATAGCGTGCCCATAAAGGGAAATCCTGTAGGAGGTGTTATATAAGGAGAGTTTCCATCCGCCACTGTCATAGGCAACACAGCATCACCAGCTTCCTCTCCAAATGGGTACAGGTCACTTTCTGTGAAAACATATACAAAATGCACCCTAATATCACATCATATGCTTATTTACCCTATTAAATATTCATTGATTAATTTCTAAATAAAAAAGCTTCTAAAAAACATTGAACAGTTACTGAATACAATAAGAAGTTATAAAATAGCATTTTGTAAACTTGAACAATTTCTTGCTACATTTTACTCTCTTGTAAACAACTAATACTTCAACATTAGACTCTTTTCTGCCCTCAAAAGCTCCATTACATTTATGTTGACTGATGTGAATAAGAAAAAAATGAATGCATGACTGTAATATAATGCCCCACCCATCTGTGTCAGCTGTAGACAGTGGGCATCATCAGCAAGACATTCACAGCTGTAAGATCCTATGAAGTTGGTGCATATTCTGTTGCTTTTACATGCATCAGGTGAAAGACACTCATTCCAGTCTGTGCATCCATTTATTCCACGCCCATTCCCTGCTGCAGCATTCCATCTATTCCCACACTGGCACTGAAACCCTCCGACTGAGTTGTAGCACGTGGCAGCAGGGTGGCATCCACCCCTGTTGGCCTGACACTCATCTAGATCCACACAAAAAGCCCCTAGAGCAACAAGACCTGATGCACATACACATACATAAGACCCAGCAGTGTTTATGCATTGGCTTGACTTGTGGCAACGCAAAGGCAGTAATGAACACTCGTCAATGTCCTTACAGTACGTCCCATTTCCAGAGTAGCCTAAGCGACAGTTGCAGGAGAAAGACCCAGCTGTGTTCCAACATCTTGCCATGGGATGACAAACAGTGTTATTTGCACATTCGTTGATATCAATGCATATACCATTCTCTTCATGATGTCCCACAGGACAGGAGCACTGATATGATCCAAGTTTATTGATGCACACCTGATCGGGACGGCAACTGTTGTTCGACAGGCATTCATTGATATCAGTACACAATGGGCCTTGAGCGTAAAACCCATATGCACAAGGACACTGGTAAGACCCTACGGAGTTAATACACACAGCGTCGGCAGTGCAGGGATTATCCTTTGCCTGACATTCATCAATATCAAGACACTCCGTTCCTTCTAGACGAAAACCCAAGTTGCAGTTACACTTGTAAGACCCTGGATTGTTGGCACATGTAGAGTGAAGTTGGCATATTGATTTATTCTTTGACCCTGAACACTCATCTATGTCAAGACACTCTGTGTCATTGCTCCAAAATCCACTGTCACACTGACAGTAGAATGAGCCAATTGTGTTAATGCAAGTACCGTGAGTGCAGAGTGACCCTAACTGTGGATGCGAGCACTCATCTATGTCCCCACATTTGGTACTACTGTTGACTTTAGGTGAAAATCCAACATCACAAAGGCATTGAAATGCACCAATGGTGTTGATACAGACACTGTTGTCTGAACACCAAGAACTGTTTAGGCATTCATCAACATCTTCACAAACTGTCTGATTGCCTGTATACCCATCCCAGCATTCACAAAAATACCCTCCTAGTCTATTTTGGCAATTCGAAAAATTGGGACACTGTGCTTCTCCTGTGGCGCATTCATCAACATCCAAACACAAAGAGTTATTTGAGTAAAAGAAACCATTGTTACATGAACAGTTATACCCTCCCTCTTTGTTATAGCAGGTGCTATAGCTAGGGCAGATAAAGTTTCCTATACTACACTCATTTATGTCTTCACAGTGTGTGCCATTGTATTGGTACCCTTTCCAGCACTCACAGCGAAAAGACCCTTGTGTGTTGAAACAGCTGGAGAACTTTGGGCAAGCTCCTGTTTGCGCACATTCATCTACATCAGAGCAATTTCTCCCATTTCCATGAAACCCATCAATGCATAAACAGTAGTTAGAACCACTGATGTGTTTGCACTCAGCGTGGGTGTTACAAGCCTTGGTGACATTCTTACAGTCCTCCTCTTTTACACAAGTACCCACACTGTAGACCAAACCAAGGGTACATGTGCAGGTATATGTTCCAGGCCAGTTCTGGCAGGTCATGTTATTCTCGCATAGTGAAGGTGGTAAACACTCATCCACATCCTCACATGTAATCCCATTGCCCTGGTATCCTTTCAGGCATTGACAGATATAGGAGCCCTCTGTGTTGTTGCATGTAGCAAGACGGCTGCAGTTATGTGGCAAAGTTGAGTTCTCGTTACATTCATCCACATCTTGGCAGTTAAATCCAGACCCGGTCATTCCAAAAGGACAGGTACACTTGTAGGAGCCAGGGGTGTTCGTGCAGCTGGCAGCTGGGTGGCATCCTCCATTTTGGGATTGGCACTCATTAATGTCTATAAGTCATCCAAAATGGGACAGGGTCAGGAAAACAACCCTAAAAAACTGAGAAGAGAGTCCTCGGGCAAGCAAATACATGCACAGAGGAAGTCTGAATAAAGAAAGGGGCTTACCAGAACAGTTTTTTCCATTCCCAGAGAAGCCATTGAGACAGATACACTGGTGACTCCCTACAGTGTTGATACACTGTGCAAACGTGCTACAGTCATTATGTCCAGACTCACATTCATCTAGATCTAAAGATGGAAAGAAAGGATTTAAATATATCACTAGTTGACTGACCAAGGAAATACACAATGTAATTCACAAACTCAAATATAAAAATGTTACAAAAAGTACCATAGTTTTTGCAAGTACCTGTACATTCGGTTCCATTAGGTGCATAACCTACTTTGCATTTGCAGTAAAAGGATCCTGGGTTATTCACACATTCTGTCTCTTTCCTAGGGCAAACATTCTCCTCACACTCATTGATGTCTGAACAAGTGAGTCCATCCCCTTTGAAACCCGCATCACACACACATTGATACCCTGCAGGTGAAGCATGACACAGTCCATGCGGATGGCAGGCAGGAACACACTCAGGACTAGGGGTAACACAAGTGTCATTGTATGCTACTGTGCCATTTAGACAAGAGCAGACATAAGCTCCAGGGGAGTTGACACATATAGAGACATCCGGGCAAGTATCATTCGAGAGGACACATTCATCCAAGTCTGTACATGTGAAGCCATCTCCTGTGAAGCCTTGATAGCATGAGCATGAAAAGTCACCGGGATAATTGTAGCAATAAGCATGTAGATGGCAAGAACCCTCAATAGCACATTCATTCACATCCTCACACATAGCACCGTTTCCCGTGAAGCCCCGTTTGCAGGTACATGTGAATGAGCCTAATGAATTCAAGCATGTGGCATTGTAGTGACAAGGCTGTTGCCTGGCACATTCGTCAATATCGGAGCATTCTGAAACCTTGGAGATCCGACTGAAGCCTGCTTTACACTGGCATGCGTAAGATCCTTCTGTATTTAAACATTGCTCATTGGTGCTACAAGCCTGGTCGGGCATCTGGCATTCATCTATGTCCTGGCAAATGGTACGATTGACAAGTCGAAACCCTGGGGGGCAGTTGCAAGAGAATGACCCCACACTGTTAACACACGTTGCCCTGTTTCTGCAGCCACCATTATCCACAAGACACTCGTTCACATCGGCGCACTGCAACCGACCGTCCCCGACGTATCCCACCATACAGCTGCAATTGAATGTCCCTGGAACATTAATGCAAAGTGCATTCGAGTGACACTGCCTTCCGAAAGCGCACTCATCCACATCCTTGCAAAAGATCCCGTCACCTTCAAAACCAGCCAAACATGTGCAGCTAAACAAGCCAGGTAAGTTTTCACATAAGGCGTGAGGACTGCAACGTCCAATTGCACATTCGTCCACATCCACACACTGGTTTTGACTGTAGTTGTATCCTGGGCCACAGTCACAGTAGAAGGAACCGGGCGTGTTGACACAGACAGCGTTGGCTGTGCAAATGTTCCCTGCACTGCATTCGTTAGTGTCAGTGCACTTCCTTCCATCTCCCAGGAACCCCGATCGACAGGAACATTCGTAGCTTCCAAGTAAATTGCTGCATACTGCATTACGGTCGCAGTTGTTCTGTCTGTCGCACTCATTGATATCCACACAAGCTAATCCATTTCCCACAAATCCCTCAGGACAAGTACAACGATATGAGCCTGGTGTGTTTATACAATTAGCAAATGAGCTGCAGATGTTGATTTCACATTCGTTGATGTCCTCGCATGTCTGTCCATTGCTTTGGTAGCCACTATTGCAGATGCAGCTGTAGGATCCTGGCAAGTTCCTGCAGCCTTTGTATCCGAAGGAAGTGGAGCATACACCGGGACTCTCCGAACACTCATCTACATCTAGGCAGAGATAATTTCCATTGCCTTTGTAGCCAGTGTTGCATGTACACACGTAAGAGCCAGGGTTGTTGGTGCAGGTGGCATTCCAGTGGCAGATACCCGGTCGAGTGCATTCGTTGTTATCAGTGCACTGAAAGCCGTTTCCACTGAAACCCGATATGCAACTGCATTCCCTTCCTCCTTCTCTGTTACTGCAAACTGCATTGACATGGCAATCGCCATTATTAGTTTCACACTCGTTGATATCTTGACATTGGAAACCATCGCCTGAATAACCACTTTGACAGGAACAACTATAACTTCCCAATGTGTTAATGCAGCTTGCTTTACTGTGGCAGTTGTGAAAACCCATAGTACATTCATCAATGTCCTCGCACTGCACTCCAGGTCCCCTGTACCCCAGTCGGCATATGCAGACGAACTTATCATCACGTGTTTTGAGGCATTCTGCATTGGTGTGGCAAACGCTCCCAGCAGCTGCGCAGTCATTGAGATCTGCAGCTGTGTAGACAGAACAGAACAGAGATGGGTAAGGCGGTAAGTAACTTTATTCTGTATTGTATGATGATAAATCATGCAAGGCCGTTCAAGGTGTAACTTACCTGCATTTGTGTACCTGAGCACAGTACAGATGCACAGCAGGTACAGCAGCAAACTCCTGCACGAAATTGACACAAGTTTAGAAGCAAGCAAAGTTTTTAACAGTAAAAAAAACATGGAAAGATTGTTAATGGTGGAGAAGCATTACAATATTACAAATGACAAATATTAATAGCGGGGAACGATACAAGGACTAAATTGGTTAATAGTCCACCGACCTTTAATATTTAGGTAGATAAATACTTACCTCTCTAACTGAGTATTGTTCCCGTATCTTAGTTGGTGGAGCATTGCATTAGCTATACAATGATCATGAATTCAGACCCCAAGAAACATACAGACTGAATACAAACAAATATTTACATTAAGTGCACTGTAAGTCACTTTGGGTAAAAGCATCTGCCAAATGCATAAATGTTCCTATTATAGCTAATGTACTGTATTTACAGTAGTTATGTTTTGTTGTCAGATTATGGTTTAGCTACAGTTACCTAGAATGATGTATGACAAACTAGTTTTAATGTCTTTTTCAACACTGTCCCACAATACATTTGTTTACTCTTCTTCAAATATGTTTAGCTTCATGACATTATTTTATGACAATTATTTCACTAAATGTGAAAAAAAGTGAAATTTGTCAAATGCAACATACATTATACAGTTGGTAAGTACAAGAACATCCTCCATATTATAACAAAAGCAGAGGGATCATGCATCCAAATCCCCATTTCATGAGACAAAACGGTGGGAATGGCTGTAGTACAGTATGTACATATTCCCACAGTTTCGTATCTACAGAACTAAAATAATAAAACCAGGGTAATTATTCCAAGTGAGAAGCATCTGATTTTATGCTAACATCTTTTAAAAAGTTTGTATTTGTTCACATTAGTGAATGCATTCGCTAACAATACTTCTACAGCATTTATTAATCTTAGTGCAAGTTAAATTTAGCATTTAGCAAGATTAGCAAGTTACAAGCATTTTGTAACTGTTAACAGTAACAAAGAATAATTAAAAGTTGAAAAAGTATATTGCTGTTAATTTATGTTAGCTAATGCAATGTTAGCAAATACAAACTTATTGTAAAGTATCACAATTTTACTTAATTGAACTATTTTATTCTATTGAGTTTTCTTTTAATTCTCACTATTTAAAGTTTAATCATGAGCTTATATTCATAGTTTAATGCTGATTACAGCACAACTTACTAAAACTGTGTTGACACATTCATTTGATGCCGGGTTGAATCCTCCGGGCGAATGGTATCATGAGGTGATACTGATGCCAAATGAGCCAGAGGGTTCATAAGTTTTGTAACTGAAGTCAATATGGATATGGATGCTCGGAAAAATGATGACAATGATCCCTGATTTTGTTACAAGTAGAATGTGTGCCACCCTGTGAGCCAGATTCATCTATTGTCTGCCTGAAGGATTCTATAGAAAACCATGAGGTATTGTGCATCTGAATCAAATTACTTGAAAACATCATTACCAACTTACAGGAAAGAACACACTTCCTAATATTTTAAGGTTGAACATCACAACCCAGAAGGCAACTGTTACATAATCATAAATTAACACTTTTAGGCCAATACATAAAAAAGAATGATAAAAGTCCATTTTTTATGCATGATTTTAAATAGTTCTTTACTGTTGCTGTACAAATGTTTTGGAAAAAACTTGGCAATGTCAGTATATCAAATCAAATTTCGTCAAGACATTTTAGGTGTATTAGTGGACTTTACAATATGATTACAGTCTTTTCCTTAGTTTACATGTTGTAAATAATAAACAATAAATCTTATTAAAGTATTGCTAACACCTTGAGTGGCTGTACATAATTAACCATTTTAAACCCAACCTAAAAAAACAGTTAATGAACCTAAAAGTGTACTTACTGCATATCTCACAGACGGCTGCTGGTCCTATAAGGATGACATTAGGTCATAGAGTGAGTGTGTCCCTCTCAGACTGTGACAGGTTTGTGTTTTTTTTCCTTCTGTACTGATTCCAGCTCACATGCCTGAGTTATAACACTTTGTCCTTACTGGTACAAATAATAATGACCCATCTCTGGACCTGGGACATACAAAACCAACAGAATAGGAAACACCCATATACATCTATGGTTATGTTTCACTCTCCTGTAACTGTATTACTCCCTTTAGGCTCCAGGGTGTATAATAAAGGCTAAAACAACAAAGAGCCTCATTCAATGTCTGTGTTGGGTAAAAAGTACCTTTACCCATAAATACTAGACAACAACTTTTAACCCATTCGTTTTGTGACGTCTTTGACAAGGCTGGTAAAAATCAGTGACAAGTCAGTGTCACAAGTCACAAGTCACAATCTTATAAAGTCAACAACAATTCATTTGGATAGAATACCATAAAACTATTTTTAAAAATACTATAAAACTTGGTCATTTAACATATCACGTTGACTAATTTATATAAGAAAAAAGAAATTTGTCCCTGGCATCACTAATTTAGCTTTTTTTTAAACAACTTGACATATTCCAACACAAAACGATATATTTTACAATGAATATTTTTTCATTTCAAATGTTATTATTAAAAAAGTACTTTTACATCATGATATCATTTGTTGAACTTTCTTTAAAAATGTGGTTAAATATTTGTTAAATCAGCTGGACTGTAGCCTTTACTTTATAATTTTGATCAGTATTTTAGAGAAGATTTAGGTGTATTGTGCACAGAAGATTGAATAATGAATTAATTCTAAATAGGCCTATAGGCACATACCTTCTTACAGTCTTGGCTATGATGTCGTAAATGTCAAAACATATCTGGAAAAACAGATTATGTTGAAATATTGGACAAATTATAAATGTTACCTGAACTGTGGTTGATTTAAAATATTTGGTTGATAAATACATAATTGTTTAAGCTTCTTTTAGGCTTTAATGTGTAAACTGTGTAAAATAAACCCCTTATTTAGTAGTCATCATCTTTTAATGAGAAAACATTTTCATCTACACACAAATACAAGAAAATAGGGTTGTCACTTACGATATTATACCAGTTGGAGTATCACAATGCTGTGTCATGTTGAAACTACATTTTCTCAATAATAATTTTGTCTTTACTTTAGTAAACTATATTATAGTCTACTGTACACTGCAATATTTTGTAGTAGCCTTAACTATAGTAGGCTAATAGGCTATAGATATTGGCGAATTTTAGGAAAGTTTACTGTAATAAATAGCCTATCTACACTTGAACACAGTTCCTGAAACAAAATTTCACTTATACAGCAACTGAGTCACACTGTAAAAAAGAATTCCGTAAAAAAACGGATAAAGTACTGGCAGCAAATTACCAGTAGCGTTCATTTTCGTTTATTTTACGGACATTTCCGTTAATGCTAAAATGTAATTTAATGCAGAGCAAAATGTAAAATACAGGTAAAACAACTGGAAAAAATGAATACGGAAAATTCCTTTATATTAATACCTATATTGTGCCCTATTTTTACAGATTTGTTTTAGAGTGCAGTAAATCATGAACCAATTAGTTCACAATGGCTGATTCATTTATTCAGGAACGAAGCAATTGATAAACGACTCACTGAATCATTATCTTATCCGAGTAGAAACAGCGCAAAAAGGCAGATGTAAGTTACCCGTAACAACTACTATAACCGTTAAGCGATTGCGCACACTGTAGGCCTACGGTATACCGTTTATTAAATAGCGCTGCATCGCAGGTATTTTAAATCTTTAGCAGCGCGATTCCACCGGTACACCGTGCAACCCTACAATAAATAGTTACTGCAGCATTCTTGTTAGCTATATACATATTTTAAAATCTATTTGATGTATAACCGACCGTGTGTAGGCTACTTTTAAAAGTCCTTTGCCAATTCTTGACTCGAGTCTGATTGCGTTTAACGTTACTGGCGTTTTACCAGCAGATGTCCTCAAAACACTGAATCCATTTGTGAAGCAGTTGGTTGCGTTTGCTTTGCTTCTCTGTCACATAATACATGTTTAGCAGAAACAACAACCACAATGCTACAACAGCCTTAAAAGGCACATCTTATCTGTAAAATCTCAACAATAATATGCAATATTGCCACATCCCCATGAAGGCCCCAACTGCCCAAGCAAACATCTTTACATGACACTTAATGTGCCTTAATGATGCTGTTATTTAAGAATTTAGTAAAAACATGAGGGCTGAGAGAAAATTATTGGGAACACACAGAAGAAAACGGTTGTTGTGTGTTGTCGTGTGTCAACAGTTATTAAAGGCATAGTTCACCCCCCCCCAAAAAAGAAAAACATCTTTCATCATTTACTCACCTTCAGTTCATGCCATTCCAAACCTTTATGAATTCTTTCTTCCGCAGAACACAAAAGTAAATATTTTGGTTTGGTATATTACTGGCCCTCATTGATTTCCATTGAAGACATTTCTCAAAATATCGTATATATACAGCATATATTGTGTTTCACATGGAAAAAGTCAGATACACAATGACGAAAATTTGGAGTGTTCTTGTCCTGTCAATCAAAAAAGCTTTTAAGTGTTATTGCATTACATGCAAACTATACCATAGAAACAGCATTAATGCAGTATGGAAATTGGCTACATGTGCAGTGTTAAAACAGGAAATAGAACAAGCACAGTAATTGTGGGTAACCGTGCATCAGTATTGCACTAACAGGCTTATAGTATAGACTGGATGAGCAGCATCGAGTGGATGAACCAGAACTCCAGAGCGAAACGACAAGAAACAGGGGACACCTGACATTGCATCTTAGATAAACACTTTCACTGGACAGGGTAAGCTTATATGAAATTGTTTATTTTGTCTATCATATTTTTTCATCCTTTTAATAGAGAAGATGAACCCTGTCATTTACTCAAATAGCTGATGATAATAATACATCTGAAAAAACCTGATAATCATGTTTTTATTGTGCATTTCAATTAATTCCAATTCTAATCAAACTGCAGTTGGGTTGTTTTGATTAAGTAATAATAAAAAAATACAACTAGCTAACCCAATAAAAAAACATTTTTAAAGTTTTCTGTTTTTGCAAATAAACTCGGCACACAAGAAGAGAGATATAAACATAAAGTTAAATGAAATGTAAGACAAGACAAGAGAAGAGAACAGCCACAAAGACTGATCAACAGAAAAACAAAAAGAGAAGCATTCAAAAAGAAACAAGGCAAACACGGGTGCAGAGCCAGCGGTTTTTGGTGTAGTGACTAGGAAGCTAACTCACCCTAACCGGGTAGATCTGGTTAGTATCAGGACCATAGGCCTATGAGGAACAGTAAGAACTAGAATGAACTGTCCCTGAAATAATGAACCTAGAGGGAATATTACAAGATTCTTCTCCAAGGAGTTATAGCCTACAAGAGAAGGCAACAGAATTACATGGTTGCAGCAAGAATAAAATCCAAACAAAAAATGAAATTGTTTTCATTGCTACAGAATAGCCAGAAGACTTATATGAAAATTTCAACTCTTAGCCGAAAGAGAAAGCACCAAAAACTAATGTGTTAAACAAATATCTGTGAACTGATTTAGTACATTATATCTTGATAAATGTGATATTATTTTAATCTCATTCATTATTTCATATAGTTTGAAGCTGTGGTATGATGCAAACACACCTGTGATGCCACATTTTATACTGCTGTCGCCTATTTTATTATACAACAAGTTTTTACGCTGGTTGGCTTTACTGCGATAGCTTACAGTAATGGTAATGAACAATATTACTTGCTTATTCCAATTTAACTGATGATTGATGTGGTTAAGTAGCATCATTTACTACAAGGAGATTTACTGTAGACCATGTCAATAAAAGCATTTTTTCAAACTTTCAACAGATGCGTATCACCAATAAAAGATAATCATGTAATAAAAAATTTTGAAAACATCAATGCGGCATATAAAAAAATACAGAATTTAGTTAAACCCTAGCGCTTTTGCATTTAGACAGCAAGGACAACAGCCAACAGTGCTAATAACAACTAATTTTGGGTTAAACCTAATTTCATTTACAGAATTGTGATTATTGAACATAAAAGTTTTATTTTTCTGAAGAAGCTACTAACATAAGAACCGCCCTCACATACTTCTAAAGTTCAGGGTGTGAACGCATGAAGCGTGTGATGTAAAGTCTCATCTAAGAGTGCCATCAAGTGGAGCTATCACAAAATCACAATGTTTTTTAATTAAATGAATGTAAAATTAAAACATGTTGATCAGATTATACAGAAAGTATTTGCATAAACGCATTTTCACTTATTTTCTCATTCTCTATATGTCTTATCCTATAGGGTTACAGGGATTGTCTGGCTGAAGGCTGGAAAACACACTAGATAGGTGGCCACAGGCCAAGTAATGGTTATAAATATTTTATGTGTAAAACTTTAAACTCCTTGTCACGTTATGGAGACAGTACACACATAATGAATAATGACTTCAATGTATATATGTATATGTGGCCTTGTTTTTATATCCCACATATGCACACCAACTCATGGGGACTCCTGTCACTCCTTTGTACGGTATAAAAATCATTACGTCTATGTAATGATTCCCACTACTGTCCCCACGGAGATAATAAACCAGACTGTGTGTGTGCGTCCATGTGCGTGTGTATTCATTTTTGTATGAGAATGTCCACACAAAAGGTAAACAATAAAGACTTACAACATAACATGCACAAAACACACTTGGAAACAGGTGAACTTGTTTCACTTTAACATCTAACATCATATAATATAGCATACAAACTAGGTTTCTTTCGCAAAAACAAAGCAAGTGAACATGACATGAAATTATTTCGATACACTGCCAGACAAAACTACACTGCAGAGAGTATGACATCAGTTTCGATGTTGTTATGGTATCAGTCAGAAAGGGTGTGTCCATTTTCCAAATTGCTAAGCTTTGACAGTAGGCCTACTACGTTACTCATCATGATACCTGTTGGCTTTTCACATGACAAAGCTAGAAACATTGTTTTAGGCCTAAGTGTTCAACAGTATTGCTTTATAATGTGTTAAAAATCAAAACACTTGGTGTAGAAACTACTATGGCCCACTAAAAACGTTTAAAAAACATTGTCTGGGGGAGGGGTTGGGCTTTTGTCCAAACTTGTTCACCTGGTTCTCACTGCATTCTTAGTGAGCCAGAGAGAGAATTGATGCCTTAATAAATGACTTCACTGGTAACATTAAAAAAAACCAATACTGACCACATTTAAAGTGATATTTAATATCACATATTTAATAATGATATTCACTTTTATCATGTAAGTGACATACAAACGAAAGAGCATAAAACAATTATTTAGAACCAACAATAAGCGGTCTACAAATCTATCTTTACAAGTACAGCTGAAGCAAGTGTAAGATGAACAACATAAAAATATTTCAAGCCAATTTATATTTAAGGGACAGTGTAAATGCTCTATCAGCACAATATGTGTGTCACTTTCAGTGTTTGTGTCACACCTTGCACCTGGTTTGCTGCAGGTATCGGACTTTGCATGTGATGCATTTCGACCGAAAATGGTTGATGGTTTACATTTACAAAATGGAGAATGGAAGTGTCCCTAATTTCGCTCTCCATGCGTCATGCGTCGCGCCAAATATGGTCCGAGCGGGGAAAAGGTTTATCGGTTTGAGAGTTAATCCCGCCCATATCCGGAGTCCACCTGACGTCACTTTACTCAAACAGGTATATTGTCACCTGTAGCGAGTTAAGATCAGTCGTTTGGCGGGTCGCCGTAAGGAATAAACTCAGGAGCCTTCGTTAGTGTTGGAATACGCTTGTGCTTGGATTTTGTTAGTCTTTTGCTGAGTGTTTAGGGTAAGAAGAACTCAAAGTTTAATGATTAATGATCTTAACCTGCCGGGGTTTGCGGAATGCGAATGATAACGCTTAAACAAATTCTCTTCTGTTTTTTCTTCAGTTCTTTTCCAAGATGAAGGCTTTAATCGCCCTGTGTCTGTTGGTGTTTGTGGATGTGGTTGCTTCACAATGTAAGTACACAAGTTCTAAATGTAAATCATATAGGTGTGAAAAGTGCTTCTAAATTGCGGACAGTTTTGTGCGTCCTTTTGTTGAACGTAGTTGTTGGGCAGCAAACAAAACAATGAGAGCTGGGTGTGGTTCAGTATGTAGGGGGGATGGGATGAGATGAGCTCGTACTTGTGTACATTTCTACTTAAGCTTGCCCAATCATAAACGAATGCCCCATGATTTTATTATAGTGAAATTAAATAAGAAATACTGGGATTGGTTAGTAGTAACATAGTGGCCACAAATGTACTACATTCTGTTTAACCCTACTTCACGACTTTTATAATGTGTAATCAATATATTGTTTAAAGTGCCTTAAATCTGCTCCAACAGGTGAATGCCAAACAATGAAATGGGCGCTATGTGAAGACAGCCCGTGCAGGTGTACACTTGCGCTGGGTGAAAACATCAAGCAACCCATTGACTGTACCAAATGTGAGTTTACCATGTGTCCTTTTAAAAAAAAAAAATATATATATTTAACTAAATTTAGTTTTTCATTATACATGTGCTAAAGTTAAGTGTCCCCTCCACAGTAATTCCCAAGTGCTACCTCATGAAAGCAGAGATGTATCGTGCCAGGACAGGCCAGAGCACCAGGTCCATTGGTGGCAAGCCGGTAGAGACCGCGTTTGTGGACAACGATGGCATTTATGACCCTGAGTGTGAAAGTACTGGGGCTTTCAAGGCCATCCAGTGTAACGGCACTGAAACTTGCTGGTGCGTCAACAGCGCTGGGGTACGCCGAAGCGATAAAGCAGACAAGAACATCAAGTGTGAGCCTGTGGAGACCTAGTGAGTGCATTTGTTAACAAAATACCCTTGGCTGACACACCCAGTATAATGTGTGGTCTGAGGTGTACTGTTTGTGTAAGGTGTATAGAACTGAAAAGGTTCTTTCCTCCCTGCTTTTCTAGTTGGGTTCGTCTTGAGTTGAAGCATAAAGAAGGCGTTCCAGCTTTGGATGAAACTAAGCTCAAGACGTATGTTGAATTTCTTTAAGTGGTTCGGTCACCATTTTTTTTCCAACTATCCCTTTGTGTAAAATGTGTGACTGATTTATTTTTATTACTTTGCAGTGGTATTCAGAATGCATTGCTGGAGCGTTACAAGTTGCCTAAGGAACTTGTTGACAAAGTTCAGGTAAAAACCATTTACTTCTAATAGCACCCTTGCAACTCTCAAAGCACTTTATTTAAATGTGCATTTGTACAAATCCTTACTCCGTTTTCTTTATGCAGTATGACAAGGACGGCCGCCTTATTGTTGTGGATGTCAAGAAGCCTAAGACTGATCGTGCTACTGACCTGTCCCTCATGAGCTATTACATGGAGAAAGATGTAAGACTCCTTGCCCACTTTTATTTTCAAAGTATATTGTGTATGAATGTTAAATGTATAGACACTTGAGTATTGCTTTCAGGAAGTGCACCTGTGTTTCATTGCATTTCATTTGCTTTTTTTTTAGATCAAAGTTCTGCCTCTGTACAAAAACTCTGCACCATTTGAGGTCAGTGTCGAGGGAACTAAGGTGGTCATGGACAACATCCTGGTGTACTACGTAGATGAAGTTGCGCCCACTTTCACCATGAAGAAGCTGACTGCTGGTGTGATCGCTGTCATCGTGGTGGTAAGCGTGATCGTCGTTGCAGGACTTGTTGTTCTGGTAAGTAAACCGGTGTATGGTGTTACATTTTTAGTTGTAAGTGCTCTTTTGTTTTCGTCTATAACGCTACGTCTCTATTCTATAGGTCCTCCTCAACCGACGAAACAAGGCCAAGTACAGCAAAGCACAGGTCTGTTTTCCCTATTGTAGTTTTTTTGCTTTTTAATTTTTTTTAATGGATATACAACAGCTGAATGCAGGATTCCATGTTAACCTTTTTTCTCCCTTCATTTACACAGTCAAGAGAGCTGGACAACATGTCTTAAACTAACAAAGATGTCTTGACTGCTCAAGTCCAGGACTGGGATGCCTCCCATGCTGATACATAGACCTGCTGTACATTTGCTTGTAACATTTTCATATTGGGGAAAATAAGTGTCTGTTACGTGCCGAGTACAGTTTTTAAAAGATGTTTCACTGTTACTGTTTTTGCTATTTAATGAGGGCTCTTCAATTGGATCAATGTTTTAACTGTACAGTTTCTGTGTTACTTGTAAGTTTGTTTTTAATAAAAATTTGTTTTGTGTTATACTTCGGTCTGTTGCATTGTCTTCAAAAGTGTAACTCCATGGGGTGGTTTCCTGGACCGGATTATCTTAAACCAGGACTAGGCCTTTGTTCAATTTGATTTTTATAATGATTTTGTTACAAAATCATCAGTGTTATCTCGAGACCGTCACACTGATATCTTTGTCAGTGCAAGTTTTCGATCAAGTTGTTTTGAAGTTCGTCTGGGACTTGGCTTAAACCCTTGTCTGGGAAACCACACCTATGGGTTTTATGTATTTTGGATTTGTGACGAGTGTTTTGAGTTCCAAGTTTACTTTAGACCATTCAAAGCTTTAATACATTTTTGTGACTTCTCCCTTCAGCTCATGCAAGCAGGCAATGGTTGCGCCACACCTGTTCTCTGCCGTGTGCGATTTGAATAAGGTTTACTCTTGTGGTCTCGTTTTAGCTCATTGAGTTTTAAATTCAGTAGATTGTATACGCTCTCCCAAACTTTTGTGAAAATTGTTCTTGAACAGTTTTGAGGCAAAGGGTTGTTCATTAACAAAGCAGCTGACTGTAAAAGTTCACCAAATGCGAGCAATAATTAAACCCATGAGAAAGAGAGAAGTGCTTTCAGCTCGAATACAGGTCAGACCTGTTCATCGAGTTTCGGCAACGCTACTATCATTGTGCATGACTTAGGCACAGCTCCAACAAAGGTTGAAACCTCCTCCCATAAACCAGGAAATCATACTTTAAAATTCTCAGGTTTTAACAGGCACATTAATGAATGGCTGACATGTTAACTTAACATAAGTTTCTTTCAGACACATGAGAGAATCTTTAATGTAGCAAATGTAAAACGTAACACAGGTGCACTTGTGTGTTTCAGTGCAAACAATTATTTTAATATGTAGCAATTTATTGCTTTAAAGTATAAGCATTTCAGTATATTAAATCAAACTTGTGATCTCATGAGAAAAATGCAAACAAAAGCTCAGTTGGCACTCCCTTCTCTTGCTCTCTGTCTCTCTTTCTCATTGTTTTGGACTTGAGTTTTCCAGTAGTTTTCCCAGAAGTGCCCGAAGCATTTGTTTCAGACTGGTTTGGACAGGTTTGGGAGGATCAGTCCTCCCCCAACCGTGCTCACACCTGAGTTG
Organism: Oreonectes daqikongensis; assembly: GCA_026939265.1. Classification (NCBI taxonomy): domain Eukaryota; kingdom Metazoa; phylum Chordata; class Actinopteri; order Cypriniformes; family Nemacheilidae; genus Oreonectes; species Oreonectes daqikongensis. The sequence continues at coordinate 6,161,103 of JAOTQM010000049.1, forward strand.
GGAGTCACAGTCAGTCTCTGTGTTTCCATGGCAAAGGAGGAGGTATTTAAAAACAAAGCCTATCAGATGAGTGTGGGTCACGGTAGGGAAGGACCTATCTGTGTTTCGATGCACGGTGTTGACGATACTCCGCCAACCAACGTATAGAGTTGTTATGGTTAATGCTACAATTCAATGCCTATAGATTGCAATTATCATATTAATAAACAAACACAATTTTATATTTAAACATACTTAGTTTAATGTAATAGTTTAATAGACACTCCGCTCTGCATTCTTAATTGAATGATATGAGTCAATGCTGGTGAGCACAGATAGAAAAAAGGTCAATGGATGACTGAACTTGTTTGGCTGCCATCTGAACTGTAAGGCAAATTTGTTCCAAACAACATACCAGAGTAATTGAAAAAAGCTTTGATTCGGTGTAAAGGAGTCAGTAGAACATGGGAAACAATCCCATGACTAAAACAAGTTTTTTACCAAATGGAAGAATATGGGAATGGGGAACACACACCTGTTTTGTTTATTACAATGGTTCGGGAAATAGGACACGTGAGAACAAATCCAAAACAGACATTTGGGTAACATGCAAATTGCTGGCATGATCAAATAATATAATAATTATTCAACTTACTGTACTTTCACTGGTTTCGTTTTGACAGTAAGGATGTTTATTTAATTTCACATAGAAAATATTCAGAGATAATACATTTCACAATTAAATAAATACTTCTGATGACATCATCCGTCATCATCAAAGGTCATTTGATTTTAATTTTGTGAAAAAAAGAAACATCATAACAATGACACAAATGACTTCACTTCCATTTCATTTCATTTTGTAATGACTAAACCTTTAACACCCCAACCATCACAGATTCACAATGCACTTCCTGTTTTTAACTATAATCCCATCATGTTCTTACTCTACTGTACATGTTTACAAATGAACATGGTGATATTTCCATGGAGTGTGATAAATGTGGGAGGATAAATAACTGTGGTAGCTTCCTGTAAATTGTGGGTAAAAAGTAAATGTATCTTTAAAAAATATATGTATATATTAATTGTTATATCATAATATAATATACTGTATATTCATACTGAAGATGATTATAAAGTAAATGTGTTTGGTATATATGAATGTAGTATTTTGTAACTTTTATTGTCACAGTTATAGAACATGAAAACTATAAATACATGTCTTACAGAGGTCCCATAATACCATGTTGTGTAGTTTGGTAAATCTCATCAAGCCTGTCAGCTGCATGTCCTGAGTCATAGTTTATTCCCAAAAATAAAATAAAAATATTTTCTTTCATAACATAACTCAAAATCTAATTTTGTAAATTTATAAAAAAAAGACACCTAAATAATAAAATATATACATAAAGGTAATACGCGTACTCCCTTTAATTTAAGATGATTCAAATAAACACTGTATTACAGTAATGACAATCCAATAATCACCACTGAGAACAATGGGAGTTATATGACATTTAACAATGTCCAGACACATGAGACTCTTATGTAACACAAAATGACACAATACCTTCAGTCATGCATTTGTGGTGCAGCAGTTAAAAAGTACAGCATCATTATAAAATATGCATCCTGAATTGAAAGACTGACATTTTTACGATATGTAAATACACTAAGCAACCAAAGCGCACTGGTCTCGTGCATTGCATTCTGGGAATTTCTAGGCAGCCAACCATCAAACACTAAAAACGCCCTAGAGATGACTGAACGACTCACTCCCTAGGTAGTGTACTCCTTACTGTACTAGGGAGAAGATGAATCAAAGCAAAGTGGGGGCTTTGCTGGGTCTGCAGGTTGCTGGTGGAGATTTGCTTCTTGATTCTTTGCTCTTCAGTTCTCCAGACTGAGCCAGCATCAGGGCCGGGGCTGAAAGGTGGTGTGCCGCTGCTTTTTGCTGTTGTGCGCTGTTAATGTAGCTGGCCATGAGCAGCGCCACATCTCGAACCTGAGGAACAGGAAAAGAAAAACAAAGTGTTGTTATAAAAACGCATGTACAGACATGCATGTTTGCAATTTGCTGTAGTATTTTCTTCTTTAGAACTATATAAATGAGGATGATCCGGGAATAGGAATTTTAAGGAGTACACGTTTGTGTTGTATTTACTTTAGAGGAGGCCATAGCAAACAGATGCTTCTCTGTGGGCTTGTCTTTGGACGTGCTGGTGCCAGAACCCGAAGATACCACCAGCATAAAGTCCTGACCGCACGCACCGAACGTCACAATGTTTTTATGAGGATGGGACACCAGGACTTTCTAGAAAACAGAAAGGTGAAGAGTCATCGTATCTCTTCAATAACCACCTTAAAGATTTTAAAACATCATGTTTACTTACTATTGAGTTGAACTCCAGTACGCTGACTCCAGTTTCATGTACTGCCAGCCAAACACGTGTGTTGTGCTGCAGAGTTGAAGATAAAGGCTAAAAGGAGATTGAGAGACAAAGACAAAAGATGCGTTTGGAATGAAAATGCAGCCTCAGGCTATATGGCTTGGGGGGAAAATTCCAGCAAACATGAGGAAAAAATGCTGTTGTGTTTAATAATATTGATTTATTTTTGCTATCTATTTGATATATTTTATCAGCTAGCTATAGATAGAAATAATAGAAAGCTATACAACTACATCTCACCTCAGCCTCAAATAGTTTCGCTCCGAAAAGCATCCATTTCCGAGCTACGGTCATGTAGATTCGTATGCATTCAGAAGAAGTCCGACCCCTCAGAGACGCCCATCGGGTGGACAGCCTCTGTAGTAACTGCCTGCGATTGTAAGAACGTCAGTGTTTATGAACAGATATACTGTGTTTATATTACATGTAGTCACTGGAGGCATAAATACCCCATCTGGTCCTCAGTACAGGTGTGTCTGTAATGCTTCGGGTAGAAACGCTCCAGAACCTGTTTCAGGGTCTGCTTAGATTTAGTCTGTGCGGCCCCTGAACTAGAAAATGGACGTTCGTAGTCACCAAACTCCACCTGTGTGACCCAATAATGCAACACACATTTTCATAATTACTTTCATGCCATACCAGATTTACAATATATATCCTTCTTCGGCTAAACAAAGTTTTTTAATAAACACTTCGGTCACTTTGTGTCCTTTATGTATTAAATTCCTAAGCGTTTTAGGTTTCTGTTTTTTATTATTATTTGTATTGGGTATATAATTTTATTGTAGGACAATTTTTGGAGGAAGCATTTCACTATATATCATAATGTGTATGGTTATGTAAGTGAAGCTCCTAAAAGCACATACAACTATCCAATAGGTTAATAAAGCAAAATGTTTACTGAAGCAAAATGAAGGTGGGTGTGTAAAAAACAATGAATAATTAAGCTAATTTTGTGAAATTAACACATATTAGCACAAAAAATCGATCAAATGTTTCTGCATGTCTTGTGACAAAACTAGTCACAAAATACATGAGAACCAAGGCATTGCTATATTTGAATTTAGAGCTAGAGAGAATTTTCATTTTTGGGTGAACTACTATTTGGGTTATTTAACTTACTAGAGTAAATCTCCTAAAACATTTTCTTTTGTATTACAATTTACCACACCTACATGTCGCTGCTGTCCTTCTGAAACCTTGTATCTCCATATTTCATATTTTTTGGCATAAATCATTATTATTAGTTACTAAATTATTAGTTTTTTTCACTGGGTTTTGCAAATATCAAACCAATAAAAATTATCAAAAAGTGTTTGTCAACTTTGAAAACAAAGTTTTTAAAGTGTTTTTCCAAATGTAGAAATCTGAGGGTTTGGAAGCATAGGAATCATTATAAAATTCCAATTACAACAATAGTTTTAATATATTTTTAACAAAATCTACATAAAATAGCACCATTTCTCTTACATAATGTATATTTGTTGTAAAAATGTACAGCCTTAACAACTTTTTATCACATTTTAAAGAATGGATTCAGTAAAACACATAACATGGCCGTGTTCTGTACCTGAGCAAGCAGAGCGGCCATCTCTAAAGCCAGCTCATTGTTTACAGGGAAGCAACCTGCAGTTATTTCCTCACTTGTTTGGTAAGCCAACAGGAAACGCTCTCTCTCAGTCTCTCCTTTCATCTGCTGTGCAAAATATAACCTACAGTATGCAAACCTGATGTTAGTGACTCACTGAGCTCTGTTGAAACACTCAGCCCGTATATCTACTCCACCTGTTCTTATAAGTAAGTTTGATCGTCCTGGCATTCTCAGATTTGCCTGTGTGCTGCTCCTTTGCGGCCTGCTCCCATTTTGCAATAATATCACAAATCTGAAGACAAACCACAATGCTTGTGTCATAAACTGTTACTGTTACAAAGTCGAGTTTAATAAGTCGTCAGAGAACACTCATGTGTGTGTTGGTGTGTGCTTGACCTTCAGGTTTCTCTGAAGACAGTGTTCAAAGTCTCTGCCGGTGGGGTCGTCTGAATAAAGGCCGAAACCAGACTGACCAGTCTTCCTCACGCCTGTGTCCTGGTTCAGTCGGCTCTGAAATTCCTCCACTGTTGTTGAGGCATCAAAACCAACAACCTGGCACGTGACGCGATGGAAGACAATCCAACAGTATCAGTTAAACTGTACTTCACATTCTCTTTGTTGCTCTTTGAAAGTTTGGACACACCTACTCATTCTTCAAACACATATGGAATTATAGGAATTAAGTAGAGAGCGAAAAAGTTTGAGCAGGGATCTGAGGCGATGCCTTTTTAAGAGCAATGGATTGTTTCTCTCGAAATTTGAACAAAATGCTTGCCCTTTATAACATAAACATAGATTCAGCTTGACTGGTCGTGTATGTCATGTTGCATGAACCTGATATGTGTTGTTAAGGAAGTGCACGGGCACGCTGAAGGGTAGAGAGTGGTGATAAGGATTCCTCAGAAGGATAGACAAGATCTCCATACGTGACGATCGAGCATGCCGTTCACCTTTCTGCTGTGTCCTTTCCAGGGAACGTTGGCAGTAGATGGCATACTTTCCCACCTCCATCCTGAAACAGTGAAGAGATTGGGAAACTTTAAGCTGTGCGTGGGATGCGATTCCTGGAATGTTTATTAAATAGGCATTTACCTTAAATCTCCATGCCTTTTAAGGTGCAGTTGCAAAAGCCAAAGAATGGGGTGGGTGGGCAGGAAGAGGCCGACACACAGAGCCAAAAACTGCCACCCCTGTGTTGGCAAAGGTAGAGAAAACTGCTTTCAAGTTGAGATTTAAACACAAATAAAAACAAGCACTCCCCCTTGTGGTGAGGCTTCACATCAGAAGTGTGTGATGTTTTATTCTCTCACTTGCAGGGGGCCCGGCTGGCCGTTCGGTTGTTTCTTGCGGGTCTGTTTGATAAGCTGGCAGTAGATTTCAGTCTGCAGCTCCGGGTGGGTGAGACACACTTGTAGAGCACACTGGGCTAAAGTCACATGATAATCTATGGCTGGAGTGTCAATTGCCACATTTATAAAAAGTTGACATGTCTGTAAAAAAAAAAGAAGTCTGTATTGCGGTTATGCCCTCCAAGTGCATATTAAACAAACATGCGATGGTATTACCTTAAAGAGCTTTATTGCTTCAGTTTGAAGAGCCTGGGAGGGCAGAGTGGTGAGTGGAGACGACAATCCTTCCTTAGTGAAACACAGCGTTGGATCTCTCCAGAGATGAGACCCTGCAACACCAAGTTTGCTTTTCAGTAACAGACTAAACAAACATCAGGGTAGAGGCTATGGGACATTTACCTGAATCTCCATCCACGTTGAGCAGTTTACCAACCAGCTGCTCAAACTCAGTGCCCACATGCCCCACTGCAGTGCCCGCTGCCACAGACAGATGGTACAGCCAGGCCATCTACAAGAAAGAAAAACAGACATTCAACCATTATATCAGCAATGAGTATACAAATATAAGGCCAAATAATGCAGCCTTTGAGGTTCTGGTGGTTAGTACAAAATAGTATGATCAAATAAATAAAATGTATTTGGCAGAAGTGTCTTTTTTAACAAATATATGATGATGACATGTGGAATAAATGCTGACGGATGTCTTAACTTATTAATATTTTAATAATTAATTAATACTTTTAGAAGTGATACAATATATACAGCTTTAAAGGTTTTTTAGTAAGAAAATGCTTGTAATAAATTTTTTAAACATATGTTAGTAGAAAGATTTAGTAAGAAAATGTTTGCAACTTGACATTTGTAGGTAAAAAACTTTCCAGCATTATGGTTATGACATTTTCAGTTAAAACGTAAAATATAAGTATACTGTATATATAGTATAATATAATTCTCAGATAATGTATATATTACCAATATATTAAACCAACTGCTTATATTATATTAAACCCCTGATGATATAGAGTCCAGACATCAGAAAAAATATGCACAAGTTTTCTATTTAAAAAAATTAAATAATTCATGCGTTATGGATTTGACAAAAAACTAATTCACGTTTTTGAGAGACAACATACTTTGTAGGATGTTAAAACCACAAGCAATAATACCCAACAAATACATAATGGATTGCTCTTTACAGAACATAAACTAGTTATTTTACTTTAATTTTCATGTGCCCATGTTTGAGAAATATGGACCGTTATGGACGTGACAATTCACTTACCTGACTATTGAAAACTATACTTTAAATGCACAAAGTATGCTTAAAAAACTTCACATGAGTATTTAAACCACCAAAATATTGACATATGACCTATCAGTATGGTGTAAACCTTTGGTTAAAAAAAAAACGTTGTTCATCTTAAGGTTTTTAACATTTGCATGGAATTGCCCATTTATGTAACACATGGGAATACTATGAGCCTTGTGTGGGAAAACATAAACAGGCGGTTTGTCAGAGGGAAACTTCCCTTCCTACCTTCTCATGAGGTGAGTCAATGAGCAGGTATGTTGGGCTCTGACTCACTGGCTGAATGGAAAGAGTGTATTGTGCGGAGACTTTATCAGAGTCACATGACTTATCCACTTCCTCCACACGAGCGTCACACAGTTTGATCTGACCTAGAGGAAACTTGAGAGAGAAATAAGATATTAGTGCGTGTACACACAAGCCCTGGGTGAGATGACTGATTTAAGGAGACAGAAGACCTTATCCTCCTGACTTCTGAAGTAGTACAGCGTCTTCCCGAAAAGTGCACACCACACATGCTTCGAGTATCCATACTTCACCTTAGAGAGACAATTAGGACGAAGAAAACAATGTTGTTTCCACTAAAAACACCATCGAGACAAATGGGCAAATAATTTTTTTAGATTCATGCTTAAGACCGGCATGGGAAGATTTTCTCACCGGGATGCTCTTTCATATCATAGGAGACCCTATTTACTCTCCGTTTAAAGGGATAGTTCACCCAAAAATGAACATTCAGTCATGAATTACTCTCTCTCTCTCTCTAGTAGTCCCATCCCTGTATACATTTCTGTGTTTGGTTGAACACAGAGAAAGACATTTGGACTAATGCTAACTATGGACTATAGCCAAACAGTTTGTTCCCCTTGAACCCTATTGAGTACCATAGTAGAAAAAATGCCAATGGTAGTCAAAAGTGCCCCAGAACTTTTTTCTGTCCTACATTCTTTAAAATATATAATACTTATATTATATAGTAATTGTTCCTACTATGGTAGTCAATGGGGTCCAAGAACTGTTTGTTCAGAACAAAAAAATGTATACATATTTGGAGTAAATGGACTCAAAGGTGAGTAAATGATGGCAGGATTGTTATTTTTGGGTGAACTATCCCTTTAGTCTCACTGCTGTCTCACTAAAATGTTTCTTTTGTGGCATACCTTCGTCAGGTGTCCTTTCATGGCGGGCCGTGCATCAGGTTGTGTAAATAGAGGACTAGCAGCTTTGATTCTCACTACGCTCTGCAAAACCCTCAGCCACTCCTCCAGGAGGTTTGGAGAATCCGCCTTCAGATAATGCACACTCTTACCTGACACCACCTGAAATATATCATCAACACACAGAGCATAAACAAACTCTGTAAATCTCATTCACACACTGTACACGAACACACAGTACCTGAAGAATCTGTTTCCCATCACCGCGTGCTATAGTGCTTGAAGCATTGAGCTCAATCTGGCCTTGAGGCTTACGGATGACATTACTCTATGACAAAACACAGAAAAACACAGAAGATTTTATTTGGATCTTGCCCACTATATTGAAGTTAATTGACAAAAACGATTAATATGATGTTTTAAACTGTCATTGATTCACTGTAATATCATAAGAAACCAGCAGTTCACCCAAAAATAAAATTCTGTCAACATTTATTCATCCTCATGTCTTTCAAAACCATTGTATGACACAAATGAAGATATTTTGAGAAATGTCTCAGTGGTTTCGTGTCCATTCAATGGAAGTCAATGTGTTCCGATGCTGTTTGGTTACTAACATCCCTTCAAAATATCTACTTTTTTGTTCTGCAGAAGAAAGATCATAGAAAGAAAAGTCATACAGGCTTGAAATGACATGAGAGTGAGTAAATTATGAAATAATTTTCGTTTTTGGGTGAACTATCCCTATCATTACTGCCCAATTCACTGGTCTGCCATTGGTTGGTTAAAAATAGATCGTCCCATCCCAAACTCGTTGGTTAAGCCATGTTGTCGGATTTCAAAATGAACATGGTTTAGATTGTGTCTAGGATCAGATGGATCCATGATCTTTTATCCTGATCTTCTAGTCAACCTAATCAGTAATACATGAGTCATTGAACTGACCGGTGACTTGTAGTAGAGCAGCTCCCCGTCTTTCAAAATGAACCAGCGCCTCTTCCATGTTTTCTTCCATGTCTTTACCATCTTCAGCAGGTATCCAGACTTCTCCATGGACTCCTGGAACACAACGCATTCACATTTGGTCCTTCATGCAGTATGCGACTTATCGAGAAACAGAATATGAGTGTGTGTCCTACACTCTTGTCATTGTCGCTGCTGGAGGAGCAGGTCTTGGGCAGTTTGTTCTCTGGTTCAGAACACTCAGTGTCAGTGGAGTAGGCATCAGGAGGGATGGCGTAGTCGCATTCAGATGTCATAGAAGATAGTGACACAGCTGAGAGGAACGCAACACATGTGGTGAGTGAGGACAGTTATATGACTATTTTATTAGACAATGTGTGTTCTCACAGGTTCCTTTACTCAAAGAAACTCAGGAGCAACTTGTGATGAAGTTAAGTGAATAAGTGAACTCCAAAAAAAAGTGTCTGCCAAATGCATAAATATAACTGAAGTCGGAGGGGCACAATATATTATTATTATCTTTATTATTATCAGATGTACAGTTGACAAACCTCTCTTCAGTGATCGAGGGCTTTCATGGCTGCTGCTCTTATATGAGTCTGATCCAGAGGTGTGAGAGCTGCACAGAGACACCTCCTCTTCTCCAGAGTAACACTGACACTCCTCTGAACTCTCCTCCTCCTCTGAACTGGAGGACTCCTCTACGAACTGATTAGTGCTTAACAATGTCGCCCTCTACAGTACAAACATGGTATTTACGTTGATATTTACATTACTTCTGAACATTTGAAAGGAATGGTAAAGAATTATGCCATTGAACGTTGGGAACACACAAAGATCTCTACCCCTTTTAGTGTGGCGAAGACAGGTGTGCTTGTGTTCCTGTAGATCAGGGATGTGTAGAGCATGTAGGCGGGGAATGAGGATGGGTTGGAGGAGCCTGGAAAAAAGAAACAAAGAAAAGACACTAGTTGTCAGTGAAGACTGACAGTAGCAAAGTAGGAAAAGTTACTAAATCAAGATCTTTTTTTGGCTCTGGAACGTTTCTGTACAAAACTCATCACTAAGCATAACATAACTTGAGTTCTAATATAACTGTACCAATAAAATGGTTTTGCAATAGTTCTTCATGTCCTGAACAATCTAAACTAATATTTAAGCTTAAAAAGAATTATTTTGTGAGTTGGTGGAGTCTTTTCAAAGTGTTTACGCCAAAGAAAATAGATAATAAAAAGACGCGCCACTGAAATGCCGCTCAATATGGCCGCTCTAGTGAAGAAAGTCCCACCTTTCAGTAAAAAGAGCCAATCTAATGATTCTCTGTATCTATGCGCGGTGGCTGAAGCATCTTCAGAAAATGTGTTTTTGGCTCAATTTAAGCTTAGCAAACCAAAGTTATTTCAGGTTTAATTGTTGGTGAGAAATTGCAATTTAATTGTGGTTTTTGTAAGCGATTTTAGAAATATCTATAGAGTAGATAAGACTGTGGTCTTGCTATGACTGAAAAAGCTGCTCGGAGGCATTGCAAACAAGTTTTTCATTTTTTTGTGAAGGTTAGCAACATACGATTAACCTACAACTGACTTAAACGCTTAAAAACATTTTTGTTTCTCCAAAACACCATTTAGCCCAAAACTTTTAAAACAACAATTTTTATAAGGGTACAGGAGCCAGGAATGGACCATTAGCCAGGATTCAAACTTGGGTCGCCTGCAGTGCCTTTTGAGCAATATGTCTGAGCACGGTCCACTGGACCACTGGTGCTGACCAAAAAACGTTTGTGTCTGGACAATAAAGGTTCTTAAGAAACCAAAGATCTGTGTGGACAGACGGAAGAATAATATGTGAAAAGTTCCTGAAACACACACCTTTTTTAGCAACATCTGTGCTTGACATCTCTGACAGACGAATTCCAGATTTCGCCACAGCATATATTCTGCTCTCCTGCACGCAAAAAGAACCCAGACATTTAGGACATCAACCAAAATGACACCAATTTTTACTCACATGACTCACCCAAGATGGCAACCTGTGCAGGGGAGGAGTTGGGGGTTTGCTCCCGGGCACGGCTGCGCAGGCTTCAGGTGTTTCGGGTTCTTTGGGCGGCACTTCTGCCGGCGGTTCTGAAGGTACCTCGGAATGCTCTCGATCACATGTCTCCATTCTTTGCTCTTGGTCCAGATCTGTTTCGTGGGGCCGGAGAGGACGTAGCATGCTAATGGCGTTGCGCGTTCGCCCGTGTGCGGCTTCGCTGTACAGAGGAGGCTGGCTAAGGTGCTTCTTGGCAAACCCCAAACTCCCGTTAAACACGCTGGGTGTTCGCAGACGGGGCTGTTTGGGGGACGCTGGGGTGTCTTGGGAATCCTGAGAAGGGGTGGGACGCTTTGGCGTGAGAGCTGGTGTTAGGATGGGACTGGGGGTGTTTGTGTCACTGGAGGAAGACGAGGAATCCAGACATTGCGATTGGAAGCGTTTATTTAGGTCATCCGAGCACCCGTCTTCAATGTCCGACTTCTTGCCGTCTTTCTTCATAGTGGTCTTGGTTCCAGGAAGGCAGAGTTTGGAGAATTCGACATGCTGCATGTCATCGTCAAACAGCGAGCTGCTGTCGTCAGAGGTGAGGTTAGCCTCGCTGGTGGGCCGGTTTAAAAGCAAACCTCGAAACAGATATCTTTCTCCTTTAGAGATGGATAAGACAGAGGAGATGCCGCAAGACGATGTGTCCCCGGTGTTGTCACGCTCACCCTCTTCTTCAGATCCCATCTTAGAGCCGCTGCCACAATTCCCAATTTCTGGACCTTGTTTTATTCAAATACATAAACTGGATGATCATATGAAAATTGAAAAATGAAAATTCTGTCATCATTTATTCACTCTCTTGTCATTCCAAACCTGTTTGACTTTCTTCTGCAGAACACAAAAGAAGATATTTTGAAGAACGTATCCAAACATTAGAAATATTTCTCAAAGCATCTTCTTTGTGTTCAATATACAGGCTTTGAAGCACATTAGGGTGAATAAATGATGAAACATTTTTATTTTTGGGTGAACTGTCCCTTTAAATAATCATTAGCCATGCTTTTGGTGAAATAACTGATGATGTTAGTGATCTGACCTGTAGAGGGTCTCCTGCCCTCCATGTGTGTAAGGTCCTGATCCAGCAGGGAGCTGATGCTTTTCTGGGATGGTTCCGGGCCTGTTAGTACCTGAGGGTTCTTTCCTCTGATCTGGAAACAGCCAAATGTAAGGCTGCTCAGTCGCTGGGCTTCACCTACATTGGCCTGGGCTGGGCCACCAGAACCAGAAGGATTCATGGCTACGACACAAAAAGAGATAAAGACATGATACTGTGTATATACTGCATACTGGAGATATAAAAATTAGGTTGAAGTCACATTTTATGCAGTTGTGTGCATGAATACCTTGCAGTTGTCTTTTCAGGTCTTGTATCTCAGACTCGTGTTGTTGGTTGATCTCTCTCAGCAAGGCATTCTCCACATCAAACTGTGAGGGATCACAAATAAACATTCACATGCTTTCTCTCTCTCCCTTAATCTCTTTCCAAAACACACAGACGGTTAAAAACAGACCTCATTCAGCTTCTTCATCACCCATTCTTTGATCTTGGCTGCTTTTTCCTCCACTGTCTTGGCATCTTGGATTCGGTTCTGTTTCTGCAGATGTCAGATTGTGGTCAGTACCGCATGCCATACCCGAAATGGATTGCACACATCAATAGATTTTATTATATCTTTTGTTGCTATTGAAAAAGAAGGTAATATTTTGATCTTCACCCTGTGGTACAAAAACTAAAATGTTTTTGTGTACATAATTGCACCCCAAAGGACATACAATATACAATAGGGGTACAATTATATAACTGTTCTGTACTTCTTTCTGACAGTGTACCTGTAGGACCAGGTGTTTTACAAAAGGTGTGACCAACCAAAAGTAAAAAAAAGACAAAGTAAACTTTCTAAAAGTTAAGAATAAACTGATGTATTATATTTTGGGGATGTGATTGGCTCTGAGCTTGTGGTTGCAGATGTGACTGACCTGTTCCTCCAGCTGTTGCTCTAGGCTGGCGATGAGCTCATTTTTCTCCTGTAGTGATGCTTGAAGGCCTTGACAGCGTTTGAAGAGCTGCAGCTCTGAATCACCTGACTGGACATTTGATGCCTTCAGACGTTCTTCCATCCATTGAACCTGAAACACGGTGCATGGATAATATTATTTGTTGTTTTCATAATAATTAATTATAATGTCTAATATCAGAATATTATTAGTATTTACTTGCTGGTTGGCTTCATATGCACGACGCTCTGCTTCCAAAACTTGCATCTCCAACTGCTGCATCTGAGAGTTTAGAAAACATATGTGAGTTGAGATGAGGTGTGTGTAAGTGAGAGAGAGAGTTCAATTGAAGAAAGCTATATAATGCATTACATTTTCCAAGCATACAAAACCAATACTTCTCATGTTTTGAGCTGGTTTTCATTTTTATTCCATATAAAATAGGTATTCCGCACAGCGATGTGCGGAATGCAGACATCTAAATAAATGCCATGCAGAATTATTATAACATTCCTCAAAGAGAACACATTCATTCAAATGCTTTTAGCTTTCTTTCAACAGTCTCACGGCAATTCATGACAGTCACAAAACTATTGATTCAGATTCATGGACACGAAATCCCGCTTTTCGTGTCAGTCAGCACAACTTTCAATATACAGACCGTGTGTGTATAGTATATACATTTATATATTTATAACCTGATATCAGCGGAAGTTGACTAATTCTGCCCCTAAACATTACAAGGGCACAGTCAAATCATTGATAAAAATTTTATTGATCAAATTGATAAAAATACAGAAAATCTTTTAGAATAAAAAATATCACTAGATATTAAGAGCAGGATGGCAAATGTTTACAAAACCACAACAACAGTCCTGTGATCAGTCAGAATGAATGATTCAATGCTTCAAACGATTCTTTTGACCACTGCATTTCCATTCCTCACTATTTAGTTAATAACTTCCCTATGTATCACACATTATGTGGTTTGCTTGTTGCCAGCCAATATAATGGAGTTTGTACATGTAAATGGGTCTGTGCAGTATATGTGAAGTTCACTGTATTTTTAAGACCACAAGTGAAAATGTTATTTTAAGAGTACATAGCTTGTGAATTTTAAGGGCCTATACTTTGGTTTGTGGAGTGTCCGACAACAGGTTTATGTACATACATGGTGTAAAAACACTATTATTTCGTAATAATAATCAGTTATTATTACCTTACTTCTTGACTGACTCTCAAATGATTCGTTCCGTGATTCATCTGTCTAATCCTCACCTTTCCGCTAGCCTAGTCTGCTGTGATTGGTCAGATGGTCTAGTCTGCTGTGATTGGTCAGATGGCCTAGTCTGATGTGATTGGTCAGATGGTCTAGTCTGATGTGATTGGTCAGATGGTGTAGTCTGCTGTGATTGGACAGATGGTCTAGTCTGCTGTGATTGGTCAGATGGCCTAGTCTGCTGTGATTGGTCAGATGGCCTAGTCTGCTGTGATTGGTCAGATGGTCTAGTCTGATGTGATTGGTCAGATGGTCTAGTCTGCTGTGATTGGTCAGATGGCCTAGTCTGCTGTGATTGGTCAGATGGCCTAGTCTGCTGTGATTGGTTTAGCGTGTGCGTTCGTGGGCAGGCGGGGACTATTTCTAGTGACGTAGATAGAATCGGACTAGGTCATGACTCGTTTGCGTGATTATTTCAGAGTCGACTCCCTTTTTTCCAAGCCAATAACTTTGTTATTTATTCACCTTCTGTAACGCTCTCGCGTCGAATCAAGCTCACAGGCGAAGAAATACAGGTAACAAGCACTTTAATAGCAATCCAGGGGCAGAAGACGAACACACGGGCAACACAAGCAACGTAACAATACAATAACAGGCAATGAACTGAGGAGACACGGGGCTTAAATACACAGGTACATCATCATGGGAAAACAGAAACAGGTGTGGGATTAATCAGTAACTAAGGTAACAGATGACAGAACACAGGCAAACTAGAAACAGACAGAACTAAACATAACAGAAGTGTTACACCTTACACCCACGGACAACTTGGCAGACTGCTTACTTTCAAACACGGCAACATTACACACTGCATGAAATGCACATTTAATGATTTAGTGGAATTTACTCTGAAATGAATGAATTTACTCTAATGAAATGTCATTATAATGACACGAAATGTCATATTTATTATGTGTAATGTGCAGGATTCTGTTTTCTTGCTTCTTCGTTGGCAGGGGCCTCCATCAGCAACCTGTTTCTTTTCAGAAACTTCCCAATAGAAAACACTTGAATATGACATAATACACTGCTAATAATCACTGCAGCGCTCATAGTTTCCACTGCATACCAAACAAAAGTGTTTATAGTTGTATGTGTGTGTATGTGACAGAATGATGTCAAAGCTCTGATCGTTCTTGCAGACGTCTTTATGATTCCTTAGTTTACTTCTCTCATTAAAGCACAAAACAGCCATTATAAGCAATTTGGAATAATCTAATAGTCCATGTGTTCTTTTTATGCTCTAGTTCTTCTGGACTTGTGTTAATGCACATTTTGTTGGATCTGGTATATTAGTTCAAGCTTGAGGAATGACGTCAATTTGATATTGCCAGATGCAGTTTCATAAAGATTCACTCAGACTCTGTTTAGATTACAGAAAAGAAAAACAGGCTGTATGCAAAGATTAAAACCATCCTGTAGCTGTAGTGAGCCAATGTCTTTCCGTTTAACTGGGCTAGTGTACTAGACCCAAGGGTGTGTCACCAAAACACACTGCTCACATTGAGAACCGTCAAAAATGCATCACACGTTCTGGAAAATCCGGCTGAAGCTGGATGTTGCGTTTTTGAACGTTGAAGCTGGTTTCTAACCGGTCATTAACTGGCTCAAGCTGGTCTTTGGCTGGCCACCATGTTGTAAAAACCAGCTTGACCACATAAGGCTGGTATGACCAACTGGTAGATGGTTTCTGGACCATGAGCACCTACTCTACTACTGACCGGATTGAACCAGCTATTGATCAATATCTCTGTTGGAAACTAGCTTAACTTGGATTTTCCAGTAGGGATTCACAAAACACACATGGCATTCAAAATCTTACACAAAAGAAGATATTTTGAGAAATGTTGGTTTTGTGTCCATACAATAGAAGTCAATGGAGTCCAATGTTGTTCTGTTACTAACATTCTTCAAAACATCTTCTTTTGTGTTCTGCAGAATAAAGAAAGTCATACAGTTTTGGAATAATATACAAATGATAAAAGACCATTTAAGGTGAACTATTCCTATAATTCGTCCAGCTTCATCTGGGTTATTTCATCTGCAAGCAACAACTGCCTGAACGGTACAGATATAGATGAGGAAAAAATAGCAAAGTAATTACAGACTGATCTGAGAACAGCTGCATAAATCCAATCAAATTCTGCCCAAATCGGCCACGAGTTGGGGCAGAACAGAGGCATATGATAAACCAACATGTTTTTTCCATCAGTGAATCAGTCAGGAACAGACATCATCTTTACAACAAACCAGATTTATACAATAAGAGCTTTTAAGGAACAAATCATTTGCCAAAGGTTGCCAGGTTATTTGCAATAAAAGATTCTTAGATTTTGGGGATGGAACCCATGACCTTTGTGTTGTTATGCTCTATCAATGCTCAACCAATTGAGCTACATTATGTTATGTCCTTTTGGATGGAAAAATTCAAAATAGAAATTCTAGTTCTTTTTAGTTTATTATACAGTAATTATACAGGGCTTTTTAAGACACACTTACTAACTGTTCAGACAACCCTCCAATGTTAAAAATACATCCCAAACCTAACCGTCACCATCATTATGCCACAACAAAGCCAATAACTTTGTAGATGCTTTTGTTGGTTCACACCCATAAACTCTATATTTTCCATCAACTGCTCTTTAATTCTTATGCCCCCCTTCTCAGCTTCTCCGCCCATATGGTTCTGGCTTCAGTCTAGTCAGTCTTCCATTCCATGCATTCCATCCTCGGCCTTCCGTGGCCGGCCCGCCCAGCACCCCTCATCCAGCTCACAAAGCCCGTCTGTATGACAGCCCTCACTGCACCACGGCTCCAAATTCCCCAACCTCACATCGCCTCTGCTCGAGACACTCCGTTCATCTGGGCCATGCACACTCCTGCAAACAGCAATGCACCGCATATCCCAAAATATGCCCGAAATATGTTAGAAGCTCATAAATCCATCCTAGTGGAATCTAGCACTGAAATGTTCTGTTTCTTTACTGTGTGTCAGTGGATGATGGACTGATCTGATGGTGAAGTCATCAAAATTCTGCTTTATAAGATATGAAATCTTGTTTGAAAATTGGCAAAAGGAATTCTAGGGCCATTGTTCAAATGATCACAGGGTTATAATACAATGTGTTATAACATAACAAAATTAATAATGTCTATAAAATAGCTGAAGAACAAAAACCTACAGTTTCTGACCAATTCCACCCAAACAATGTGAAAGAACGAGAGAAGAAGCAGACCACTAACTGATGCACAATGTTTCCTCAATACAAGTGTGCATTGACATTTATTTTGAGCAAAGGCCACTCTAATCTGTGAACCGCGGTTTTCAGCCTTTTTGGTCTGTGACTCATTTTTGGACCCAGCCCATCCACATAACAGAAATAACTGACAAACACTCCTCAGAAAAATGACACATTTTACAATTTAACCAATTACAGTTGATTCATTGATGTTCTGACACTTTTTTCAATTCCTTATAACAAAAGAGCTGTGTCTGTAAGACACTAAGTCAAGTTTAAAGAAGTGCAGCTTTGAAAATGTCAAGCTACAGTCAGGGTTGCCAGGTCTATTTTCATCCCACAGAACTGGGTTACTTTTAAACTGTTGCCGGACGTTGTTATTTATTCTGCTGGTTAAAGGTGTATACATTTTGTTTATCGGTGGTCATTCTTAAAGTAAAATGAAATTATTTATGAAAACAAAGTGTGTTTATGATAAACAGTGTTTTTCAAGAAGAAATTGTGAGTAATGCATAACAGTGACTGTAAAATATTTATGTTTAAGGTTAGTTTTTTATGATAGTTTTGGACTAATTCTGAGTATGCATTACGCTGGCTTTGTTACGCAGATCTGGCAACCCTGACTACAGTTGTCCTGCGGTATATGCATGCCAGTAGATGACGTACTTCCACTAAAATCTCAGCCAGCTAAGCCACTTCCGCTCCGCAAATTTCAGCGAACCTACAGCACCACCGCTGAGCATTATTGAGTGCCTCTGTGATCAAGCCTCAAGTAGTTTTTTTAATATCTGTGAATGTAGTGTGAAACGTATAGCTTAAAGCCCTTCTCCTTATGGTTGTTGATGTATGACGTAGTTTTGAAATTACTTGAAACTGTATGCAGACAGTACCAATGGTTCTAGTGCTCAGTCAGTAACATTTCTACACATGAGTTTTAAGCAAGAAAAGTGAGAAAATATGCCATAAATAATTTACATTACATAGAAATTCATAGAGCTGTAGCATTGGCAACACCAAGGTCATGGGTTTGGTAAATCTCCTGTGACCCCATCTGCTTCTCTGAAGATCTCCAAGCTTGAAAAACTCTGCCATTACAATTAAAACAAACTACAAACTGACATTGCATGAGGTCATAACAGAATGTGGTGTAAGCACTAAAATCCACTACGTTCTTTAAGGATGGCTTGAAGCTAAAGTCCATGTCTGGTTAATTTATTCAAACTTTACAAAACAGGAAGTAAACCAGAAGAGAAAATGACCTACAATTCTCCCCTCAAACAACACTTGGACAAGCATATTCATATGTGTTGGAACTGTCCTTTGAATGTTAACTTCCTGTATAGCACACAGTGTTTATGAACCCAGGCATTTCCTCTCTTGGGAATCTCAGTGATAAAGGACAGTTTGTTTTGCCACTCTGTTTGTCTATCTCTCTCGTCCTTCGTTACTCTCTCTCTCTTATCCTTTCACTCTCATATACCTCCTCATTCTTTCTACCAAACGTTTGTCACTTTCTCCATCCTGAAACCTAATCCTACCCTTCAGCCACCTCCTCTGATAAGCTCTCTTTCCACAGGACTGATCTGAGCCGTTTCCTCAAACCACACTAATCTTTCCAGTCATCTTTATTTTAACTGCCCAACTGATCCAGGACCTGCGGTGAGAGAAAACGTCAAGAGGCCCTGTGTAAACATTTACTGGTAGATTTTAATTACTTCAATAAGAGACTGCATCCACATGTTGGGCAGGGGAGCGAATTCAGCCGCAAGTTTGTTTTCGGACAACCAGCTGCAAATAACAATTACAATTAGATTCTTACAGGATGAAATCATATGAATGGCTCAGCACTAAAGGGGGAAAAATGGGAGAGATAAAGAGTGTTATTATGTTATTTAATTTTAAAGGTCAATTTTGTGAAATTTTGTGGCATCTAGCAGTGAGATTACAAATTGCAACCAATGGCTCACTCCACCACTAACCCCTCCCTTACTACGGTGGCTGACAGAGCAAAGATGTCGTCACGTTTTCACTTCTTTGCTGAAGGAGATAACGCGGTCTGTAGAGCAGTTTGTCCTTTAGGGCTACTGTAGTAACAACATGATGAACTCTACGTAAGGGGACCCATGGTGTATGTATAGAAATATTACACATTGCACCTTTAAAATACAATTACAAATCCTCAAAGACAAAAACAAATTTGAGATGAAAGAGCTCACTGTACTATGAAAAAGTTCTAAAAGCATTTATTAAAACATTGCTGAACAAACAACCAGTTTCAATTTCAAGGAAATGTAGCACAGATCATATTTTTAACATCAAGATACAAAATTCCTGAATTGCTAGAATAAGATCAATTTTTGAGCCATAATTTCATACAAAGTATCAAGAAAAAGCAACAACAGTCAAGAGTTGACTACACAGTTCTTGACCTCTCCCCAAGGGCAAGACATTTAAAGCACCCGAACGCATTTGAAGTCTGTAATTCTAAGGAGATTCTGCAATCCCAGAATGCAGCGGTTTGGAGCCATGTGGTCAGGCGTCTGTTTATATTAACCTCTAATCTACTCTCCCCCGAGACAAGCCAAAGAAACAGGCCATGGCAAGCATGTACGCACTTACTCTTTCATGGAAAAAAACCCAAACATGGAAATGAGCAAATACTTTAATAAGCAGCTTCTTTGCCTTTACTAGAAACTCTTCTGTTGGGTATATGAGCGATATAAATACAGGCAGGCATTAGTGGGGCCAGAACAGTTGCAGACAAATCATATGCCTGTTCTGTTACAACTCTAATGAAAGATGGTTAGGGTAAGAGAAGCTTTTTATGTACCCAGCATGTGGTCAAGTGTAATGATTTTTAAAGGTCCAGAAGCACCAGTGTGAACAGCAGCCAGAGAAAAGGAACTATATGAGACACAGTAAGCCTAACCTTCTCCGCTGTGAGCTCTCGAATCACGCTCATCTGTCCACGAAACTTGAAAAGCAGGGTCTCCAGAGCCATGTACTTCTCTTTCCACTCCCCGCCAATGCACTCATCGCCCTCCGCCATGCTGCCACCCCTCAGGCCCTGCTGCATGACACACACACACACACACAATATGAGATAAACACAACCTGTTTAAAATGATTATCAATATTTTTGCAAGTATGTTTAGTGCAGCAGAAATAACAGTAATACAATCTTTATTGTCTTATAGCAATTGGACACGCACAAAATATAAATCAACAACATATTCTTAAAATAAAAAAAACATATAGATAAGAAAGGTATATAAGACCATAAAAATAGAAACTGGAACTAAGCCAGTCTGTTTTTGAGAGAGAAAGAGAGAGGTGGTCGTGCGAACGCTTCCTGGCTGTGTAGAATGTCTGAGGGCTGGGCCAGGCCTGGATAACCTGATCACCACTATAAAAACAAACACTTCCAGCCAGCACTGATGCACCATCACACTTTATTCCACTGTAATAATTGTAATTGTGAAAAACACATTAAGTGATGTAAAGCAAATAAACATATTTACTTGCGACTAGAATCATTATAAAACCGGCATGGCACAAGGAAAATGCAAACATGTGTGGAGCTGGGGTAAATAAGAGTGAGGGGTTAAGATGCAACCAAACATATAGAATAACAACCGCAGCACATAAAAGGAATATTTAGAATTTGGGGAAAATGTGACAAAATGCAGGGGGATTTGATGCAGATAAAGAATTGTGTACAAGTTTGAGAAGTCTAAGAAACGAATTATTTAAACCCTCACATTTTTAGATAGGACAAGACACCATAAACAGTAGAATTAAATGTTCAGTAAAAGTTTTTTTCACAATTAATCTTATCAATTTTGTTGCTGACAAGATCAATCTTTTAAAATCTTTGAACATTGAAATGTTCACGTTTTAAAATTTAGATTTTTAGTTTTAACGTGGCCACTAGTTGTACTTCAATGTTCATTGTTATGGTCAATATAAGGCTATTTACAATATAATAGTACTATTATATATAATATATTATTAAAGTGGGCTGGGTTCCACAAAATAAACAGTGTGAATGGAAAGTTGACTGAGGCCCTGACCAAAAAAAAAGAAGTCACTTTCAAAGCTAGTGTAAATTCAAAGAGCCCTGCTTCAGTTCAGTTTCGTTTAAATTCAAGTTTAATTGAATTAAAGACAACAGTCTAAAAACTAAAAAAAATATTACATCAGCATTTCATCATAGTGTGAATTATGTCTAGTTGGCCTGTCAATACAGTTTTCATAAAAAAGAACAAGAACTTGAACAAACTGTGGATACATGACACCCTCATATTATAGTAACCATATCGTTTTTGGTGTTATTTGTAGTAACCACAAAGTTATAAGGTCTCACCACAATAGCATATTTGTAATTAAACTACAAATAGTAATGAATCTGCCAAAAACATGGTTATTACACTTTTGCTATGATAAAGCAATGGTTTTTATTGCAATACGTTAGTTCAGATCGTTAAAAAAGACCAAACAACTCAATACTTTTTAACATGCATATAGGCTACATCCAACTTATTATTTACTTCAATACAAACAGAAACACTTTCCAATAGAACCAAACATATATTTACGCTCTATTTAACAATTGAATTCCCTTAACAGACCAATACTTTTTTCCTAATAGTTCAAAAGTAAAGAAAAAAGATCCTTACTTGGCAATGAATGTTATAATGCGGTAGATGCCCCTGGTTTCAGATCATAATAAAAAAATAATGTTCCGCGTTCCCCAGTCCGTTATTGCCCTAATGACTTAATTATGATATAAAATCAAGCGCTTGTCCAGCTCAAACTTTTCACTCCAGCATCTTGATGTCTGCGGGAATGGGCGGAGTCATGGGCGTTTCTTTTACAAGCATGTACAATCAAAGCATTGTAGGTGTGGTTACGGAACCCGATGACGACAAATGATTTACAACTCCACAGACCAATCACACTTAACAAATGCGGCTTTTGGACCAATCAGCGTTGTGTTGGGCGGCTTCTATCGCGATTCCGGAATTGACGTGTCACACGTGTATGTTATGGTGCAGTAGTAAGTTACAGCTTTCTGCGTTAAGGTGCTTGCGTTGTTATAAAGGAACAGCAATTTATTTTCATGTCATTAAGTTGTTTTAATAAATTAAAATATTTGGTGGGATAACGTGAGATTGTTTCACGTAACATTGAAGTGAATAGCACTAGCTAGCCGGTTTTCTCGAAACATATCTGCTGTTATGCTGTTAGTAGCAAGTCATGGTTGTGAAGAAGAAAGTACCTAAAGTGCAGGCGGTGGTCTTGGATGATGCCAGGTTAAGGAGTTTGATGGGTACGTGCCAGTGTTATTGTTGTGTAGTGTTTCCTCTTATACTGTATGTGTTTCTGTTTGTTTTTCACATGTTTTCTGTCCATCAGTTTCTTTATCTGTTGTGGGGGATAGTGCATCCACACAGCTTGCTCAGGTTCTCAAAGACAGTCTATCCTCCTCTGAGCCGGTAGAACAGATCCAGCTCATCTCTAAGGTCAGTACACCTGCATCACATCAGGTTGATCAGTACTTTAAATAAGATTTCATGTATACACTTACAAGTTGGTTGGCTTGAGGATGAATAATGTATTGTGTATTGATGTGTGTTGACTGCAGGGAGGATCCATGCTGGAGCAGTTACGAGAGGATGAGTCTCCTACAAGTCCTTTACTGAAGGCTTGCTTGAACACACTAGCAGTCTTATACACCACACTGCCTGTCAAGAATCCACTGAAGAGAGCCGTGGCAAGGTTCGAAACATTTGTATTTATTTCCCCAATGTCTTTAGTGATATTGTCAATCAATTCTGACTTTTTTGTATCCGTATCCTGGAAGATCAACTTTCCATTATTTTATGTATTTAAAACACATATTTATAATGCTCTTCTTTATTTTCTCCCAATAGTGCAATATCTGGCAATCCAGACCATCTCCAGCAGCAGGCGGTTGAGTGTCTTTCTGAGTGCCTGTCTTCCTCTCTCTGCTCCGTAAGCACAGATGACTATCCCCACCTAACAGATTGCATCACTTCCTGTCTGGATGGCTTTGCCATTGGTACATTAGTGTTTTTTATTAGATTTTATTAGATTGTGTCATAATAACAGGTTTTAATACTGTATGTTCTGCCTGATTTGCAGGTGAGAAATGCATTCATCGTTTACTGACAGAAGGTTTGTATAGAATCTATATAAAATATATCTTTCATATTCACCTCTTTTTTAAAACACAGATTTTTTTCTCCTAGTTCTCAAGTTTCTTCAGCGAGTTTTAAGCTATTATGTGGAGCAGAACAGGTAAACTTTTCATTATCATCTCAGATACAGTGGCAAGAAACAGTATGTGAACCTTTCGGAATTTCATGGTTTCCGAATAAATTTGTCATAAAATGTGATCTGATCTTCATCTAAGTCAAGGGTATTGACAAACATAATGTGTCTAAAAATAATAACACAAAACAATTCTGATCTTTCATGTCTTCATTGAGAACAACCAAAAAAACGCATAGTGCTTGTGGAAAAAGTATGTGAACCCTTGAGTTAATGACCTTAAAAAAGGTAATTGGAGTCAGGTTTTAGCACACCTGGAGTCTCGGTAAGATAATAAGTTTGGAGGTGTGGACTACAGCTACTTTGACTGATAAAAACCCCTCAAACTTTTGGAGTTTGCGCTGCACAAGAACACGCTTATGTGAGCCATGCCTCTCCAAAAAGAGATTTCAGAGGACCTACGATCAAGAATTGTTGATTTACATAAAGCTGGAAAGGGATACAAAGTTATTTCAAAGACTTTAGAAATTCACCAGTCTACAGTTAGACAAACAATCTACAAATGGAGACACTTTGGGACTGTTTCTACTCTACCAAGAAGTGGGCACCCAGTCAAAATGACACCAAGAGCACAACAAAGACTCATCAATGAGGTAAAGAAACCACCCTGAATGACAGCCAAAGATTTGAAGGCATCATTGGAACTTGCTAACATCTCTCTTCATGAGTCTACAATACGTAAAACACTGAACATCCACGGCAGGACACCTCGAAGGAAGCCACTGCTTACTAAAAAGAACATTGCTGCACGCCTGAAGTTTGCAAAAGAGCACATTGACACTCCACAGCGGTATTGGCAAAATGTTTTCTGGACTGATGAAACTAAGATTGACCAGTTATTAATTCTAAGGGTTCACTTACTTTTTCCACTGCCATTTTGAATGTTGAATGAGTGTGTTCAATAAAGACAAAAGATCAGAATTTTTTTGTGTTATTATTTTTAGACACATTATGTTTGTCAATACATCAGATCACATTTTATGACAAATTTATTCAGAAAACCATGAAATTCCAAAAGGTTCACATACTTTTTCTTGCGTGTGTGTGTGTGTGTGTATATGTGGGGTTTTTAATATGATCAATTTTGCCAGCCTTGAATCTTCTCTTGTCCAATCATCGTAGGGGACATGTATTTATTTGCCTGAAACAACATGTTGTTTGTGCACTAATATTTGATTTGATCCCCAGTTGTCTAGCCGGTCGCCATGTGGCTCAGGCTCAGTTGATGCAGTCCTGTCTGGCAGTGGTGAAGACCTCCATGCTGGTGGTCCAGAGATCTCAGGAGCCCATTACTGCTGCACTGCTATCTGATTCAATCCAATGTGATCTGCAACAAGCACTTCGTGGATTACTGAAATGCTACACATCTGTACTGACTAATGGTCTGCTGAAGATTTTTACTATTTATTTTTAATATTTAGAGGTGTAAGAATTTTGTATTTTAAATATTTTTTCACATCCAAGTTTAATGTGCAGAAATGTTAGCAAGGTTGATTTTCATATAAAGTCTTTTATTTATTTATATGTGTGCAATAAATTCATTGTGGTAAATTTAGATATTAAAGTGCATGAATAAATTCTAAGCTGCTTTTGTCATGGGGTGTAAAAATACGCTCAACTCACGATTCGATACGATACATGATATTGGGTTTACGAGTGCGATTGCATCACAATATTTACTTTTTTTTTTTTTTTAAAATAAGAAACTGACACTCAAATGAAAGATTGTTAAAACGTTAACAATTTTAGTAACATTTGTTATTTTGTTAAAGAATTGACAACATTCAAGGTTTAATTTAACCATCTTTATGTAAACTAATAAAAGCTGAATGGATCTATCACAGAAAAATTAAAATATATTGATATATTGTTACACCTCTATTTCGTCATAGTTTCCTCTTCAAGTCTAAACTATTTTTATTATATTTCTCAATATTCCTGTATCATTTTTCCCAAAATCCAGAGGAGTTTGTTCAGGCAGTTCAGAGCACTGCTGGGATGGCTGTGGTTCTGCTCATCAGAACTGTAATGGGGAATGGAGATGATGTATCCTTCACAGTAAGCCAGTGTTTACCTCATTCAGTAACTGTGTAATGTTTCTTTCCCATGAGCTTGTATGATGATAATAATACTATGTGTGAAACATGTGTCCAGGTTGCAGGTCTTTTGCATGGTACATTAGAGTCAGACAACACTGCCCCCCAGTGGTTGAGTCTGAGCTTTGCAGGGCTGTATGAAAGCAGCAGGCCTGCAGCTGTGGCTCTGTACCTGAGTCATGGAGCACTGGCCATGATCGGCTGGAGAGGAAAGACTCTCGGTCCACAGTCAGAGAAGCTGTTGCTACTGATACCTGAAGTGCTTCTTTCTCTGGATACAAGGTATTGTGGTGTACATATTTGTTGTTTTAAGACCCACTTCAATGTTTTGAAATGTGCAGCTTTGTTTGGTGCGTTGACATAATTTGGACTGAAATTTTGACACTTCAGATGAGTGTTGAATTTAATTCAGTAAAAATGCTCTCTCGTAGAGTGAAGGAGTCAAGCACGGTGATGGTAGTGGCCCGAGTTCTGACTCTTTGGAGCAGTGCCGCGCTCGACTGCACCCAGACGGACACGTGCCCTCCTCTTCTTCGCCTCTCTCTCGTCGGGGGCTCTCCTTTAATCACGCGTCTCCACCACCACGTCTACTCCCACTGGGAGCACCCGCTGGATGGTGTCCGTCACCAGACCCGCTCCCTGTTCCAGAACTTGCTCCTGCTCCACCAGTACTGCAGCGAGCACAGGTCCGAACCCACCAGCGACCCGTACATCACTCAGCTCACCCGGGATCTTTTAACGCTGGAGTGGCATATGAAAGGGAAGTACGGCACGCTGGGGTGCCTGGTGGAGCATTTAGGGGCGGAGCATCTTTTAAATCTGGATGCTGGTCTTTTGTCCAGGCTGCTGGGTTTGATGGGAGATCAGACGTTGGCACCGTATGCCAGCGATCTGCTGGAGAAGCTTTTTGTGAGTCATAAAGGCCAGCTGTGTGCCCGGTGTAAGGATGGGCGTGAGTGGATAGATGGTTGGCATGATGTGTGGGTGATGCCACTGTTGCAGGTGCTGTGCACGGCCCGGCTGGATCAAACCACGTATATACTCGACTACTTCCTGCCTAAGCTGTTACGCTGCAATCCTTCAAGTCTTAGCCACATGGTACAGGCCTTGCAGGAGATGCCGTCTTATACAGAGGGTAAAAAAACAGATTTGAATCTGACTGAGTGTTGAATTGTATTCATTTGTTTATTTTAAAGTGGCAGTGTGTTTGTTCTTTAGGGGCGTCTTGTAGCAGAGGTGCACTCGGAGCTCTGATGACATGTCTGCGTGCCGCCAAAGCTCAAGGTGTCCTCAAGTCTCTAGAGGAGGAATTATGGGATGGCCTGGTGCCCCTTTCACTAATGCGACAGGCACTGGTGCACACACACGATCAGGTGATAAACCGTTCACAGCCAACAGTAACATTACATTTGGGAAATGTAATACATTTTTCCTCAAATGTATTGTTTGTGTGTGGTTTGTGAATCAGGTGCGAATGGATGCGCTCGGTTTGGTATGCGAGAGCCATCGCAGCACAGAAACTCTCTCCAGACAGGAAATTGACCTTATTTGCCACTTCCTGCCTTTTAATCTGAACAGCCAGTCACCAGGAGTTAGGCAGCAGACTGTTAGTCTGTTAAAGAAGGTATGAAAAGTTGGGATTGTAAGTACTCTACATGACAGAGAAATTTGATGTCTTAAGCTTTGAGAGATCCATATAAATGTGATTTGATTGGCTCCTGTATATTTTGTTGTGTCATCAGCTCTTGTGTCGGGTGAAGGACAGTGCTCAGCTACTGAACAAAAGACTGGACCAGCATCCAAATGACCAAGATCAAGAAATCCTCCATATATACCAGGTAAAGTCTATTAATCATTGAAAACACCAATATTTATCTACTGTGCACATATTTCTATTAGGTTTTAAGCCATTTAAGGATCAAAAGCAAGACAAAAACATAATAAGAAGTACATTTAAATCATCACAATACCCAGAACACTTTAACAACTTATTGAAACTGCTAAACACTCAGTACACCGTAGCAACTACATAGCAACGCAGTGATCTTCCAGAGCACACTATCATCTTTTTCTCTAAAGTAAAATCTAATTTGTGTGTGTGTTTCATCAGGAGTTCCTGCTCTGGTTCTGCAAGACCCTGTTTCAGGTGCTTCATCCCGGAGCATCATTCTCCAGGTGTCTGATGGCTCTACACCTGCTGGGTCTGATAGCTGAACATTTCACCTTTAACACAGGTATAACTTAGCTCCCTGCTACAACACTCTCAGACAAAAAACTGAGACAGCGGTCACATCTGTACTTATTTACAAGTTCACTTCTTTCCATCAGAATCTGGTTTTGCTCTTGGAGATTCAGTAAGTGTGTCTGATGCTCAAGCTGTGCTGCACTGTATCGCCAGCAACTTTCTAGAAGTGAAGCAACTCGCCTGCAACCTCTTACAGAAACTGCCTCCTGCAGTAGTGCAGCTCCAGGTTAGTATGAGGAAACTATTGTTATCTAAGGGAATACATCCCATCTCACCAGCATAAGTTGTGGTTGGATACTGGGATGCAACTGGTGATCTTAAAGCATAATGTTTGAGGCTATTCATCAGTATTGTCAGTAAAGGAATGTGAGTTTTGGGCTTTTTTTTTATTTAGGAGCCTGAGAGGTTGCAGTGTTTGCTGCAGGCTGCTTTGGACCTCAGCACCAGCACCAAACCCTTTGACAGCGTTACTGCCGCTCATCTTTTCAACCTGCTGCTCCACCAGCAATGTCTGCAGGACGCATTACTCATCTGTATCCAGATTCAGCACATCTCTCTCCAGCCACCAGCACTAATGCAGTCCCAGGCCTCTGAGGCATCTGTACTGGAGCACAACATGCTGGCAGGTAAACCAGTTGAGATGACCATCACACACACAGTACAAGCTAATATATGAGTTTGTGCTGTGGCCTAATGGTAAATGATCTAGATATCTGAAGAAATGGGTTCAAAATCAAGTTTTTAGTCAGTTTTAGTTATTTCCTGTAATTGATTTTAATTGTTGAATAATTTATTGCAAAACTGCACAGTTCATGTGCTGTGCTTTAATTTAAGGACTGCTATTGAATTTAATACTTTAAAAGAATAAGCATTGGGAATTTACTGTATTGAACTAGTTCACCCAAAATGTAAAGTCTGTAAATGTAATTTGTTTTTTAAAGAGCATATGTTTTTGGCATTTTTGCATTTATTTGTATCGAACAGTGAGAAGAAGCGAAGTGGGAGAGAGAAGGGGGGTGGGATTGGGAAAGGACCGCAAGACGGGAAATGAATTCGGTTCGCCCAAAGTGCAAACGCGCTACGTGTCAGAGCACTGCCCACGAGGCTATCGGTTCCGATAATGTAATGTTTTTTAAAGAGCAGAGTTCATAGTGACCATGGCTTCGACATTTACATTTATGCATTTGGCAGACGTTTTTATCCAGAGCGACTTACATTGCATTATTCTATACATTTATTTCTGAGTATGTGCAATCCCTGGGATCGAACCCATGACCTTGGCATGGCTTGCGCCATGCTCTAATCACGAAGTCACAAACACTGATGAAAACCTCTATAAAAGCTTGGCTTTGTGCATGTGTTGTAATGTATTGTTGTTTTTTAACTCTATGTATGAATCGGGAAATATTTTCATTTGTTGTCATGTTTCAGTGGTGCAGTGTTTAATGGCCTGTCTGAAGGAAGAGATCGTGAAGGCTGAGTCGTCTCTTCTACAGGCTGCTGCTTCCAGTCCTTTATATGGAAGATCTCATTGTATCACTGCAGTCTTACAACAGCTCAACACTCGGTACACACACACAAGCTTTGTTCATGTTCTTTCTAAGGTTTTTTTTTTTAGCCTGTAGGTGTTATTTTGACTGATGCTTGAATTATACGTGTGATGTTTGTGTTGTGTTTAGATCACTTGTGAGGTTGTCTGAGTGGAGGACTGTGGTCTCAGAGCTCATAGCTCTCTGCTACAGGATGTCTGATGTCGTATCACCTGTGGTTCAGAGCTCCTCTCCTGAAGGTCTTATTCCTATGGATACAGATTCTGGTAAATGCATCTCACCCTGTGTTCTGACTGTTTTTTGGCCCTGTCAAGCCAATACCACACCAATCTATTTTTACAGTACTTTTGATAATGAGTTGTTTAATCAGAAGTTAGCATTGAAACTAGGTTTTCTATATTTTCATCATAATCATGTTTTGAGGCTGTTGGGTTGCTTTTGCACTGATGTCAGAATTATTAAATCAATAACAGAGAGCTAAACTCTGGGTATATCTGTACCACACAGAACAGATATAGTTCAATAAGTGGATTATTATTATGGTACTACCAAATTTACTAAATAAAAAAATCATTTTATTTGCAGAAATGAGCAAATAAATGTGTTGTTTTTCTGTTCAAAGTTGAACTGTTTGCTGTAAATATTTCTCTGGCTCCACAGAGACCTCTGCTGGCCTACAGAAGATCCTGCAGGAGATTCAGCCTCGTGACACTAATGACTTCTTCAGCAATGCTAGAGAGCTGGAGTCCAGTGAGACAGAGCACAAACAACATAAACCACAAGCCAATGGTACAAACCTTACTGCTGTATCAAAATGAACTTTGACTTTGAACTTGTTGTTGTATTTAAATCTGTCAGTATTCAATGGGTAATAACCAGTGATGGAAATGACCGAAATTCACTGTGCGGGCGCTATCTGGGGATGTATTTTTAAAACCATAGATGCCGATCTGAATTCTGACCCCCTTGAAATTCACTTCCTGGACTTAGTCCCCCACATTACAAGCCCTGCTAGTAACAAACAGCATCAATAGCTTCAAATACATTGTAGGGACTATTGATTTTCCAGCCCATTTATTTTTCAATTTTTGTTAATATTGTTAGTATGTGCAATCTGTGGAATCGAACCCATGACCTTGGCGTTGCTAGCGTCATGCTCTAAGCACTGAGCCACAGGAAAGCATGTGCTTGGCATTTCATTGGTTGAAGGGGTGTGTCAGTTCAGTGCGTTACATATTGTCCCCATGAGAGGCTGAATCATTATATTGCTAATATAAATCAGTAAGCAGGAATTGTTTGTGTTGGTTTACTGTATGTTATGTAGATGGAGGTGATGGAGAGGCCTATCGGGTCACCGCTCAGATGGTGTTGGTGTGTTGCTGGAGGACCATGAAAGAGGTGTCCATGTTACTGGGTCATCTGTGTCAGAGCATGCCACTGTGTTCCTCTCACACACATGGAGTCATCACAGAAGAACAGGTCAGACACGCACGCACGCACGCGCACACACACACACACACACACACAGCAGGTGTCATTTGATCTAGTACTCAATGGCTGACACACATACAGACACTCATCAAAGAATTGAGAGCATTGTGACTGAAGCCACTGGACTCTCCCTGAAGCCCAGATCTCGCTTACATAAGAGTGTGAGATATAATGGAGAACTCTACCTCATAGCTGCGAGTGGAGAGTTTTTCCAGTAAGCCGATCTTTTGGAGCTAAGGGCCGAGAGATGAGACATCATAGTAATAGCTAATACAGCTACAAACAAACGGCCCCTGAAGAGCAGAACAGGGCTCGTCGGGAAATGCGATCATGTTGAATACAACTTCATTGCCTCAAAGCTCAGCCCGTCGGCTATTAAATCTGAAAATGTCAAACGTATTTCCAGCGCAGACACGCGGCTTTGTTTCAAACCCTAGGGAGCTGTCTTGCTGTCTACCGTCTTCTGATGAACCAGACTGCCAAACAGTAAAATGCAACCCCTCTAAAGGAATAGTTTTACCTCAAAATGATAACAAACAACATTGACTTCCATTGTATGGACACAAAACAAAATATCTTCTTTTGTGTTCCACTGAAGAAAGAGTCACACACAGGTTTTGAATGATATGAGGGTGAATAAATGATGATGGAATTTTTTTTTGGGGTGAACTATCCTTTTAAGGAATATTTGAGTCAGTACGACGATGAATAAATGCATGAACTAGAACCTAGTTTGAGAAACGACTTTTTTATGAGCTTCGCAATGCATTCTGGGATTGCCTTTTCCGTGATGCACACATTCGCATGAGGTATGTTGGAAAGCGGCATCATTCTGATGAATACACGTGCCTAAGGCACCTTTAAATACTGTCCAGGATGGCCGATCCCATGGAAAAGAGCTGAACCCTCACAGTCACAATTTCAAAACAAACATGGTACCAGATGCCTGTACTTAGTGAGAGTTCTTTTTCTTGTGCTTTACTTTAAATGTGAATGTCTAGCTTGTGGCCTGCTGTGCCCGCCTTCAATTATGATCTGCCCTCTTAGCGCCGCGCTTTCATTTCAGACCAGCCTGCTGTTTAACAGGTCGACAACCTTCCCCATCCTGCATTCTTTCCAAATAACTTCCTTTTTTTGGACCACTTCACACAGAAACTCATTCACCAGGTTTTTACACCTGAGACTCTGCGAGTAATTCGTAAACAGTCGTTCTGGCAGCATCTCCATCCCATGTGCTCGACGATATATAACAACGAAACGTTTATCCGGTTATGTGTTCGAAACCTCTAGAGGGACGTAAAGATTTGAGCGCTCGGAGTGGAATTAGGCTGTGTGTTTGTGTTTATGTTCACAATTCAACGAATGAAGCGAAAAAAATGTGTGGCATAAAGTAAATTCCATGTCAAATGTGCCTTAAAGGAGCAGTTCACTCAATTCTGTCTTTTCTACTCATGAATCCAAATGGAGAACTTCAAAAAGGATAAAGCACATCAAAATCAATATAAATGTGATGGTTTAAGTTTTAGGCTTTGCGGTTGTTTTTCCATAGCGGTTGTCAACTTAAGGTTAAACAATTGAATACAATGATGTCTTAAGCTAACTCTGAGTAACTTTGGCTGATAACAGACAGCTTGATCGAACGTTCCCACTCTTTGATTGATGGCTGCCGTTTCCACATCCAGCAAAGGAGTGAGCAGACCATGCAACATCATCTGTGCTCACAGAAGAATGAAGTAAATCATTGGAGGTGTTACTTGATATCTGTGCGAAGGTTTTCCAGCAGGAATTTGCATTGGTCAGCCAGCGTTTATGTGTCATATTGTTATTGTCTTGCCGAATGACCTCAGCGCTTTAACAGATGCTGTAGAAGAACTCGCTGATGTCACTGGTGTGGTTACCATGGCATATTGGCCTGTTATGTAAAGGGTGATCTAATGATGCCGGCGGGGTCCACATGGCTTGTGTTTGCGGTTTGTATTTATGCTTCATACTACATCTTTTTCCAGACCGCATTTCTGTGGAGGGTTAAGGCCGAGCGTGCATGTTTATGACAGCGATGGTCCTTTTTCCCGAATGTGTGGTCTGATTCCTGTTATGTCCTCCGTTGCTATGGAAACGTGACACTTGTTTTCCGACTGTGGAGGCGCCATGGCAACTGCAAAGAGTCAGATGGGGTATGGTTCCTTGATTCGTCACCCATACTGGATGCAAAACCAGGAATTATGGGTAAATGCTTCGCAGTAGCGGATTCTGGGATCATTTTGGTACTTTATGAAGTTATACTCTGGTCATTTGAATCTAAATTCAATCCTTTGACAGTTTGATTTGAGTAGGAGTGAGTTGCTAATACTTCAGCTTGCCTCTTGGTCTTATCCTGCATGGTTCGGATGGATGTGTGTTAATCTGCAGTTAGACTAACTGAGGCTTTCTATCCACCTTACATTAAGATTCATAAATAAAGTAATACATTTGAATAATCCTGAGATGCTTATAAGCTTCTAGTGTTAAATTCTATAGAAACATCTCTTTCCCTTTGGTGTCAGCTGAATTATATTTAATGTTTTAAGAACAAACGTTGCTGTCTGTGGGTATGAGAGCTTCAAAAGCAGAAGTTTTTCTGTATCTCTCTTTGTTGTTTCTGAAAACAGGCAAAAAAGTGCTTGTATCTACTTGTTTTTCTTTACTTCTTACAAATGTTTTTTTAGCCTTTGTTGTTTCTGTAAATGTATTTTTATTAGGGCTGTCAAAAGATTCATCGCGATTAATCTCATTCAGAATAAAAGTTTGTGTTTACATAATAGATGTCTGTTTACTGTGCATATTCATTTTGTATTTATGAACACAAACACATACATGTAGGCCTATATACATTTAGGAAATATTTAGATGTATTTATTTATATTTACCAATAATTGAAATTATATTTAAAAGTTTATTAATTTTGATATTTTTCTTAAATATATACATGTATGGGTTTGTTTTTATAAATACAAAATTAATATGCACAGTACACAGACATATATTATGTAAACACAAACTTTTATTCTGACTGCGATTAATTGCGATTAATCATTTGACTGCCCTAATTTTTATGCTTTAAATCTGAAGCAAGCTGCAGAAATTACTTTTAATAAATGTTTAATACATAACACGTTATTTGCTTGTTTTATCTCTTTAGAAATAATTAAGTCATTATTAGCATTACTAGTATTACTACTACTACTAAAAATAATATATATAATTACTTATAATAATAAAATATAAATTATAAAGTTTTCTTTTCTTTTCATATTTTATATATATATATATATATATATATATATATATGTGTACTATAATATATAATAGTATGTAGTAATAATAGTATATAACAATAGTATATAATATTAATAACAACAACAAAACAAAACTTATTATTCCACCATCTCTTAAGTTCAAAGCAACCACAGTACCATTTATCATTAGACGTAGTACTAAATAATTCAGATCGAGTATCTGTGTCTGTGTTGAAAATATAATGCTAATGCTGAATTTCCACTTCTAGGTGCTAATCTTTAAATGTGTTTTTCAAGCTTAATCCACTAACTGCCATCCACACAATGAACCTCATCCTTCAAATAAACTTCTGTGGGCCACTCCTATATTATTTCCGTTATATGTATACAGTATGTTTGTCCAGAGTGTCTTTGGACCTGTTGTTTAGGTCACTTCACATTGCGGTCTGCGGGTCACAGTATTTGCAGTGTTTGTTTGCATTTTTTTCACTTTCCATTTCTATTTAAGCAGAATTGCCATCAAAACAACCAGCAAACAACAGCATTAGACTCTTTTTAACCCCTAAGTCTTTTAATGCCAGACGCGCAGGGAAAGCTGCTATTTGGGTCACTGATCCTGATGTGTAATTAGCCGGCCGCGTTGGGAAATTTCTCAGTGCACGTGGAGCACAAACTTGGTTTGCTAGTGGTGACTGGGGGTGTGGGTGCCTTTGCAAACAGGAAGCGACCGGCTAAGAAAATTCTGCAAAAGCATTTTAATGGTTGTTTGGAGTATGACTTAAATAGCTGCTCTGCTGCCATATGGATGTTGACCGCTGCCCACCTGTAGGCGGAGCTTTTCTGTTAGCTTGACAGCAAGGGCTGGCCTGAGTCTTGTTTTATTATATTAGCAGGGATATGCATCATTCAGAATTGGGAAGAACTTTTAAATGAACAAATTTAAATGTAAATAGCAGTTAAGATTTAGAATTGTAATTACATTTTGTATTTAAGTACTAATTTTATAAAACGTATATAGAACTACTGTACATATCTCGGCATATAAAATAAAAAATGTTGTAAATGTTTTAATATAAAATATCAAAACAAGAAACAAGAAACAATGCAGATTTATTTTTACAGCCTTCTTTGCTCATATTCACCAAGGGTGCCAATATTAGTGGAGGGCACTGTATATTAGTCTCACATAGCCAGACCTCCATACTGAGAATCAGGCCAATATGACAGGTAAAGCAACCGATAACGTATTGTTTTGTGCTGCGTCATGTTTAGAGATGTGGAAATGTCCCTACAGTAACAGACCGGTGTACATTCATAAACATGTCAAATTTAACAACAACAACAACAACAACGTTTACGAGTTTATGCTGTGAACCTTGCTTACTTCTATACATATCAGATGATGACTTCAAACTCGCTGAAGTGTTTCTAGTAAAATGTGGCTTATGCATCAGATGTTCAGCCAACGGTTGGTGTGATGTGAGAGAGTTTCGACATCGGAAATTCAAAATGCTGGAGCGTCACGTGATGAGGGTTATTCTGTTAATTCTTCATTTCATTTAATCTTTAAACGTCTTAAAAGTTCATCTTAATTGGTCTTTTCTAATACAACTGCATTTATAACTTTCGGGAACCGCGATTTCAGCATCATGAAAGTAGCCTCTCTCTCTCTCTCTCTCTCTCTCTCTCTCTCTCTCTCTCTCTCTCTCTCTCTCTCTCTCTCTCTCTCTCTCTCTCTCTCAGGTGGAGGCTGTGGGGATGTATTTTCGGGAGCAGCTTCTTCAGTCTCGTCACAGAGGGGCATTTGAACTGGCTTACGTGGGCTTTGTTCGTCTCACTGAGATGCTGTGCAGGTGAGCATCTGCATTAATACCTGAACCAAACACCATCATTATCCCAATTTGAATGTCTGATGCCTTTCAGCTTGCTTGGCTTGTTTAATAGTTTAAACCTACATACTGTACGGCCAGATATCCCACTTGGTCCCATTTTCCCACTCATATTCAAGCTGTTTAACCCAAAGGCCTCAGTCAGAACAAGTGGATATCTTTGGAGATCAGGGAGTTGTAAGAACTGCTTCACCACAGCCCCTGATGTTGTGCTTGGCAACCTCATTTCATACTTTAATCAGTCAATCCTCCCCCCTCAAATCTCTGCTCTCTGTCAGCTGCTGGGTTGAACACCAGACCTGCTCCTGAAGGACAAGCTTCAAATGATCAGGAAGTTTAAAAACGGTTAACATCTGGAAATCGGAGCTCTGGAATGCGGTCTCAGCACAGAGGTTGAGGAAATCGACTCGCTCGCTGCCACGAACGTGACATGAATGGGACATTAGATCCGTTCCGCCATTGCTAAGAGAGCCTCTTTAACCATCTGATTTGAGTCCAGCATTCTGCTTTGTTTCACGATCGTACTTCGCATTCGGCCGTCACGGCCTCGTTTTTTTTCCGTTTACATGAAATGATGATGTGTTCATCTGAGCTGAGGCAAGTGAAAAAACCACCTTCTTCAAGGTGAAGGCGTGGATGCACCCGGCTCTAAGCTGTGCTTTTGCTTTTGCACACAATCTGTGAAGTGGCCAGCATCAGAATACAGTCCTGTATGAATGCTTAACACACTTCTGATTAAGTGTGTCATGATATTGGCAATAACTGTAATTATTGATATTATATTAATACTGTACTACAAATATGATAATATTGTAAATAATTCAGCATTAGTATCCCACACTTTATCATAGTAGACTACACTCGTACTTGAACACCGTGTTTACATCGGACCCGACAGCGATGGGATTGTCGCGCCGCTTCCAGTGTGGACAAAATGTAAAATTATAATGGGTTCTAATGCGTTCTTTTGTCTTTTGTCGGTTCGCATTGCGCTGCGCTACGTAAATTTTATTCATTTATTTTTTTTGGGCCACAATAATCATGTAGTACAATTCTGATATTGTCACAATCTTGTTCCACTTATACAGTTCAAAACTATTTACTTAAATAAAAACTATTAAAACATTAATTGAAATCAAATAAAATATAGGCCTTAATATTATAAAAAAAAAATATCGAAACAAAAATGAGCAATGACGCCTGTGGAAATTAAATTGTGAAAAAGTTTATGTTATTCTTTGCTAATAATCAGTGATGTGAGTCACCTGAGAGGTTCTGAAAAATGATTAAAAAATGGTTGTGCATTTCTAAAAACAATTTTAAATGATTGGCCCGTAATATTAATAAATTTATAAATTGTTAAAATGGTGCAAAGGCAAAAGCATGCTGATTCCTCTGCATGTATATAGTCTCTCAGTCATTGTTTTATATGTATGTGGCATACAGGCCTTCTTTTAGTTCTCTCTATACGTAGGTCCTTCTGGTTCTGTCTGGAGTAAAAGTGTTACTGTGTGATTATGCGGCCCCACCGACAACCACGAGACCCGTTACGAGGTGTTGATTGTCTGCCGTTCGGCTGCTGCCTTTTGAAGGTTTCCCCTCGTGTTTGTGACCAAGAAAGGCGTGTGTGTGCGTGCATGTGTGCTCGCTGCATGGTTCAGATTGTTTGATCTGGTCTGCTCGGTCCAGCGCTCCTGCTATAATGGTACTTTTCATAACCAGAGCCTCGCATTCTTCTGCGCTCTCAAAACGGGCGTCCCGTACACGCTTGGGCAGCTTCTGCTATGTGTTTGCGTGTGTATGCGACCAAGCTTTTCAATGTAATTAATGGTGCTTGCTAAGGCAAGCTTTACTATTATTATTGCTCATACTTTGGGTTAGGAATTCGAGCAAACCCCTAATCTGAAGTATTAAACTTTGGCACGTTGTTCGTCCTGCATATTTGCGCAGAGGCCGCAGTGGTACCTCAGATTGTGTAGAAAAACATTTCGAGGAGAAATGAAAAAAGAACACATACAAACCTGCGAATCTGCGACTGTGATGTTTTTACCAAAAGAGGAACAATTCTCAAAAGCTTCTATGCTCACAACAACAGCGCTAATGCTTGGTCATGCTTTGTTTGACCATTTTTTCACATCACAGCCGTGTGAATAAGCTGCCTATAAATCCGCTGCCCACAGCGTTCAATCACTTCCACTTCTGAGAGTCTAAACCCAGGGTCGAAATATCTAACCGTTGTGTCTGAAAGTGGCTTACAGTCCCACACCAGATTAAGTTCTTAGGATCAACAATAGTCAGTCTCCACAAAGGCTGTTTATAAAAATTGATGTTTATCTTCAAGACCGTTCTGCTCTAGTATAACTTGGCCGTAGTCTGACATTTTTCCCATTTGAGTGTTTAAACTGGAAATAAATTGAATTTCATAGTCAGCGCTTTGCTTTGGGTTCACATTTGGATGTGATTTGCTTTTCAACCTGCTTTACAAACAGTGAAACATTGGAAAAATCACAGAAAAGCATCGCATTAGAGAAGATGTTAACTAAAGGCGACGCTAAGAGCTGCTGGGAACCGCATGAACTTGGATGCCCACAGTCCTTCTTGTTCTTCAGTCCACAACAAGTAGTTCTGTGGATTTTTGTGTAAGCCGTGCCCTGTTAATCTATGTGTGTATGTGTCAGGAGTGGGAGTGCGACGCTCCAGAAGCTCCCAGCACACTGGCTGAAGGAGGTTCTCGAAGAGGTGAAATCCAGTGACCCCTCCTCTAAACTCTGTGCCACCCGCCGCAGTGCAGGAATACCTTTCTTCATTCAGGTCAGTCCGCTTGACCTCCTCTGTGTACAAAACACTGAAGTGGTGTTTTCTGATTCAAGGAAATAAATGATATTCAAATAGATGGTACAGTGATTTACACTTGACTGTTGTGTCAGTGTCCTGTTTTATTCTTCATAAGGTTGACCGGCCCCTCATGATGTCCGCCATGTTGAGATTACATGACCAGATTTATGGTCATGGACAAATTCAAATACAGGGATGTCACTTCCTAAACAGTAATGTCATTACAGAATTGAGAACAAAAAGGCTAGCAGGGTGAAAAGTCATATTAAAGGGATAGTTCACTCACAATTTAAATTTCTGTCATCATTTATTTACCCTCATGTCATTCAAAACCTGTATATGACTCTTTCTTTTGTGTAACATGAAAGATTTTTTGAGAAATGACTCTTTTTTTTGTGTCCATACATTGGAAGTCAGTTGATGTCAACATTCTTCAAAAAATCTTCTTTTGTGTTCTGCAGAAGAAAGAAAGTCGTACAGGTTTTGGGTAAACTATCTCTTATGTTAACTAAACTGCGTTTAGAAAATAAAAATAAGTAATGTGATCTTGATCTTTACAAACTATGTTCAATATGTACTGTAAACAGTTTGTCCAATGTATTTACAGCAACATAATAAAGAGACAGAAATATTGTGAACCTGTAACGCATGTTTTAGAGGTGCTTTGTGGGCGATATTACAGTATTTCAATACTTCCAAAACATGCGTATGTACACAAATATGTAACAATCAGAAATGTCCACCAGCGGGAATTCATTTATCGGTTTTAAATGAACATCTGCGGATCACAAATTGATTCTGTGTATTTTATTTACCGCTCGTGAGATGTCAGAATAGCTCAATACTGAAGTCAGGAAAAATGGGCTTTGAGATCTGAATCATGATGCGCAGAGAGGGATTTAGAGGAGCGTAAGACATGGAGAGGATAGATAAACTCAACACCTGGCACAAGTTTACATTCCTGCGGCGTGTTTCGGATACAGTGAGCCCGCCCGGCGAGTTCACGCCCTGTGGCTTGGTTGCGCTGGGAATTAAACTCCAGAGGAACGATTGTGTTACGTACCGTCATTATTTCAGCATGTCATGCTGTCATTCATTGTCACGGGAGTATTCTGGCTGTTATATTGACTTCAGCTGTTTTAAACACTCGAAACGTTGATGTTTCTGCTTGTCTTTAAAACAATTGATTTGTACTGTAAGAGCACTATGTAACAGCCTTCCAATGTGGATTTTGTGTAAAGGCCCTGCTGTCCTCTGAACCAAAGTCTTCCAGTTGTAGTCTTCTAAAGATGACCATGAGATCTCTGACAACATTGGCCATGCTCTCGGGTGATGGATCTACTGACATCAGCACTGTGCCACAGGTGGATAAACATACATTCACACACAGGGAGGAAATTCTGCTTAGTAATTCTGCAATTACATCTGACGTTTGTTTATTGTGTGCTTACGTGTGTTTGCATGCACGGACAGGTCCACTCTCTGAACATCCTGAGGGCCCTGTTTCGAGATACACGTCTGGGAGAGAACATTGTGCCTTTTGTGGCAGAGGGCATGCAGGCGGCTATTCTGGGCTTCACCTCGCCTGTGTGGGCTGTGAGTATCTTCTT
The DNA here is from genome assembly GCA_026939265.1 of Oreonectes daqikongensis. Classification (NCBI taxonomy): domain Eukaryota; kingdom Metazoa; phylum Chordata; class Actinopteri; order Cypriniformes; family Nemacheilidae; genus Oreonectes; species Oreonectes daqikongensis. The sequence goes on from JAOTQM010000049.1 coordinate 6,201,844, forward strand.
GGTCATACAATAAACAATTTGACTTTTTATAAGTTATCTATTCTATTTTGTCTTTCAGGCCTTTACTTACAAAAAAGTCCCTTTGTTCTTGTACCATGTAAACTCTATGATGGTACCGTTACCGATATGTTTTTTTTTAGCGGCTCATGCCGATAATGCGAAAGCAATATGGCCGATGTGAGGCAGATATAACATTAATGTTATTACAGCAAAATACAGAAAATGTTATTGTGCATTATATTCTAAGCATGTTTCTTAGCATCAAAACGGACTTAAACGTATGAAAAGGTTTACACAAAACATAATATTTCAGAAATCATGGATCTTTAATATTGCAGAAATTACATAAAAATATCTACATTTATTCCTTACTTTGCAATGTTTGTATCTCAATGTTCATATTTCTCACAATACAATATTTCATCCACCTCACACACCTGACCCATGCTGACAATGAAATCTTTCCAAATATCGGTCGATATATTTGCCACAGCAATATATTGGTCTATCACCAGCCATTACATTTCTTTTTAATCTGTTTATTGAAGTTTTACAATGTAAAAAAGATTGTTAAAATGTAAAAAAAAATTGTTTATATATTTTTTGTTTTGTAAAGACATTTGTTTTATGGTCCTTTGGTGAATCTGTCCATTAAAGAGGCATAATCTAAAGTACAGTGACCACAAAGTTTGAACACTTAACCACACTATACATATACTAAATGTGTTCAGTAATATAAATATACAGTCCTGTTCTGGTTAAAAGTTTGTGTAATCTCTTCATATAACATGATGTGATGACTTACACCTGCGGTTACTTTGCCCGACATTTATTCATCCTCTACACGATTTAAATAGAAAAAAAGGAAACTCAGAAACAGGGTTGCCAGATTTGTGTGATAACATTATCCCAGTCCACAACTGGTAAGTTATATTTGCGGAAGACATAGGAAGCCGCGACTCCGGGAATCCGGCCAGTATAAAATACGTGGAGCATCACCGCTCACGGCGCTTGTTTGTGCATCCAGTGTCCAAGCACAAAAACGCGTAATCCAATGAACAAGTGACTTTTGTCATAGGAATAAACCGTTTTTAAGTGTAATGTGACCAAGCTTCCACACATGACAGTTTGAGAAGCACATTCTGTGAGAGCTGGAGTCGAGCAAGCGGAGCAGGCAATGCCGTACCGCCCACTATATATGATAAATATTCCCAACGAGTTATTACAGAAACAATTTATTAAAGTGTTGTTTTGGTCGTCTTTGTCCCCATCACTTTTCAAAACAAAGTTACGCCACTGCCAACGACCCCACAATACCATAACTGAACTGTCATCTTACCTAAAAAATGACAGGTGGTGATCAAAATCCCTCCACCTTTAACTTGCGGAATAAAACCCACGAAAGCAGTTTAAAAGTAACCCAATTCTGCAGGAAAACTGCGGACTTGGCAACCCTGCTCAGAAAGGTGAAGCTAGTTCTGGGAACAACTGGGCATCATTTGTTTGCAGACAACATGTAGTTTGATCAAAGTAGTGTTCAGGATCCACATTACATGAAGTAAAATGAATGATTTTATTAATCTTTATAGAGAGCCTAAAGACAGAACTCACTCTCATCTTGTTCTCACGCTCATTTGTTCACTGTTCCACATGTAACCCAGAAGACTGTCAGGCCGTAACCGCTGCCGTGGCCCTGACAGGTTAATAATTAAAGTGAGCGGCACAGGAGCCGTACGTGCGGGGACACACACAGCTGTGCGGTGGTCCTGGCCTGTTGCCCCGGATTGCTCGCTTTGATCACCACCACATGGGTGACACGACGTCCACAGGTCACCATGGCGACATGTCCAGGTCACATTCCTGTGCACTCCTCCCTCATACTTGTCTGTCTTTCCTTATATATCTCTCCTCACCTCATTTTCTTATCAGTTCATTCTTTTGGAGTAATTTTTTCTTTCGCACTCAGTCTATACTCTCTGCTGCTGTTCTCATACTTGATCAGAGGTTTTAAACACTTCAAATTTAAAAGGATAGTTGATATAAATATTTTTGTATAATTTATTCAACCTCACATGGTTTAAAACATGTATGACTCTTTCTTCTGTGGAACACAAAAGACATTTTGATATCTTCTTTTGTGTTCTACAGAAAAAAGAAAATTATTCAGGTTTGGCAAGACATGAGGGTGAGTAAATGATGACAGAATGTTCATTTTTGGGTGTACTATCCCATTAAAGTCTCTGTTTGACCAGTGTTGCACATAAGATGAGGTGTCCCAAAGGTATTTTGCTGTTCTTGGAAGTCCAATGAGTCTGGCTGCTTGTGTTAAGTTGCTCTTATGACTGCATGATGTTGGATTTGTGACTAAGCTCTTGTGAACCATTTAGCTGCAAGACCAGTTTTTGCTTTGTTAAAGGTCTGAAGCTTTATCATCATGAGTTTATGTGCTTTGTACGGTGCTAAAAGCTGAATGATAAAAAGCACAAAGAGATGGGTGAAGTCCATTCAAAATACAATTGTAGAGATTTTTTTTAGCAATATTTATCATTTGAGATCAAATAGTGTTGAAATATTGTTTTTTTTACTGATGTTGCTTGCTTCAGTACACTTTACAATAAGGTTGTATTAACACTAGTAAATGCATTAGCTAACATGGACTAACAATGAACAAAATAGTTTTTCAGCATTTGTTCATCTTTGTTAATGTTACTTATTGTCAATACAATTGTTCATGTTAGTTCATGGTGCATTAACTAATATTAATAGATGCAACTTTTGATTTAAAAAATTGTTTTAATGATGATATTAGTGTGAAATAAAATGAATAAATGCTGTAGGTGTATTGTTAATTTTCTGTCTGTTATATAAAGCATATAAAAACAAACAAATCGTCACTGTTGTTCTGAAACCTCGAATGTCCACATTCACTGTTTTAGGAAATGGAAATAACACAAGTTTTTAAACGATTAAATACTGTGTTGCCAATGTTGACAAGCACTTCTTAATACTTTTTTGGATTAGATTGCAAATATTAAAGATAGTAATATAAAGGGTGACTAATAATAATGCAAGATTTCAGAAGGACAGCAGTAAAATGTGTCTAATCGCATATTTAACGAAGTTTTGCATTTGCATTTGACCTCAGTTGATCTTTGTGTGTTTGTGTTTCTCGATCTCATCCTATCTCCAGGTGAGGAACTCCTCAACTCTGCTCTTCAGCACTCTCATCACACGGATATTCGGGGTGAAAAAAGGAAAAGATGAGCATTCTAAAAAGAACAGGTGAGACATCACAGCCTCTGCTTTCATGCACTTCTCGTTCATTTATGACACATTTTATAGAGAAACTGTCAACATGAAACCTGCGGTTCATTTTACTTCTGTAATGTGATATACATTGTTGCAAAGTGAAACAGGATATTCACAATACATGCAAAATAAGACCAGGATAATGCATTAAGAAAGTAAATATGGTTTTTAGGATTACCCAAGGTATAAAGTATCTAATGCATTATATTCGTACTGGCAGCAGTTTAACCAAATGATGTATAAATATTTAAGAGTGTTTGTGTGGCGCTATCAGCAGTTTTGATCTGGACATAACCCAAAAGCTTAAATTAGATGTTTTCCCTAAACACATTTTGCATAATCAAAAAAAACCTTTTTGAATATAAAGAATTATTGAAAGCTCTTTCAGGGGTTGTTCACTAGGGGGCACTGTAGCTCTGTTCATTTTCTACCTCCATTTTCGTTATTAATCTCTGTCTCATGTTGGCCTACAGCGCATGGATGCCTTCCAGCCACTTAAATGTTCTAGATGTTCCTTCCAAGTGCCTGTTTGCCTTTATTTGTCTGTGTTCTGCCTCTCTCATCCCACGGTTAGCCTCCCTCGCACAGACTTTTTTCACCGATAGCTCTAAACTCTTCATCATGAGCTCTTCAGTCAAGCTCACAGACGGGGGTTAATGCTCTAATCATTATCTTCTGTGCATACTTATCTTTTTTCATAACAGTGGGAATGCTTCTCCCACTCACAAACACACAAACATTGGCGTGCTCGGCCGCGTTCGCACCTTCACCGGCGACTCTGTTGTCAAGCACTTCTCCCATCGACTAACACTGATTTGATCGTGACCCCCGCGACCCCTGTCTGCAGCGGGACGGGCGTGTGGGCCGCAGTGGGACCTCCCGCTGCGGTGACCGCTCTGCGTCAGCTCTCTAATCTCATGCAAACCAGTGGTGCGCAAGCTGTTGCAAGGATGTCCAGATGCATTGTGGGATTGACTGCAGAAATGTTATGGAATGACTAAACAGGAGTGGCAGTGACCTCGATGAGGAGCTATAATGGCTCATTCATGAGATCATGGTTTGGTTTGATTCATCGCTGTGCTGATTAGATTTAATTGTGAAGTCGACTCAACCCAGTGCTGGCATACCTCACACTTCAAAGAGCCCATGTGGTCCCAGGTCAGCTGACCATGGCATTTCGCTTTAAGATTACCCTGGGATTTTTTAAAAGAAACACATCAGTGAAACTCAACAGGGCTTTGTCAGAATCACACTGAAGTAATGCTGACTCTTTGGCTCGGGTGCAGTGAATGCCGGCAGTCAGGATAGTTTACTTTCAACTGAACTCTGCCATCAGCTTGAGCTCTGCCATTCAATGTGTTTGTCTTTAGTTTTATGTGTTTGTGTGGCAGGCGGTTTGATCATTTGGGTCAGTCATCTTTTCCTTAATGTTTTGTTTAACTGTTTTATATGTTGATATGTACTTACAAAACATTTTGACAGGCTGTCTTCTATTTCTTTCCAGTCATTTGTTTAGTGTGTCATAGCCCGTATTTTTACCAAACTTCACCTCCTATTTCCACAGTGCATAGTATGCAAATATTCTGTGTGTGTGGTATACCATGAAGGCAGTTTTTTATTTTATTTGCTAAAACGTGGGCTGTATGGTAGAGCACATTTATCACAGTCCTCTATCCCACAATGCAATGTTCTTGTCTTGACCTTAATTTTTCAATGTTGCAAGTACTGTAATATCACAGAAAGTAACATCCTGCTCTTTCATCTTTTTTTCATAATGTTCACACAGACTTGGATTACAACTTTTCTCTAGCTAGAATGGTAGAGCATTGTGTAAATGTCATAGGTTCGATTCAATAACTGCGTGTTTAATATGACAATAATATACCATAATTACTATTTTAGTTTATGATTACATAATTCATTTAATTAAATGCTGCATAATACAATGCCTTGTATTCACGTAGTAACTTTGTATTCCAAACATTTACATGATAACAGAAATCCCCGTCCAGATAATAAAGCCAAAGAGTTTTAATTGCAATAGTTTATTAAATCAGAGTGTTCTTTTAAAGCTGTGCACGTTCATTCAAGTGTTGCGTTTGTGTGGGTTTGATGGGCTGATTTTTGTTGTTCAAACACATGTTCAACATTAGCTTTTATGTTTTCCATAACTATAAAACACTTGACGGCAAACACAAATATCCTTTGCAAACTTTTTGAATCACATTATGACAATGATGGCGGTCTAAACAAAACCAGAAGTACAGAGTAATTGTTTCATTGCTGATTTTGGACGAGATGAAAACAGTTGCGTATGATATCCATCTCAGTTTAACGTGTTTAGTCATTTAAAAAGAAACAAAGTCTCCTTTGACATTATATCAAAACATTTAGAGAATACTATTATGATTTCAGTAGCGTGTATATGAACAAAGCTACCAGAGTTGCCAGCCTCTGACATCATCTCGCCTACGCTTATTTAAGAAGACATCAAACTAGCACAATGTGGAAAATGGCTTTTCACTGTCAATGGTCAAAAGTAGCCATGATATATGATTATTATATAATATAGCGGCCATGATATATGATTATGATATTGCGACAGTTGTATGCAAGTATTATATAATATAGCAGCAAAATGTATGATGATTATATAATATGATTATTATATATTATAGCGATCATTATATATGATTTGTGTATGATATAGCAGCCATTATATATAATTTTTGTAGGGTACAGCGGCCTTTATATATGATTATTATATATTATAATGATCATTATATATTATTATTATTATTATTATATGATAAAGCGGCCATATTTGTGGCAGTTGTGGCGTAATGGTTAGAGAGTCAGACTCGTAACCAGAAGGTTGCCGGTTCGATTCCCAGTACCGGCAGGTAACAACTGACGTGTCCTTGAGCAAGGCACCTAACCCCCGTTTGCTCCCCGGGCGCTGCAGTGATAGCTGCCCACTGCTCCGGGTGTATGTGTGTTCACGACTTGAAGTGTGTGTGTTCACTATTCACTGGTTGGGTTAAATGCAGAGGTCACATTTCGGGTATGGGTCACCAAATCTGACAAATAGGTCACTTTCACTTTTTTCACATATTTGATTATTTTATGATATAGTGGTCATTATATATGATTATTTTTAGGGCTGGGTGGTATGACGAAGTAGGCGTGGTTAACTCCGCGCTCTGCAAATTGTGCGTTATGATGCAAAAACGTGAATGAATCCACCCATAATAAATTAACAAATCAAATATTATTTTGGTATTTTAGTCAGATCGCTTTGTAAAGCGGTTAATAGTTTTAATAAAGTTTACGGTAGGCGAGCGGAGGCGATTATTAGAGCTTAATATAGTATAGTGGTCTTTATATATATATATATATATATATATATATATATATATATATATATATGATTATAATATGATATTGCTGTCATATTTGATTATTATATGATGTAGTGGCCCTTATAAATTAGCTACAGAAATACTGTTTGTCCAGTGTGGTTTGTTTTTTGGTAATGCCTGAATGCAATTTGTATTTTGTAAACGCGAACACAAGACTATTACACCTGTACTGTTTATGTCCTCGCCATTGTTTGCATATTGTTTTGCACTATTTGCCTGATTGGGGGGCTGCTGACATAAGCTTTAGAATTTAAAGTTTTTGTATTCCTAATATCACTTTAAATGTAATAATTCTGCATAACTTATTTAATACTTCCTATATCTTCTAGGTGTGCTTCTCTGTAATAACAGTGTGTGTGTGCGCGCGCGCACGCGCTTGCGCATGTGCTTGTTTGCGTGTGTCTGGTGCGTCTGTTTTTTTATATGGGTGGTTATGTACTTGTGTGCATGTGTTTGTGTGTTGTGTGTAGGGTTGGGTATCGTAAGAGATTTTCGGTTCCGATTCTGCCCAATGATTCCCGGTTCTGATTCCATTTAAATTAACTATTATTATTATTATCTATTTTTATTAACTTTTTTTTACCTTAATTGAATGGAGTGTTGCTGTAAGGTAATTAGTAATGTTGAGTAATGCTTGTCCATCAATCACATGTGCTTTAAAGTTGCTGTTTTTACACTATAACTATACACAGTAACATTCTGCTTTTTAAGCAGGAATAAGCTGGTTGGCCAAATAGTCCATTTCAAATTAATTAAATATTAAAATGTTAACTGTCATACTTAAAAATCACGTATACAATACATTCCATAAAGTCCCTATTTTACAAATAATAATGCAGCCAGGAGAGGAGGTGATGCAAAGAGTGCTTTAAACATTTTTAAACGTTTAAAATGCATGAAAATTGATATTTTCCATCACTCTTGAAATGACCTGTACACTAAATAATCTAACCCTCAAACTAACATAACAATAACAATCTTTTTATTTAGTGGTCAAGGTTTAAGTCAGTATGTATGTTAATGACAATATGGGACAAATATAACATAATTTAGTGGTAGAGGGAGCTGTACGTGTACAGTCAGACCAAAAAACAACACAGTTATCCAAGACGCGAGTGCACGTACAGTTATGTGAACCAAGGTGTTCGCCAGTGCAAGGATGCTCACAGAGCTTCGCACCAGAACCGTTTTCGGAACCAAAACGTATAAATTGCTCACGGTTCCGGTTCTTTTAGATAAACAGAAAGGTTCCCATCCCTAGTTGTGTTTTCTTACATGTACATTTGTAAATGTAATGAAAATCAAATAAATTAATGATAAAAGATGGTTTAAGATCATATTTATAAACACCTTGCAAGCATTGATTAAGGCGAACACTAATCCATACTGAAAGAAAGCCGGGTTTTGTCAAGCTTAACTGTAACCACATTTGCCCACGTCAGTGCTTGTGTGTGTGTGTGTGTGTGTGTGTGTGTGTTTCTAGCATGCACCAAGGGTGACAGATGTAGATGACCTGCCTTGTTGCTATGACAGCGCCCTGGCCTAAGTTCAGACCAGACTGTGCACATTAGTGGTTGAAACTGGATGTGGTGTGTGTGTATTTTACGTTGCTGAAGTTACAACATCTGTGTTTGAAATAGTTCAAGTTAATCCTGTATAGGTTGCTTCAGTTAGACATGCAGAAAACCTTTTATTAGAATGTCCATCTTAAACATAGAGGCTGGGTTAAATTTAGCATGTTTATGCATGTCTCGCACACGCACACACTTTCACCGTCTGCCCTTCCATCTTTTAACACATACACATTTGTCTTTGACCAAGGTTCCCATAGTTTATTCCAGCCACGGCGCTTTCTAAGGAATAAACAAACACGGACCCTGAGCCGCGTGTCCCCGCTGCGCTCCATCAGAGGCTCAGCTAATGAGAGCTTTATAGAGCTGTAAAGAGCTGAGGCTTTAGGAAGTGGTTTACAAACCAAACCTTTAAAGGTTGTGGTGTGTTTTACCCTTCCTTCTCTATTTTTCCCCTCCGTCTCTCTTTATGTTTCTGTCGGACAAGATTTGACTGTCCTTCCTGTGAGGTAGCATTTCATGACATGCATGTTCCTCACACAAAGACTGTTCTAAATGGTTGGATCATTATTTAGGTTTACTTGTTGCATTTGGCACTGTCACATACAGGGCATACAATTTTCATCAGTGTGTGTTTACTTCTTGAGAATCCAAACCACTTTTGAATAAATACGCATACACTTCAAGTATACTTCATTTGACTCATATGTGTACACAGATGTTGCACTTTATGGTATTTATCATATTTACCCAAGGTTTGAATAATTTTGAGCACAACTGTATATGAGCCATTGGCTCACAGGGACCCGAGTCCGACCCAGGTCATGTCCCGATTCCGCACCCCGTCTCTTACCCTCATGCTCCTGTCTGTCCTATATATAAATAAAAGCCAAATGTTTATCATAATTATAAAAAATGTATTTGCATGTGCAACCTGTGCATACAAATTATGTGTGGTTACAAAAATCCGGCAGTACATGTACTATTCTGATGACAACATTTGCATTACGCACTGCACGTCGACCCTCTCATACACAGAAAAAGCGATGAATTTGACCGATAGCATTACTGTTTTTTTTCATCATTAGATATTGAGGTGATAATATTATTGTAAAGTATTATTTGTTGTTTTCCCTTATTTTAGCCAATGAATAAAAATATTAGTCCGACAAAGTTTGGTTTTTAATTTGAAGGGTATATTGGGACGTGCCAATGAGATATTACATTCGTTTTCAGGAAACGTCATTAGTCCATGTTGTCCTATTTCATTTCCACACGAATCACATTTTTTACTTATTTACTTACTTTAGGGAACAGTTAAACATCATTCTTTATTTCCTCACTCTCACTGTTTCAGTCCCTCTATGGATATCTTTCCTCCATGGATCACACAAGTAATTTAGCAGGTCCTTTCCACTTAACTCTTTCATTGAGTCATTAATAAAGTAACCAATATGATTTTCCAAGGCTTCTGAATTTAAAAGAAAGAAAATATTGCTTTTCTCCCTTTCACAATTCGAAATATACAAATGCAGCAATTGGTCTTTAATACGTCTGATGTCAATTTGTGCCAAACATCTGCTTTTGTACTTGAGGGAAATGAATCATACTGTTTTGAGTTGTTGATTTTATAATTGATCTGTTCTTTGCAGTGTTAGCTGTGAAATATTTTAATTCATTTGTGACGCTTTTTAACTGATTGAGTAATTCTTTACATACTGTTAACATAATCTCTCTCTCTCTCTCTCTCTCTCTCTCTCTCTCTCTCTCTCTCAACAGAATGACAGGCCGAGAGTTTTTCACCAGATTCCCTGCGCTCTATCCCTTCCTCCTCTGTCAACTACAGGAAGCCGCAGCATCAGTAAACAGGTGAGAAACACCTCCCGGATCATCGCGAGACGCGGCAACGTGCGTGTGATTTGTGTCGGATGTTGTTAAACTGTTGAAGGATCCCAGCGTTCGCTAAATAGACCCAGTTCTTCTCCACTCTCAAGTTTTCCAGGGGCCATAATTCAAGCTCTTTAAGTGGCTCATCAGGCCTCTTTAGACCTATTAAGCACGCCTGACCACACCGATGCACAGATTCCTCGCTGAGATGCCTCGGATAAGAAAACGGATACAAACCGAGCTCTTTGGCGACTGTGAGAACATGTTGCTCTCTTATCTCCCTCATTTAATTTCTCCACAGACTGATGCTTCACTCATCCAAATGGCGCTCGCCTTGCGAAATCGGCCCTCGAGCCAGTATTATCTTAATATGTATCAAATTATTTTAATGCCTTTTCAGTCTGCTTTTTAGCACAGAGGGGTCTGACTGTTTCCCACGGCCCGGTCTAAGCACACGCTGCCAAGACAGTCAAACTTCGCAATACTCGTATGTTATATTGCCAGTAAATCATTTCGCACATAAATAGGAGTTGGAAAGAAGCACGAGGAGGTTTAAAAATCATCAGCGTCCATCTTTATCTCATGTGAAAAGAGCATCATGGGATGTCTGGGGGGAGTGTGGGTTAATGTGACGCAATTTAATTTGATGGAAAGGTTTTCCTATTGAAGTTCAATTCAAAAGTTTTCTTTTATCTGGAAAGCAGGTTGCAAAAAGAATGCAAGCTGGAATACGGTTTATCAGTTTTTTTGCAATATGTAAACTGCGATATGAAGAGCGCCGTGTTCGCAAATAAAATCATGATAAATGATTTGCTCCAGCTTGAGCGACTGCATGCCGGACCGGTTTTATAACAATTTAAAAAAAATTATGTGGGAAATGAATGCCGTGAGGGTTCGCTTGGACACACACCAGAGGCGAAATGAGATGAAAAGATTCTCTTGGTTTGCTCCAGCAAACTCACTTTGCTAATCTCATTTTTTCCAGTCTTCACCTTCATTGAATTTTTTGTCTTTTCCATTCATCTAATGTGTGTTGTATTTCATTGGTTCTCTTTTGCACTCCCCCAAGCTTTCAGGCTTTCTCTTGAATGTGCGTGAGGCTTGACGCTCCAGTTTCCCTGTGGTCGGTGATGAGCTCAGGTTCTTGGCTGTCCCGCACTGTGCCTGACTGAAATCAGACTCTAAACGCATTACCCGGGCCCTGATTAGCAATATAGCATTTCCTGCACTCTGGCCCGGGGTTTGCGGGCTCCGGGGACTCTTTGGAGAAGAGATCGGCCATGTTTGATGTAATAATGACAAGCATATCCACAGCTGGCAGCTGTGCTGTGGAAACCTCACGGCCTAGAGAGAACAGAACAGAGTTTGGACCTCTCTGAGTAATAGAAAGATATGAGTCATTTACATTTGCGTGTGCATCTTTGATTTGCTCTGGCGTATGTGTCTTTTCTCTGGACTCTGAGTGAAAGACAAGGCCAGTGCAGCGAAGAGCCTTTAAGTTTCTAGTGGTAAACATATGCATTGCTTACATTGAAGGATGTGTTCATCTTGTGTTTGCTCCCCGGCGTGTACAGCTTTTCATCTTTTTTTGTGTGCACATGATGTCATTGAGAAAGTCACTAGAGAGTGACTTTCACAAACATAACAATAAACAAACGGTGACTACTCAAGCTGTTTTTTACTGGCTGTCGCATTGTCAGAACATCTGATTAACTAGTTTAATTTATCCATCATATACCTTTAACATCTGAAGAACCTTTCTGTCTCACAAAAGGTTCTTTGAGGTGAAAAAAGGGTTTTCTGATTAAAAAATTTAAGAATGAGATGGTTCTTTAAAGAACCTTTGACTGAATTGTTGTTCTTCTATGGCATCGCTGTAAAGAACCTTTTTAGCACCAATTTTTAAGAGTGCATTCTAGTAAAGTCCGTTTTAGCGACCTGAAGGGGTTAACTGTAAAAGTAAAGAAGTTAGTTGTTTTCAAGAAGTTAAAGTTGTCCTGGTTACATTACAGTTTAAAGCTGCAATCTGTAACTTTTTGGTTAAAACAAACAATAATTCATGTTCATACTGGCATAGTTAATATTGAAAACTGGCATAAAAATAATGTATAATTTGAGCTGAACTTTTGTATTTTTCTCTCTCTCTCTTGTAGTGATTCAGGGCAGGTGAAACTGCACCCGAGTCTGTTCTTGTTATTATTGGTTTTGGGTCGCCTCTACCCATCCCCTATGGATGGCTCATCTTCACCTCTGGGCTTAGCTCCATTCATGCCCTTAATTATGAGGTAAGTATATTTACTTTTAAGTATGCCTTACTTATTTCAGTCGCCTTTAAACACAGTCCAGGACAATATATAAACTGAAAGTCGATTAAATAAAACAAATAAGTTACACAATGTTTTGATCAGCTGTCTCACAGACCGCTCCTTTCATACATCCCCTCATCCTTCAGCTCAGAAAATCCATTCCTGCAGTAGATTTATTCCCCCACCATCTTTCCATTTGTAAGGCGTTTGACGCACGGTGCCAAGAATCGCTACTGTTACTGCTGCCGTTTGCACATTTTTGTCATTGCTCATGTGGAAAATAGGAAAAATATTATTGGAACACATTCTACATGCACCTGTAATGGCATCCAAACATAGATGTGGCCTCACGCACATACACACAATGAGGGAATAGGGCTTAGTTGTGATGTGAGAGCCAGGAGTAATCCGTTTCCACTCCCCTTTCTGCGTGTCACGGGACACTGTGTTCCTCCAGCTAAGGAGCAATACGTCTATTCAGATGACAGGAACAATAGCAGGATGGTGTTTGTTTTGGCTTAGAATAAGGGTGGAGAAATCTTGCTTCTGCTGCTCATGATAGCACAGCTCCTAGCTCAATCTCTCATCGTGGATGCTTGCGACACATGGACCAGTGCAGTTTGAAATCTCCATTCACAATATAGAGATGTGTTTGTTGATGACATTGCACAATTGTAACACAGCGTTTAGGTAAAACAATGTAATACAGATATACTCTGTTTCAAATCCTAACAAAATTCTGTTCCAAAATCCTGCTGTTTTGTGTTAGACGTCATTTACATTTACATACAGTAACAAAATCATCCTGTTCTAGTACTGGCATTTCTGTGTCATAAACAGTCGACATGCGTGAACTCTATCTTCATTAGCACTTACTGAGATTGACATGATAGCAGTTGTGTAACAAATGAGATTTAACCAGGACACTCAGTCTCTTCATGTAGAAGAGAAGCTCTGTTTGATAAACTGAAGCTGATAGTGACCCATTTCATCATTTCCTTTAGTTTCATCAGCTCAGCACATTACTGGATGCTCACAAGAACGTTCTGTACAGGTGTGTACACACAAAACTACAGCCGGTGACCAAAAGCCTTGGACACGCACCAGTTTTTCTTCCATGACACGATTCTGCTCCGTGCGTATGCCAGGAATGTTCTGTACACCCTCTTTTGCACACCAACACACCGTGGGAGCCAGATAGGCGTTCAGAGACACAGACATACTTTCTTTCGTATCTTTGTGGATAATTGATTTAGTGAAAGTGCGTGTGGGTGTGTTAGCTGTTGTTTGGCCGCTGTGGTGTGTTTGCATATGTCGGTGTCTATATGAACACGTGTAAATTGTTACCAGTGTGTTAGTACCTGCGTTTGTAGCACACGCATGTTTTGACCCTCTCGTGTGTTTAGTGTTCATCTGGAACAGAGCAGGGATGTGTGGGGGCTGGAGATGAATCAGTTCAAGGCCTCGGGGCAGAAACACAGATAACACAGCAGAAAAGACCGGGTCATGCTGTGAGACTGAGCTTGCCACCTTGCATACGTCCTAAAAGAACAGCATTGCTAAAACAGTTCAATTCCCAGACATCATAAAAACACTCTGAAACTACTCAGGCAGATGAGGAAACATCTCAGCCTCTCTGAAAGAAATTTAAGATCAGCTGATATTAGACACTGAAATATAATCTAAAATCAGTTTTTGGTCACTCAGTAAAGAAATCTGTGAGCCAGAAAACTGTAGTCATGTAAACAGCTTGTTTTTGTTTAGTTTTACATTAATTAAACAACACAAAATGTAATGTAAACAACATGTATGACTAGTGAAAAAGTGTGTGAAATCAAAATATCTGAAAATCTTGTTAATATAAAGAATATTACACACAGTAAAATACTTTTTATGATAAAATTTTACATCTGTTTCATTACATTTACATTACATTTAGCTTTTCTCCAAAGCGACTTACAAATGAGGTAAACAATAGAAGCAATTTCACTATACAGTGCTTAACAAATTTATTTGATCATCTGTCACAATAAAGAGAAAACACAAATATTTAAGGAATCTGTATAATATTCTAAACTAAATAATATAATAACCATAAAACTTTATATTTAGCATGACCTCCTTTTAGAAAGCCTTGATAACCGCTTGCATTTTGGCTGGAATTGTGTTTTTGCACTTTTTCACATTCTCTGTTGTTATTGATTGGACATCTGAAAAAAAGCGTTAGTATTTTCTTGCCTTCAAACAGTAAATTTGAAAATGCATGAAAATAATGAATGACATGAATGACATGACTTGAGCGGGAAGTTTGTGCGTATAGACCTCATTGAAGATGTCTTGTTTGACATGTCCAGATGCCCGAATACACACCAAGTTGCGTGATGTTTTTCCGCAAGTAAACCTGTGAGTAATATAGAGCCCACTAAAAGTTTAGGGCAGCTGTGGCACAAACCTTACATTGTGTGGTGGTCTAATAAATTTGCTAAGCACTGTGTATGTGTAGTTTTTTTTTTTAGGTTTGTACTATACCTGTAGTATTTTACCATTGTTTTTCTGTTAAAATTACAAACATTTTATTCAGCGTGATACACATTTTTTGCTATTCATGAAGACTTTGAAAGACCTCCGGGATGGATTGACCATTAAAGAGATAAAGAGAGAGATCTAAGACAGTGGAGCTGAATCTTTCTCATGCTGGGTTAAGGGACTGCTGGATTAGGGGCTGTCTGGTTCTTGTCAGTGGAAGTATGCAGGCCCATTCACCCAAATGAAGTCCACATGTAGAGATGTTAAATATAGACCCCTCTACTCCACATGTGTACATGTGTGTGTCTTAAGCACTGCTGTCTAGTGACAAATCAGTTTTCAAGATTTCACTTTGATTCTGTGTTGTTTATTAATGGGCCTGCTTGATATATGAGACAGCCTATGGTTGTTTACCTGTGAAGATTTCAGTTCCACAGTCAGTGATTCATTCTTCATGCAGAATTGTTTTCATTAGTTGGGGTTCACAGTGTTGACAGCACAGTTATCAATCCTAGAGATCTGATCTCTTTGGCTGGCTCACTATTTGTATTGTGTGGCAAAGTTTTGAAAGCCTCATCTTCATGTCAGAGCTAGATCTGTTAAGCTTTGAAGGATTTGAGAAAATAGGCTTTACCATGACAAGCCATTTTCTGTTATTCAAGACCATATGCGAATGTGGGCGCATTTCGGCAGAATCTTAAGATCCATCTGCTAACATTCTTGCACGCTCTGCAGGCAAGAGTTTACAGACTTAAACATTATGTCCTGCTGGAAAAAGCAGGTCATACCCGATTAAGGTGTTCAATCTTGTTTATTTTACAAGGAAGCTGTTTTCTAATAAACAGGTTTATCATTGTTCAAGTTCAAAAATACCTCTACGTATGCCAATGGTAACATTTTGGGTTTACGTATTAAAAACAGATGCGAACTTTTGGATGTGATTTATTTGTTTTTGTTTAGTTTTACATTAATTAAACAACACAAAATGTAATGTAAACAACATGTATGCCTAGTGAAAAAGTGTGTGAAATCAAAAAATCTGAAAATCTTGTTGAATATAAAGAATATAAAGAATATTACACAGTAAAATACTTTTTACTTTCAAAAAAGTTTACGATAAAATTGTACATCTTTTTCATTACATTTACATTACATTTAGCTTTTCTCCAAAGCGACTTACAAATGAGGTAAACAATAGAAGCAATTTCACTATACAGTGCTTAACAAATTTATTTGATCATCTGTCACAATAAAGAGAAAACACAAATATTTAAGGAATCTGTATAATATTCTATATAATATAATATAAGGAAGCTGTTTTCTAATAAATAGGTTTATCATTGTTCAAGTTCAAAAATACCTCTACGTATGCCAATGGTAACACTTTGGGTTTACGTATTAAAAACAGATGTGAACTTTTGGATGTGATTTATTTTATGTTTTAAAACCTTCGTTACTTCGAGGATCACTAATGGTTATGTTGACCCATAAGGAAAAATCACAAATGTCTTTAATATCCCAGATTAAATGAAGAGCAAATGTAAATGTATGACTACTGTAAGTCTTGTGTTTCTTAGATATTTGTCTTGAGAAAAAGAGGCAGAAATCTCACAAATGGCCTACATTGGCGTGTCAGAAGAGATTTCAACACTGTCACAAACTGAGCTCAGATTTGCCAAGTAGTCTATATTATTGAAGATCTCAATATGAACTCAAACATTTCTCATAAAATTTTGCCAAATCCAATCTACATTGTCAGCTCCATACTGTATGCATTTCAACAATTGTCTCATCTGTTTTTGTATTCATTACTTTTAGATGAAACACAATTGAGATCTCTATAGAGATGCACCAATATATCGCCAAGAATCAGTATTGGTTGATAAAAGCAATTTTTCACACTATCGGCTATCAGCTATTTAAAAACAGCCGATGGCGACAGGAAAATATATGACATATTATATAACATTCAGAAAGTTAAGAAATATTAATATAATCTTCAGAAAGTTAAAATAACCACCAAACGGCAGAATTATTTTTGAATAATCGTATAATCTCCATCAAATAACCGAAGAGCACTACCAAGGAACTCTAGAAGCAGATCACAGAATAAAAAGCACGTTGTAAGGATAATATCTAAGAGCAGATGGCTGTCAGTACAACTGTTCCACCAAAGAAACATTACAGGTCCAATAAATGTTGTTTTCAAGGAGCTTTCTGAGTTGTTTAGGTTGCTGATGTAGTCAGAGGAAAGTCTGGTAATTCCGGTCAGATGAGTTATTGGTGTAACTGTGATATGATTATTGGAATCAGCTTGAAGGTATAGAGCAAACTCCTCCCTGTTCAGTAAACGGTTGATTCTGTTGTTAGAATTGTATTTTTAAAATGCAGACTTGCAGACTTTTTGAACGTTTGCAGAGAAAACTATACATGATCAAATCTGCGGCCTGGCGCAGACTTTATGCAACAACTCCAGATTGAAAATCTGAGCAAATATATTGTGGTGTATTTCAGCCTTAAGGGAGAGGCAGTGGATACTGCAGGCGTATTTTTCAGAAATAACAGATAAACTGCTTACACGTGATGACAGGTTTGATTTTTTAGATTCTCCTGATTGAAAGATTGAAAGATGTGCCTGCGGCTGAAAGCATTAAGAGTCTCCAATAGGGTGCGGCGACTTATGTTGGTGGTGTCCTTCATTTCAGAATAGGTATTCATCTGTGAGGCAACAAATTCTTTGAATTTGCAGTGAAGTATAACTGTATTTCTCAAGAGGGACAACTGACATAGGCCCGGTTTCACAGACAAGGCTTAGCTTATGCCAGGACTATTCCTTAGTTAAATGAGGATATTTAAGTTGCTTTAATTAAAATGCCTTATAAAAACATCACTGATCTGCATCTTGAGACGAAACAATGGCAATGACATATTTTAAGATGTGTCAGGGCAATTTATTTTCAGTTAAGACTTTCACTTTAGTCTTAAGCCTTGTCTGTGAAACCATGCAATAGTGTCCTATCCATAAGGGTCTATCCAAGTGAACACTTACATGAACTTAAAGTGCTCTATTATCAGTTTTTACTTAGTATACAAAACAATTTATTTCCGTTTTTAGTACTGAGATACCATGAATAGAAGTACAAACAAATATATAGATAGTGCAAAATGAATGTGTGACAACAGAACACGAAGTACATTATAGAAGTGTACTTAGTATACTTTTTTTTACCTGGGTAAGGTCGTGCTCACTCTTTTTTTTTGAAGCTGCCAGCATCTGTTTTACATTATAATCCCATGGAGTAAACAAATTTTTTAAATGCCGGCGTTTTTTTCTGCATTATCTTTTGAAGTAAAAAAAGTTTAATGTTTATGTGAAAAAACACGCTACGTTAAACACCTTTTTCACAGCTAACCAATGACAAGCGAGTAGCGAGACCTGTCGTTTCCATAACAACTTATTAAGCTTATTTATTCAGCTTTCAGATGATGTAAAAAACTGGTTTTGTTGTCCAAGATTATGTCTATTGATTAAACTCATATTTCGTATCTTTTTTTAAAGGCATTTTGACGACTCGTGGACGTGAACCGGATTCAATGAGACATTATTTCCCGTTTTAGCATGAGATGTTTGGCAGGGGTGTTTCTGCCTAAAACATTATGAAATTCAAAGGTGCGGATGAGTTTCTTATGGCATTGATAGTCTCTGTAGCATTACAGGATATCACGTGACATACAAGCCTGCATACTAAAATGTGCAGTAGAGAAATGTACACACTGTTGTTTAATGGACCGATAAACCTATTTAAAGAACATGTTTAACAGAACACAGTCAAACATGGTTTGCAGAATAATCATATGCACATACCACATCAAGCACATGATATAGAAGAACACATAAACATGGACAATAACATAACCAGTCACTGTTTTAAGAAGCTGCCAAGAACATTCCTCAGTCTGTTATTGGTTAAGCACATAGATAGTGTTCCCAAATTGAACGTCTGGATGGGAATGTATGGGATGATGGGACCTTGGTACAACAGCTGTGTTTTCCACATTTCTCAGTCTTTTGGTTTGTTGGTGAATCTGTAGGTCCGGTCAGTCTCGGGCAGGGAATGCATATGCTCAAGAAGACTGAAGGACGTTGATTAACTCCAGAAGATCAGTAAATCAAACGTTATTCCGACTGTGAGACTCGAGATTATTGACAGCTTTGCATTTCTGTCAGTCAAAGAAACACAGGCCATTTCCAGTGCACACATGTGTTCATCTAGCACATCGGTCTTGGATTCAAGAGAATCAGTATTTTGGATAAGACCTTCCACTGTGGCTTACATTGTGGTCTGTCTTTGTCTCTAGTGTTGAGATGCTTGACTTTCATTTGGCAGAGAGGGCCTGTTAATGATGATCCAGAAGGTTAGCTTTGGTCGGCATGATGAGGTTGTTGCTAGTGTCATCTGTAGGATCTGCTTTTGTGCTTGTCTACATGGTTTTACTTGTTTATTCTTATAATGAAGCGTTATGTTTTTATTATCTTAGAATGAGCTATTTCTACGTACACCGTGGGTCGCCTTACATGGAATTAATCATGTTGTTTCTACAGTGTCCCTAAACGGACAAACTGCTCTACACCACGCGTTTCATAGACATGTTATCTCCTTCGACAAAGATGTGAAAATTTGATGACATCTTAGTCCTGTGTCAGCCACCGTAGTGCTTCGAAAGGGAGGGGTGAGCGGTGGAGTGTGCCATTGGTTGCAATTCGCAACATCACCACTAGATTCTGCTGAAATTCAAAAGACTGGTCCTTTAAGGGTTTCAAAAGATTTAAATCAAAGATGTGGTTCAAAATGTATGCTTACAGTATTAAAACATACTTTACTATTTTCTATTGATCATTATTTAGTATTATCGCAATAAAAATTAGCTTTAAGCATCTGAGACCAAGTTGAAACATATACTCAAGTGAAACTCAACTGAGATCTCTATTATAGATGCACTGATATATCAATCTATATAGATCTTATAGATGCACTGATATATCGGCCAATAATCAGTATTGGTCAATAAAAGCTCATTTTCACACTCATGTCAGTCAAAAGAGGATAGGAAAGGGTAATGAATTTGTGTTCTGTGTATAGAAAATGTTAAGAAACATCACCAGTTGGATGTTCAATGTTAGTCATTATATTAACTAATAACATTCAGAAAGTTAAGAATTATTCATTTAATCTTCAGAATTTAGTTAATACCAGTTAATATAACCACTTACCAGATATCACTGAATAATCGGCTATCGTGTTGGTGGAGAAATTTAGAAAATTACTATGTTAACTATTGCCAATATATTACAAAGGTTACATTACCTTGTACAGTTTTTTAAATAGCTTTACCTAACATTTTCCCCACCCATACAATTTAAATGACATCATCCAAAAAGGAAATGCATTTTAAGGGCGAAGCAAATAGTTATGAAGACAAATGTATACGTGTGCTGATGAATCGCACCCAAAGCATGTTTAAGTAAATGTGGTCAATCTTGATTTCATGTTTATTTAGGCTGGTTTTAGCTGGATGTTCCAGAAGGAAGAACAGCAAATCCAGCCCGCCCCTCCTCGCTAAACATCATTAAAGTTAGCATTTAAATGTCACGTACAGTATAGCTGCATGTTCAGAAAATGTCAGCTGTGTTTATACAGTGATGTACTTTCTGGAGCGTGTGACAGAACTGCATGTGCTGTTTCACTGACTTCTGTCCACCTCAACAGTCAGAAGAACTCGAATAAACAGGATCTGTTACGGCGCTCTCGCCAGGTGCCGTCCGACACGGTCTCGGCCCGAGACTCTCGTGTTGTTTTGGAGCCAGTCTAGATTTGTGCGGACCAGCAGACTGCAGAGTCATACTGGAGGAAAACTGTACCACCGCGTCTAATAAGAGCCAGATGGCGTTTGAGCTGTAATGGCGGGTCGAGACGGAGAAAGCCCCCTGGAGATGGCTAGCCTCAGACTGCTGTGTTTCTAAAATTACACTCTTCCAAACTGTCATTTCCTCTCCAAAGACTTTTAATGGGACAAATTAGCACTGATAGGTAACATGTGAGGCCAGAAAAGGGGAACGGAGACTTTGGCGGTCATTAGATGGGAATATGCGTCTGTGTCAATGTTTTTGTGGCTTTGAAGTGTACGGCTGCTTTATTTACATTTGTGAAGAGCGAACACAACAGGTTGGGCTGGTTTGGTGTGTGCAGCGTTTTTTTTAGACACAATGCTTCTCTGTTTGTGTTCGTCATGTGATTGCGTCTGTTGACTGTTGTGGTGCTGTTACTGTATGTGTTTTGTGTGTTAATATGGACATGCTGGGATTTAAACCCAGCAGGTGAGGGTCCATGCATCTGGATGTATGGTCTGGTTTTTCTGCATTAGCCTTTTCTAGCTTGCAGTTTGGATTTCCTGTTCAACACGGATTGTGTGCATTCACACATCAATAGTCAATAGCTCAGATCATCAGACCTGTTGACCCTGGGATGCTCCACCCTATCTTTATATAGTAAACTCTACTCATGCCACATCGACTGTGAAAAGTGTCAAATGCATCTTAGTGCACTCCTTAGCTTCATGATATCAGACATGCCCATTTGTCACAGTTCATGTGATTGTGACAAAGTGTTTGTCATGTCATAAATGTTGAACAGGTGAAATGGTGCATTGGGTTGCATTATGTACAGTATATGTATGCCCTACTGTACCACTGGTCATGACCTAATATTGACCCTTTGGCGTGCTATAGACGGTTTCATCAGGCATACACGCCTGACCCGAAGTTAACTTCCAATTTGTGTTTATTGACCGGTCTGGCTAGTGGCTAAATAATACATAATTATATTTTATTATATTAATATTTTATTCTATAGTAATTGTATTAAATATACAATTTGTTGAATGGGTCGTGTAACATTGTCGCATTTAAGCTTAGCCAAGTAATGGTTCTTCTACTGGTGGTAACCCAAAATAAAATTGACTAGACATACTTTTAACTTGCTAGTTAATGTCATTTACTTGTTTTTTTTTTTGCTTGTCAGATAGAAGATTGCTCGGTCAGATTATTGTAATGAAACGTAAACTTGTA
Source organism: Oreonectes daqikongensis (assembly GCA_026939265.1). Lineage (NCBI taxonomy): Eukaryota > Metazoa > Chordata > Actinopteri > Cypriniformes > Nemacheilidae > Oreonectes > Oreonectes daqikongensis. Next base: position 6,223,991 of record JAOTQM010000049.1, read on the forward strand.
TAGCTAAAAATAGCAATGCAATGGTATTTTAAATAATCTTCAATGATTTTTACATCTCTATTCATATGTTATTGCTACATTTTAGAGGTTATAATGTGTAAATCCTCTGAAACTTAAAAAATGATCAAATCATAGAGTGTAATGTCCCATAGTGATGTCTTCTAGGAACTGTAGTAACACATTCACATCATATAACATTTATTTATGAAATGGGTTTCATCAGTCTCTCAAGAAGTTGTTATTGTAAAGATTTGTCTCTCAGCATCCACACATCATTCATGGTTTGAGGTCAGTACAGATCTGTTCTCTAGCGGCTCTTATTAGGCCTGGAAGAGAACACACCTCCATGTGCTGTCAGCAGAAATCTGTCAGTGTTTTGCATGCTTGTACCTTTAGTTTATTTTTCATTTTTATCTGTTCATCTCTCACACTTTCATTCACCCTACACTTCCCTCCTCCCCTCTACTTACTGATAGATGGATATTTTACATCTCTGGACCTTTTAGAGGATTTTTTAGATGTAGTGATTGTAAACTGCTCAGCTCAGTCATCATGGGTCTGATCTGAAAATCACTTCACTGAGCACCCAGTTTCCCACAATGTCCTGCCAAAGTTCGACCCTCCTTCCAGCTTCCACCTACACACAAATCTATGACAAATTTTTCAAATGAAATATTTTTTACACTTGTGTATATGAGTGACGACAAAACCCTTCAACTTGTCTGGTTCTTATTTAACCTTAAAATCAACCAAAATGCATCTCATTACATTCTCACTCTCATTTTCGATGTGTTATGCACATTTGGAATTGTTCTTTTATTCTCTTGCTCATTTGTTACACCATCTGTTAATGTGAATTGGAGAGATCAAGTGCATAAACTGTCATTGTGAACCTGTTTCCTCTTGTATTGTTTTTGTAGGTGCGGTCACTCGGCTGTTTACCGCACACGTGAAATGGCTGCGAGAGCTCTGGTCCCATTTGTTCTGGTGACCCAGGTTCCTTCCACCATCGAGACTCTACTGGAGGAGCTGCCTCATGAACCTGGAGCAGAAATCCAACAGAACCACATCCATGGGACACTGTTGCAGGTTTGTCCACCGGGGTCACATGATCTGTAAAGCAACCAGTTCACGTTTTAATGAATATATGTGGCATGCACTTGAGAATCAGCTCATTTAAAGTCCAAAAGAGCTAAAGTGTGCAGGGGTACAGATCCCACCCTCAGTTTTATGCACTTCTTTGACATATGGGTGGGCATCACGTAAGACACAAGTACACAAGAAATGTGTATTGAATGAGGTGAATGTTAGTGTAAATGACATGATGTTATTGTACAAATAAAGGTGCACAGTAATTGGAAGAGACGTTTTCCCATTGTCCCGTCGTGGCTGTCTTGTATCAGCAGATTATGGGAAATATACTTCGGTTAGGAATGACCGGTTGAGATATGAGAACTTCTGCTGTTTGATTTTATTTGGAAATGGAAGAAAGGTCCTCATGTGAAATGCCTGACATCTGATACTTCAATTATTCTTCCTTTTAAAACTTCCTCTCTGTCTCTACCCCCTACCATTCCAGTTTTTCCCTAAGAGAATGTTTTTTACTAGCTAAGAGCTGGAGCTATTAATTCATGTGTTGTTAACAAACTATTATCATACGTCTACAAGTGTTTTGTTTTGCATGAGTGCAAAATTATGTTGCGTATGCTTTGGTGTGTTCCTATCTTGTTGTCCCACACATCTTTCTGACTTGTTCCTGTTTGTTCTGTGTAGTGTGTAAACATGTTTTAAACAGAAGAGACATAAAAGACAGATCTAGAGAGAGATATACAGCGAGTCCTTCTGTTTCCTGCATTTAATAGTCTGGTCACAATGGCTTTCTCTTGACTCTGTCAATATAAAAATGAATTTGAAAATGTGTGTGTGTATGACCAGAGTAGGAACAGATAACATATGTTTGTGAGAATGTGTGGAGCAGTGTGTTTTAGATCAGTTGGCGATAGTGTCATGATGTTTATTTTATTTGGACATCTTCCCTCATGCTGGTATGTCATGTGAATACCTGAAACGCATGGATGGCTTGTGTACGTGTGGGCCGAAGCATCGACCGAGAGATAGACAAAGAGTGCCTGTGTGGTGTTGCTTTCTCGTGTAAAATTTACCACCACGATTATAGACGGTTTCATCGGACGCGCACACGTCTGGCCCGAAGTTAACTTCTGGTTTGTGTTTGTTGATCAGTCTGGCTAGTGGCTAATAATATGATGATGATTGTATTTAATTGATATGAATATTCATTTATATGAATACTTTATTGTATAATAATTGAAATAAGTAAACAATTTGTTGAATTTGATTGTATATTATTTTATTAAATAAACGATTTGTTGTGTTACTTTGTCGCATATAAGTTAAGCCAAGTAATGGTTCTTCTACTGGTAAGCCAAAATAATACTGGCTAGACATACTTTTAACTTGCTAGCTAATATCATTTACATGTTATTTCTTTTGCTTGTCATCAGAAATAATCTGCAGGGACTCTATTCTTTGCAGATAAACCAGAAGTTAAGTGTGCATGCGCGGTAACATTTGGTTATGTTGTTACATCTATAGGGAGGCTCAGAGATGACGTATTTTTGTAGGCCAACCCGGAAGTTAGCGACGCACGGGTTCCTTCGATCGAAAGCCTATGCATTTTTCCCATAGACTTTTGGAAAATCGCTCAAAATAAGCTTTACACTAATAAACACTTACACGTTTTGCCTATCAAGATAATCTTTACAACTTAACACAACATTTATACATTTTGAGGTTTAAATAAAGTATTCAGATATAAAAAGCTAACACGAGGCTATAAACAGGTCGTTTAAAATCAACGTCACCACCACCAAGCCTCCGATAACTTTCCCAAACTTAATTAAAAACGTGTTCCCTGGTAAGTATTACTCCGTGAATGAATCCCCAACAATGATTTTAGAGATGTGTGCCCATGTTGCATCATTTATTAGATTTATATGCGCGATGACGTCTAACGTCTCTGCGAAAGGAAGTAGTCGATTTTAGCAACTTGTTAGCAACTGCCGTTTTTGAGACACAATAAAGGTTTAAAAATCACAAGTGGTTTATAACTGGTGTGTTTTGTGTCATAGATCAAAACGTGAAAATATTTAGAGGATTTGGTAACCACAGACCTTATTTCAAGCGATTTAGCAAAAACCCATTCTAAAAACCCATAGACTTTAGGGCGATGGAACCAGGTTTTGAATACAAAAACACGTAATCTCTGTGCCACTCAATTGGGTGATTTGAATGGTTGCTAGGGTGTTGCTATGCAGTTGTGTTTTGGCTAGTTTGTAGTGTGTTGCTGTTTTCTAGTCCTATGCAAAAAACAATCTGTGGGTTTTTTGCACAGTTTATTGCACAGGATTGTAAGTATACATTTTTCAGGTGCAATATTTAAGCTATTAAAAAATGTGCTAATAAGTCATGTTAACACATTTTCCATTACTCATTACTAATTTTTCATCAATTTTACAAGATCTTATCTTATGAGAAATGCAACTAGATTTTTTTATTTCTCTGTCTGATTTATATAAATATAATATAATTTATATTCAGGTGACCTATTTGATTTAAATACAAAATTTAAGACAGGAGTAGGTGGCAGTTTGTTACAGTGAATGTAATATTTGAAGTATGAGAAATAGTAACAGTGATATTTGCCTTTGCAGTCTCCTCTAATGATTGATTCCAAACCCAACAACCATTGTTTGCACAAACAGGTAATTCCGTCTCACACCATTGGTTGAGCAAAATTCGGGCCGCTCTAAATCCATCAATGTTATAAAAGCATCACAGTGTTTACATTCTTCGTGAGACATGTTAAGAAAGGCTTGCGCAGAGTTGTCTCTGCACATTAAATTGCGATTGCAGAAAGAATTTTAACGTCAGAAAAATTGCCCACTTTGACTGTAATTGCATAAGTGATTCATCACTCTTTAACTTTCTTGTGGGCATCGCTGACCATAAGTAAACGTTACAGCGTGTTTTCTTTTAAAAACAGACACGGTGCAGGAGAAAGTGAAAGAGCAATACAAAAAACAGGGAGAAAGTAGAGGAGGGGGGTGAGGAAAACAGGTTGCAGATGTTGTTGTCATAGTCCTGAAGTAAGGACTTCTTGTTCTTCTGGTGAATCGGATATGTCCAAGCACACATAGAAATGGCCTCGACGTATGCATACTTCACGCGGTTTAGGACGTAAAACCCAGCGCTCGCACTTTCACGCAAAAATAACAGATTTTTGATACCGGGACAAAATGGAAAAGTGTGTCAAGAGCGGTGTTTCAAAGCGACATTTTGATGATAAAACCAGCTCTGCTGAGTAAAACGCCTGAACCCTGCCGAGTTCGCCCAAAAACCCCTGTTGACACAACTCACTGGTTCCCTTTAGAAGCCAACTAATGAGGGAAACAGATTGAGCTTCACTAACAGAACCTGACGCCTCTGCCCCAGCTCTCAGCATTTCTCTACCTCTCCCGCTTACCCACAATGCAACAGCTTTTTTGTCCTCTGTAAGATTCTGACCCCATAGGGAAATGTATCCACTGTGTGTGGACAAAACAATAACTCAGAATGAAGACACAGTGTGCGCATCGGTGAACTTGAATGCACACGCAAACACACACACACACACACACACACACACGCATGCTCTAAACGTAGTGTGCGCTTTTTAGAGTCTTAGGATTGTGTATGTACGGCCTTACTACGCATTTCACAGTATTTTTAATTTTAAGTTTTAATTTAGAAACGTTTTTTAAATAATTTGCTTGCTTTATATGTATTCTTGTTAGTGTGTCAAAGGTCAACATCTACAGTATTCTACACTGTACCCAGACATCTCTGCATGCTGGTGTTTGTGTCTCTTCTAAATGTGTCGTCTTTGTTTCTGTGTACACCCTGCTGAATTATGGACCTCAGCGGAGTGTTTATTTTTGACCTCGGCCGCTGCCATCGGTTTGTGGTCGGTCACAAGTTGTGTAGTTCGTCACTATAAATATGTGCACTTCACTCTGAGGGAGCATAAGAGGCCGGCTGTCACGGGCCTTCCCCCAGCCAGAGTGAGCGGGACTGGGTTAGATGTGTGGGATACAGGGTGTGGGCCGCTTGTGTTGGGGTGTCCGCAGCTGGAAGGCCAGGCCTGGTATTTCATGGTCAAACTTGTTTTGCCCTGAGTTACTCTCGGCTGGTGTGTAATGAGTGGCTTCCACATTGTGGCTGTAACCCAGTAAAGAGACTCTATTTCAGCACAGCGTGCACTCACTCACTGGGATAGTGTGCATAAAGCTGTCTACTGTTCATTCACTTTTCCACACATTTCTCACTGTGTCTCGCACTGATCTTTCTCTAGAATTTTTAATCTTAATCATTTGTCTGATGTCTGTGTAATATTTGTTTTTCTGTCTGATATTTATGATTTCTCTGTCCAATGTCTCTTTGATTTTTTTCTGTATGATATAGCTCTAATTTCTCTCTCTGATCTCTCTGAATTCTTGTTCTGATCTTTTTGTGATTTCTCAGTCTGATCTCTATGATTTCTCAATCTGATCTCTATTATGTCTTGTTATGATTTTTTTATGATTTCTCAGTCGGATCTCTATGATTTCTCAGTCTGATCTCTATGATTTCTCAATCTGATCTCTATTATGTCTTGTTCTGATCTTTTTATGATTTCTCAGTCTGATCTCTATTATGTCTTGTTCTGATCTTTTTATGATTTCTCAGTCTAATCTCAATTATTTCTCAGTCTGATCTCTATGATTTCGCAATCTGGTCTCTATGATTTCTTCTTCCAATCTTTTTATGATTTCTCAGTCTGATCTCTATGATTTCTCAATCTGATCTCTATTATGTCTTGTTCTGATCTTTTTATGATTTCTCAGTCGGATCTCTATGATTTCTCAGTCGGATCTCTATGATTTCTCAGTCTGATCTCTATGATTTCTCAATCAGGTCTCTATTATTTCTTGATCAGGTCTCTATTATTTCTTGTTCTGATCTTTTTACCATTTCTTAGTCTGATATCTATGATTTCTCAATCTAGTCTCTATGATTTCTCAGTCTGATCTCTATGATTTCTTAATCTGGTCTCTATGATTTCTTGTTCCAATCTTTTTATGATTTCTCTGTCTGATCTCTCTATGATATTATGTCTGATCTTTAATTTTGCTGTCCGATCTCTATGATATTTTGGCCAACCATTGTAAAAAGTGTGTCGTCTTCTCCACAGGTGCTGTCGCTGCTTCGTTCCTACCTGACAGACACACATAGACCCCAGTCAGGAAACCAGCAGGACTGTGACATCTCCCATGTCCTAATCCCGTGTCTGTGGCTCGCCACAAGGTGGGTGCTTTTATTTTCATACATGAACTTTCATTTTTTTACAGCAAATTTTGCCTTTGCTGCTCTATTGAAGGATCGTATCCATAGCACATCCACGACTCACTCATCTGTGTAAAGCAAGTTCTCTGTGCTTTACTCTCTGCTCACTGACCCTGCACACGGACAGCAGCACTGCAGGGAACTTGACATGGCCGTGTGCCCTTTAACCAATGTCACTCATCCATACTGATGCTTTATGACAAACACATTACAGAGAGAGAGAGAGTGGGAGAGAGAGATGGGAAAGTTTAGAAAAGTTTGCAAAGATGGCTACATGGAATATTTACATACGGTAGTATTTACATACACTTTACATCACCTTGTAATGTTAAGTGTAGTGCATCATGGGTAACTGTGCATAGTATACATACTGCACTACTAGTAGTGGTATGCCATTCCAAACAGGTTTAGAAAAAAAAAAGTTAAATAGGACAGACTGGCAGAAAAATGAAAAAAAAGTTTAGATGCTGGATAAAGATGAAATGGAAGAAAAAGGACTTGTTTGCAGACTGATTAACCTCAATAACCAAACCACACAAAACATGTGAGGCCGGCTGTTTGACGTGGTCTCTGTGTGTCTACCAGTAATTCTTAGCGTGGTAATTCCTTGAATTCTGAACAACATTGTGCCCTTCAAGAGTGCAGCACAGAGACACAAAAAGATGAAGCCAGACATTCAGAGAGAGAGAGAGAGAGTGTATGTTATTAATATCTCGCTGACGTTAGCTCTGAACACTGGCCCTCTTGTTCTCACCCGTGCCCACAAGCGTTTGCTGTGCTGTGGTCACACACACATACACACACACACACACACACACAACAGATTTACTCTTCCATATATTCACCCGTTTCTATAAACACACACATGCCCGCAAATGTTGCTCGGTCTCGGATACAAAACCCAGAATTGCTTTCTTCCCACGGGGCAGCACATGTGATGACCGTCAGATTCCCCATTCAGTGCGGGCCTGTATACATATGTACTGTTTGCAATTACACCACCAACAACCAGTCAAACTACATCAAGGCTTCCTGGAAAAATCCTGAGTTTAGAGTTCAGAAGTGATAATAGCATGTTCAGGTACATTTGTGTGGATTGAAATGGACACAGTGGGCAGTTAGATTCTTGTGTTTTCACTTCCTGACAAAGATGCAAAGTGTTTTAGCGCTGCTGAAAAAAGGGAATTCAGAAAGGGATTCACATTAGATGTATAATAATTGATTTTTCATATATTTTCTCCACCGTGTTCTCCCACAGAGAATGACAAGAAAATGTTTTTTTTCAGCACAAGCATGTTGTCTTATAAACAGACTAAATGAGTAATATTTTCTGGCAAGCTTTAAAGCTGTTCTTCATCTTCAGTACATTCAGCAGGACAAGCCGTGTGTGCATGCTAAAATGGTTTTGACATTCACAATTACAACTTGTAATTTGTTTCTGTCATGATCAACTCAGAAAGTCAAGGCCTAATGACTATTCCTCACTATTATGGCAGCATTCATATATGCGCTCATCTCATAAAAATATGATCATTGCATACTTCATACAACTACTAAAATTAAATTGGGACCAGTTGGTTATTAAGTGTGGTTAGCTCTGAGAAAATCTGCTTCCAAAAGCCACCTTTGTTTGTTTATCTTAAGCTTTTTTGGACTGGAATTTATTTTATAGTTGTAAATGCTTAAAGGAATAGTTCAACCAAAAATGACAATATTTTATTATTTAATCGCTCACATTCCATTCAAAAGCTATATATAACTTTATACAAAAACTATATATCACTGTGGTTTGGAAGTCAATGAGGTGAGTAAGAGTGAGCCACCGAAGAGTGAGTGAATGATGAAGAATTTTCATTTTTGTGTGAACTATCCCTTTAAGTAAGATTGCAGCCCTGAATCTGTTTTCTGGTTGGTTGCAAAACTCCAATTTTGATTTAATGGGGTCTTAAGTGTGTAAGTAGATTAAGAATAAAGTAGATTGAGTGACATTTGAGTAAATACAATGAAACATTGTAAAATAATCGTTCTCTCTCTTTCACACACAAACACGCAGAAGGAACCCATGTCTGGTTACACGTGGTGCTTTTTTAGACCTGCTGGGCTGTCTCTGTGGCTGTCTTCCTGTTTCTATATCAGGTAAGAACTCAAACACCAGAAACCCCAGTGTTATGTGCGTTTTCAAATGCATAACCCTCTGTCTAGTTTATATCCAAGAGAAATATGTTTATTTGACTTTGTGCTATTCTGAGTGTGAGTCTTTGATATAAGAGGAATGCTAAACTGTATAGATCTCTGACAGATGGTGAGATTGTGCCTGTATGACCCAGTTGCTTTTGCGGGCTCCATGTGTTGCACACATGTGGGCATGGTGGCAGTGTTTATCGCTCTAAAACAAGCATACTCTTACAGTCCCACCCGCCTGCCATCACTTACATAACAAACGGTGGGCAGGCATCAACATACACACACACACACACACACACACACACACACACACGTGCGCTGTACAGAGATTTATTTATACACTCTGCCCTGTAGTCTCAGTCTTAACACCCTCTTGATCCATCTACTTTTCCTTTTATTTCTGTTTACATCAGTTTCACTTTATGTTTGTATATTTCGTGCTCTGTCGGGCCTTTTTGCAGCCTTTTCCTATTCCACTAAAATGAACAGTTCACCTAAAATAAACACACTGTCATCATTCAGTCAATATTGTGTGTAACTGACTTTGTATATAGACCCTTCTAAATTTTTTCCCCAAGTTAGTAAAGCCATTGTATATTCTACTTGGTTATTTTTTTTATTATTTGCACTTTTTGTCTACTCTCTGCTTTGCAAGAATGCAACAATTTGAAAAACGGTGTTAAAATAAACGTGAATTGAAATAATGTTCTTCTGTCGAAAGAAACAAATAGCATAATATTCATGTCATTCCACACAGGTTTTTAGTTTTTTTATTATATTTTTATTGTAGTTTTTCTAATATTTTAAAATCAGTTTTTGGGAGATTTTTAGTTTATATGTACATTTTAGTTTTATTTTGAACAATTTTTAACAGTTTTGTTATATGCTTATTATATTATTTGTTGCTATATAAAATGATTTTTATTTTTATTTTTTGTTTGTTATTATAATTTTAGTGCCTTAATTTCAGTTTATTTCAGGAAAAGATTTGTTCAGTTTGTTTTTCCAATAATGTTTAGGCCAATGTTTAATTTGATTTCAATAAAACAGAAAAGTTTTAAAAGTTTACATTTTGGTAAACTAAAATAACCTTGGCATAAATAGCTTTGTAATCAGATCAGACTGAAATAAGTGAAAAAATCTTTTTCACTGCAGATTTCAAATCATATTCACGCTTGAACACGTCAAACTTGGCACATCACGTTCGGTTACTTGACCAGAAAAACAAATGCGGATTTGGTGTCATTGACATCAAACCTGGCGTGTCAAGTCATTTACATTTATGCATTAACAGGCGCTTCTATCCAAAGCGACTAACATTGCATTTTACAAATATGTGCAAACCCTGGGATCAAACCCATGACCTTGGTGTTCATGCTCTTACCACTGAGCTACAGAGAAGCAGTACACGTTGATGTACACGGATGCAGAAATGAGATTAAGTCATTTGGTTTGGGATGACATAAGGTGAAATGACAAAAGTTTTGTTTTTTTAAAGAAATATATATACATTTAAGACAACCTATTTCAGAAAATTCAGAAATGGCTGTTTTTTGTTTGTCTCTCTCTCATGCACTTTCCTCACTTTCTTTCATTACATGCTCTTTTCACAGATGTCGATCATATATATAAAAACAAGCATTTAGGAAACATTTTAATCTGTCACACTTGAAGCTCGAGAGAAGGACAATCTGCTTTTTCATCCCTCCTGGAATTATTAAGTAGGAGGTGACATTTACTGGGCAGTTCCTGCATTTGCACCCGTCCCGATACACTGTTCACTGGAACCCGTGTAGAAGCGTGTGTGTGAGGCTGAGAGCTGTAAGTAGTTTGGCTCTGAGACACTAAGCAGAGTTTGTGATGGTGTTTTTACTGGAAAGGGTTTAGCCGGGCAGGGATGTAGGGCTTTACGAGCCTGCGCGGATCAAACGCAGCGCCGCCGAGACGTGCTCCTCTTTCAAAACAGCACCACACAAATCCTCCCACTTCCTCGCTCTCTGACGGCCTGAATTTCCATTTAAACCGTCATTTTACTTCAAATTATAATGCATTCCCCACGTGTCTATCTTATCAGGTAAATAAATCGTGACCAGACCTGCGTGTGTCGGTAGGCGGTTGGCAGCGTATGAGGTCGCCCACTGTGGGAAAGCGTTTTTCATGCTCACATCTGCTGTGCACGTTCTTCAGTCGTCTGGGTTTTGTTTTTCACAGTTTGGGTAATGATGGCAGGGCAAGATGTAAAATCCATGTGTGTGAATGTGCGGTGCCGCCTGGGTGTTTCTATCGGTGTGTGTGTGTGTGTGTGTGTGTGTGTGTGTGTGTGTGTGTGTGTGCTCACTACTGTATTGAGAACAGACAGCCCACTGTTTTCCTGCACCATAAACTTTAGCTGAATATATTAAAACTCACACTTTAATGGCGAGTGTGTTGTAAAGGTGTTCGGTCTGTAACACAGTATTTTATAGAATCATGTGTGTTACTGTACGTTCCATACAACTCGTGTGCAAATTCTCTAAAACATGTACACAAGTTAGATTTAAAAGTCTTTTTTTGGTTGGTTTTGGTGAACTATTTCTTTAAATGTGTTTGCTTTTCCTCTTATTTTCCTCTTAAGCCTGAAAGAGAACATCCTCCTCGACTTGAATAGGTGTTTTGTCATACTCAGTTTTTGATTTTATGGTCCTGGCCATATAGCAGCAATGACTGTAATATTGTTTTAATAAGAGCACAATGTTTGGTTATTGAGACCTGGTGGTTGTGGCATTAATGAAAACACAGTTTCTCTATTACTCAGTTTCGGATGGATTGCGTCTTTAACACTCTTTTATGTGTTTGCGGGCTATTCGAGTTTTTATAAAGATTCAGACACCCAGAACTACAGTCTCCAAACACACACATTGCCGCAGTGAGAAATGTCCATCATTTCCGAGATTAATCATTACTGTGCTTCTTTGACTCCAGAGGACCATAGTGAAATGGCCTCTCTCTCTCTCCCCCTCTCCCTCTCCCTCTCTTCATCTTACTCATGCTTACTTGCAGTTTCAGTTTCCTCTACTTCTGTGTTCAGTGGGACTTTCCATGTATGCAGTACCCCGTGATGTGCCAATAATTTTTAGAAGTATAAAAAGACACAAATGTGTGTTTGATACACTCATATCAAAAATAAACTAAAGCACATCAAATATATCTACCCTTCCACTTTACCCTATGTTTATTTCAGTTCTATTTATTCTTAGTTGGTATAATTATTGCAGTTTTATTTTGTTTTTTTTTACTGTTTATTGCTTAAAGTAAATTACTATGGGTATTAAACTCTGTTTAGACAAATATCCCAGAATTTGTTTTGTAAAAACTATATAAAATTAATAGAAATTGAAACAACTTTATGTCCTCCTGGATGGTGATCAGTATATGTTAAAGTTTAAGCATCTCTCTATCGCCAACGATTTGTGACAAAAATAATTAAATGTATTAATAATTTAATATTTTATTGAGAGATGTGATTTCTCTTCTTCAGTTGATCGGAGAGAGAGAGAGAGAGAGAGAGACATGAGCATCATTAACCAAAGTCTGTCTCACGACTGACTAGTTCTCGTCTCCCTCCCTCTGTTAATGATGTTTTTTTCTCAGTGTGTTGTTTTGTGGTAATGAGCACTTGGCGTGAGTTTAAAGGGATAAAAATGGTTCGAATCATAGCTACAGTTTCATTTTAACTTCATTTTTATTTTTCTTTCGCTCTGAGTAACTGCTTTCCTTGGTTGACTTGAGAATATGGGAAGGTTTTCAAGGAAAGTAAACCGAGGTCCAAATGTTTGTGCCCGTGATTGAGCGAAGGGAGAAAACATCACATGTGGAAGAGATCCTGACTTGTGATCAATTGCTATTTAACTAGCGCGTCGTCTGATGTTTTGTTGGCCCATGTCTCTGTTAGGGTCGTGGCGATGAGGTATTTTCCACATCCAGTTAGATGTTCTAGTTCCTTTCAGCACCCTGATTTCAAACAGCCCCCCTCCACCCTCTTCTTATAATAACATGTTAACAATTAACATCATTGAAACAGGTGTTGAGCAATGAACACACACGCAGGTACACACATATACACTTGGCTAAATTGGAGCGAGGTACTCTTAGTGGCTGCATTAGGTCGTTCTGAACGTGCTCAGCGTGGGGTACGTGAGCTCTTTTGATGCCCGGGTGTCAAGGTAACTGGGCTCTTCGCATGGGGAATGCAGCGTGGCTCCGCCCACTGGTCCACTCCTTGTTGAATCATGTGCAGGGCCAGGTTGAGTTGCAGTGGGAGTTTGAAGGGGACCTTAGATGGAGGAGTGGGCTTTATTTAGAGCTCTGAGGAATGTTGTAGTCATAATAATGCATAGTTTATTTAATATAATTATCATGAAATCAAATATTAATATATATTTGATTTATTTTACATAAATATTCATTTAAGTAGTTATATTATTAGCCACTTGCCAGGCCGATCAACAAACACAGACCGGAAGTTAACTTTGGCCAGGCGCATGCGTTCGACGATACCGTCTATTTGATATTATTGCCTCCTCAAGTTAAATTAACTGTCAAAATCTAAGATATATGGTACAAAATGGACACTAAACTTTTAAGGTATTTCAGTGGCTCTTCATAAAACATAAAATAGTTACTTTATTTTATTTTCATGCGCCCATTTATAAAACATATGACCATTATGGATGGATGACGATTCTGAAAGCTGCACGTACCTGACTATGGAAAATCATGCTTTAAAAACTTTTAGAAAACTTCACATGGGTATGTAAACCTTGGTGATTTAGTTTGGTTAGTTTTGTAATAATTGTCAAATTTCTAAAGTTGGTCATCACTTTTACATTTCATGGTCAAAACCTTACATTCATTGTTTTGTGTCCTCAAGATTCTCAGCTGAAGAAACTACGAGAAGAAACGTTTAACATCCTGATGGTCTCTGAACTCGTGGCACCTGACGGGTCCAATGAGATACATCCAGCAGTTCCTGGGGCCACACAGTACCTGCAGAGTCTGGCGCGTATAGCTGTCAGCATCTGTGTGGAATCACCTCGGCTGTGGCAGTGTCTGGAGTCTGACAGGATTCACAAAGACCTCCTGATGCGTCTGCTGCAGTGTCAGCACTATGAGGTTCGACTGTTTGCTCTGGAACAGCTCCTGAAGAGACTTCAGACGACACAGGAAGATTCGCAATGTGATCGTGAGGGCACCTTGCCTTTTGAGCTCTGTGTGTCGAGCCTGACCTGTCTGGCCCTGCGTGAGACGCATCCTGGGTGTCAATCCAAGGTAAGGAGACTGACTATACAGCAAACACAAACATCACCAAACACTCCATAAAAATAAGGCTTCACAAACAACCCTCCACAAATATTGAAACACTATTTGAAATTGTCATAGAGATCTTTGCAGATGTCATGATTTTACATTTTCTTCAGCATTATGGGGTTTTAAACAAAATAAACAGGATAGCAGACAAAACCTTGGACTGTTCTCCTAACCGTGGTGAAATATGCTTAAGCATTGATGGAGAAAACTTCATGGTCGTGAGATGAATGAATTCAGCTGTCTGTCTACACGACACATGCCCTCATCGGGTGATCCCGTCTGATTGGCCGAAATAAACAACTACACGGTAATAACAACCTGCCGAACAAGAGCGGCTCACAGCCACATGTCTGAATGAAAACGGCTGAACGGCATTTAATTTCCATTCACAGACACAATACACTCAGCTCAGAGCCCGGCCCTGCCGAGTAAAAAAAATCAGGCGATTTCCTGTTTAGAAAATGGGGTCGTATTGCAATTCCTCATAAACACTCAACCAACCATCAATTACCCTCCTGTTTTGCCATTCCTATCATTAAGCAATGTTCATACTGACGGGAATTGGCTTCGCTGTGTTTGTGTGTGTGTGTCTGGGGATGCATGTTTTTATATGCGTCTGTGTATGTATTTATGTCTGTTGCAGTGTGATGCCTGGGTGTGTGTGTGTGTGTTCTTAAAAGCCGTTTTATTGGCCAACTGTTAATGTTTAAAGCGCTGCTGTTAAGCTGCTTCTGCCGCTCCAGGCTCTCGATACGGCCTGGTTTCCATGGTGAGTCTGCTGTTCCACCAAAGCATTCTGGGAAAAAGAGAAGAACGTTTGGTTCATTTCCTCTGTGGGCTCAGGCGGCTGCTCTGTTCCAAAGCCTAGCGTCTAAATCCATTCTGAAAATACTTATTTAAGTATTAAGACCAAATCCAAACCAGTTTCATGTAATCCTACTTTACAAAAAAATGTTTGTGCGCGAGCGTGCGTATCTGAAGTATCGTATGGCAGTGATGTAATATAAGTATTTGAAGCATCATCAAATGTAGTATGCTGTTTAACAGATCCATAAAGTGGCCTTATTTGTGACTGTAATAACACACCCGCACACTGCAAGAATCAATAATCAAGCAAATATGTCTAAAGAATGTGAGCTAACTGCTGTAAGCTACCTGGTCCGTCACGGTGAAGGACGGAGAAGACACAGAAGGGGGTCTAAGGAGAAAAACAAGTCTTTGGTTAACTCCCCTCGCTTTGCCGAGATGAGCGTTTGGGGGGAAACCCGAGGCCAGAGCTGAACCAGATGTGTTTTACGTGCAGGGGGTTGGAGGGTTGGATGGTCGGTGGGGAGGGAGGAATGTTATTAACGTTAAGGAGGTGAACTGAGGGAAAGAAAGGAAACAGAGATCGGTTGAAATTAAATCATTGAAAATATCCATAAAACAACCTAATCAGATGTTTAATCTTTTTTGTTGGTGTTTATCCTCTTTTGTTGTGGTTCCTCGCAGGTTTTGCAGATTCTCGCTGTACTTCCTCTGTCTTCTGTCTTGCCCTGGAGAGATGGTTCGAGTTCTCTCAGCTGTCAGGAGGCTTTAGAGCATCTCCTCACACTGGCTGAGACGTCCACACACAGGTGAACTACATCACAAACAGCTCTGCTATAAGTACATATTTTCTGTAAGATATATGAAGCATCATTCAGTTAAGAGCCATCCTAAAAGTGAATGTGCATCTTTTTTTAATAGAGAAAACTTGATTTATAAATTGACTTCCTGAGTCAAGTGTAAACACTGCATCTCTGTGAATATTGCGTTTTTCGGATCAACCAATAGCACGAGTGTCAGCGATAGTCCGATATATTGGCTAAAGGAATCGTTTTAGACCACGGTTTTTAAAACTGGGGTCCGAGGACCCCCCCGGGAGCTGCAAGTCTAGAGAATAACTGTTACAAATACATGTTTTAAAATAAATAATAAGGTTAAAATAAAGCAGTTAATAAATAAATTAGAAAACGTTTGTTACTTATTATATAGAATAAATTTAATACAAAAAAAATAAAAAGTACATAAAATATTTATAAATAAAATAAAGACTAAATATAGAAACATATGGGCTAAAAATAAAATATAATATAAATATAATAAAAGAATTAGGCTAAAGTTACACACAAAAATGCATTATATTTTACAGTACAATAGTGAGAAAAAATAATGTAACATGAAAGACGTTTTCGATTTATAATCTAATTTTTTATCTACAATTCAGGTGTTTATTAAAGAGAGATTCAAGATAAAGGTCCTTTACACAAAGATGATTATACTTCAAAAAGATTGAAACACCTGATTTAGACAATATTTCAGCGTTTTAAAATTATAATCATGTCTGCTTTGCTGTTAAAAGATAAGATAGCTCTCGCTACTGTTGCCGTGTGTTAAAGAGTATACATTTAATAAATTCTTTCAACTATCATTAAAGCATCATTGCACCTACATAGTCACATTATATGAGCCACCCTAAATACTTCTCTGAACATCGCCATTTGTTTTTAAAGCTCCATATTGAATCAGTTAACCATCATTTGATTACTATCGCAGTTTGCTGTCTCTGGTACCACAGAATGTACCTTTAAACCCAGATTTAAACGTAAAAGATTTAGCGACGCCCTAAAACACCCAGTCGTATTTTTGGCAGCTGTGGACTTCAACAAAACTTCCCATTGTTGAAGCGGCGGTTTGGGGCAACGGATCGCCCTCTGGGACGCGAGAAGTACTTTGTTAAGCGTCTAGCGCTGTTAGCGGAAAGCGTAATAGCTTTAGATGTGGGCTCTGACTACAAAGGAAACCACACATACCTGTGGTCGCCAGCCGGCCTGCATGCATCAATCACTCTCTCATACCTACGGCAAAGCGGGAAGGAGATTGAATTACACATTAAAGGGTCGCAGCTACCTGTGCTTTCAGTCGAGCGCATGCATGCGTGTTCGTATACCTTTACATAGGGTTATTCCCTGTAATTTGTGGGTACGTACATGCTCTGAGGTTTTGTGCGCACCATGCCAGCAGGTGCAGTCGCCTGTTGTTTTTGGCTCATAGGTGCCTGTAGGGGCCCCAGTGTCTGAAAAACAGACACCTTTACATCCCAGTGAACACACAGGCCCTCAGTATTACATTACAAAGACTCTGTCTCCTCTCCGTGCTCTTAATCTCGCCCCTGAAGTTCAGTGACGTGAAACACAGGAGTATTGTGGAGTATCTGTCCGGTGTGACATGATACAAGCCTTTTGTAGCCGTGGCCCCGTGATTGGGCAATGCTGTAAGAGTTGCAGTGTTTGTGTTTTTGTGTTATTGCGTAATGCACTTGGACACTTGCGGTGTTGTGTAATGGCACAGTTGCTGGGTGTATTTTGGTAGCCGTGTTCTGTTGAACAACACTTGTTGAAGTACACCTGTTCTGAGATCAAGTTAGAAAAACACCCTCTTCACACTTGACCTGGGGCCAATTTAAGAGCGTGTGTTTCTTTTCATCATGCTACAGGCCTGTAATTATGACCGGGTTGATATATAAAACGTATAAAACATGTTCCAACAACAATCAAATGTAATAATGCGTCATTATTTTGTCGTATTTGGACTTTAGGCATTCGTTTTATCGTGATCATTTTGTTTCAAAATATTCTGAATAATTGTAGATAACACATCTAATGCAGAATTGTTTAGATTGCTCTAAAATCACAGATAAACAGTTGGATGAACAGTTTAAAACAAAATCTTTCATTAGAGGAATCTATTTAACCTGTTTAATGTCACTGTTCCGTCAGTGTGACTTGAAAATTTTACAAATAAATTCTAATCTAATCATGACACACTGTATATCACTATAAAGTTCTAAGCCTCTAAAATACCCACCTGTCCAGTTTATTACAAGATTAATTATGTGAAAACAGTTATTGATCTAAATTAAATGTCTCATTTATTTTTGGTGATTTTTTTTTGGTCCGCAATAATCTGCCAAGTGTCATTTATTTATTTATTTTAAATTAAAAGCTACACTGTGCTAGTTGCATATTAAGTGTTGCTATAGATGACAGTGAATGTGATTATTAAATGCAATGTTATACTGTATATTGTGATAAAACTAAAGCCCTTGCAATTATCATGATGTGAAAAATTGATACAACACATGCCTAGTTGCATTTTATTCGTTGCTTAAGTTTTTAAAAAACCACCGCAGTATTTTGTATGGAGTATTTCAGTACTAAGATATTTTGATTGCATGTAGCAAAAGTGCCTATAAAGTTTTATTTTTGCAAGTTAGTTATTTTGATCTACTTTGACGAATCATTACTCTGAAAAGCATATTGTTTTAGTTGAAGGTGCAATCTGTTACTTTTAAAACAAAGTTACTTTACATTCTCATCTTCATCAGACGACATCAAACTGACATGTTACATAAAATCATACCCGACAACTTGACTTCTGAAACATAATTTCAGAGGTGGACAGTGGTGATGTTTGCTTTAGTAAAATGTTTGTTTAAAAATACTTAAAAGGATAGTTCACTCTAAAATGTAAATTCTAACATCATTTACTTATTAGATTTCTTTATTCTGCAGAACACAAAAGAAGATATTTTGAAGAATGTTGATAACCAAACAAAGTTGTTACCCATTGACTTCTATTGTATAAACACAAAACCAATGCAAGTCAATGGGTACCAACATTCTCTGAAATGTATTAGATTACCAACATTCTTCAAAATATACATTCATACAGGTTTTGAATGACATGAGGGTGAATAAATGATGACAGAATTCATTTTTGAGTGAACTATACCTTTAAGAAAAATAATGTACTCGATCTTAATGTATTTTAAGTATTAAAGTTAAAATCTGCATGTATTTATGAAATGTAGTAGACTAAGAAGTATGATATGTGCTTTTTAATGTAAAGAACTGTGCCTGAAACTTTTCTCATAAAGTACAGATATTTGAAAATGTACTTGAAAGTTAAAACTACTGCCCACCTCAAGTTCATTTTATTTGTATAGCATATTTACAACGGCCACCCGGCTGACCAAAATGCTTGACAGAAGAACATCAAAACACATTAAAATAAAAAACATTTGACAAGAAAATGTTTTACACATACCCAAGCCCAGTACTTACAAGGCTAAAGAGAACAAATAAGTTTTTAACAGAGACTTAAAAACAGACAAAGAGGGGGCCAATCTAATCTCTAGGGGGAAAGAGTTCCAGAGACGGGGTCCAGCCACAGCAAAAGCGCGCTTCCCTCTCCGTTTTAGCCTAACATGGAGGACTAGCAGTAGAGCCTGGTCGACAGACCGTAGACATCTAGACGGGGTGTAACTATGGAGTAATTGGGCGAGGTAAACAGGAGCAAGATTATTCATAGATTTATATACAAAGAGGAGAATTTTAAAATCAATTCTCTGACGGACTGGTAACCAGTGTAGGGCTCTGAGAGTAGAGGTGATGTGCTCAAATTTTCGACTCCCAACAAGAAGCCTGGCCGCGGCATTTTGAAGAAGCTGCAGATGAGCAATCTGGGATTTTGAGATGCCGCAATATAAGGAGTTGCAGTAATCTGTAGACGGGATGCCACAAGTGCATGGACGGACATTTCTAAAGCTTTGGGGTTAAGGAATTTTTGACAGTAGATGCAGCTGTCAGCGGGGCGGGAGGAGAAATGTCCCAACTTCACTAAAAACTTACGGTCAGACAGGTAGGACTGAAACCATTTTAGGGCCTTGTCTTTAATGCCCATTGACGATTCTAATCTGGATACTAGAAGGGAGTGGTCAATGGTGTCGAAAGCCACCGATACGTCTAGGAGAACAAGGGCCACCGGATGTCCACCTCTGCAATATTATAAGCTTGTATATTAATGCCACAAATTGTTCAAGAACTTGTTCAATAACTGATTTGTTTTTCCAAACCCAATTAATTAAAGATATCACTTATAAACTCCCTCTCTCTTTCCCACTGTCTTACATTTGGTTCATATACATAATCTAGATGTTTTCTGTGTGTCTCAGTGTGGAGCTTTACTGTGCTGCTCTCTGTCTGACGTCTCGGCTGGTTGTGCACCTGCTTGAATCAACGGCTCAGGTGAGAAAGAAGTGTTTTGTGAGTTCTTCCAGACAGAGTGAAACTAGTTAAACTGGACTCTAACTCTAAACCATATTTGATCACAGACGCTTCACCGTACAGCAGCAAATAAGAAAATCTCTGAATAAAAGCTCATATGTGCTTGATCTTAAGCACAGGCCCCGGAAAGATTAGCCCGCTTCTTTACACACAGGTTTTTAAGAGCTGTTAATGTTGTTTGTGGGTCACAGAGATGTTTGTGAACGGTTGTTAGGCGATTAGCCTTGAGGTGTGACGGGGGAGGGCCGACTGAGGTTTATTTGGCTGCAAGATCATTTTGTATGTTGACAGTGTGATTGGTTTGCCATTGAGACTTTTAAAAAGGTCAGAATGTTGTAAACGTATTCAGAACATTATAATTTTAGATATTAGATACAGATCAACAAACACAGACGGAAGTTAACTTCGTGCCAGGCGCGTGCGTCCAATGAAACCATCTGTAGTCATAGAAAGTGCCCATAAAACCTGCAAACAAGACGTCTATGTGTGTTTGTGTAGCAGGAGCTTAGCGGAGCTGCAGTGTCCTGCTTCAGTCGATGGGGGGCGCTGGTCGTGCAGGGCTGCGGTGAGCAACAACCTGTAGAGGTCAAACTGATGTCAGCTGAAGTGCTGGTGAAGGCCGTCCACACCTTACTGACAGCACCAGCGTTGCCTCTGGGTGAGTGTACTGTCTGTCTGTTGAAAAGAAAGAGTATGCGAGGAATCTGAATTACAGCTTACATTGTGTTTGCGTTCCAGGTATCACACACACGGTGGCGTTATGGAAGACTCTGTTTACATTATTACAGGATGAAGATCAGGACGTGAGGGACAGGGCTGCTGAATTCACATGCTACATCCCAGCACACTTGCACAGCATGGGTAAACAATAAGATAATAATAAATAATTTTGATTGTCTAGCCCCATGGACTTCTATTGTGATAGAATTACTGTACTGTTGGGGATGAATCTAAATTATGTTTTGAGGTAACCGACATGGTTCCGTAAATGCTCTCGAGAGTTCAACTTTTAATGAACCCCAAACATTCCTAAAGCAGTAGAGATGATAGTTTAACTGTAACACGGTCTACACACAGAACAAACACAGAAGAACAGTCACTCAAGGACATGAGATGGAGAATGCTGGAAAGGGAGGTGTTTTTGTAACAGTGTTTTGGAGGGATTTGAGGAGGGGGGTTGGCTCAGTGTTGTTTACGACCTCGCTTCACTGAGCGACTGAGGAGAGGTGGGGCGGAGGAACAGCAGCCCCGCTCCTTTGAAATGGAGGTGTGCGGGTCAGTGATGTAGAGAGGAGCATCACCTCCGTCCCATAAATCAGTCACATCAAAACCGCATCATTACCACGTTCCCTGACACGCTGATATCCTGCTTCACGTGGGGAAGAAAAACAAGACACAGTGGGGGTAGAGTCTGAGAAGAACTCAATTCTTTTCGGCATTGCCGCCCACTCCTTTCATATAAGGGTCTTTTAAGGGATAGTTTACCCAAAAATGAATTATTTTGTCATTATTTTACTCACCTTCGTGCCATTTCAAACCTGTATGACTTTCTTCAGAACACAAAAGATAACTAAACAACATTGTGCCAATTGATTTTTGTTGTATGGACACAAAACCACGAAGACATTTCTCAAAGTATCTACTTTTGATATTTTGTCATTGTTTTGAATGACACAAGTGTAAAGAAATTGACACACTTTATATTTTTGGGTGAACTCTCCCTTTAACATGATAGCCACAGCATTTCAAATATACACTTTCACTTTCATATACATGCACATTTCGCCCTCAGATGTTAATGTTGAAATGAAAGTCATTTGCCACCTACCCTTTTCCGGCTGTCCCACAGTAACATTTCGACTCTTAGAAAGGTGAAGCGGTTCAGATGCATGTGCTGACGTAACTCTACAGTGATCTCCCACTATAATCACATTTCTGGCCTTGTTCTTGTTTCTCTCTCTCTCCTCGCCGTCACAGTAAAGTCTTTGTCTAGTGCACGAAAAGCAAATTCAGTTAAACACTTTTATTCCTGCGCTATCTCAATACAAATTAGGTTGGAAATCAGAACCCCTGGCATCACTTGACAAGGCTTTTAGAGGGGTGAGAGGTACATCTGATAATAACATTAAGAGGGAATTGGACCGTATTCTCACAGGGAGATTCAAGAGTGTTTAAGCATTTCCAATGCGATCACTGGGCCCGAAACGATTTGTTTGCCCTCCCACCAGTTTGAAATATGTAGTCTGTAATAAGTGCAAGTGGATTTTTACAATTTCAGATAAATTATGTGCCCGCCAAAATGCCTCGGGTGTTATGGGTTGTTGCCAGGTTGTTGCTTACTGGCCCACGGCCAAGTCTAATGTAATGTTCTGGGCTAGACGGGTGAAATGTCTAAGTCTGATCTTTTAGAAAAGAAACAGGACACTTCCGTTAAACTCTGGCATCATTTTAGAGCATGCATGTCTGAAGCCGAGTTACACTTCACATTTTTAGCAGTTTGCACCTTAACCCAAGCAATCAGCTATTAATGTTAAACTTGCACCACAGACACAGTCAGTCTTCTTTCTCTCAAATCACTTGCAGGTATGATATTTGTATTTTTTACATTTGCAAAAAGCAAAGTATATTTGATTTAAAATCAATGACTATGAGTCAATAGTACTATTTTTGTTGTCATTCACAATGCTTCATGCAATACATAAACAGTCCTGTACTGTTTTCTTTTGCAGCTTTCAACTGTTAGCTTCACAGTTTAAGATGTGATTAATAAAACCGGTTGCTAAATTTCATAGCCTACGACTCTCAAGAATGTTTTGAAATCCCTTTGAAGAATACGCATGGAAAGAAATCTTTTCAGATCCTCAGCCGCTGAAAAGTAGGCGTCACTGCTCTGTTGACACGGGAAGAATGCTAAAGAATATTGAGGAAAGGTTTTCCCATCAGACTTTGGGTCATGTGACTGTGCCAGGCCTTTTAAATCAGCAGACACCTGGGTGATACTGTAACACTCCTGTTAGACAGGTTAGGCTGATCTTAAGAACACCAAAGACCTCTAGCAGACATCTTAGTTTTGCCATATATGTGTCAGATGATATCTGTCTCACTGCTTCATCTGATACCACTGACATTGAACATCCAGGCTTACAATCGTAGATAAAATG
The DNA here is from genome assembly GCA_026939265.1 of Oreonectes daqikongensis. Taxonomy (NCBI): domain Eukaryota; kingdom Metazoa; phylum Chordata; class Actinopteri; order Cypriniformes; family Nemacheilidae; genus Oreonectes; species Oreonectes daqikongensis. The sequence goes on from JAOTQM010000049.1 coordinate 6,247,272, forward strand.
TAGGTTTGAGATATCAAATGAAGTGTTTTTGTGTTCTTTCGAAAGGTGTGTGAAACCTGCACCTGCACGTGTACGTGCTTGTGTTTGGGCATGAGGCTGCTCTGGTGCCTTCATAGGTTCTCATAGTTCTCTAAAGGAAGTCAGAGCTGTAAAGTGTGTGTGTGTTTTCGCACCTTGACACCACTCTCGCCCACACCAACACTTCCTGCCCGCAGACTTCTTGCACCTTGTTCTGGGTGTGTGTCCAAGTATGCACGTATGGGTGTGAGAGTGTGCACGGATGCATGTGTGGTCATTCCTGCATTCACTGAAAAAATCTTAACCAACATGTATGAGTGATATAACATTTGTTAGGGAGAGAACAGCTTACCCTACCAAGAATATTGTCATGTGACCCTAATCGTACTAAAGCGACAACATAAAAATGGAAATAAAAAATCACTTTTTTGCTCAACAGATGAAAAAGCAGTACAGATTTGCAATGACGACGAGTAAAGATTTCTCGAAATTGCAGCTTTGTCAGTTTATGAGTCTTGTTTTTGGATTTCATTGATTTTTGGTTTATGGTCCATTCAAGCTACTTAAGACACAATACGTCATCATGGGTAGATATGTAACTGGATGTAAAATAGGTCATACTTGTGCATCTTCTCTGATCCCAGCGCACCTTTCATTTACCCAGCCCGTCTTCCCGCTCGCCCGCCGTTACACGGACACCCGACACTCGCCCAGCTGCTCTCGCTCACATCCCAGATTTGCCACACACCAAAGCTCCTCTTGCTCTCTTTATTCAGAAAGTTTTTTAATTAGTTCCAGTTCTGCGACTCCCACAGATCGATTACGGGAATGAAACAGCCCTCTTCTTTTCTCTGAAATCCCAGCACAACTGCGTAAGGAGACGGCAGTCTGTCCCGGGCAAACCTTCCCGAAACACCTCGCAAAGATTTCTGCCGCCACATCTAGAGCCAAGAGCTGGATTTTGCTCTGCTTATTTAGTTTGGAGCTGAAACTTTATTGATGATGTAAATTTTTTGCTTTTGCATTTCTGAATATCACAACCTTTACATAGAGCTGTTTCTAAAAAAACTGAAAACATGCTCGCTGTCACAGATAAAACAACATCCTGTTGAGTAAGCGCACAAGAGATTGGGAAACCGTGTTGAGTTTAAGACACAAAAAGAAACTCAAGCTAGTTTCAATGTCTGATTATTTGTTCCACCCTGGATGATGTTCAGCACCAAAGCCTGATGCCTTTCACCCTACAGGGCTCAAGAGCCGGGGCGCCCCAACCCATCACTTAGAGAAAGACCCATGTCACCCTTTGAGTCTACACAATCGACACCTTTCTATGTTCTCTTGACGTCAGCATCGTGGCTCTCTACTTAAGTTTGCCATGGAAAGCCGATCCGTTTGTTCTCGCTCAGCACTGCTTTTCCCGAGTTCCTTTAGGAGGGGGGGGAGGGTGGCCTTCCAGGTGTCGCTTTCCTCTCTTTTTGAGGTTGGTTTTGACTAGCAGGTCCTGGTGACTTTTGAAGTCACTTTGGTCATTTGCATGTCAACTTCTGGTTGAGGGGAGGGGGAAACGGAGAGAAACCAGAGTTCAAAACAAACTGAATCGGTTCTTTCACACGGACTGCTTTGATGCATGAACAACTGGAGTCATTAAAGACAAAGGGATGAGCGTTAGTGTTGTTAGCCGTTGCACTTAGATCTTTTCACACTTATCTCGCTTCGTGTGTCTCTATTCTTAGATTGAACTTCCCTGATCGTCGCTTTGTAAAGGCCTTCCAGACTGCGAATGCTTGGGTGCATGCATATGACGCGTTGTGGTTTCGTATGCTCGCGCTACGTTCACGAGTTACGGTTGTGTTTCTGTCAAAAGGGTTCCGTGCCACACGAAGATGGAAACGCACTGTGCAGAAAACAAAAAGAGAGCAAGGCATCGATCTCACTGTTGCTCCAACCTCAGATTGAGAGCAGATTGCATTGTGGGAACTCAGTAGTTCCTTGGAGATGAAAGAAACCAGAAATCGATACGTTTAGTTTTTCCATATACAGTATGTGTTCTAAGTTTACATAGAATCCTGAAAATTCAAAGTCTGAGTTTTGTAATTTTTTTGATGATGTGTTACATTCCTAGCTGTTGCCACGGGTGCATTCTGTCCTCCTGTTGCCCTGGAGACGGGGGTGGCTCTTTTGTGCCAGCTGTTCCAGATGTGGGACCAGGTCGCCGCCGGCATTGTAAACTTGACAGAATGGCTACTGGGAGATGAACAACTGGGTACAAGCTGTGAGTCGCCCACAGGCCTGGTAAGGATGTTACTTTTCAAAGCACTTGCTAAGCAATACAAATCTGGTAGACTTAAAAGATGAATAGATTTTTAATCTAATTTGTTATTGAAACAAGTCTGTTCTTTTTTTCCAGCATGAAGAGTTTCTCTTCCAGAAAGGTGATCTTAACCTGTGGGTGGAGCCTATGTTATGGGCACGAATGTTGCATGGACACCTTTGTGCCCTTCTAAGTGTGCCACACTCACCTGGCGTGAGCCCCGAAGACCTGGATCGATTCTCAGCCATTGCCAAGAGCAACGACCTGACCGCTGAACAGGCATTAAAAAACCTCCCTGCGTTCCCCCAGTTTTCAGCCACTATCGAGTATGGCAAGATAATGCTGCTGAAAGAGAGAACCTCGCTCACTCATAGTGTTCTTGATACTCTGAAGCAAGTGCACATGTCTTAGCATAGTAATAGCATATGATTATGACGTTTTACCTTTTTTTTTTAAACAAAATAAAGTGTTTTAATGCATTCATTTATGTTTGGACTTTTTCATTTATGGGTTTGTGACACTGAGAATCTGATTTTGTTTTATTACTATGTTTGATGTCACGTTTTCGCACCTTGTGTGCATGTGGTGTTTATATGAGCTGTAATATTTTTAATGCACAAATCCGTTTTGAAAGGGAAATGGTCTGAAATGCCCCTCCTGCATGTATTACGCAATCAGACCACAACAGTCTGGTGTCCCTTCAGCAAGTAGACAGCTGGGCTGCCTTCAGGGCCTGTTCCCCTCTTACTGTAAAATGATGTAATGTTTTGGAATGCTAACAGCCCATTCCTCCAATACACACACAGGGGTGGGTAAGTTCACATACATACCGCCCCATTCACCAGGAATAGTTTTCTCTTTATTAATGTAAAAATGGACTTTGGAGACATGTTGAATTTTTTTTTACTTTTAATACAAGAGGACAGCTGAAATATCCCATGAGAAATACAGAAGACACTGTAAAACGGCAAATTCTTGAGTTTTAAAGGCGCGTGTGTTAGGATCTCGCCTGTGGGTGGCGCCCGATAAGTGGGTTTTCGACGATAAGTACTGCGACCGTTAGGGGGCACTATTGTACCGCATTCATTACAGCTAAAACCCATGTTTCTCAAACGATTTGATTTTCACTTTATAAAGCAGCTTACTGAAACGTTTTGTTCACCATTTGAAAGCAAAAATCATCAAATGCATATAATGATACACAAATTGCATTTATAAGCATCTTTGTAAAAAATATAGAGGCACTTTTTGACATTGAGATAAGTGTCAAAAACGATGCAAACTACCTGAAATCGCCCTTTATGTAGAAAAAAGGTATAAACAGAGGACAGCCTTGTCGCATGCAAAGCAAGCTGTTCGCTGGTGTCATGGTTCTCACAGACCGTATCAGATCTGGCACGATTTAAAACTTTGGCCTCTCGGCCTAGATTATGCAATCGCACTGAACATTTCCTTCTATCAGCGCGAGCAGTCTCCCGCTGCGGGCGCGCGCCTCGTGCACGTCAAGTGTAAACAAAATTCCGTGTGTGATGTATTTCCCTGGAGAGACGCAACTCTTTAGAAAATCAAATCAAATGTTTTTATTTCTAATTTCTTGTTAAATATCTCTAAGGCTATTCGTACTGTTTTAAAGCGTTTTTATATGACTTGTGGCAGAAACGATATATCATATTTCAAGTTATTTCATAACTATTATGCAAATATATAGCACGTTCGCATATGCCCACGGCTGCACCGAATACTACATTTATGTTAAAAACATGCCAAATTCTGTGCTGTGAGGGGTGCAGAAGCGACCAATCAGACGCGGAGCCCTGCACCACTTGAAAAAGGGCGTAACTTCGTAAGTTTGAGAGCTGCCCTGACGCTTATATGTGCAGGGAAAGTAAAGCAGACTCTTACTGTTCTGGCTCGGCACTGCACGGTGGGAGAAGACTGATAACACAAACACAACACGGGGAACTCAGCCTTCCTTCTCTGAGTTTCAGACCACATCTGAGACTTGCCTTTTCTATCGCGTATCTCTTGCACAAGCCCAGTTGTGGCAAACTAAAAGCCGTCGCATCGAAAGGATCCACGTCGGTCCTCAAATGAGAGATCATCTGCGACTGTCTCCTGAAACAGAAATGTCTGCAACAATCCTGTCCGCTTTCTACGACATCGACATGCTGTACAAGGTAAGTTTCTTATTTTGTAATATCCGTTAACTTTGCTCGAGTGTGCACTCGCGTCTTATCTCTGGTGGGACATTTCTAAAAGTTTCATATTTGAGCCTAAACTTTGCACGCTTCAAAACTTTCCAAACTACGAAAGTTTGACTTTATAAATCGTGCATCGGTTAAGTTAACTTATACTTGCAGCGCTCGGTAAGTTACGTTGCATTTATTAAAACTTTTGCTTTTCCCCACAGCAGGAGAAGAGCCTCAACATGAACGCGCTTCACATTAACAGTATGCTGGATAAGAAAGCAGTCGGAGCCCCGGTAACAACCTCCAGCAGCACAAACAACTGTAACTCCTACACGTCGGGATTTTTCCGCCGAAACTCCACCAGCAACATGGAGTCCATGACGAACGGCAACAAGTACCCCTCCTACAGCAACATGAAGGAGACCACCAGCACCGCCATCATGAACAAGGAGAACAAGTTTCGCGACCGCGCCTACAGCGAGAGCGGCCAGCAGCAGCTGCAGGCGCTGCAGCAGAAACCGGGCTCGCAGATCAACTCCACCCGCTACAAGACCGAACTCTGCAGGCCCTTCGAGGAAAACGGGTCGTGTAAGTACGGCGAAAAGTGCCAGTTCGCCCACGGCTACCACGAGCTGAGGAGCTTGTCCCGCCACCCGAAGTACAAGACCGAGCCCTGTCGCACTTTCCACACCATCGGCTTCTGCCCGTACGGCCCGCGCTGCCATTTCATCCATAACGCCGACGAAAGACGACCAGCGCCCACCAACGCCAACAGCGTGCAGGGCGAGCCCACCAAGGCCTCCCGGGGGGAGTCGATGTGCGGCTACGGTCAGCAGCAGGCGGCGGGAGCGTTCAGGGACAGACCCAAGCTCCACCACAGCCTCAGTTTTTCGGGTTTCTCCAGCCACCACCACGGACTCGACTCGCCCCTTCTCGATAGCCCCACGTCCCGCACTCCGCCTCCCCCATCATCCTCCAACTGTTCCGCTAACTTTTACGAAGACGTTCTATCGCCCAGCTCCGTGACCCGTTGCCTTAGCAACAGTGCCTTCTCTTTTCCCGGGCAAGATCTTAAAGCCCTGCTCGCCCCGCTGGCCGTGCACACGCACAACGGTTACACCGGCCAGTCCAATGGTGCTTACTACGGAAACCTTCAGGTCAACTTGGGCGGCGGCCCTCCTTCTCCCCCGTACGGCCACATGCAGTCCCTCCACCCTTTGTCAGAGTCGCCGGTGTTCGACTCGCCCCCCAGCCCGCCAGACAGCATCTCAGACCGGGAGAGTTACGCCAGCGGCTCGCTCAGCTCCTCTGGAAGTCTCAGCGGCTCCGAGTCTCCCAGTCTGGACGGCGGGAGACGTTTGCCTATCTTCAGCAGGCTGTCGATTTCTGACGATTAAGCAACCTGTTTTTTGTGCGTGTTGTCTTTCTAGTGAATTTTGGAGGAATGTTCCGAGTCTCCTGTTAGATGTGTAGATGAATAATAGACTTTAATACGGAGTTGGATTTGTCAGACCCTCGACATGGCATTAGGTGATTTTTGTAACAGAATGCATTCCACCGGTGATATCTGTGCTGCAGTTTTCTCGATCTGCTTTTTTCGGACCGATTACTATCCAGATTTTACAAAAGACTTGTTTTGAACGTGAGAGACAGAGCGGTTTCAGATTTTCCTCCATCCTTGCCAAGAATATGCCTTGACAAAAGTATACCAGTATGTATGCGCTTCTCGCAGAAACTTCCATTCCAGTTTAACCAGTTTCACAGCGCCACCCAGTGGTTCGGTCGGTTCGTGCAGGTTGAAGCTCTCGTGTTTGGCTCGTTGGGAAATCACTGCTGATGGTTGAATATATCTATTTTTTTTTTAGCTGATTTGAGTGATTGCATAGCAGTGCGTAACTGGCTATGGACTATTTAACTTATTTATTTTATCTCGTGAAAAGTATAGGCTACATTGTTAATTGTGTCCATACTGTATTTATCAAGTATGATGAAGCAATAGATCTATATTCTTTTATTATGTTTAAATTATGATCGCCATTATTAATCTACATAAAGTGGAGTGTATGTTCCTTTTCACAGTAATATATATTTTTTTTGTTTGGTCTCTTTTGTAACTTCACTTTATTTTATTGTAAATGAGTAAAAAAAAATCTTAATTTAAGAGATTGTATGTGATATTTATTTCATTAATTTTGTTTCCTTGTTTACGTTCATTAAAAAAAAAAGTTTGTGATTTGCTGTTTGTTGGGATGTTACTTTTCGGAAAGTTTTTTTTGTTGTTGTTTGTTTTGTTTTGGAGAAACCTTAAGATGTGTCCTTTTAGGTATGTCTGTAGAATGTATAAAAACTGTGGTTGGCAGAGGACCGTCCAAACGTGTACTAGCCTTAAATTGTCATAGAAATCAGATTTCAAAGATCCCGAGTAAGTCAATTAACCAAAAAGTATTTTATTTTCATTTTTTTATACGATGCACAGAGTCAGGCTGTGAATCCAGCCACGTGCATGAGAATGTAGCAGTCCGATGCCCCAGTATTATTGCCTAGTGCCTGTGGGGATTCACCATCTTACATTGCCTTACGATTAACCAAATAAAGTATTTTCGTACATGTTATTGTTTTACAACAAGAGGAAATGAATGTAGTTTGTAATTTAAAACTTCTTGGAAGGTTGTTACCACTTATCACAGGAGAGATATAGAGACTTAGAGCAACCACCTAAGTCTTATTTTTTTCTATTGCTCCCTCTTCCTTGCATTTGTTTTGACTGTTTCTCTTGCTTTCCTCTGATATGGTCTGAATCTTCCAAACTTGCTGGACGGGGAAGATTTGGAACACGTTTAGTTTGTACATAGTAGGTACAGGGGATTCGCACTATGTACCTTTCTTGACTACTTTATCAGAAGTAAAGCTTTTTGAATGTAATTTAAAAAAAAAAAAAGACAAAAACAACAGGATTTGTAACATACTTGTTTTCGGGGAGTCAGTTCACTACAATTGCGTGTGAGACTGTTAACTTTGTACTGTACATTTTTGTAGTTCTCCCAATAAAATAATTTTGGAAAAAATAACTGGAATGTTGTACATGTGGTTTTCATTGGGAACTGGAGCGGTCAGACTTGATCCAGTTATGTATTAAATCTTGCAGTTGCACACAAATGCAACGACTTCTTTTTATTTTCTAAAAACGTGCACATGAACCTTGACAGCTTGTGCACGCTGAGGTTGAGTTTAACCACAGCGTTTAACATTCTGGCTAAATGTATAGCTGTCTGTACAGCAGTTGGGGGGGGGTTGACCTGAACTTCAGCTCCTCAACACGGAATGGCTGTTGACTAAGTTAATAGTAATTTACATGTGGTGTCAGAACTGTTCAGTGTATACACATTTGAAACGATTCTCGATTCATCAAACCACAGTTTGCTAGCTTTGGTTATCTGAGTACTTGCATAACAATGCATTGTCTTAAATAAACAGAAGAAAATGACCGTTACCTCCGGACAGGATAGGAATATTTGGTATTGTGCATTGTACAGTAGGAAGGCCCGCACATAATCTGAATGCAATCTTATTTACAAATCTCAACATGCCCTTTACCCTCTTTAATTACATTTATTACATATTTTGGAAAAACGTTAACAGTATGTCGGCACTATTGAACTCAATTCACTGTTTAAAACCAATTCCACAGATATTTCCCTCAAAATCAGAGCGAAAATGCATATTCCATCTGATTTAGTTGTCAATAATAAAACACACACAATAACTATGATGTGTCTCAGTAATAAAGTCTCTAACTACTCGCTGGAATGAATAACAAGTATTACAGGTCGTATCTGCCACCCAGACTGGGTTTACTCATTCAAAGTGATTTGTTTTTGCCAGGTTTTTAAGACACTGCTGTAACTTTAATGGAGTGTTTGATAAAAGCTATCAGCACCAGTAAAGTCATTTAGAAAATAAAGGGCCGGTATTGAGAGCACCGCAGAGATAAGGAAGAGAGATAACAGAGGGCAAATATTTATCGAGTTCCACTCCTTCTTATGTTAAAATGTTTAATAAGACCCACAGCGAGTAGATCAATGCCAAATGGGGAGTACGTACCCATGCGTGTCTGTTTTGTATGCAACCCTGAGCCATTTCCCCTTTAACATTTGTCTACTTGGAATCAGTGTGTCATTAAAGTATTAAGCCGGGGTGTTATAAATGTAAATGCAGTGCTTATGTTTGTGAGTACAAATGCCTGTGTGTGTGTGTGTGTGCGTGTTTGTGTGTCAGCGTGTGGTAAATGGCTCTGGAGCTCCTACAATGACAGGAACTCCTCTGACTTCTGATTATGGCAGGAAAGAGCCAGTTCCTCACCACCTCCCATTTCCAGGCTCTCTCCTGCTGCTTTTGTCATCTTTATTAGTTTTGTCAGTTGGGCCTTTCAGCTTCTGAAAGTTTCTATTTGTGCCGCAGTGCGTTTAACAGAAATAGTCGGGGAGGGGGTGAAACACTGTTGGTCATGAGCAGTCAAGAAGAAAGCTCTTTTGCATGTAGGGCCTATAACTTGTTTTGTATTTGAAGTACTTATTGCACTTCTGCAAACAATTCCTATTCAACAGAAATACAGGACCTGTTTTGTTTGCAGTTAAATCAAAAGATCGATGAATGTTTGATATGTTCTGTACAATTTCACAATAATAGATCTAATACATTTGTAGAAAGAAGAGAATAAGCACAATTTATTGGTTATATGTGACCCTGGACAACAAAGGGTAATTTTTGAAATTGACAATTCTTGAATCTATTGATATATGGTTTGTTGGAAAGGACAATATAACTATTTAAAACTATATAAAACTCTGGAATCTGACGGTGCAAAAAATCTAAACATTGAGAAAATCGCTTTTAAAGTTGTTCATCAGAGGCGCTGTAACAGGTTTGTTTTAATGCTCTCTATTGGCTTACCGCTGTAATGACGTTGTGAAGAATAGATGAACCCGAAAAGGTGTTACATAGATACCAAACTGCAGTTTGTAGACATGTTTCCGGCCATTTTTGTTTGCGATTTTGCTGCATCCACTAACAAAAAGAAAGTTTTTATATATTTACGGTAGGACATTTACAAAATATTTTCATGGAACATGTTCTTTATATCCTAATGTTTTTTGACATGAAAGAAAAATCAACAATTTGACTCATACAATGTATTTTAAGCTATTAAAATGTGTACATTGATGTACAAATTTGGGAAAATAGTGAAATAGTGAAAATAGTGACATCATGTGTAGTTATTTTAGTCGTTTTCACAGATGTGAACAGGGATCATTTTCATCTGTATGCATAAAAACGCAAAGTAAAAGCTGTTTTAGTACATCTCTGTCATATAAACGTGTCTTTATCCTTCCAGGTTGACCTACAAACTGACGTCAGGACAGATGAACTCTTTTACTTCTCAGTGCAGTATAGTAGGATTGGGTGGAGGCTTTATGGTTTTGTTTAGAGTTGGTGGTGGAGTGTAAATCAAGAGAAGACAAAATCAAAGAGCAAAAAGTAAATCCTGCTGGCTTTGCATGTTGAATGAGAGGTGTGGTTTGACCCTGACCCTCCGCTGTTTCACAAAATGACAAATATTTACACGTCATGTGTGCGAGGCCACTGTTTACAAGCAGGCCAACGCTGGGCCAGGGTAAGACAACATATAAAGACTAGAGTAAATCTATTTGAGTTTGCCTGGGCCTGACCCAAGCAAGCTTTCTGCATGACCTCTCAATATTCTTTTATTGGCCACATATCATTAGCTCCTTCAAATTTGTTATATGATGCAAAAAGCTATAATTGATATGATAATAAAGCATCATAAAGTATAAACTAAACTTCAAAAGGCTGATATGAGGGAGAGAGTCACTCTGAATTGACCAATCAAGAGTTATCCCACAAAGCAACAGTGCCACATCTTAATATCACTTCATACTAATATAAATATAACTTACAAAACACAGGTTGTTCTTGGACATTGTGTTTACATGTGTAACCCACAATTTGTGGTTACGATATGTGTGTGTATGTGAGCTTCTTTGTACTGGATAATTACTCTGATTATTCCTTACAGTTTTATTATGGGTGTAGTTTTAGCTCTGTTGCTCATTCTAGGAATGGACTGATGTATTTCGACTATGATTAAGGGATGATGGAGAACTAGGTTACTCATGACAACATACCAGTTTAAAGCCTTTCTTCAGCAGGTTAAAATACAGTGGCCCCATAGTATTATTATATTATATATTATATTGTTTTTCTGTCAATAGATCCTCCTTAATATCACACAGAGTACCTTTAAGTATAAGATGTTTTTAGTCACTGTATCTACAGTATTTATTTCCAAACCCTGTTCTTAAGTTTACTTCAATAGATCCCCTCTAACCGGATACCGGCTGTTTCTTTGGCCAGGTTTCCCCATGACTCCTCATTGTCTTTCAGTATTGTCTTGAGTTTATATTTACTGTTCAACATGTTCCTGCCGTTTCAAACAAACAGACCCCACTCACATTGTGGATGGGGTTTCCAAAATAAACCCAATAATATCTGGTTCGAATGCAACATGCCATAAGAACCACAATGAACTTTTATTAGGCTATTATGTGTTTAAAATGGCCAAACTGACAGATACAGAGATTTACTTACAGTACTTTACACTTAAACAAACACTAATGGGTTAGACCTACTTTACCACACAGACGTAGTAGCTGTGAATTATTACAATGTGTGTATTGTTTAGACGGTTTTTGTTAGACCGGGTGGAGTTCGCCTTTGATAAAGAAGTATTCTAGTTGTAATAAAAGGTGTGACTAATGTGTGAAATGTTATGATCCTGAGAAACGTTCAGAGCGGAATATCATTGTTCTGCACTTCAGGTATGAATCATAACCAGGATGAATCACAGTTCCATTATATATATATATTTTTATTCTTCAAATGGATGATCGGTGCAAAAATGAATGTATTTATGCAAATTATTTTACAACATGAGCTGACATCAGTCATCGGGCGACAGTTTTGGAAAGCGTGCTTCAGTGTGCTCGCTTATTGGTTTGCAAGTAAACACACAATATTTTGCTCTGTACATACACAAATTCAACGGATCGTAAAATGTTACTCTCATAAGTGGAGCCCTTATTTGAAGACATTTAATTGGCACATGCACTTGGCAGCGTGACGCGGATAAATGTATTCATTTACGTTATTACTGTGTAAACACTTTTTTTTCAGCGCTCAAACAGAAACACTTGAATTCTGTTGGTTTATGATGGAGCGTCTATGCGCGTGTGTTGGATGTGTGTTTACGGACCGGCGAGTAATTGCACGTAATCATCCAAAATGTTTATACAGATCCGATCCTGTAAGTACAGTAGGCTGAGAGTCTGTGTGATCTGCATGCGCATCCACTCGCTCATTATTTGCTCAGTTTTAGCCGACAGGTTTTCAAGAACAGGGACAAAGTGTTCAGGTTTCAGTCTGTGTTTGCGAGAATTTAAAGGGGTCAGAGGTGAGCTTTTGACGGATATTAGGTGAAGTTGAGTCTGAGGGGAAAGGAGGGTGGGGAACACAAGAACGGAAAGCGCTTCAGAGGTGGTGTGCTTGGTCATGTTGAGATTTCATATCGACTGCTTTTCAAACAAAGGCCGCGTTAATAAGGTCTGTGAGGGAAATGAGGGCTGGAAATGAGTGTTTGTGCACTTCAGGATGTTTCTTTACCTCCGATTCCTTGTCTTTGCTCTCCTCTTGCATATTTTTCTTGCTTTTTCATTCCCCACTAAGGTCCTTCAGTGGCTTCTATTATCATATATGTTATAGGGATTGATTCTTAAAGGAATAGTTCACCCAAAGTAAAAGTGTAGTCATCATTTGATCACACTAATGTTATTACAAACTCTTTTGACCTTCTTTCTTTTCAGGAATGCAAAAAGAGAAGTTTACCAGAATGACCAGGCTGCTTTTATCCATACAATGTAAGTGAATGGTGGCCATGGCTGTCAAGCAAAGATTTTTAATGCAATGACGATTTTTTGAGTGAATAACAAGCTTTAGTTGTCATATAGCATTATATAATTTGTAATATAGCTCACCTTTATGACCCTATCCACTTTGATTGTATAGACTAAAGTAAGCAGCCCTGCTAAACTTGCTTTGGAGAATAAGAGCAAATGTCATGCAGTCATGTTTGGAATTACATGTGGTTGAGTAGTGAGTAGTTGAGTAGAATTTCCATTTTTTGGGGGGATAAAGTACCCTCGAGAGCCCCGAAACGCACCCTTAAACGCACCCCGAGCCAAAGTGGGTAACACCACATAGGGAATCTGATTGGAAGAATGTCTAAAAATAAACTGAGTCCTATCTCCATGCACACGACACGCTCCTGCTCATGCCCACTCAAACACGCCACAAATAAACTTCTATCTCCCGGTCCGCACACACCTCACGTACTGACACCAAAACAGCTCGTAACTAATCCGGCTATCATACACACGCTCTCAACCACACATGACAAGCACAAACATTGAGCGTCTGTTTGGATTCGGTCAAAACATGAAACCGTACTGTACATCATTCTGTACGGTATACAAGTATATGTGTCCAAAAAGTGTTTCAAGCAGCTCATGTAAAACTGCATGTAACATGTATGACTTGCATTTTAGAGTACAGTTGTTTATACTGTCATTTATGATAATATAGCCAAAAATAGAATAGACTTTTTCGTTCAAAACCTGTCTTCTGTGAAACGCAAAAAGAAGATATATTGAAAAATGTTTAAGTGGTTTTGGGTTCATATTATGAAAGTCAATGGGGTCAGGGTTGTTTGCTTACCAACGTTGTTCATAATATCTTATGAGTCATGATCATAATATCTGTTGAGGGTGAGTAAGTCATGAAAGAATTTAATGCTTTAGTTCATTCAGGAAATGAAAGTTTGGCTTGTTTCATTGTATAAAACAGCTTTAGACCAACTTTTCTCCCCTCAGATGCCAGAGAACCGGTTGTCAGCAAACACGGACACACACAGTGACTGACAGGCAGTGAGTGCTTCAAGGTCTTCTCCTTGGTTAAACAATAACAGATATTTTTTCAAGAATGATCTCAAGACAGCTTTGATATGCCTTTAAACATAGTGATATAAGTTATGTGGACCGTTTTCAAGCTATTCCATCAAAACATCACTCAATATCCCCCTTAAGAAATCATACAGGCACGGATGTGGGTCACCATTAAATGTAGAGTGTGGGTGTGTGCGTGGATTTACTCTATGCCAACTATGCCTAGCGTTGATTTATCACTGTTATGTGTGTATTAACATCCAAGTAACCCACTTTTAAATAACGCCGGCTGTTCATCTCTCTCCCTGGTGAAGAAATGCAGCTTAAGCCATTGAGCACAGCACTGTCATCAATGACTCACTTCACAGGTCATGTGACCCGACGGGGTAGGCGATGCGTCTCATAGATCGTCTTTATGCTGAGACTAAGGCGGGTCATTCATAGAGAGAGGCAGGGGAGATCTCTGCCATGTGTGTGCGGATATACGTGTATATGAGCGTTCTTCTCGCTTCCCAGAGCGGGCAAAGAGATCCTTCTGCATCTGCCAAGAGGGCACACACGAGCGTCTGTTCCTCTCTCACACTTTCTGCGTAAATAAGTAAATATTGATTATAAACATCTATCCGCTGTCACTTTTCTAAAAGTACCCGAATAGGGTCCAAACAGTGCACATCAACACAAGCTCACCTGACCTTGACAGGCTTGCTAGAACTCCCTATAAACTCCACACAAAACCACAAAGTTTAATCATTAACGTTTCTGCCTAACTAGCGCTGCTCGCTTTAAACAACAAACACGAGACGTTTAAGCAACATTACTGCACAGTTTTGCAATGTCAACTTTCTATTCAATAGCCTGTAGTTATAGAAAGCCCATTGACCCGAGTCCAAAGAATGGCAAATATCACCGTGAGTTAGATTTGAACCTAATAAGGGACTTATGTAAGACTCCAAGCACTGTTTAAGATAACCTAATTAAAAGCCTTCGGCCTTTAATGAGGTAAAATGTTGCAACAGGCGCTTAGACACAGATGTATTTGGTTCATCTGGAGCGCTTTATGCTTTTAGAGCTGGTTAAAGTTTTCTCAAGAGCAGATATCGAAATTGGCTTTTTGTTTGCGGCTGTAAAACCGAGACAGGTGAGGTCAAACTGATATAAAGAAGTTAACCTGGACTGTTTTACTTGGTGATAAGCTTTTCACATCTTCTTAAAGGAACAGTTCATGTGCATTGCAAATGAAAATCCAGTTACTATTCATTTCTTTAAAGGTGGGTCTTTTCTGACTTTAACAGCCCTTGGTCGCTTTTTTTACTTTCGTTGTATGCAAAATAGCAACATTCTCCTCAACGTTTCCTCTTGTGTTCCCGAAAAGAAAGCGAGTGACATGAGCATGAGTAACGTACTTTTGCATACTTGGAGCAATATGAACCAAAAACCCCCTTTCACCTAAAGCAGTCTGTTCTCCTGCAGTGGTTTAGTCCAGAATGAAACCAGAGCGGCGTGCGGAAATGAAATGCGGAGATTTCTCCCCCCGCGCAGACCCCTTCAGCCTGGTGATAACTGTTTTCATAACTGTTTATTACTCAGTGACCCTGGGCCAAGCTCAGAGCTTCTCTCACGTCTCAGATGACTTCCATTTTAAGGCTTTTGCTTCTCATTCCTGTGCGCAGATGTGGTGTTTATGAGCGAAGTGTTGGATAAACTGTTTATGAAAATGCCTCCGGT
The DNA here is from genome assembly GCA_026939265.1 of Oreonectes daqikongensis. Taxonomy (NCBI): domain Eukaryota; kingdom Metazoa; phylum Chordata; class Actinopteri; order Cypriniformes; family Nemacheilidae; genus Oreonectes; species Oreonectes daqikongensis. Next base: position 6,262,589 of record JAOTQM010000049.1, read on the forward strand.
TTCATTAGAGGAAAATATATGTGGTATTTCAGGACTGGCAGAGTGTTTCGGCGCTTGACTTTAATGCCTGTCACAGCTGAAATACAGAGTCATATTCATAAAGGTACTTTTTCCATGAGTATGTTTTACAGTAAAGAGGGAAAACAAATATAGTTTGTTTTAACAGAAGACGTACGCGCGTGTGTGTACAGTATGAGATGGAAATGGGTTTTTGGATGGAAACGTGAAATTTTAGACATGCAGTCAATTTGATCACATTTTCTCACTGTCAGCAGATCACTTTAAGCCAGACACACCATGAAATTGGTTGACAAGGGTATTTTTTATTTCATTTCTTGACCTATTTCCTTTTGAAACATATGGGGAAAAGATGGGAAAAATAGGCCCTTCTTAATAGGCAAAATGTTAGTTTTTAGCATTATTTTATAGGGCTTTATTTTACGAAATCATCATGACGACTTCACACACACTGTCAAAAAAGTACAAAAGCTGTCACTGGGACGATACCCTTTAAAAAGGGCCTAATATGTACCTTTGAGGTACTAATTTTTGAAAGATCCTATTAAGAAACATTTAACAGTAAATGTAATAGCAAAGAAAAAATGTTTATTCTCAAAATATTTCAAAGGTAAAAATTGCTCTAGCTGTGAAACAGCTTTCAGTTTCAGATGACATCACCAACCCTGCAATAGAGTCTACTTTTCACCATTTTCCTCATGTTGATCATCCTGTTCGAAATTCATCACATTGAAGTACATAAATACTGTCATGTTGACTCAACATATGAGGTGACCAGTCTGCTAGCCACATAGTCATTCTAATCGAAAGGCTTTGGCCTAACCCTGACTGATGATACCTGTCGTGCGGGTTCACGTAAAGCCACCCACCTTCTGTGTGCTCCTCCTGTCAATAAGTGTGTCAGTAGTGCTAAGCTATTATCAAACACTGACCTACATTCTAGATGTGGATAGGTTAGGTTGTTGGGGCAAATGTTTCTAGGCTACTAATATTTACAGAAATTATACAATAGGAACGTATTGCACAATAAGCATGACTTGTAATTGTATATGCTGACATTCAATATGTGACAGACCGGTTTTGTTTGATACAGGATATGAATAAGTGGTTTCGAATGGTTTCTGTATGTCATGCAATAACAAGGTACATAAACAAGAGTGCGATAACATTACTTTTTCACTTGTTTCTCTGAATTTCACAATTCTGATATTCTGATATGCGTTAGCTGACATTACTGATTTCTCAAAGTGCGTATGTGGGATTCATATAACAAACATGCGCACAGAAAACTGGCGTACGCCTCTTTATCAGATGTAAAATCTATAAATCGCAAATGATCTTGAAATTGTGCGCAGTTAAACAGTTTCAGATCTCCGTCTTGTAATAACGAATTAATATCATTGGTACATAAAATAACTGTCAACATCTAAATCGTTTACAAGCGGCAAGAATAGCTCATATTTACAAAAACATGCAGCACTCGGACAAGCAAAAGTACGTACATCTCCTTAGACCTTGACATGGCATGAAGCAGTGTCTATAACACTGATGTACACAAGCCTGCTATAAAACTATCTGCACCGACTACGTGCTTTGGCTGTGTTTGGAATTTACGGATGAGTCCATTAACCAGAGCGTGTTTGTACACATCCTGACTGTACAGCCAGCGTTTGACTTACCAAATAGTGTACATTCCTCACTATGATAAACATACACACTCATGCGCACACTCTGGCCTTTAAATACAGCGGCATGAAGACTTGGAGCAGGACAGTGTTAAAATTATTTTTCTATTATTTCTATTTCTTAACAACGCTTTAACATTTTACTAATATGCACAACATTGATACAGTCCATATTTTTAACATCTGGAAACTTCCCCCCAAATCTGGAAGGGAAACATATTTGGACACTCCGTGCCTGATACCAACAGCCCCTCAACTCAGTCCGGATACACTTGAACAGTTTCTCTGCTGTTTACATCCCATAGCACTCAACCCTTTCCACATTTGTTTATTTATTGTTATTGTTATTATTGTTATTGTTTATTAATTTTGTGTAAGCATTGTGTCATACATTTCTAAAGCAAATATGCTTTCAGAAACAGGGCTGATGGTTGACATTTTAAATAATGCAACACTACAAGCCTTCTGCTCACAATTTAGAAACCACAAGGAGTTTTTTTTATGTTTGTCAAACAGATCATATGAACAAATATGGTTTGACGCATATATGGGGACAAACTACATTAGACATACACAAATTACATTATGTGAATTATGTCAGTCTCTTTCTTATTTAACATATATTTGTATACGTTTTACAACCAGTATACAGCACTGCAACCTTTTGTCATCTAAACTTTAAACCTCCATATTCTCCTTGTCTGTTTCAAGTTAGGCTGCAAACCATTTCATTAAAGCGGATGTTACAGAGCATCAACAATGTGAATCCTGCTGTTCTGTTCCTGCGCCATGTGTATTGGCAAACAGCATGTGTAGTACTCCTCATCACACAGTGTTCAATAGGGACATAAACAACAGCTGAACTCCAGACAGATTGTGTTGTCACACATGACGTGTGCTCCTCGCCCTGACATGAGACCTGCCCTGACCACACGTGTCCAAAGCCGAGGTTGCGTGGCAAATGAAACGCTCTGCGCTCAGGCACCGCCGGGGCCGGCAATTGTTCTTGGGTCTTATTTTGGTCACTGTGAGCTCTGTGCAGGAAGTATGTAGTATAAGGAAGAGAAAGAAGATAGAGACCTTGGCTCCAGTCCTGCACGGATTCATCCTGTTTATGTACAAAGTCATGCGTTATGGGTCTCACTCGCTCTCTTTCTAAACCTAGAGCTGCCTTGCTGTCTACACTGTCAACTTTTGTGGATTTAAAACTTAGCACCCTTTTGTGGGGTTCTGGTCTATCAGGACATGCTTTCAATATTTAAAAAAGATGTGATTAATTTATATTTATTCGGGAAAAACACGTTTCACCAATGTCATAGACTAAACAAAACAAATCAAAAATGAATAGCATCTTTTTTGCAAATTGGTTCTGGTACACACAAATATTGTAAATAATAATGATTTTAATAAGTTTGATGAAAATGCTATTGATACTTTTGGTATTTAATAAAATGTAAGTGGGCCATTCCACTGAATGGGTGCCTTTTGCTTGTTGTAACTCTTCCAAAATAAACTTCTTTTTTTAACACTAAATCTTTTTTACACACAAATATTGGTAAATCTTAGAAAACTATAAAAATATTTTACATGGTTTCTAAATGGAAGATGCATTTTTGTAACAGGGCTGGAAGTAACAGGACTGAGTTTTTAGCATAAAATTAACAAATACATGAAATATAGCCACATGGTGAACATGCCATTAATATGAGGACACATTTTGTTTTAAATAAACAAGTAACTTCCAAGAAATAACTTAGGTAACAGGAATGTATATTGAGATTGGCCCTCTAGTCATAGCTATAATATCCTAACATTTACAACAGAGAAAATGAGAAAAATAACTTTTGTTATTAACATGGCCTTTAGAAGACCAAGATGATAAAACGTTCTGCTTTAAATATACCTTAAGGAACATTTTAAGGTTTTCAGATGTGTTAGGGTAAAAGGACTGAATGAAAACCTGGGGATGCGACTACAAATGTGTAATATATCTAAGCATAGATGGAATTACACAAAAATGCAAAAACAAGTAATATTTTTGAGGGATTTCACTTTTATATTTCATGGTAAAGTATAATGATAGATAGTGGGGACACATAACAAATGCTATTTTTTACTGTTCTAGGCTAGTTTTATTTATGTTTTATATTTTATATTTCCAGATAGGTTAATGTGCAGGGCACTTTGTTTAATAATAAAATGTATTTTAAAATAAACATTTATGCATTTTTATACATATAATGGCCTGGTGACAGAAATGTCACCAATTCGATGGAGCTGCCCAAATGCACAACCAGTTTCTCTCTTGTCTGCCATTTCATGAGCCTGCAGTGCATTATGGGTCTGCCTCCTCTACTAAGGATATATGAGACAGTTCCTTAGAATTTAGCCAAAATGCAGAAATCACATTTTTGCTACCTCAATATTAAAAGTCTTTTTCCACCTTTTCCTGATCTTTTGTTCTTCTCATTTTTTACATTATTCGGTCATCCTCTTATTTCAGTTCCCAAGAGTGTTTAGTTGAACTAGGTTTATTTCATTGTTTGTTTTTTCATTGTGAGTGTTTAGGTGTTTATGGGTCATTTGTCCTCAGCGGGTTTCCTCTTTTAAGATCTGGAACATACTGTCCCTAACACCCCCCATCTCAATACAGTACGTGTGTGTAGCCCTTTAACAATCCTCCAGTGTCTTTAAACATGTACTGTATGAAAACCCCTCACATATCACCAACTGTGTAGAAGGATATTGGACATCAGTAAGGACTTGGAACGCTACCAGGTCATGTGTCTTGTATCTCAGAGGGCTTTTATTGTCCTGTTTAGTGGCGTGATAGAACAAGAGACCATAAAAGTCTGTGAATTATGAATCATTCAGGACAGAGGTCGGTCTTAACTAGCTTATTTCTTTGGGCATTACCCTCGGAAATGCCCTCGGATGAGACGACTCCACAAAACTCATACATCCTGTATGTTAATGGTGATAAATATCACACCACCAGATACAATGCCATATTATTCCATGAATTAATGTTTGTTAGGAATGTGTTCCTGCAGTGTAATCTCTAGACTATGGTGCTAAAAACGCTAAGGTCATAGGTTCAAAACCCCAGGAAATGTGCAAACTCGCACCGTGTGTCACTTTGAATAAATTAACCTGGCAAATGTAAATGGGAACGCTGGGAATAATTTAAAGTTTGAAATAATAAGTCATAAAGGTGATCAGCTATGTGTTCATGTATAAGTGACTTGTTCTCAGCATCCTTCCATGTTGTCAAAGTTAATCATTCACCTCCAGAATTATCATGTGTCTGTGAACGGCAATAAACTATCCCACACATGACAGTAAAACACCGAATCACTTCAAACGCAGACAAGTGACACAGATTTAGTGTGTTCAGCATTGTGGAGCAAGATTGACGTTAATCCCAGATTTATGTAGTTGAATCACAACATTAAAGTGCGTAAACATGAGTAAATGGATAAATATATAAACTCACCACCACAACGACCTCGTGTTGTGAGTGGTTGTCAGGGTGTTGCTATGTGGTTACTAGAGCGTTCTGATTAGTTTAGGTGGTTGCTTACTAGTCCTATTAACTATAGGACTGTAGTTTCATGTGACGCACACGTGTCTGGCCCGAAGTTAACTTCCGATCTGTGTTTGTTTATGGATCTGATTAGTAGCTACTAATGAAACTATTTATATTTTATTGATAATATATCTTTTTATTTGAGATAATAATTGTATTAAATAAACAATTTGTTGAATTTTATTGTATTTTAATTTAAATGAATAAACAATTTGTTGAATGGGTCTTGTAACTTTGTCACATTTAAGTTTAAAACCTGTCTATAGTCAAAAGAACACATCACTGATTATATTTTATAATAGTACAATAATAAAATAATTATAGTGTTATATAATAGTATAATATTATCCTCTAATAATAATTAAACAACAAACATTAAACCTTTTGTTAACATAGTTAATACATTAGCTAACAGAAAGTGTCAATGAACAATACTTCTAAAACATTTATTAATCATAGTTCATGTTAATTTCGCATTTACTAATGCATGTTTAAAATCAACATCTGAACCCATGAAATAAAAAATAAGATCCTCATGGTCACAGATAAACATTTCTATTCATTTTTTAGTCCAGTGATTTATGATTCTTTATAGACTGATTTTTATAATGACCACAAAGTGATGCTTGATGTGAATTGTGAAGCAGAGGCTGTTAGCTGAATGTTGATGTTGTTCTGTTTCTAAGTATCCGTTAGCATCACACGATTCAAAGAATGAAAGAGACGAATACAAAGTGTTCCAGCGCTAGACGCTGTCAGGAGATGATATATCATTTGCTGGTCATGAGAATCTGATAATGACTAAAGTGTGACATTTTCTTTAGAGATGAAAAGTACATTGTGCAGGAGGTTATAACTCTTTTGACTGTTATCTCTGCTGCACGTTGGCCTAAACACAGTTTTCGTCAGTATTACAGCATCTGCAACTGCAACTGCAAGAGTGTCTAGTCTGTAAGATAGTTAAGTCATTCTTTATTGCCTTGGAAATATCCACATTTTGGTTTGTGCATGCCATTAGTAGGATGTGTTTGTGGAGTTAGTTTGCCGACCAATTATGTTACCACAAATGCACACACCACACCTTGACATTTTTACATATTTATGTTTATGTATTTGCCAGTGGTTTTTATCCAAGTGCAGCTTTATATATTATCAGTATACATTCCTAGGAAATCAAACTCCATCACTATGCTCTGCCGTCGAGCTACAGGATAAACAGAGTACACTCCATCTTTTCCGACATTTAAGTACACAAAGACAAACACTTGGGAACAACTTGGCAAACAGTGTTTAGTATTTAAAGACAGAGAGAAGACTGAGCTGTCACTAATCATTTGTGTCTAACTTTAGAGGTGTGTTTATGTGTTATGACTGAGAGAGATGTCAAATTGGAGGCAAGTCCCATCTCTTGGTTTTGCCTTTTTAGTCATCACAAACAAGTGATTCACAAGTGATGTCCTTCATGCCAAGTTTATGACTGACATAAAACGAAACACCACACCTTCAGTAATGATCTATATGTTTTTATTTGTCAGGTCTTTTAAGCGTTGTTTTCTTCTATACACTTTTCATAGGGAACTTGTCCACATATGTCTACAGGTTTTTGGTGTTTACTTAATATTCATGTTAGGCCCAAAGCAAGAGGTTATATATACGGTTTCAAAGAAACAACATAAACAAATGTTATTGCGCATGCACGCTTTGTGGCCAAAACTTAACTTACACATCCGCAAAGAATAGAGTCCCTGCTGATTATTTCTGATAACAAGCAAAATAAATGACTAAAGTAAAGTAAATGACATAGCTAGCAAGTTAAATGTATGTCTAGTCAGTATTATTTTGGGTTACCAGTAAAAAACTGTTACTTGGCTAAACTCAAATGTGACAAAGTTACATGACCCATTCAACAAATTCTTTATTTAAAACAATGATTATACAATAAAATTCAATAAATTGCTCTTTTAACACTATAATTATATACAATAAAATATTGTTATAAATGAATATTAATATACATTTAAATATCAATTATATTTGAGTTATATATAGTTATATATGTATGATAAGTGGGCAGTCGTGGCCCAGTGGTTAGAGAGTTGGACTCATGACCAGAAGGTTGCTGGTTCGATTCTCAGGTCTGGCGGGTAACGGCTGAAGTGCCCTTAAGCAAGGCACCTAACCCCCACTTGCTTACTATACAAAATGTACAATGTAAGTCGCTTTGGATAAAAGCATCTGCCAAATGCGTAAATGTAAATAACTGCTTACTGTGGTAAAATCGCTGTAATGCATTAATGAGGCTATAACAAAAATACACCAATAACTTTTCAGTAGTTGGAATAAACAAGTCTTTTGCCAAGTCATATGTGCATTAGCCTAACCTAACTTTAGTTTATTATTTGTTTATTAATAATTATCTAAGTCAAACTGTACGTTGCCAAGGATTGTAGAAACTTGGCACGTTAATATTGTGTACTGTCACAGGTGTGCATTTATCAGCATTTATGATATTTACATACCTCTAGTAACTTTAAATGATACCATGATGATGATTCACGTCCAAATAACATGATTGTAAATATTACATTTTATATCCATAAAACCAGACTGTTACACTTTTTGGAGCTTTTGTTTTCTTAGTGTTATCTACTAAGTAGTGACCTACTTCATGTGCAAATACAAGTTTTACCTGCATCTCAGACTCACTATTTGCATGTAACTTGTAGCGTGTAATGTGTGAATTGTCTGGTATGAAAATAAATACTAAAATACTAATCACATTTTTACAGTTATGTTTGATGCTTTCTTGCAGCATTTAACATTTGTGCAAAATATGGCAAATGAAAAGTAGTGCACATACAACGATTTCCGTAAGGCTACATCACTCCCCGCCACCAACTTCCTGTATGTTTGGGTGTGGCTGCATGTGTGCATTATTCCCAGATGTCAATATGCTTTTGCTGCTCTGCACAGTCACAAGACAAGTTTTAGCCACACACACACACACACACACACACACACACACACACACACACACACACACACACACACACACACACACACACACACACACACACACACACACACACACACACACACACACACACACACACACCTTTGCAAACACATATACACACACAAACACACATGAAATGCAGTAGGGCTAACAATAACAACCTTACTTCACAGATTATCGGTTGCAGTGGGTTTGCATGTTAGTGGGATGTGGTGCGTGTGACACTGCAGACACAGTCACAGGCCAGCACCTTTGAAGTCTCTAATCGCTTTTGTTATGGGTTGACTAACCGGAGGAATGAGTGAGTTAATGTGAAGGTGCGAGTTACCGTTTAATGCCATTTGGTTGGCCGCGTGACAGAAAATAATAAGTTATGTTTCTATTTACATTTACGCATTTGGAAGACGCTTTTATCCAAAGCGACTTTCATTGCATTGTACTATACATTTGTACATTTTTGTATAGTAAGCAAGTGGGGGTTAGGTGTCTTGCTCAAGGGCACCTCAGCCATTACCCGCCAGACCTGAGAATCGAACCAGCAAACTTCTGGTCATGAGTCCAACTCTCTAACCACTGGGCCACAACTGCTTCTATGTTTAATGCAATAAAATACAGTCAGTTCGATTGAAATGTTAGCATTTCAAACCAGAACAAAACAGAATCAGTGGTGACCTCACTGGTCCGGTGACCCCGTCTGACTCATCACCATCATCTGTGCCCTTTCTAAACAACAGGTCAAGGTCTCTGGTATGAGACGTCAAGTGTGTGTTTAGGGGATGAGGTTGTTTGTTCATCATCTTTTAATGGTGTTGACTTAGAGCTACACACAAGCCATTTCACGAGTTCGCCTCGCAGATAATAAGGTGGGACGGGTAGTATGCGTATTTGGCGTGCTGTCCCGGGGAGAGGGCTCCGGGCCCGGTATCCGGCGTCAATGAGCTCTTCGCATGTTCGCGGCAATTGCGCCACCCGATTCGCGTCATTCGCGCATTGACTTGGTATGTGCAAATTGCTTAATTCGCGTTTGGTGTGAACACAGCATAATCCTCACTGTCTTGTTTACGTGTATGATGTGTGTTGGTGCTGTTGTTTGGTCTGTTGCTTTAAGATAAAGAACAAAAGTGATGACATAGCTGGTTCTGGTACATTTAACGCCATCGGTGCGTCACAAATCTCCACATTAATACAGCCAAAACACATTTTACATTTTAAAATAGTGTCTAGACTACTTTTCTCATTATCACGTCCCACAACAGTTGCCATCCAATACGTACGCCATGTGCGTGATTTAACCCTTTCAGTTCTGACTCGCATGGTTTTCTGATGCGCCCACTGACGGTGTGACAAATCTCAATTTCAGTCACTTGCATCTCCCTATTCAAGTTGCGGGGAACCGTGTTCAGCCCTGTGTGGATGTATATTCTCAGAAGAGCTTTGAATATGCAGTCGCTACATCAAACACAAGGACGCTTTTGGGGTGCAGGAGGAGACGGCAGACTCTTGCTCTGCCCACATACATTGTCATATCACAACCGCTGATTTGGGAACTGAGAAAAATATTTAACCAAGAAAATCCTACATTTAAAGTAAATGCCTCCTCTTCTTCATCAAATAATAGTTAATCAGAAAAGAAGTGTGTTAAATACAATTTAATCGAAGAAAGTCCCGTCACAGTCCTGCGCTCTGGGTTACAGACAATAATGATTCATACGTGTAGTTTTGAGATTAGCACTTAGCTTTGCTTCAGAGAGAATCAGAGTGGATTCCCGTGGCAACATTTCCACTTTTTTCCCATTTTTATGTAAATGATCAAAGATGAATTAGCATTGCAATGGATTAGCCATAAACATTGTGAAACAGTGAACAGGATAGCCTGGTTACATGAACCCAAGAAAATGACCCTAGTACATATGTGCAAGCCTTACTTAATATTTGCATAGAACACAGTAAAAAAAAATTGCCTATTACGCAAGAAATCAATTATTTTACTATTGCTCTGTTAGGAGGGTTATCATTTACCACATTGTATTTTGTACAAACAACACCTGTAAAATGCCAGCATGATCTCATAGGAATTTGTGACTATTAACAAGGTGGTTAATTCATATGAATTTGAATGATGTGATAATACGTACGATTCTTAGATAAAGCAATGATGAAGCCCCACTCCTACCATCACGGGTGTAAAAGCTTATTATACAAATGAGCAAACTTGTGAAATAGTTAGAAATTATCCTGAGATTGCGTAAAAAAAATGAATGATCTCAAAGAACATGAACGTTTCATCTTGAGATCTCTCTGATGGCTTCAGAAGTGACATTGTTTACAAACACAACACTGTTATTTCACTTCCCAATTTAATGTGTTTATTTAGCAAGGAAGACCCGGCCAAGTCCACCTATGTAGTTGTCTTCATGTTTGTGTGTATTTTAATCCTCTGTGTTTGTCAGCACACATTTTAATGTGACACGAACTCACGTGTCTCTCGCCCTCCCACTGCTTTTGACAGCTTCCCAGAAGCTTACCGTGACAATGGAGGAAGTTCTGAAGATTTTGTGGTCAAAGAAGACAGACACGAGCACATCAAATCAAAGCCAAGAACATCTTTAGCCAAGGGCTAGAGAACAGCTCTGACTGAACACACTTTCATCTGTTCCTCCAACCTTGGAAACTCACAGAAACAAACAAGAAAAACAAACCAACAACAATCTAAACCGCTGGTCGTACGACACAGGAAATCATTAAGAAAGAATTTCCTTCTGTCGCGGTGACATTTATGAACATTTAATTTCCATTATTGTGAATTGATGAATAGATTAACAACAAAGTCAACCTGCTTTTTCTGTTGAGCTTTTTTAGACTAGGACTTGAGCATACAAATATGTATTGACTTTTGGATCTTTAATCTCGATTCACACATTACGTTTGTTCTGGCGTGATAAGAGCCATTGTATATTGTTAAAGGGTATCATGTACACGGAAGCACGTATCTTTGTTTTCGCTCTTGCTAGAAAAGCAATGGGAGATTGTTCGTAATGGTCCAGTTGTGCGTGTGGAACACACATTTTCCACAGAGACACACATGCACGAACGCACACACGCACGCACGCACACACAGTAAATTGGAACTTTTTAGGACATAATTTTAGGATTTTATTGCTTTATATACAGTTGAGTATTACTATAGACTAAACCTAAAACAACCTTATTATGTTTATATACAGTTTATACAAATGAGGGCATCCCAATCCACAGAAGAACATTTTGTCACATTTATTCCACTTACACAATGTATAGATAAAACATACCGGTCAAAAATTTAGGATCACTTGACCATTTTTTTGTCTTATGATCTTAAAGATCTAATCTGAAGGTGTATGTTTTAATATTTGAAATGACTTTTGTGGATAAAATATTACTGCAAACATATTACTTTCTTTCATAAAAAGCTGCATTTCTATTTAAAACTATTTTTAAATGGATGAATAAAAATCAGCCAATACGAGGCCAGCATAGATAATAATTCCTTCAACACGGAAGTTCTTCGGTTGAGGTTTAAAAGAATCCGCATGATAAAATGCCAAAGAAAACGATTTAGCAAATTCTAGTCAAAGGGTGTCTACTTCAAAGATGCTTAAATATAGAGTTCATTCATTTTGGATGCTATTTTGGATGTTTGTGGCGCTAAACACTTTTCCACGATAAATATGAACGTTGCCGTTTATTTTTCCATAGACACACTCTACGATCAAATTCGTGCGTACACACACTTTATATATTAGGCCTCATAAGTTTACGTTTACCTTTCTGGCACAAAACACGTGTGGATGGGGCTTAAGGGAACTTTACTCTCATTTGCTAGTGATATTTGGATTGACAGCTTCTTGACCTGGAAGTCGCTATAGTGGAAACGAATACATAAGCCATGATTTGATCTTTCTCAATGTATATTTTTGTTTGTTTCTTAAACACACACATGCAATGCGATACTGTGCAGGTTTTGATCTGAAGTGATGAACACCACAGTCACACACATGAATAACTGGACATGACTGAAGCTCTGATGGCAAGAACACAATGTTCTGCTGTCTATCACACCCCTCATCAGTCTGATTTGGTTTAAGTGCTTAGAGTTTAAGTCACAGCGACATTGAATGTTTTTCCATGTTTTATTTTTTGAAGTTTTATCTGTTGATCTGTTAAGATCCGTTGTGAGTCTTCTGTTTATTTATCTGGTCATGTGATTGCAATATTCTTGTGTGGGCAAAAACCAATTATGAATGATGATGCAAAACTTGCCTGCACATTGTTCTGGGTGGCATTGCTGTTTAGCAAAAAGGTCAATTTATTGCCATCAATAAAATTACTCACTACGAAAACATGAATGCAAAGGATAGCAATGCTTGCCATAACCCACACCACCCGTTGTTGTAGTAACTTACTTTCAAACAAATAAATGAATAAATAGAGATGAGCTCCTCGCCAGAATCCTAGCCCTTTAAAGTACAGATCATGACACAGGACAGACTTCTGTCCATGCAGACCGATGGCTCAGCTCCAGACCACAGCGGGCAAACGTGGGAAACAGGGGATAGGGTGATTGACAAGCACAAAAGGGCATAACCTAACAGAGGTTTGGATTGTGAAGTGTGCAGGAAAGGATGAAGGAAAGAGTGTTTGTTATGTCTGACCTTGATTATGCATGGTTGTATAACCACTAATGTTGGTATGTGCACGCCGGAGTGTAGAGTGTGTGTTTTTGTCTGTGTGTCTATATGTGTTTTCAGTAAACGTGTGTTAAACTTTGGGTGTGTGTGTGTGTTTGTTGTGTGTGCTGCTGACAGCAGTGCTCTGCTCTGATTGTTGAATGACTGGGAGGTGATGACAGGTATGTGTATGAGTCTATGAAGAACAAGCATGATAAAACAGATTGTGTGTGTGTGTTTGTACTGCATTTGTGTGTGTGTGTGAATCCTGCTGGCAAGGGATGTTGGGTGAATTTGCACATTTGAGGCGGGCTGGCAAGTCAGCGCAGTTCGGAAAAGCACTTCATTCACGTGGACGCTTGTCCCATTAACGGAAAATTCCATTCAGAACTTTTCCCTGACATAACCGAGTTCAGGGATAAATCGTGGAATAACACACAACAAAGGATATCCTGATCACCCATGTGTGTGTGTACGTGTGTGATTGTGAATGTTTCTCAGTGACAATGTTTCAAACGTTCTCCAATTCAATTCAGTTATATTAATCATGTCATTTCTGTGTGACCAGGGACTCCAAATGGATTTCCAAGTAGGAAATGTAACTGGTGCTTACAAATCTTCCACCAAAATTCTGGAGTATTTTGAGTGGTTGCCAGGGTGTTGCTATGTGGTTTCTAAGAGTGTTTTCCTACGGTATGCAGTTGCCAGGAACTTCTGAGTAGTTTTAGGGATAAACCTAAATAGTTGCTAGGGTGTTCTGGGTTGTTGCTAGGTGGTTACCTATGGGTCAAAACCCACCCCACAATAGAGATGTGGGTCCTTGCTTTAAAAGTACTGCATTTCTTATATTGTCTGCCAGACAATATAAACAGATTTACAAACAGTTTACAAGTTTACAAACAGATACAAGTGTGGCCAGAAGGCTCATCAGAGGTACTTCAAGACTGCTTTAACACCACTGACTGGGATATGTTCAAGCAGGCTGCCACATAAAACAACACCACAGACCTCCAGGAGTACTCAGAGACTGTCACTGCCTACATCAACAAGTGCATTGATGATGTAACGACCACAAAGACCATCACTGTGCGGGCCAACCAGAAACCGTGGATGACAGGGGAGGTCTACCGTCTCCTTAAGGCTCGTAACGCTGCCTTCAGAACAGGAGAGGAGGTGAGCCTGAAGACAGCTAGGGTCAATCTATCCCGTGGCATCAGAGAAGCCAAGAGACAGTACTCCAGGAGGATATCCCATCGATTCAGCGACAGCAGAGACACTCGGAACCTGTGGCAGGGGATTCAGACTATCACGGACTACAAGCCCCCTCCGCAGACCTGTGACAACAACATCTTCCTGCTAAACGAGCTGAACGCCTTCTTCGCTCGCTTTGAGGCACAAAACGACACCACTGCACAGAAGACTCCACCACCTCCTGGCGACCAGGTGATGACTCTGTCCCCAGACAGCGTGCAGAGATCCTTCAGCAGGGTCAATGCACGCAAAGCTCCGGGTCCTGACAACATTCCTGGGCGTGTGCTGAGAGACTGTGCAGCAGAACTCACTGATGTCTTCACCGACATTTTCAACATCTCGCTGAGTCAGGCCGTTGTTCCCACATGCTTCAAAGCCACCACCATCATCCCAGTCCCAAAGAAGTCATCTCCATCCTGCTTCAACGACTACCGTCCAGTTGCACTCACTCCTATTCTCATGAAGTGCTTTGAACGGCTGGTAATGCACAACATCAAGTCTGTCCTCCCCCCCTCTCTGGACCCCTTCCAGTTTGCATATCGGTCCAAGCAATCGACTGATGATGCCATCGCCACTACTCTTCATGCCGCACTAACTCATCTGGACAAAAAAGACTCTTACGTCAGAATGCTGTTCATAGACTTCAGTTCAGCATTCAACACAATCATCCCTCAACAGCTCACTCACAAACTGTCCCAGCTGGGTTTAAACACTTCGCTGTGCAACTGGCTGTTGGACTTTCTGACTGGGAGACCTCAGGCAGTACGGGTCGGCAGTAACACATCCAGCACTATCACACTGAACACGGGGGCCCCCCAAGGATGTGTACTTAGCCCCCTCCTCTACACCCTGCTGACCCACGACTGCTCACCATCACATGACTCCAACCTCTTCATCAAGTTTGCGGACGACACAACTGTGGTGGGTCTCATCAGCAACAGAGATGAGACAAACTACAGGAGTGAGGTGAGCCACTTGGCCAGGTGGTGCAGTGACAACAATCTCTCTCTGAACGTGGAGAAGACGAAGGAGATTGTTGTTGACTTCAGGAGAGCGCACACTCAGCATGCTCCTCTCACTGTCAACGGTGCGACCGTAGAGAGAGTGAGCAGCACCAAGTTCCTGGGTGTGCACATCACTGAGGACCTCTCCTGGACTAACAACACTGCAGCACTGGCGAAGAAAGCACAACAGCGTCTCTACTTTCTCCGCAAACTGAGAAGAGCCAGAGCCCCAACCCCCATCATGTGCACCTTCTACAGAGGCACCATCGAGAGCATCCTGACCAGCTGCATCACTGTGTGGTATGGCGCCTGCAACGCATCATGCCGCAAGACCCTCCAACGCATAGTGAGAGCAGCTGAGAAGATCGTTGGTGTCTCTCTCCCCTCCCTCCAGGACATTTTTGGTACCCGTCTCACCCGCAAAGCCCTCTGCATTGCAGGTGATCCCACCCACCCGTCACACAGCTTCTTCAGTCTGCTGCCATCAGGGAGGAGGCTTCGGAGTCTCCAGGCCAGGACCAGCAGACTGAAGGAGAGCTTCATACACCAGGCAGTCAGGAAGCTAAACTCCCTTCCGACCCTCCCCTCCCTCCCCTCCCTTGCCACACGCATCTCTGAACCCTGAACCCATCCATCCCTTCCCACATCATACTCTGTCCCGCACTTGTCACTTTATGGAACATTGGACTGCTCAACCCCTTTTCAGTAGTGGTCTGAGCCACCTCAACTAACTAACTACCTCTAAGTCAGTTAAACAAGTCTGCTCTCCTGACACTTTAAAACAGGCCGATAAGCTTTGCACTACATTACATTTGCACTGTTGATATTTTCATCTGCACTGTAGTGTTTCTCATCTACACTGTTGTTTATTTCATCTGCACCATTTGATTTGATTATTTCATCTGCACTGTTGTTTGTTTATTTCATCTACACTGTTGTTTATTTCATCTGCACCATTTGATTTGATTATTTCATCTGCACTGCTGTTTATTTCATCTGCACGGTTGTTTATTTCATCTACGCTGCTGTTTATTTAATCTGCACTGCTGTTTATCTCATCTGCACTGTGGATTATTTCTTTGGTTTGCACAATTATTTCGGTTACATATCCCTTGCTTGTAAAGTTGTTTTGTGTATATATATAGATTTTGTATTTATCTGTAATTTGATATATTTTTTTGATATATGTTATTCTATGTTATCTATATGCACATGGGGTCTGAGAGTAACGCAATTTCAATCCTCCATTTGTATGTACTGTACATGTGGCAGAATTGACAATAAAGCTGACTTTGACTTTTGACTTTGAGACAAAAAGCGTAAAATAGAAAATTGTAACAACACCTTTTATCAAGCCATGTGATCTGAAGCAACGCAAGTGTTGTGAAAACACTTCAAAATCAAAGTTACCGAAGCGTACCCAAACCTCAATTTTTAACAATAATAATAATATTACTACTACTACTACTAATAATAATAACATTTACCTTTGCAAATGCCACAATTGTTTCTAAACAGGTTTCTTAAACACACATAATGTTTCCTTCTCCCGTATTTTATTGCACAAATAAACAGGTCCTGCCACAAAGTCACAACCAAATATGGAGCCAAATGTTGAAGTCAGAAAACACGACCAAAGCAATAAACTTTAAACGAATGTTTTGCAAGCACCACAAAAACTACATTCTTCATTAAGTCAACATACATATGACTTCTTGTTGTCCTTCTAAGCTATGATACAAGAAAGTATATGACGCCTCAATTTTATTCTTCTAGCCCAGAATGGTAAACACCAAGCAGCTGGAAATGCTGTGTTACTGTAACAGGCCTCATAAAGACAAACGTTTATTCTTGCTGGTCAGGATGTAAATTCACTGAAGGGCTCTTGAGACGTTTTGAGATCATTTTATTGCTTTTTTAGGCCCAACTTGTAAATAAATTGATAAATTGACATTAATAATATACTCCAAAGAAGCGCTCGACAGCAAACACGCACGCACGCACGCACACACACACACACACACACGCGTTCACAGTTCACATACAGTGAAGGCGGCTCTCCACACTAATCTCCCCTCCAACCCTTGTATATTTGGACTCTCATGATAAGTGATAGTCCCTATATATAGAGTGCTATCAAGGTCAGTGGCTATTTTCTTCTACTAACACTGGCCGCAAGAATGGAGGCCATATTTAAGAATGCTCTATCAGCAAAAAGATACACTGCATTTCAGGTTCAAACCGACAGATATGGCTATTATTTGAACTACTGTCAAGGTTATATGAAAGTGTTTATTATGGTAGTCTACTTTAGCTGACTGTTCGTGTTTTCTTTAATGCATCTGTGTCTTTTAACATAATCATGTATCTGATACGCAATTTACTTTATAAAAATGCTGGGTTTTTTTTAACACAACGTTGGGTCTAAAAGGGACAAACCCAATCGTTGTGTTGTAATTTAACCTATGCTGGGTTGTTTCAACCCAAAACTGTTTGAATTGTTGTTGGTCAAATATAAACATTTTCTGGGTTCATTTAACCCATTGGTTGGGTTTGTTGGAAATAAATCTGTCACATGCTATTTTGCGTTTCAACTATAACCAGTCTTCAATTAAATCTGCAATCTGTAATTTTTGTTGATTAAAAATAACATCAGTCAAAAAAACTTACATTCTTTCACAATGCCATCTCATAATAATGATTTATAAGTTGAGCTAACAAGTACACTGGGAATGTCAAATTGACGACATCCAAGAAAACAACTTGCATGTAACTTGCAATTGTATGTTTCGGATTACAGCTTTAATTATATTAACTTTTAATATTTATTTATTATATTTTAATATTTAGTTATACATTTATAGGTTATTTAACTAAAGCAGCAAAAGCTTTTGGTTAAACATGAACCAAATTCACTGTACCTTACACAAATTCCCAACAGAAAGCTTATAATAATGATTATACTAATATTTGAAGTTGTTCAGGTTTTGTCTGTTGTTTTTCAACACATAAAAAATTTATTTTATGTTTCAAACAGATACGTTGATAGAGTGGTAAAATTTACAGATTGCAGCCAAAACAAAATAGTTTTTATTGCAAAAGTAGTTTTTAAAAATGAATATACCACGGTCACTTATTCACTTGATTCATGTTAACTTTCTGTACACATGGCTTCTGCCTCCTCACTACTTTATTCAGTCTGAAGTTGTGTTTGAATATCACCTCTGTATGGTGTGTTGAGATGACAGTGTAGACAGCTCACCTTATAACCTCTAAGCCCACAAACCCTAAAGCAACGTTCCCTTGTTTTATTTACCACCCATATCGACCTGCACAGAGGGAACACACGCATGTTTAGAGGGACCTCTGTGGAGAAATGACACATTGGCATGTTTTAATTACTTGCGAATGAAGACTAAAGGGCTGTAAGTGCTTGTGTGTGCGTGCGTGCGTGCATGTGTGTGCGTATACATGAATGCTATTGGCTTTCTGAGCATTGTGCACACCCTTCTGAGGTTTGGACAAGTTTATCCATCATCACTCACTGAGCTAAATCAACACAGGGTTTTCTGAAGGAACAGGGTGGGGTGAGGCTTCAACAGAAGTATGATGGGGCATAAACGAGGACACGAGCAATAGACAAGACATACCAGACTAAAACCGAGACCTACAAGACAGAGAGCTTGACCACAATGAGATGGCAAGAAAAATGTGTTGATCTCACTCACTAACTGTTGAAACGTTTTCAAGCTTCATGGTTGATTCATTGTGCATTTTAATTTAGAAAAAATATCAAACAGAAACATTTAATGTGTTCAGTCATGTTTTTGGTATACAGAAAACCTAAGCATTCTTACACTCCTGATATTGTATACGTAGTAAAAGATCATGTGTTCTAGGTCTTGTTGTGTTTTAACTTCTACGTATCGCTTTTCCTCAAAGTTTAGCTCAGCAGAGACACACGTAGGCTTAAACAGACAACTGGGAGGAATTGATAAATTACTTCATGTTAATATACAGTAGATGTTTTAAATTTCTTCTAATAATTCTGAAAAAAAGAAAATACATTTATGTGAATGTAACTTGAGAAACGTTTCCATGACTTAATAAACGTATTAACGTATAGGATTGTATAACAATAGAGTTATTAAAGATATTTTATCTTTTGTGTTTGGATACCTTATCACTTGCACCTACCTGCTGTACATGTACAAGTTCTTATGGTAGGGAATGATGTAGATTAATGCATGATATATTTAAATTCACAACATTCATGCGCACAGACACACATCTCTAGGAGACAGACATAAAGTCATGTATCATCCTTTAGCTGTCACTTTTAACCCAAAGCAAAAACTAAAGTATAACAGAAAGAATTCCCCAGAAGCACACTAGTGTTAAATGCCACACTCAAGGACATTTACGCATTTGTCAGGCGTTTTTATTCAAAGCGATTTACAGTATTCGTTTTAACTCGCCCTGCTGAAAATAGCAACTCAGAATGACTACCAAAAGTAGTCAAAGTAACCCCCCCAAAAAAACCATCAACGTCCGAGCATTTTAAAAGTGAAGACCCATGTGGTTATTAGTTTGATCTCCATCTGCAGTCATTTATCAACCGAACTGTCACTCAGGATGGCTGGGATGGCCAGATGATGTGATTAACCCCCCCAAGTGACTCCACAAAACAACTTGGCTGAACTTTTGCATAACCGTCACCCTGAAACCTGCCTAGTCTGCCAATACCACAGCCAGACTACCTGACTGATTGGAAGGAAATGGGACAAGAAAAAAGGTGTTTAAACTCAATGGCAGTAAGGATTGGGTGCATTCTGGGAACAGTTGTGCCCTTAGGGGCCCCCTAAAGGAGAGATGAAGGGTGTGGCCCCTCCTGCTGTGGTTTACAGCTCACTTGTCATTTTTGCAGACACGTTGGCACGGCAACCGACACTTTCCCTCGGGGCTGGTGTTCGTACAGAACAGAATCCTGGCGGAGGCTGTCATTTCAGCAACCTCTGTCTTTTTTTAAATGCATTTTCGAGTTGTCTTTTGGGCTATTTGTGTGACTTTACGTGCGCCTGTTCGGTTTCAAGGGCAGCCCAAAACCCTAGTGTCTTTTTTTTTAGCTTGAAGCGTTTTGTAAGAGCGTGTTTGTGCGTGTGAGAGTTTGTGTGTTTGCTTGACTAAACCCACATGATACCCTCCGGTGTGTCCTTGGGAGTCTGAAAAGAGTTTGGTCTGGCCTGATTGGCTCTCGCCCGCCGGAGGCCTATAGTGAATCGGTTGGAAGGAGGATCCGGCAGTGTTTTTCTCCAGCTCAGATAAACAAGTTTTTTCCATTCAGCCTCTCAAGGAAGCACTGGGCTTCTGAGTAACTTGACCTGCATTTCAAAGGTGCTGTTCATCATATTGTGCTTGGCTGTCAGACCTTTGGAAAGCATGGCTAAACTCCCTCAGGCAACGTCATATCGAAGCCTATTGAAAAGATAACACGGAACGAGTGTTTGGAGCAATAAATCCTGACGTGATAATAAATGGTAATCAAGTGTACGACTTGTAAAAATCTCCCGTGCCAGTAAATACAGATGTTTATTGATGTCTGTCTAGATGCTTTCATTAGTGTTCCATGTGGGCAGCATCTTTGTTAACATGAACTGAGCCAGACATTCTTAGTGTGGACAGGTTTTTAGGTATGTAATGTATGCTTGCCAAACTGCTGTTTTAAATGATGAAGAAAGTTAGTGTCACACTTCAGCATTGACCTGTTGCTCAAAAGCAGTATGATAAGTTTACCTATTTATCAAAGAATTATATGTTTTTCATGACAAATCTCATTCAGTCTCTCATCTTTTTGCCAACCATTAGCTTTATTTGTCTTACCCCACAATCTATCAAGCTGACTTCTTGGCAACATACTATCCATTGCCTAACCTCATTTCTGACCAGTTAGTGTATGATGACATTATAGTGTATGATTAACATTATAATCATTGTTTGCCATCCAATTTTCACGTTTTCACTGAGCTCTTTTTTTCCCTCAAAATAAGGTATCTTAGCAGCCAGCCCACTTAAGTTACCTTTCAACTGGATCAATGTTGGCTGCGTGCCTTCAATGCCGTAAAATTAGGCCTCCATAGGCAGCTTACTAGGTTTTGGAGCAGAGCGATGATCTTGTTTCCCATTCTTTCGTTCAATCCACCTCGATCCATTCTCTCTCTCTCTCTCTCTCTCTCTCTCTCTCTCTCTCTCTCTCTCTCTCTCTCTCTCTCTCTCTCTCTCTCTCTCTCTCTCTCTCTCTCTCTCTCTCTCTCTCTCTTTCAAACAGTGTCCCTGCTGTTCTTTTTGTCAGCAATTTTCATTCCTCTTGTTCTCATTACTCCATAAGCCGGACAGGAAAAACCCACAGCGGGTTTCGATGTCATGAAAGGACTGAGAAAAATGAGCATCTGTCAATCAAAGCAGGTGACCCGTCCTGTCTGGGAGAAGCATGTCCCCCAAACCTGTCCAACCACTTAGACAATGTAAACATAATGGCTTTTATCTCATTGTGAAATTCATTATTATTATTATTATTATTATTCATAATTTATGTTTGTATGTATGTGTATATGTATACTTTATTTATTTATATATGTATTTATTTATCCCTTTAATATCAGGAGTATAAGTTAGGACTACGGAGTAAAACTCAGAAACAAGAATGTGTAAATGCTCATAAGCAAAGACCACCCTACAGCTTATTCATTTATTTATTTTTGGCAACCACCATATTGGACATTTATTTTATTTATTTAGTTTGTATTTTCCTTTGTATTTCTATTGTTTGTATTTACCACCAGCTCCATTTTGGTGCAAAGGTGGTATCCAAGCTGCAGGTCCTGGTGGGCAGCAAGTCTGTTATAGCCAGAAAACATGAAAAACAAGTTCTGAAGAAAGGTTTTATAAAGCCAGTCTAACTGCTGGAGTCTCCAATAACTGCCAGGTTGATCGTGAAAGATTTACTGTGAAATGAATACATTAGCAGACACAAACAAAAGTTCATTTATAGAAAGCAGACTACATGTTTCCACTTTCTCCCTTGCTTTTTTAAAGATTGCTTTCATTCAGCTTTGAACACTTCACAATTCAAGTACAGTGCTTGAAGTAATCCCCTGGCATCGAGTGTCAGCACTGTACAAATGCTACATCGCGGCCATCACTTTGAGCTTTCTCGTGATGTGAAGTAAATCAGTTCATCCTTAGAGAAGAGGAGACAGTAGGGAGTTTCTGTTGATTCAAGGTTTGTTTGCTCTGGCTGAAGTTATGAGCCTCTCCGTGCCATTCAGTGCGGATGCCAGTGCACTCATGTAGACAGCTACCTTCAGATTCCTGCACGCTTTCCAATCTCAGCTCTGTCCTGATTTCTGCTCTCTTCTCTCTGAGTAATGGGATGGTCTAGATTGAAACAAACACATTAGTCATAGGTTAAAACTCTGTAGTGGGGAGCTCTTGTTACGTCCGGTCACGGACCAGATACCTTCAGAAGTGCTCTTTGGACTAACGCGGTGACTTTGATGGATAAGAAGGCAATTCCAAGACACCGCTGTCGCTTGAATACTGTGCATTATTCCTGTCTCACTCTTGACAGCACGCTCATAAAGATTCATCATAAAAATAAACACATCATCTATTGTTCCTACTCAGCGTTCCGTGCCAATAGGGACAATGGTGGACTTTAGGAGCCCTATGAAAAGCCTGCTCCTGCTCTGCTGATGATGACATAAGCAGGTGCAACGGTGAGCTATCATGTTGCATCAGTAATCATTAACCACCTAATGCTGCCTCATGCCAGCACTGAGCCGACCAGACTAATTCTCTCTCTCTCGCTCACTCACTCCCTGACACATTCTCTTCTCTCTCCTCCTGGGCTTGATCTAATCGTCCGATAGTCACACCTTACATAACACACAGGCCTCTTTTGTTGCTTTTGAGTAATGATTCTGTTACGCGCTGACAGCTACGCTGCACACCTTTGAATAGTGATGTCCCTCTGCAGGTGTCGGCATGTTTGTGAGTGATAATTGTGAGCACACACACTTCTAGTCATCAGTGTGGGACTCGCTTTAATATTAAGATCTCTGTGTTTCACAAAACAGCTCATAATGAGGTGATACATGCTACAGCTAATGAGGTGATACAGCTACAATGATACATCTTAAAAAATGGTTGCGTGGTCATTTTCAAGCTTATTGTTTCCTGTTTCATAACTAGTCGAGTGACAATTAATTTCCAAAGTGCTTTTGGACAAATGTTTTTCATTTTTCTGTGGTGTTTTTGTTGCAGTGGTTTTGTTGTAACGTTTTGATTTGGTGTTTCCTTCTATAGTGTTTATGCTACAGTGCTTTTTTGTCAATTTAGTTTTGTTATAGTGTTCTGCTCTGGTGTTGTAGATGTAGTGTTTTGCGATAGTGTTTAGTTGTTTTGCTGTGGTGTTTTGCTGTAGTGTTTTGTTGTTTTGCTGTAGTGTTTCTCAAAATGTTTTTTCTCTCATATTTTGTGGTAGTGGTTTTGCTGTGGTGTTTTTGCAGTAGTGTTGTATTGTTTTGCTGTGGTGTTTGTTTTTGTAGTAGTATTCTTTGTTTTGCTGTTTTATTGTAGTGTTTTACGGAAGTGTCATATTGTTTTGTCGTAGTATTTTGTAATGTAATGTTTTGCTATAGTGTTTTTGTTTTGGTATTTTTGTTGCGTTTTTCTTTGTTGTTGTAATATTTTTGTCTTTAATGAAAAATACTTTATTTATTTACGTACATTTAAACAAAGGTTTTTAGTCTTTCCTCAATATGTCCAAAGTCCTTTAGCCTAATGTATTGAGAGCAAGTCCATAAAAAGGAGCTCGTAGCCTGCGCCTGCACTTAGCCCTTCCTAAACCAGCCTTAAGCTGCCAAAACATTCCTATCAAATTGAACAAAACGAGTAATTACCTGTGACAAGTACCTTCCCACATCTCTCCTTTCTTTATCTTCTCTCATTCCTCCCTTTGATGGATGCTTGGCCTCCTTTAGAGGCTTACGTAAGAGTGAAGCCAGAGAACAAGCAGCTTGTGCAAACAGGCATGCACGTTGAAGCAAATATGACCTGCAGTTTGACCAAATCCACACCACACTTCCTTCAAACTCAGTCTGCTCTTAAACACCAGTGTCATGTTAGAGGTCCACAGAGGACTTGGGGTGATTGATAACCAGCCCTTTCACAAGAAAGCTTCACTGAGTGATAACGTAAAAAAGAAGAAAGAAAAGTTACAGAGTAATAAAAGAGTTATTGGTTTTATAAGTTTTTACACTGTGCTCAAGATTAATGGAAGTTTGATTCATGAAGTGGAAACTTTTTGAACTCATTATTAAATCCCTATCTTAAACTAGTATTCGATGAATTATATGTACATGGATTGCAAAATTACGTTCTGTGACCCATTAGTATGTATGTAGGCTATGGCTTTATCAATTTTTCATGGTTTTTCTTATCATTTGCGGACACAGACATTATCTGCTGATCTTTCTATGTGATTCATTTGTGGAAACATCACTGAAAAGGATGTGTATACTTAAAGGGATGGTTCACCCAAAAATTTTATTTGCTGTTTATTTACTTACCCCAGACCATCCATCGATTTCGCTTCACAAGACATCAATATGTCGCCAGGAGCTGTTTTTTGGAATTATGTGCTTTAGGAACTCTTTGACAGGTGGAGTCTATATACTCCCATTATATGAAGCACAGAGGGCAGCGGATTTACCAAAAAATCTTCTTTATTGTTCTACTCAAGTCAAAATGTCACCAACGTCACGGATGGTCTGTGGGTGAGTAAATAAACAGCAAATAATTTTTTTTGGGTAACCATCCCTTTAATAAAACACAATTGATAAAGCAACCTCAGAATAATGACATTTTCTTCTCAGTTTGCAAATATGAAGTATTTATTTGATTAGTAACTATAATAAATACACAAGAGGCATGTGCATAACTATAATTGAGTGGGAATTCCAACTCCAGTTTCATTCCAACTCACAATAGCAGTGCCCTTGAGCATGGAGATGGGGCGCACACATCGCGCCAATTCAGTCCCCCGGGCCCCCTCCTCTTATTGTATCCCAGGCACCATGTGCCCCTCAGCGTATCCACAGCGACACACTGGTGTTCGCTGAGCACTCGAAAGCAATAACATCAATCACATTTACAGGTCTAACCGACACGGCAGGATGGCTGCGTATACTCGTGCACTCACGCACGCAGCCACGCTCCCCAAACTGAGAACATGTGGCTTGGCCCATATTTAGTTGGCTGAGTGGCACTGAGCCGAGTTACAAATCTCAGTTGAGAGCGAACATCAGATGCTCTGATCTCTATATCCTAATCTTCCATCTTGGTGTGTTTCGGTACACAATGGCAGGAAAAAGCTTAGTGTGACAATGTCAGGGATGGGTGAGGCTCACCATCACTGACCTGCTTATGTGTAAACACGCAAATGTGATCTTCTCTGAATGTGTCATATTTAAAATGATATTTTGCAAAACAACGTTTTGGAGCCACACAAACCTACATTAGACTGCATTGAACTCAGCCAGCCACTTTGTTCTCTCCATTGTTTAATGTTTCGCTGTGTTTTGTGTTTATTAGGAAAGAATGAGTCAAAATGTTTGTGTTTCTCACCTCAGACCACAGCAAAAATCCACACCGCTATTGCAAAATATACACTCACTGACCCTTCATTGTTGTCCAGCTCTTTCTTTCATTTCCTCTCCAACCATCACCTTTTGCTCCGGTGCTCCTCCGTGACTCTACATGGGAGTTGTTACACTGTCTCCAATCAGATCTTAAGGAGTCCTGAGAGAGGCTGTCCACTTTAATGCTTGTGTCTTCTCTTTCCTGTGCAGCCCTTTGAGGAACAATAGGAGGAACCACACAGGCAAAACAGCTCTCTGACCTTCTCTATTACAGAGCTGGAGAGGGTTGAGAAGGCCAGTGGACAGAAGGAAGAGCAAGTTCCTGTTCAGACCGGCTCCTACCCGCAGACACTTTAAATCAGGTCTTGTTTCCTTTAGACGTCGTCTGATTTTGAAGCAGTCCATGTTTACTTTCTTTCTTATGCAAAACACAAAAGAAGATATCTTGAAGAATGTTGGTAACTGAACAACGGTGCTACCCATTCACTTGGGTCCATAGAAGTGAATGGATACCACTGTCTTTCATGTATCAACATTCTAATGTACCAGCATCCAAAACACAATGTAAGCTGGTAACAAACAATGCTAGACTTTTCCATTTTTTATGGGGACATTCCATAGACGTAATGGTGTTTATACTGTACAAGCTGTATATTCTATCCCCTAACCCTAAACTTAAGAATCACATGAAACTTTCTGCTTCCTTAGATTTTCATTCTGTATGATTTATAGGCTTGTTTCCTCATGGGGACAAAAAAATGTCCCCACAAGAACAACGATTTTGGATATTGCCATCTTTGTGGGGACATTTTGTCCATCCACCCCCCCCCCCCACACACACACCCACACACACAGAGAAACCAAGAATTCATTTGTAATTTGACAACAAAACGACTTTGACGGGCAGACGGCAGGGCGCGGGTCTCGGCTCTGCAGGCAGCTCGAAGGAGATCTGATGAGTGACAGGCCTTTTAAACAGCCCAGATTAATGCTAATCTACAAGAGCCCTACCTGGAGTTCCATCTCAACCCCCCATAACCCCGTGTGCTCAATACCAACCCATTCGTAATCTCTACGTCCTTTGAATAAACCCGGTTGCTCCAGAATGACCAAATCAGCACCCCGCCAGCCTCCAAAAACTGAAAAATATTACCCCCGTAGCTATCTCTGAAATGCAACTGTCTCTTTGCCAATGAAGACATCCATTTTCTCCAAAAGAAGTGCAGTGGAATTTCGAAGTGTTGCTTCTCATGTCTTTCTGAAAGGCTCGGGACAGGCCTCAAAGGGAAAGCACCCTGGAAAGAGCTCTTGAGGCTTTTCTCTCGAGGAGGACCTCAAGAGGGAACAGGGGTTCTTCTTGTTCTGCCTCTCGCTGGGCACATTGAGAGCCTCACAATACCAGGAGCCAGTGCATTACAGTAAGGGGGGGTGCCCTAACCGGTTGCCTCTGAAACAGAGGGGCCGCAAAGGAGGGACGCTTTCTGTGGACTCCAATAGAGGCATCTGCAATCTGCCACCCTACAGTCAGTCTCTATTCCATCTTGCCATTGACAGCTAACTGTTCCACAAACAAGGACAAATCCAGCATGAATTCCACAGCGCCTGGCAGACGTTGCTCTCTCTCGCTGGTCTTTTCACAATTCTGCTCTCTCTCCCGCGTTTTCCCTCCCTCAACTCTGTCTTTTGTTGCGGGGATCTCTGAAAGGCTGTTTTTCCCTCGTCTTTTCTCACTAGCCTTCTGTCCATCTTTCAATCATCTCTCTCTCTCTCTCTCTCTCTCTCTCTGTGGTCTCGCTCGTTCCAGAAGAGGGAACAAAACTCAATGGTTGTGCGCTAACGAACAGCATTCCAATAAAGGCTCTTTTTGCACAGCCGTTGAATTAAACTCTGGGATTACAGCCATCCTCAGGGCCCCTGACACACAACCTGTTCTCCTCCACAAATGAACACACGGATACACACGTTTGCCTTGATTTAGTGACCTTTTCCCATAGAACACATGAGCACAGAAGAGGAGTTAGTGTGGGCAGCTGCAAGGCTGAATCAGAGGGTTTAAATCCCACAACAGAGAGATGCCACCCAACCTCACAACGCAACCCACAAGTTCATTTCGGTTAGCAACAGATGCTAGCTGTTATAAGGCCTGATTTGACGTCAGGGTAAGTGAATGAGTAACAACATCAAAACAGATTAATCTTCAAAATGTGGAGGTTGGATCATTTGTGGAGATTAAAGCACAATTTAATCTTAAAGTTACACTTTTTTTACTTCTGGAACTCGCAAAAACGTCACTTCTTGGGATATTACGAAAGCCCCTTTTCTTATATGATCAAGCTCATGTAAAAGAGGAAGTTTTAAGTTAAAAAGGTTTTTAAAAATGTAAGATACTACCATCATTATTTATTCAATTTGTTTCTCACATTTTAGAATAATAGTAAACTCATCAAAACTATGGAATAACACATTCCAACTATAGGAATAATGTTGTGAATAAAAGAATCCAAAATAAATCAAAGCTATGTTATTTTCTAGTGCCTTCAAATTGGTCACCCCAGAATTAAATAGATTTCTATCTATTCTTGGCTCTAATTGCATGTTTTTCTTCATTGTTTGGTCAAGTCATCCATTAAAAAAAAAATATATATATATATATATAAATCAACATTTAATTTCAGTCTTGTAATGATATTTCAGTCTTGTAATGTAATGTTGGCACAATTGTGAAGTAAATTCAAACATTTAAACAAACAACTTTAGACTGCAAAAAAATCTGTCAAGTGTTTTAAAACTTTTGAATGGTAGCGCATACCCAAAACACATAATTAAATTTTTTTTTTTTTTATGTCACTTTTTATTAATAATGTGATGCGAATGCGTGTGGCATATACTGTAGCTTCATTCATAATAAAGTCATTGTCCTGCTGTAAGATATAGATAAAGTTACTGGCCCATTGAAAAATTAGTGTATGACATATGAAGGGGACATTTTTTTAAACAACTAAAAAAATAACCAACAGCATTTCACACGTGCTTTCAAACAGCCTCTAGCTGTAAATAGACTCAGTTTCAGGTATCACAATGGTGAATTTATCCTTTTCAAGTATATTAGTGTTGAGACAGTGAAGCATATATTTTCAAAAACAATGATGTCATAACCTTTGATGGAATTTCCAATGTGTTTTGATACAAACGCATATTAGACCATGAACCTATTTAATACTATTTTTTAATATAAACATATGCACTCACAATTCAATACAAACACAGACACACATACAAAACACGTACAAAACCCAGCAAACAGAAGAATTCAAAAGCACCCGTTCACGCATAAATCGATCTATGAAAGTTATTGTGAGCATCTGTTTCCCTTCTTGTTTGCCTCAGTGCGGTTGGAACTGCTTTGAAAACAGCCGAGGAGTCAAATCACAGACCTTGGTTACACAATGTCGTTCCAAGGGCACCATGGGCCCCTACCACACGCACACACATACATACACCGGCCCCCTAAAACCCGAGCGATCACTCATGCAAGACCAGGGCGCTCTTATGTACACATCTGCCATGCTGGGCAGTGTGGGCAGAGAGACAGAGTGAAAGAATAGGAGAGGGCACTGGCTTTAGGAGGCCAGGCAGATGCCTGCTAATACTGCCGTGGCTGCCATGGCAATAGCCTTACAGTGTTTACTGCCCCCCAGTAGAGGGCTCTGGACCCTCAACCCCTCCTCCTTGTTATTCTCTATCTTCCTCTCCTTCTAATGTAAATGACTGGCCATGTTAAAAGAGGAGGGAGACGTTTTGTGCT
Organism: Oreonectes daqikongensis; assembly: GCA_026939265.1. Lineage (NCBI taxonomy): Eukaryota > Metazoa > Chordata > Actinopteri > Cypriniformes > Nemacheilidae > Oreonectes > Oreonectes daqikongensis. Next base: position 6,292,363 of record JAOTQM010000049.1, read on the forward strand.
GGCTGTTGTTCTCTGTCTTTTTGGACGTGTGTAGGTTGAATTCTGTGGGGGTGTGGAGGGTCAAGTTTATGGTGACAGTCTTTTGGAAGGGGCTTTTGGCTTTATGGGTTTTGTCTGGCTGGACTTTGTGCCCATAGAATTCTTCAAGGCCAGAAACACTCTATACGCAAAGGCAGACAAGAATGCTTTCCAACATATTGGAAGCGCATACTTAAAGGGAAAGTGTGAACATTTTGAGCAACCAAAGACAGTTAAAGGAATTGTTTATCCCAAAAAGACATCATTTATTCACCCTCATGTCATTTAAAACCTGCATTTGACAAAAGAAGATGTCTCAGTGGTTTTGTGTTCATACAATGGAAGTCAATGGGGGCCAGTGTTGTTTGGTTATGAACCAATTTTCAGTGTGGGTGAACTATCCCTTATATTGTAAATATACAGTCCTGACACATTGCGAGATGCTGTGACACATAAGACATAAGCCTTTTCATCATGTCAATGTGAGAAACAGGTAGACAGTAAAATGGAAGAGAATGTCACAGTGACAGCATTTTGATAGTTCTTCACCAACTTTCCTTTTCCTTTGATCGAAATCTACACGGCTCTGGATTGAAGTGAGCCAGCCATAACCACAAATGTTTGATTTTCAGAATGATATAAAACATGCGTGCAGATAAAACATTTCCTGACACATGTTTCCTTTTCTGAGAAATGAAAGGTAAAGGGTGAGAGGAGCGGCTTGCAGAAGACGACTGTAAACTTGCTTTGGTTGTGGTTACCCTTTATGAACCTGATCAGAAACAACAAAGAAGGTTGCTAGTTGCAGGTGTTACTTTTCGTAGAATAATGAAATATGTGAAGATATTTGCATGAAAATCATTTTTACTTGTGTATCATTGAAAGTCTCCATCTCTCACAGTTACAGTAAGAACAATAAATATTATCATTAAATATAAATAAAGATGAAATTGCGTGCAGAAAATATGGATAAAAGAGGAAGAGGATCACACAGACAGATAAACTGACAGAATAATATTAAATTGTGCACATAATATGGCCAATTTAATGTGTGCCATGGTAATATCTTGCTATTCCTAAAATGTCCCAGTTAGGGTTGCCAGGTCTGCATAAAAACCAGCCCAATGGCCTATCAAAACTAGCCCAAAACTACATTTACGTTTACATTTATTCATTTGGCAGACGCTTTTATCCCAAGCAACTTACAATTGAGGAAAACAGCAAGCGATTTGTCCAAGTAACAATATTCACGAGAAGTGCTAGTAACACAAAGTTTCAGATACAACATCAAGAAAGTATAAGCTAGTATACAGAGAACATTAGAAAAGAGAGGCAGAAAGTGTTTTTTTTATTTTTTATTTTATGATATAGTAAGTTTTCACGGAAGAGGTGGGTCTTCACTGTTTTTTGAATTGTGAGATTGATCCAGCTGTCCTGATAGATACAGGAAGATCGTACCACCAGCAGGGAACGGTGAAAGAAAATGTCCTTGAGATGGATCTCATGCCTCTTTGTAAAGGAACAACAAGGCGCCGATCGTTTCAGACCGCAGACTTCTGGATGGGATGTAGGTCTGTAAGAGAGAGTTGAGGTAGATGGGTGCTGTGTTAGTGGCTGTTCTGTAAGCAAGCACCAGTGCCTTGAACTTAATGCGTGCCGCTACTGGGAGCCAGTGCAGAGAGATGAGCAGAGGTGTGACATGTGTTCTCTTGGGCTCATTGAAGACCAGGCGTGCAGCAGCATTCTGGATCATTTCCAAAGGTTTGAAAGCACAGGCTGGGAGACCGGCCAGAAAAGCATTACAGTAATCCAGTCTAGAAATGACAAAAGCCTGGACGAGAAGCTGTGTTGCATGTTCTGTTAAGAATGGTCTGATCTTCCTAATGTTGTATAATGCAAACCTGCATGACAGTGTTGTTTTAGTAACGTGATCCTTAAAAGTCAGCTGATCATCCATAATTACCCCAAGATTCCTGACTGAAGTCGATGGGGTTATCTTTGATGGACCAAGCTGGATGGTAAGCTGGTGCTGTTCTGACGGAGTGGCAGGAAGGACAAGAAGCTCAGTCTTGGCCAGGTTAAATTGTAAATGATGATCTTTCATCCAAGAAGAGATGTCAGCCAGGCAGTTTAAGACTCATGTGGCTACCGTGGGATCGTCTGGATGAAACAAGAGGTGAAGTTGAGTGTCATCAGCATAGCAATGGTAGGAGAAACCATGATGGAACCCAGTGATGTGGTGTATATGGAGAAGAACAAAGGCCCAAGAACCGATCCTTGTGGGATCCGGTGACTAGTTGGTGTGATTTGGACACTTTAACCAACCAAATGACCCCCATCCCAAATGCCAAAATATGTCTCAAAATATGTCACCCTCATACCTAAAATACACATTTTACACTCACTGTTATGCCTTACACACACTTTCCTGCAGCAAGTATAAAAGTAACCAGTTCTGTTGGAAAACAACAGACCTGGCAACTCTAATCATAGTATATATAGGAACTAGAATATCACCAGATAAAAACAATGTTTTTCAACTTTTTGTGCATGTGCATGTTTGCAGGCATCTGGCGGATGTGTTACAAACCATATGTCTGGGCAGTTCAAAAGCAGGTGTATGGTGTCCGTGCATGCCACGGTTTGTGTCCATGTAAAGCTGTGTTTCAGGGGGGCTCAACGCACCCATCTGCCCAGCTGTGCCTCTCTTTATCTTCACTTCCGGAGGCCATCAAGCTGCTTTTCCATGGTCTTCACCCTACATCTAGCACTAAATCCTTATTCTAACACACACAAACACACTCTCTTACACCTTTCACCCAGCCCAGCCCATATACTATAGGCCCATATCCTCTGTTCAGTGCTCCATCAAAGCAAAGCACATTACAACACTGACGATCCTGCACTTTAAGACAGGAGGAAGCTTAGAGCTGGATCTTTTGTCATGTCGCTTTTCTCCTTAAAGAGCCATTCTTGAGAGAGCCTACCTATCTCATTCATTTAGGGCTCGTAAAGGGAGATTGTTGAGTTTATAAAAGGCCGCTTAGGCTGGGAAGCATTGTGTGGAGGGGCCGTAAAAATCGATATCCCTGCTGGACAGGACAATAGAGGGCTCTGTGGGTGCTTGGCAGCAAATTGTGGGGAGCACAGGGAACAAAGGTGTTTGGGTGAGAGGGAAAGTAATTGTGTGTTATAGGCAGAAGATTGTAAGATGGAAGGGGGGGGGGGGGCTGGGAATGGGAGACAGCCCTAATCTAAATTTTGGCCAGCAATTCAAATCTATTACAACTAGCTATTATTTGTTTGTAATAAGTGACACACTTTGGGTTAGTGATTTGAAGAAACCCTGCTTATTAAACTTAATCCAGAACATAACTCAACCAACATTTGTGCTAATGCCTGAAGTTGTGTGACTTATTGAGAAGGCCAACATTTGCGGTTGTGTGCACAAGCAAGCAACACTCACATTTCCTTTTAGAAGGTGTGAAAATAGTTATCGGTTTAAGATATACCCGAAATATTAAAATTACAAAGAACATTCCCACGATAGTGCAGAAAATGCCCTACTGTGTCATAAAAGCAATCGAGATTTCTCACATTGTTAAAGAAACTGCTGGGGGATCATCCAAAAAGCCGAAACCTCTTCAAAGCTCACTTCTGCACAGTGTGTGCTGTGAAGCCACAAACACAGACTGAGCAGGTCTGATCGCAGAGCGAGACAGTGAGATAGCATCGGAACACCTTGCCCTGTTTGTTTTCTTTGTAATCATCACACATCTGTGTAATGAACCACACTGATGACAGTTAGTGTCAATTGGCTTTGTTTCAGAACCATCTTCTCGCTCTGAGTGTGTGTGTGAGGGTATATTCGACTATATTAGTTGTATTGTTCGGAAAGCTAGCAAGCAGCCTACACAGGGTGCATTTTAGGCATCATGGGAATGAATGCTATTCTGAACGTCATTTTAAGGCAGCGAAGCATGTATCTTTTACAGGGAGGGCAATCCCAGAATCCATTGCATTGAGCTTAGTGAAAGGTGGACATTATGTATAAGTAAAAATACACAACTTTGCCAAATATTTGTGTATTCAAATCAGTAGCCTCCCTGTGCATTTAGCAGATCATAAATTAGTTCCTATGACCTTTGTAGGCTTTGGGGAGGTAGGTAGTTCACAAGATTTTGGAACAGAAGTTTCTCAGCACACTCATCTGAAGATCTCAGTTATTACATGTCATTGAGAACGGGTTTGTGGGACGAAATGTGTCTTTTATAGAGGAACTCACAGGCTCTATTTACTCCAGGTTGAAAGTTAGAGTTCTTGGATGTTTACATCAGAAGCTTCCTTTTGACCTTTTTGTACAAAGAAACAAACCACAGACAATAGGGCACACACATTTGGTGGAGTGTGCGTGTGTGCTTATACTCTTCAACAACCTTATAAATTGTAAATAATGATATTTTTTGATATAACAATGAAAAAAAAGGTTTAGGGGTATGGGATAAAATATAGTTTGTGTGTGTGTGTGTGTGTGTGTGTGTGTGTGTGTGCGCGTGTGTGCGCGTGCTTGTGTGTGTAAGCAGAGTGCAGTGTGGTCGCTGGGCTGTGCTGAAACTGGTGGCCCCACTTACATGGTGAGGTTAACCTCTGACCCTGGAATATAGGCCAGCAGATAACACAAATCGGGCCGTGTACTTACCTGCCAAACACACCATCCAAGACATCACATTGTGTAAACAGAGCAGAGAGTGAGAGAGACGGTGAAGCACACACGCACGCATGCACACACACACACACACACACACACACACCCAAACAGCTTGTTGACTATATTAGTTTTGACTATGTAATCGACAGGTTTCACTTTTTATGTGACAACGTTTCTGTGCAGACTGAACTAAAGCTGTTCAACACATACAGTGGCTTTAAAACTTAAGCCTTACCTAAAATTTTGTGAATGTTTTTATATGATGGCATTATATAACAAAACCTTCAAAGTTAGTTTAATTTTAAAATTTGTAAATAGGCAAAACATTACTGTTGTTCAGAAAAAGACAGTATTCAAACACTTCCTGATCTTATATATAATGTGACATAAGTGTCATAAAACTGCCAGGGGACATTGCGCACTAAAAATGTAATTGCAAAACAAATGAGATGACGTTATACATGTCACACAACTGTTTTGTATTCACAGGTTTGATGTATGCAACTGGAGCATGCAAATGTGTATGCTTGTGTATATGTGCTGTGACACAAGTGTGTTTTTCACAAGAGGAAGCCAATGTGGTGAGATTAAATGAGTTGCTATGTCACCACGTGTGTTGCCGAGCTGAGAAAACCTCAATGTGCGTAAATGATGTCAGGTGCACACAAACTTCACTGGTGTGTACCGATGAGAATGCAGATTAACCTACCACACACACACACACACACACACACACACACACACACACACACACACACACACACACACACACACACACACACACACACACACACACACACAATAACACATTCTGTGGATGTGCATGCTTTTTGCAGTGGCTGGAGAAACAGGGTTTAGTGTGTGTATATACACTTCCTGTACTAGCAGGTCTTTTTGAAGTACAGCAATGAAGCTTCCAGCATCAGACGTGTCCAAAACCATGATAGAGATGCATTGGAACATTGTGTTCTGAATGATACAATGAGTATGCTTACTCAAGCGCTTATGTATGTCTTTTTGCGTATGCATGCCTGCATAGAGTTGATGCAAGGAAGCAACAGGGTGGTGCTGCAACACATTTTGAGTGATAATTGCATTGTGTTCTAAGGGCATCACTGTGTGTGTTGTTCGTAATTATTTTATTATTATGAACAATGGCATCTCAACAATGTAGGTCAAGGTTTTGACATTAATTGATGATGCACGATGGCACACATACAGACACACATATACAGTAATATATTGTGTGTTTCATGAAAATAAAAGTGTGTCAGTTCGATCCCAAGGGATTGCACATACAAATGTATAGCATAATGCATAATCGCTTTGGATAAAGCGTCTGCCAAATGCGTAAATGTATTATGTAAGGTCTTTATACACCTCTGAAGACATAGTTATGTATATTATATTGCATTTCTGTCAATTTCTGTCGATTCTCCTTAATATTACACAAGGGACCTTTAAGTTAGCCTTATACATATGTTTTATGGATTTGACTGTAAATAATAAGGTATTTATAGTCAATAAGTCACTAAAAATGTTTTTTTCTATTATTTGTATTTATTTAAAACATGTTTTGAATTTTGATTTGTGATGCAGTAGATGTAATCAACAAGCTTCCACCCTTGCCTGCCAACTCAGTGTCTGAACTCCCAGACACTTCGAGGAGAGGGTGGGACTCAGACATCAGCAATGGTTTTGCTGGGGGTGGGGGGGAAATGCTGGCACAAAAATGCACCTGTCCCACAGAGAGGAAAATGCTGGTACGCTTAACCAGAGTTGGCAGTACCCCTTCCCGATATGATCTCCATTTAACTAGTGGCCCGTTGATCCCATTAGTGCCTGGACCGTGTTAGAAACATAGGAAGAGGGTGATGGGGGGGTCATGCTCACACCCAAAATACAGCACATAGAAACTCTGACCCTACATGTCTAACACGTACAGATGAAATCACACAAAATTACACACACAGTTCATCTGACAGGAATGTATGTGCTGCAGAATATACAAAAATCTACTGGTATACATTACATTGGGAGTCTTAAAATACTGACACCCCCAGGCCAAGATTTGCAACTTTTGATTCAAGTGTTAATAGTTTTTCCTTTTGTGACTGCTATATAGGTGCATGTGTATATTTAAGATTTCATGATGATTGACAGGCAGTCTGACCAGGCTCCTCCCAAACTTGAACTTCTCCACAAGGATGAGAAATTATAACAGGATTTTGATTCTTAGGTTAACAAATTATGATTATTTTTTAAATAGAATATTCCTCGAAGTTACATCAACGAATTGGAGAGCTAACAGGCATGGACGATGTCCAAAAGCAGCACGCCTGTTCACTCATACACATATGTCAGATGGGCTAGTGGTACATTTTGGCATGAGTGTGTATTTGTTTATACGTAAAAATATACCATATGTATCTGTATGCAGGTGTGTATGTACATACTGTATTTAAATGCGTATGTGTGTGTGTGTGCAGGGTGTTGGTCGACCTCGAGGATCAGACCCACAGCTGCAGACACCGTAACCTAAGATCCGTCTGGAGGCACCAGTCATCCAATCCACAATCCATCCATCTCTCTCATTCCGTCGCGTTCACCCTCCATTTCTCTGACAGGCTGTGACCTGCATCCATCCCACACAGAACTCCTCTCCCCCAGGTCACCCTTCACCCCTTCACAACAAAACATGTCATGGCCTGCATAGCACAGCACACATACACGTATCTCATCGCAGATCAGATGCAGTTGTTTACAGAATGCATGATTTTAACTTGAAATTTCAAGGACTCAGCATGATCTAGAACTGATAAAATGCTTATATTCTACTCTCTCTCCTACACGTTCACCCTCCATTTCTCTGACAGGCTGTGACCTGCATCCATCCCACACAGAACTCCTCTCCCCCAGGTCACCCTTCACCCCTTCACAACAAAACATGTCATGGCCTGCATAGCACAGCACACATACACGTATCTCATCGCAGATCAGATGCAGTTGTTTACAGAATGCATGATTTTAACTTGAAATTTCAAGGACTCAGCATGATCTAGAACTGATAAAATGCTTATATTCTACTCTCTCTCCTACACAGAATCTATGTCTGAAAGCTGAACACCTGTTGATTATGTGTTCATGTACTAATAGTAGATACATACACACATATTGCCATGTTAAAATATGTCAGTTTGCCACAATCAGTGCAGAAAACACAAAATCAGTTTGCAGATGGGCAGGATGATTTGGTAAATAAATCTGGTAGATAGTTGAGTTGATGTTTACCTCCCCCAACAGGCCATCTTCTACCTGCACATTCAGATTCCTACGAAGCTTGGCTTTCAATCGTTTTTCTAGATCTAGAAGACGCTATATTTATGTGGATATTTACATGCATGTCTCTGACACTTATTCACTCATTTACTTTTAACTACACAGGGATTGGGACATACAGTAATTCACTTTATTACATGGCTTGTTGGAATGCTTAATTCTGATTGGCCAGTCGCAACATTTGCAGGTTCGTTATTCCCAGATAACAACCGCTCAGAACTAATAACACACAGTAACCTGGATGCTGCAAATCATTTGACAGGTACAGTTTAATATTACACAAAAAACAAATATGTATTTTAATAACATAGTGGATATGACATATATTTACAAATGATTTAACCGAATTGCCTGTTCGTGATATTTGAACGTCGTGTCTTACCTTAAAACCGAAAGTAACCGGCTTTACCTTGCGGAAGGTCTGCATTCGGTAAAAATTAGCTAAGAAAATATTTCAAATTCACATTTCATGTCCAGTTTTTTTCTCATGTGGCGAGTAGCCGTGTAATATATGGGATAATGTACAAGCAGACGGCTGTTATGGCGAAATAAGCCCCTTAAGACATAAGACATGGGGTCTCATTTTTAAAATGCAGCATAAAAACCGTCTTAAATTTGATCTTACGATCATTTCCAAAAGTCTGTACGTGTGATTCAGAGAACGAACGTACGCACATTATACGTGTGTACATTTCTCTTTCAGATGTGAAATCTATCACAAATGATCTTGACAAATGATCTTAGTGCAGCTAAACAGTTTCAGATCTCCGCCTTTAACAATGGCTAATTAATGTCATTGACATATAAAACAGCACCTGTCAAAATCCTATATGAGCGTCAAGAATTTCCAAAAACCTGAAGCAGTTGGACAAGCAAATATGCGTACGTCTGCTCAGACCCTGACATGACGCAAAGCACTTTTCCACGTCAAAGACCATTTTAATAAATATAAACGTTCCCATGGATTTTTGCATACGCACAAGCTACGATCAAATCTGTGCGCACGTATGCACATTTTATAAATGAGGACCCTGACATGGCTGTTTGTACATTATCCCTTACATAAAACTTAGCACAGCAACTAAATGAACGTAACTGATGGCAAAAAATGGCCATTCAGATTGAGTCACATTACAAACAAATCTATTTTAGTCCAATTTCAAAACACACAAATATGGTTTGAGAAAGAGAGGTTGGAAGGAGAAACTAAAAAAGGTTTAGGTACAGTGTGAGAGAAAGAGAGAGAGTATGTGTGTGTGGCTTACATTTCATTCCTCGGGGTCTATATTTGTCTCTCGCTCTCTAAAACAGGCATACTGGTCTATGTGTCTAGTGACTACTGCCATGACCCTAGTCATGGCTGTGTGTGTGCGCGTGTGTGTGACCCTTAGGTTGTCTGGCAGGCTGACTCATAGTAAGTTTATGCTGTCTGCAGTTTCAACACCTGTCCATCTGCCCTGATGGTTATAAACAGAAACCAAGTGTGTGTGTGTTTGTCATGTCTGTCTCTAACCTAGGCTAGTATACATCAGACACTTATGGAATCTGTTGTGTGGGCAAACACCATGGTCAAGGTTACACGCACACGCACGCACGCGCGCACACACACACACACACACACGCTATTAGTGGAGAAATGCCATTGTGTTTCTATGGTCTCTACAAAGAGTCTCGAAAGGTCAGAATATGTGCAGGTTTACTTTTCTACAGTGAAGAACTGTGTGTTTATGCTGTGTGTGCCAAGATACGTCTTCCAAGTACAACAGATGCACCAGAAGAAAAACTGTCCCAGTTACCCAGAGAACACAAAAGCCTAAACCACACCAAACTATCAGTGTATTGCTCTGACTATAAAAGAGACTGATTGACAGATAAGAGAGAGGAAAAGAGAGAGAGAATGTGTGACTTACCACTGCCCATTTTAACACGAAGAGGGCCACAGCTCCCCCTAGTGATAAAGTCATATAAAGTCACTGAGATTTCTTTAATATTTCATGATTTTATTTGCGTTTTACAGATGATGATTAGATCAAATGCAGAGCGGATGCAAAAAAAACATGTTATCAACTTATCAAACTGTCCACAATTGATGTCTATTATCTGAGACGAACTTGATATTTAAACATGACACGTAATAGAGAACCGTCTCCTAAGCGATTACAGAGGATCCTGTAAGCAGTAGAATATTTCTCTTGGTGAGGCGTCTGAGATGTTTGTTCAAATGTAACTCTTTACATAGTCTGGAAATCAATTGCCTCCTGCTAATTTTGACCATTTTTGACACTGAACTCAATACATTACTTTAATGGAGGTCATATTTAAAAATACAATACCATTTAATACAGTCGGGTTAATATAAGAAAGCAGCAAAGCTTGTGAATAATCTCTCCCTTCATGAATGGCGTCCCCCTCAGTGGTCAATGACGGGGTACTGGCTTGGCAGGAGATCCTGTCGCAAAGATTACTGTCGGCCCATTGGGCTATTTGAAGAAGCGGCCCACTCCGGACCCCCCCACACGCACCAACAGTGTTTCACTGGGCATGCAGCCTGCTATGGCCGAAATTCAACTCGACTCTGTCAGGGCCATTCACTATCTTCCTCTTGAATCACTTTCTCTCTCTAACTTTCGTTTTCTTTTAATCTTTCTGTCTGTCCATCTGCCTGTTCCCCCCTTGTCGCCAGTTTTTTGTCTGTCGCATTAATCTTACCATATCAAGCTCCCTCATTAACTCTCACCAACGACAAGTCTTGGCTGTGTGAATCTCAAAATCTCCACCCAAATATCATTAGTTCATCATCCTTATTCCAGTCGGTCCCACTAAAATCTCACTGAATCAGCGACAATAAACACACAACCTCCCCTGAACTGTGGCGGAGAGGAAATGAGAGGGCCCCTACCGTGAGTCAAAGCTAACTTTGCAGCTACGGCCGCTAGCGTGATGAGTTTTATTGAGTTGGTTCTCCTCCTCCTCTCCCACCCTCTCTCACTTTCTCTCTCCTCTTTTTCTCTGTCATTCTTTTTGAGCTCCTCTAATCCAATTTGCTAGGTGCAGGGCGGTTTTTAGGCTGTGGTGTCTCTTGCCCCCGCTGAGCCCAAGTTTCCCTCGCTTACCCAGCTGTCAGGAGTTATGGAGGGGGAAACAATGTGGCCCGAGAAGCCGTTCCCTGCGACACTGAAAGGGCTTCATTGTCCAGAATCTCCATCAGAGCCATTAATTCTGGGCCGGAGAGCACAGCACACTGATTCAAAACTCAATTCTCTTTCTCACACACACACAAACAGGACGCTCGGACCGCTAGCCAAAACATTCACACTTCACAATGCATCTCTACACACTTCATCCACCCTCAAAAACACGTAAACAAACACGTAAACAGTGTTATGAAGGTGATGGACAGCATTAAAGAATTCCTCTCCCATCTTGTTTGTTTCTTTATTTGGCTGTAGTCACATAGGAAACGTTTGGGTGAATATAAGGATAGGATAGGGAAATGACTCGGGTCGCCGAGCCAGATATCTGATTGAATTCTTTGCTCTCGGAGTAAATATTTTCAGATGTATTCTGTTTACATAGGCAATGCCCACTGAACAATTCACACAGAACACAATGGGGGGCCTGATACTGTGATAAGCTGGGAATAAACAGCTAGAGATCTGGAAATAATGCAGGACAGAAATGTGACGAAATTTGTCTGGCCGGGACCCAAACACGCAATCTCCAATTCAATATGCGCAGCATAAAACATGTTTCACACAGCCCACTAAATGCTTTAATGCAAATGGTCCAATCTCTCTATAATAGATGTGAGATTTTGAATGAGTTCAATATTTGTGAAGTGACCGTTCTTTGCTATATACATGTAAAAGTATGTGTTGGGACAGCATATATTCAATCAAGTTATTTTCATTTATAATATACTGAAGTATCTGAATGATATAGAGGAAAAGTTGCAGTGAAAGTGTTCAGCTGTCAGTGTGGTTAGCATCGAGTGCTTTTGTTGGAACCAGGTCATGATCTGCCCCTGAACGCTACATCAGGAATATGTTTTAGATGGAAACTACCAATGTAGTGTTTCGTCTTTGTGTGATGGATTACACGGCTTCATTTGTGCCGGAACAAGCCGGATCATGTATGTTTGGAACTGAATCCAACACGTAGGGCCCAATAAATCTCTGAATACTAATAATAATTTTCAAAAAAGTTCAAAAGCTGTTTTTGTTAAGTGTAGCCTAAAAAACTTATTAACGTTATATTTGAGTTCCTCCAAATTTTTCTTCAGATTCAGTTATTGAGCATAAACTGTAGTCGTTCGCGTCAGTCGTCAGTTTCCTCTTTCAGGTCACATTCTTTCACAGTGGAGAAACAGTTTGAATAGAATTTTACTAATGAATTTGGTTAAAGTTTTTTTATAATTTAATGTTTTTATATACAAATTTTGCCTGTGTTGTACATAGCTTGTGAGAAGAAATGGGCAATTCCAGCATTATGGATATATGACATTGAAAACCCTTGAGATAGAATCTAAACATTAGAAAAATATGCACAAGTTTTCTATTTTAAAAAAGGAAAATAAACATACCAGACTAATGAAAAATCATGCAGTAAAAATAGCAAAAATGCTTTAAAAACTTTGAGACATCATACAGGTATTTGAACCACCAAATGTTGACATCTGTGCTATCAGTATAGTAAAAACCTTTGGTAAAAACTCGACTTTTTCATGGTAAGGTTGACATTAGCATGAACTCGCCAAAATCTCATTCCAAGATTTTGGTTTTAATCTATTAATAATAATGATTAATTATTTGTGTAATAATGAAAACATAACTTATTACTATTTTTATGATTGTACTATTATGGGTAGTTGACAAATATACCGTTGTGTTCCTTTGGAATTACTCAATTTAATCATGTACATTGGTTCCACACGATTGAATAAAAATTTTTAACATAACATTTAACATTATTTTTCTTAATTTGTAAGAAAAGCTATGCTAAATAAACGTAATTAAATAATGTGGGAAACGATGTACATGATTAAAATAGGTAATTTCAATGAACCTTTTTCCAGTGTATATTATTTATATACTGCATCCACATATGAGACCCTGCGTCTACATATGAGGACATACATTTTGGATTTGCTGCAACATACTTCTTCTTAATTTAGGCCTGTTGTCATTATTTGTAGACACTTTTTGTCTACAAAATTTTCATATCTTGTCAAATCCCAATAATCCCAAATAGCTAGAAGAAATAAAAAATGGATATGAAATCAAAGCTTGGGTCTTAAGAGGTTAAATTACTAATATTTATATTTAGCTTATAATGTAGCATAAGTGGGATTTATCTTCATTGTTATTTTTTTACTAAATGTTTGCTGTCACACTATAGTTACACATTTATTTGTAAACTCTTGTAACTCTTGTCTGTTCCCCCTGTTCACTTCACCGGACCTTTAAGACTTTAAAAACTACATATCCCATAATGCACCACACTTCCCGCCACCATAATTGTTTGAGCACCTGTACCTTGTTTTGTTCAAACCTGTTTTGTATCACTGTCACTATTTAAGTTTGCACTTTTGTTCTAGTCTTTGTTCAGTCTTGTTGTCGTTATTGTTATATGCTTATTTATTAACCGATTTTGTATATTTACCTGTTTTTGAATATATATCTGTTTTTGGATTACTTACCTGCTTCTTGAATAAACCACTTTTGTTACCATCAATCCCTGTGGTGTGCTCTTCCGTTGGCCCCGTACTCTGACAACTTTACAAATATCAAATATTATTTGTCGTTAGTTTCTTTGATTTATGCTTCTTGTCGCCCACTTATACACACAAACAACTGGAAACAAAATCAACAGCACACCTGAATAGTTGCAGGCAGGTGTGTTTGACAGAAAATATGACAAAAAAAATTCAGCTTGCTGTAGTTGTCAAACTGATTTTTAGTCATATGACGGCATTTGCACTATAATAAAAAATTAGGTGTCACAGTAATGACAATGTAAAAAGAATCGCTTAGGTATCATACAACATAAATATCAAACTGTAAAACATGCAGGGCTGAAAGTAGGATGTCTGTATGGTGATCATATACATTAGAAACTGCTCATTATAAAAGAATGAAAAAAGTTTTAGACAATGAAATAACAGAAAAATTCCTTCTCATTAAAAACAAATCCACTTTCCTTTGCTTTCTGTCTCTCCCTCTTTCTCTAATTCTGTCTCTGGCTGCCCTTCTCTCCTGAGAGTTTGTTACATAACTTATTTCCATCTCTCCTCCTGGTCTGGCCATCTCTCTCTCTCTCTCTCTCTCTCTCTCTCTCTCTCTCTCTCTCTCTCTCTCCTCTCTCTCTCTCTCTCTCTCTCTCTCTCTCTCTCTCTCTCTCTCTCTCTCTCTCTCTCTCTCTCTCTCTCTCTCTCTCTCTCTCTCTCTCTCTCTCTCTCTCTCTCTCTCTCTCTCTCTCTCCCACCCTCAGCATTCAACAGCTCGTCAGCTGTGAAATATTTTCAGCCTCTGATCTAAGCTGGACACCTCAGAACAGGTTTCGTAACTCCGCACGGCCTGGATTTTCTCTGCCTGGTTCTTTGTACTCCTTGACGCATTCCCTCTCTCCTCTTCTGCATCTTTTCTTTAATCTCCGTGGCCAACAGGCCCATGCATTAAACAGGTCACTCTGTCAGCGTGACAATGCTCTGGTTTACATCAGTGATTCAGATCACCCCCTCGGTCCTGAAATGCATGGGGGGAGGGCGAGGACTCCTCACCCCTCTGCAGGGTAGAGCTGAGGGCAGTTATGTCAGTTCTCATAGACAAAACATCTTTTAAAGTGCAGATAGACAGGCACCGAGAGCACAATGATATAATGAGGAATTAATGCATTATTCATGTCGCAAAGCCACATTTGAATTCCAATCATTCTAATCAAGCATGTGGCTACACATTTAGGGTTGTGCAGCACTCAATTTACTTTGTGGGCCCAAAAATATTTTGAAGGATTTTCGGTCAAACTTAAGTCAAAGGGATTGGGACACTTAGGCTGCATCCATAAGTCGAAAAAGCTGCGTTTAAAGGATGCATTTCAAGAAGGCATCAAGGCACATCCAAGTCCAATGTTTGCTTCAGTTCTGTCCCCTGAGTACCTTCAACTAATCGATTCTTGAGGGTGGGATAGATGTATTCTTAACAACATTTGATGTCCCACAATCCTGTGTGTGTGCATTCATGGGAAAGGTGATTGGTTGAGCAAAGCCCCTGAGAAAGTTTTCACTTTCAACAACTTTTGGTTACATTAGAAATGCAAATTTCTATCTAATTCAGCATTATACCTTTTATATATTTAACTAGTTATCACCAAAGTGCTCTGTATTTATATTTCAAATGTTGCAACAATGGTTTAGAGAAGATTGTAGGGTTGCAATCTCTGCATCACTTGTTTGCAGATGACACTTGGTTTCATGCTATGTCAACTAATACAATGACATTTAAACATTACAGGTGTGAAAATTGGCTCCAGAAGTGGCCAAGTATGTTTTGGAATGCATAATATTTGAATGGCCGACTGCATTGCCAAAATGTGGAGAATATAAGCTAAATATAAAATTTAACATGATGCGAATCCCATAGTAAGGTCTGAAAAGTTTATTGTAAAATAATGCCTACTGCTTAATATAATACAAGAAGTGCACAGTGTGTAGTGTATTCAGTATGTATTATTTAATTCTAAACACAGCTGAACGTTTCAGTGGTTACAGCTGTTTTGTAATGATGTGAAGCAAATGGTGATCATCCAAATGGTCAAACTAATGTACAGTTTGTATAACAGAGATGTGAGAACTTGTCACCCATATGGTTTTCATGCCTCCTTTCTAAAAATATTCATGTTTATTAAATCAAAGATCACATTGAGTTTAACAGCACTGTTGTAAAGACCTTCATTAGACCCTTTGAAAGAACCTGAACACAACTATGACCTGATGAAGTACGTTATCTTTAAAACATCTCAATTATTCGTCCTCAACTGTATGTTCAGATTCAGTCAGTTTGTATGGCGTCTGTCAATGTCGTGTCACAGGGTCACACTGTAGGAGAAGTGTGAAATACTGAGCAATACATTTTACTGTGGGTCTGAATTCTCACACACATCTTTTAATAACACAGGGGATTTACGATATGAGTTGCTCCATCATTGGCAGGTTATTAAATTTAATATTTACATAACATCGTGTTTTATTATCATTCATGACCTGGGGGTTGAGGAAATTTCATAATTGGCTTGAGGAGGTGCATTCTGGGATAGACAGCAGAGGTCTTTTTTCTGGTTCCTTTTTTATTTCTTCCCGTCTCTTTCTTTTTGTCTTCTCAAAATAAAAAACATTATGGTTTAGATTTAATGTAAGAAATGTTGCAATCGAACAACTCCCACGGTCGGGCTAACAATTGAAATCATGCTGGAGCAGTAAAGGGGTTGACAATCTATTACAGACTTGAAATGAAATCGTGTAAGTGAGGATGTGAAACAGATGGAGTTTGGGTGAGACTTCAAACCTGCATCTCAAACACATAAAGAGGTCTAAGATCGCAGTGTGATGGTCTCACTGTGGGTCTCTGGTTAGCTCTGAGCTTGGCATGGAGATAGACTGTGCAGCCTTACATTTTTACAAGTTCCATGTTTATTTTGACCACTATCCTATGTCAAAGCCGCCAGACTTGTGGCAATATAGGAGGATTTAAATCGACACTTTGCATCTTAAAAGCGTGTGACCCCATAACACATGGCAGGACCCAATCCATGGCGCAATGCAAATGAGTGCGTGCGATGTTAGCACTAGCAAACACACAGGCGCTGAGAGGACTCTTAATGAGTTGGGTATGCTTCCCACTGCTGGCTGCTTCAGAACATTTGTTCGGGCTGAGCCATGGAATTAATGACGGCCACATTCCAATAGGCAGGGTGCAAGCAGCTATGGAAAAGACGAAGTGAGCCGACCGACACACAAATTCATTCCTGGGTGGATGGGGTAGAGGCTTTTCAGCTCTAGAGATTATACATATTTTCTGTTTGTCTAAATTTGTTTATGATGTCTATTCAGGAATATCCATAAATATTCAGATATCAGATTCACTGTTATATTAATATAAGAAAATGTGAGCTGGAGTTCTGCTCATAAGTGTATGCATACAGTTCTATACTTTGCTCTGCAACTTTGGCTCAGTGATTTGGAGATCCAACATTTGCATCCAAGGCAAGAGAGACTTGACACAAAAGCTCACAAACAGTCTTTGATTTTTGAGATGGCTCATGGCTACCAAGTTTTGGTAACAAAACCTGCCCAATGGCCAATCAAACTAGCCCAGCTCAAACACCACAACTCAGAAATATGGCACTCTCATACATAAAATTCATATTTTACAGCCACTGTTATGCATTAGACACTTCAATCACTTAACAAAATCTCTTAGGAAAGGTGGTTATCCATTTTTTTAGAACTATTTGAATGAACTATTTACAGATCTATTGTCTGATTTAGTTTTATTATTGTTAGAATTTACATTTGGTAGAGTAAATGAGTTCAATACATGCATTAATGTCACCTTTAATTTCTGAATATGTCAAAATTCAACCCGCGGTATAAAAAAACAGCCCACGGAATCAGTTTAACAGTAGCTCAATTCCGTGGGAAAACCGCAGAGTTGGCAACCTTAAAGTGGCTCCACACAACACGTAAACAATTATTAAACTGGATAATGTGTATAATATCAGTTAAGATTTTTTTGTTCTGCGAATATAATTTAATATTAGTTATGCAGCTTCTTCAGGCCAGTACGAATTGAAAACATATCCATTTTTATGACTTCTCTATTGTTTTCCATCTTACAGGTTCTGCAGGGGCTATATAAACTTATGAGCACGCTATATATGCGGTCTGTGGGAGTGTTTCTGTGGGCTCTGTGTGTTTGTGAGAGTGCTTGCAATAGTAGGGGACTCTTTATGAAACCAAAAGTGTACTCACTCATGTGAAACTCTCTGAGACCAACAGGGACATGAAGAACAAATCTCTCCCTGAGGGATGGGAGGGCTTTCAGGTGTTTCCTTGTGATTTTCTCTCTCTCTCTCTCTCTCTCTCTCTCTCTCTCTCTCTCTCTCTCTCTCTCTCTCTCTCTCTCTCTCTCTCTATAGAGAAATGTTGTCACCTATTCACAGAATGAAGCAAAAATATTTATTTTGAATAAAACCGTTGGTCCCCATTGACTTGCATCAGTTTTGTGTCTAATAATAGAAATGAATGGGACCTCCATTTTTGGTTACCGACATTCTTCAAAATATCTTCTTTTGTGTTTTGCAGCAGAAACAAAATCATACAGTGTGTGTGTGTGTGTGTGTGTATGTGTGCGTGTGGCTGGTTGACCGGCAAATTACAAGTTTGGAACAGTTATTGACAAGTTTGGGCCATCTAGAAACCATCTACCAGTGAAATAGCTTAAACTGACTTTTCGAGTAAGGTTCTTTGAGCTATAGAGGGTTCTAGTTAGCTACCTTATGGAGCACACATTTTCAACATTGTTTAAAGGGACACCCAAAAATAAAAATTCTGTCATCATTTACTCACCTATGAGATTGTTTCAAACCTGCATACATTTCTTTGTTTGTAAGAATGTCAGTAACCAAACAGATCTCATCCCCTATTTACTACCATAGTCAAATAAATACTATGAGACTAAATGGGGGTCTGTTTGGTTACTGACATTCTTCCAAATATCTTCCTTTGTGTTCAGCAGAACAAAGACATTCGTACAGATTTGGAACAACCTGAGGCTGAGTAAATAATGACAGAGTTTTTATTTTTGGGTCGACTGTCCCTTTAAAAGGTGATATAGTCAGTGCTAGCCAATTTGCTAACTTTACCCAGACTTAGCCACTGAATCAGACCACCCCTGACATGCAGAGAATGCCTCAAAATCATCTGATTGGCTAAAAGAAGATCACAGCTGCTTGCAATAAAGCTCCTTTATTCATTGATGATACTTTTGTTCTCATGGACATGTCAGTTGGTAAATTAACAATTGAATACGTATCCTTGCAAAGATTTCCTATTCAAGAGAAATGAAGTCAGGCTGAATCCACTGGACTCGTGGATTGGTCTAGGATTAGACTAACTAAGAGGGCTATGATACCAAGACAGAATAAAAGAGAACACATTTTAAAGGTTACATTTCGTCCAAAGCCTGACTGAAGTTTATGCAGTGAGTTGCTCCAGATTGTTGATGGGAAACTTGATTAAAAAGGCCAATTATTACAATCTCCAAGCAACATCTGTATTTGGAATAGAGGCTCTAATCTGTTGGGGAACACACAAATGTGCAAGCGTGTATTTGATTCTCCCCAGTCAGCTCAAATTAGCCAAGCTAGTCAGTGTCATTGTTTACTGCATCTTTCCAATGTCGTCAATGTCCCAGAGTGTGTGCATTGAGCTGTTTAGCCATATCCGGTCTCATAAACATCAAATACAGAACAAATGACATCATCAGACCCAATGGACAACCTATTATTTGATACTGAAGACCACTGCCAGTGTTAACATTGCGGATTCAACGGGCCTTATTTATCCAACACGAACAGAACGAATTTCTGCGTAAATCATTTATACAAACATTCTGATCAAATTTATTGCAGTCAATGCAACATTTTATGTTAGGATGGTTTTGTGAACAGTTTGCTCAGAAATTTGTTCTGCTCATATTTCATTTAAAAGGCTACATCTCCAGAAAAACTCCCTTGGCTATTAGTGTGTGCAACTAAAATAATACATATATTTTATAGCTATTTTGAGCAGTTTTACTGTTGAGAAGGTTTGGTTTTGGCAACTGGGGGCATATCCTAACATGAATGTTCCCTGAGAAGACATGTTGGATTATTTAAATTGGGTTGAAGCTAACTGGCCGAGACTTCAAACTGGGTGTAGACTGGCAGGCTTTTTAGATTTGTAGCTTTCTTATGGCCTCTCCAGATTACACAATTTTTTCATCTGTTACGATGTCACTAAGTCAGATTTTGCGATTTTGACTGCAAATCTTGACGCGTCGTTCACAAGAAACAAAGACAGACTATGCATGTCCTCCCAACGAGAATGGCTTTTCATCTTTTACGACGTGGGTGACGTTGACTGCGTATGTGATGTTATTGAGTAGGCGTTACTATAGTGACTGACTGACTTTCAGAAAGAAGCGGCTGCAGTATACAAATAAACCATGGATATGGGAATTGAAGCAGTGTGTTTTTGCATCAGAAAAGCGCAAAAAAAGTTTCTCAGCGATAATCAATTTCATCAGCGATTTTTCACCAGCATTTCTCTTATTTTATCGTGGTAGTCCCTCAAGGAAACATCATACAGACAGGAGTATTGTTGCCATAACTCAACAAACTTTTCCTCCATTGCATTGTCCTACCTAGCAGCACCAACACCACTGTCTCTCTTGCACTTCGCCATGTTTGAATGTTGTGTACAGAAGAGCTTCAGTGAGAGCGTTTCTGTGCTGTGCTTCTATTGGTCGACTCAACGTCACTACAGCGTCACAGCTGTGAGCGACAAGGGAAAAAAAATAAACATGCTAGTCTTTCTGTCGTGATGTCGTGCGACCTCGTAGGAGCAGTTTTGGCTGTCGTACACTATGGCGAACTATACAAAACAACACGACTGAATCTTGCATCTCGACGCCTCATGTCGTTTACGAATTACTACGATGTCCTACGACATGCAAATCATGCCAAAAACGGGCTAAAATCGTGTAATCTGGAGAGGCCATTAAGCTTTCTTCAACTCTTTAAAATTACCTTTCTATGTTCTGTCATGAGTCATGATAAACATCCTCTGAGATCTAAAACATACTGGATTTATTATTAATCCTTTTGGTTACACAATGAATGAGGTAAATAACTCTTCTTTAGATGGGTATAGCTGGTAGAGGAGTTCTTTACCTATTTAGGCATTTTGCTAATGAGATATTCCCAAATGGTGCCAAACTAAGCCTAAATCACAGCCAAAAGTTATGCTCAATGTTCAATCACACAGCTCTTTTCCATTTACAGAAGTATCTGCTCTGAGTATCTGGCAGCGTGTGAAAAGGCAGCCGTGCTGTTCTTTTCCAAAAGTTGAAAATGTTGGGACTGTAAAAATATTTTAAATTATGAGTAGCTTAGATTGGCCAGCTACTTTTTACTGCTCTCTAAAGATTTCTATCTTTCTCTTCATAACCGGGCAAAACGTAGCTATAACCCCAAACCCAAAAAGCGCCATGGGTTTCTTGTTGATATAGAACAGAACAGACTAATGCTAAAACCACAAATACTATCTTCATTTTGAGGTTTGTGTGTTTTAGCCATGTGCATCTCACATGACATCCAACAGGATTCATGCAAAAAATCTAGGAAGTTCAAGCCAGCTTTGTTGCAGATATTTAAAGTCAAAATATTTTATGCACCACTCTTTCTCTCTATGTTCTGACTAACACAGCACCACGCTGCCGAATCGTGCGAAACAAGCCGGTTTAACAACAGCCATTGTGGGAACCAAAGAGCGGGTCAATCTGCTGAACACAAATATCTCAGCAAAACACATTTACTCGGTGCGGTTGAAATAAATATATAGGGGCTCTGAACAAAGTTCAACTACTGATTTGAGCTTGTGGCCCTGACTCTTTCTTTCCACGGTCACAATTCTCCAGTGGCATACTCATCAAAACATTGGTGAAATATGACTGTGAGCCGGGGTTATTAAAACGGTTATTATCATGGGTGATTGGGGTTTAACAGGACTTGACTGTCGCTGTAATAACAGGGTGGTTCAGTTCTAGGATCTTTGGACTAAAAAAGTGACCGAAAGCATTTATGAAGCACCCTCTATGAGGAATGTCAATAGTTCCCATAAACCTTTTGCGTGCACATGAACACCGCCAAATTTGTGTTTGCATACATGTGTATTCTCATGTAATAAGGCACGACTGGATATACATACACAGGAACGCTATTTATGTGTTCAATAACTGAAAGAGCCAATATGTTTACCCAATTGACTCTTCCAACCTTTCCATCCCCAAAGCTTTTATTTAATTCAGACTCTGGTGTGGCTTGAACTGCCTCATTATCCAAAACATAATTTTAATATTACTGCCCTATCATCTCTACAAAACAGCCTGTCAAAGAAGTCTTAAAACAGAGATTTTCCACCAAAAAGCCCCTTCTGCAGATCTACACCACCAGAACGGTCTGAACCAACAAACAACCAGTCTGACCCATGAAATACGGGTACAAAAACAAAGCTTTCCCTTCACAAGTCACCCCATAGCCTGGTCCCTACCCCCAAGTCCTGTCTTCCACTTCTTCATTAATCACCCCCACATGCAAAAAACGTGTCCGGCCGAAAGTGAATTGTGGCTCTTTTGGTCACTGAAGGGGTTGTGTATGTCCCTGAGCTACCCACAAGCCCTTGCTGTTCATGGTGGCTTGTTTATTTGGCCCCGTAATGGTCTCTGTCACAGGCGATTGACGAGACGAGACCCTGATCTACTCCAGGTGGCTGTTTACATATTGTCCAGTCTCTGGAGCTAACCTAACCTCTGACCTCTGACTCCGAGGTTGACCTACGGCTTAATGAGTGAGAAGGTCAGGGTTTGTGCTCCTAGAGAGGGGTGACATAGGGATTAGGTTGGTACTGTGTAAGAATGTGTTTGTGTATGAAACAGATAGCCCACCAACATCCCTCATGGATAGCTCTCTTACCTACTTTTGTCACAAGAGCACATTTGTTATGAGGACACAATACAGTCTCACTATTGTTGAAAGTTCATCAGAAAGCAGATCAGGGAAAAAGGCCACCACATTCTACTTCTAAAGGCTAACAGGTTACTTTCTATAAAAAATCTGATGTAATCAACTTATGTCTTCATTCTTAAGTACTGTAGTCCTTGAAAAAGAAGCTCTGTCTGAGATTCAGCTCAAGCTGACCTGACTATAGACTCAGAAACAAAATAAATGTAAAGAAGGAGGGATGCTGGTAGAATTGTCACTAGCATTGTGTAGGCTCCCATTTATATCATGGACAGGATCTAATGATCATGCTCCTCCACAATACATTTAAAACTTCATTTCAAATATAAACCTGTGAATATTACCTGTGGCCTACAAAGATAATAACTAGTTTGCTAATGGAATAGTTTGCTGTATATTAACTGCGGCAGTTGCTGCTGTCTAGACATGCGCAATATGATTCTTCATGCTAATCTGACTTTCTGCGTACTCTAAATATACACTTATGGGTAAATAAAGCCCCCCACCTCACAGCCCAAAATATTCCAACCTGTTTAAATATAGCATAACTGCATACATGCTAATACCCTGCATACGCTAACAGTGCTCTGTTCTCATTCCCGTGCATTGCCCTCCATGCCAGAACATGTTCACAATACTTTGAGTATGTCCACAGAGAGAAGGTGGGTGGCAGCTGCCTGTCATTGCTGTGTTAATAGCCCAGTCTTTAGCTTATGGTAGCTAAGCTTAGACTTTCACTAAAGGTTATCACCAGGAATAACACATTTTTTTAATCTTTTGTCTGGAGTAACATGTAGACTTATAGATTAGGGGAACACAATACAGTATTGCACTCTTAAAGGTGCAGTGTGTAAGATTAAGGAGGATCTATTGACAGAAATGCAATATAATATACATAACAATGCCTTCAGAGGCGTTATGTTTTTATTACTTTAGAATCTATCTACATACACCGCAGGTCTCCTTACATGGAATTCATCATGTTGTTTCTACAGTAGCCCTAAACAGAAAAACTGCTTTACAGTGCGTTTCTCGTAAATACGTTATCTCCTTCAGAAAAGAAGCAAAAACGTGAGAACATCTTTTGTCCTGTGTCAGCAAAAACGTATGCTAGATGTGTGTCAGCCTTGTAAATGGTTGCATATTCACAGCTGTAAAGTTTTCTTTCTCTCTTTTGGTTTATACATGCAATAGGCAAGTGCAATAGTTCGAATAAAAGTTATATGTCAGTCAAGTTTTTTGAGTCATATTTCTGTCTTATTTATCTCTTCCTTTTGTATTGTGTTTAACATGGTTTGGCCTGCTTACTAATTTTAAATGGGATCATTTATATTTAAAATAATACATTAAAAATGTTATAATATTTTAAGCATGCAAAGGGGAGATATTGAGGTAATTATAACAAACTTTGTTCCAGTATTTAGAATGAATTGAACTGACCATTAGATTATCAAAAAATGGATAATGGCTAATTGTCTGTACATTTTCGAAATATCTGTCTCTGTTTTTTGCATGGGACACAGAACCCCAGTCTTTTCACATTGGGGACTATTCTAACAGGAACAGTGACCCACTTCATCTTCAAACCATGAAAGAGTGAGAAAAAGAGAGTGACCTCGACAGTAGAGGGTCAAAAGGGGAAGATGGGCACCAGGTCAGAGGTTAAAGGGTACAATGGTACCAGCACTGGGAGACCATTGGCCCAAGTCAATTCCAAAGCAACCTTGTTCCAGTTTCCATTTTTCTCTGCATAAAGCTGTATCTTGTGCAGATTTCAATGCCTCTGTGTTCTGGTTTTGTGAAAGTCTACTAGACATATCAAAGAGAAAGTTTACAGACTAGTTCCCAGAATGGGAACTAAACTTGAGAAACTTCAAGTGATGTCATTTCTCAAAACCATTGATTGTTTCAACTGATTGATCACCTTGTACAATCATTACTGTCTACATATTGGTATACGATTCCTGCACTGAAGGAAGGATTATGGCATTAAGAACTTTTTGTTCCTCTTTTCAAGTTCGCATTTGAAGGGTGCAGATGCCAGATCAAGAAACAAATAGTGATGAGGTCATGGAACGTTGGGTCAATGTGAATAAGATGAGCTGTAAATTTGAAGTTCTTTGTCCAGAATGGAGCCCGCCCCAGGACCTCTGGAGGGGGCCAAGAGAGCTGCTTCATTTAGAGGAACGGGGTGCAGTCACAATGATGTCATCACCTCGACATCTGCACAACGCTAACAGACAGACTCTGCCAGGGGCTAGAAGTTTCGATGAACATGGTACACTTGTTCCCAAGGGTCTTGTGTTTGGACTTGGAGCCAAGAATGAGATAGTAAAAAGACTAATGGGTAAAGCCAAAGGAGGTCCATTATAAAGCACAAGGTTGACAGAGGAAAGACCCAGACAAAGACCAGAAGGTCAGTGTGGGGCAAGAGACCTATTAAAGGAACAAATTTGTCCTGGACATTAGCTGACTGGGGTTCAAAAGTGTGTATAAAAAAAGTCGAATATACTGTATATACAACATTTCATGTAGGTCTTAAGTGCCCTTCCGTAGGAATGTTAATTCTGGTTGTTTTGTATTGATCTTGTTTTGGATCTTTTGGGTGTGTTGTGTAAGATGTAAGCATGTGCCAATAAGATCTGTAAGCATCTGTTCCTTGTCCTCTAGTGAGAACATCTTTTGAACCTTCACCCAAAAGTCTGTGATGATGCAGCTAGAGTCCTTCAAGAAAGTTTAACACCTGACATAATCAACACATGACTCTGAAATAACCCGAACAATGTGATTTATTAGACACTTGTTTGTTCTAAAGGATTAGTCCTTGCCTCTATTAGTAATGTTGCTAAAACACACCAGATGTAGTTTACATCTTGTTGATAATCTGTTTTGCGGACGAAAAAAGCAACAGCTCCTCCAGTTCCCGAACGATCTAACAGAGACAGCTGCTAATTTATTTCAACAGCTTTCACGATGAGTAATACATTTAATATGTCCGTTGTCTGTGTGTGCCAACCTGGGAATCCAGATCTCTTATGGGCTGATACCTTTCACTGAAGTTTCCTGGGCCTTTCAGCGTTAGCTAAAGAACTCTCAATGTAGGCCCATCAAACCTTCTTAAAGAAACGTGAATTAACAGATGATTGTTTTTTCATGAATGTTGAAAGCACAGAGAAGTCTCTGATCTCTCTTTTAGGCTAATCCGTCTAATTAAAATGTGTTGGCCTTCAGGGTACCAGAAAAACCAAGCCCCCCTGCCCCATCGTTTCGCCCACTGCTTTCTCACACAGAACAGAGAGCAGATAGAGAATCCGTCTCTTTTTTCCACTCCACACACACGATCTCTAAACAGAGACTGAATTCATCAGATGGACTCTTATCAGCTGTACTCCCTTTGAATGGAGCTCTTCAACGTGGCCAGACTCCACGATACCTGATACGCAAAAGCAATCTTTGCTGCTTCCCCATACACACACACAATATTGTCATACATGTGAAATGAAGAACATTGCATAACTTAGACGGTCAAAAACCTTTGTGTATTATACTAGGAAGAGTCTTTAATATATTTAAATCATGTAGTTATTATAAATAACAGATGTAGTTATAATTATGTTGCACATAGTTGCTGTTCTTCCGAAACCTTATGTCCAAATTAACTGTTTTTCAGTAATTAAAAAAAAACGCTGTACTTTTTGAATTATTAAATAGTGTTTGACAATTTCAACTTTTTATTGGTTAGATATTTGCAAAACCCAGTGACAAAATATAAGGTGTGACTAACAATAATGATTCATGAAAACAATCACTGAAATATGGACATAAAGGTTTTTGTTTAAAAGTTTAGGTCTTACTAATTATTTTTAATGCATCAAAACTGACACAAGCATACTATGCTAATTTCTCGCAAAATAAATAACAACTCTGTTATATGTTATGTTTTAGCATTCTCAAAATAAACTCTTTCCCTAGAATTGGCAAAAAATCTATTCTATTCTCTTCTTTGTATTTTATCAACCAGCTTTTTGAGGTTTTAAACTTAAATGCTTTTTTTTAAAGAGTCCGTATCTGCTGGGCTCTTATTGGCTACTTTTTTCATTGTTTGGTCCAAGTCATCCATTTAATAAGCATTTTTATAAGGTTACAAGTCTTCACCTTCAGATCAAAAGGATTTCAACATCACGGAAAACACTTTGGTGACGTGACTAAACTTGACCCATAGTGCACCTTACAATCACATATATTTTGCACATGTCTATTTGTAAACAATGCACACATGCTAGTAAACAGAGCTCTGATGCATCAAAACAACCCGCCTGGGTTCTGTTCCGATGGCAGTGCCGCCTGCCTGTCTATATAAACAAAACTCACAACTATGACATAACACACATTCCAGCACCCCTAAAAAACTTTATTAGCCCATTGAGAGAGCTGTAAAACTAAACTACAATCATTTGGGCCTTGTTACGGGGAACGCAGCGGCAGCTACCCGCACAACTGATTGTTGATGAAATTTCTTGCAAGCCCGTATTTAGCGGGCAGAGGGGAGTTGATGTGAGCAGTTAGGCAGCTATGTGTTCTGGTCGGAGCACACATTACAGGAGGGGGATATTAGGTATCATGTGTTATTAGTGGCAGGGACAAAATCCCTCTATCTCAGCCCCTTTGAGGGTATGCGGAGGGGATATATTATGGGATATTAAAGCATAATGACGGGCTCTGTTTGCCGGGCCATGGGAAAGCGGTTAGCACGTCTCACTGCGGCCCACTAGCCCCAAGCCAGAACCGGGTCAACCTACCACATATAGTCATTAGGATGCGGGGTAGAGGGGCGGGAGGCAGGGTTCTAGGGTCTCATTTCAACCCAAACCACTGCATTCAGCCAAACTGTCCCCCCACTACTCTTTTCCACTGCCAGCCAGAACGACCAGCCAATGGAGCCTGTGGTATTCTTTACGGGTCCATGGTTGTTGCCATGCCAATGGAGCATCCCGGTCCGGAGCTCCAGCGAGATGAAGCATACAAGAAACCACAGCACCACAAAAACAACTGCAGGAAAAGGGCAAGTGGATTGTGAATCAGAACTAGGATAGGATTCATTGGAGAGTTCAATAATGAAAAGTGTGTCTTATTTACCAACCAAGTTTAGGGAAATTAAAATTCCTTGATTTACTCACCTTAATATCATTTCAAATATGTATGACTTTCTTTATTCTGCAGAAAAAGAAGATATTTTGAAGGATGTTGGTAACCATGTTGTGTGTGTGATGTAAATACACATAATGTTAATATCAGTGGTTGAAGGGTCTTGCTCAACATACTCTGACCAGACCGTGAGCTCCTGTTTCACTGCATTCCTAAGCCATGCACTCAGCATATAACTTGACTTCCCCTTTAATGACAAACCCCCATTGTGTACATGTATGACTGCATGCATGTGTGTGGTGCTGAGCTTAAGCATGTTGGTTCGTCTTGAAAATATGTAATGTATGTATCAGCATGAGTAAGTACTGTGGAAGAGCCATATAAGTCAGTATGCATGGCATGTAGCTGGGTATCTAACCAGACATAATGAGTCAAGAAATACAGTGGATTAGCCAAACTGTAATCTGTTTCCAAGAAACATCACAACTATTTCTTAAAGGAATAGTTTACCCTCATGTAATTTCAAACCTGTATGACTTTCTTTCTTCTGCAGAACACAAAAGAAGATATTTTAAAGAATGTCGGTAACCAAACAACATTGATATCCACTAACTTCCATTGTATGGATACAAAACGTTCATTGTATTGTCCATATATTAATTTGTGTTCTACAGAAGTAAGAGTCATATACATAAGTTTAGGATGAATAAATGACAGTATTTTTATTTTTTGGGAGAACTCTTGTAATACATAAATATGTGTGTAGTTAACAGTGACTTTGAATGTGACTCATCCAAATCTGAATTGAGAGTTGTGTTTCAGTCAAAATGAAACATTTCATTTGATCATAAACTGTTCAAAAGTCATACTAAATTTGCTAAAGGCATGTGCATGACTGCAGGAAAAAGTATAAAAGCTAAGAAATAGAAATTTGGGTGGTGGTTGTAAGTGTGGTTCTTGAAAAGAAATGTTATGACACGTACATGAGTCACAGGAAATATGACTAAGGCATGTTTAAAATGTTTGTCATGAATATTAATTCCGTTTTGTACTGAATCAAGCTTTGCTCGCTCAAAGTATTCCATTAAAAGTTATTTTAACCTAACTATAAACATTGTAATCCCAAAGAATTAAACCAGGATTAGTCATATGATCCCACTGGGGTCAAGGATCTGGTCTGGTTTCATCAAAAGTGCTTTCCCATGCAGACCAGACCAACCCAATGCCATGTTTTACTGGTCGAATGTTTAATGAAGAATTCCAGATGGCCCTGACTCATTTATTATCCACATATGGAACACAATTCATGTATCCATCCACCTTATTAATTTTGAAAGTTGAAGGATGTATACATGTTTTCAGACTTTATCAATCATTGTCAATAACTTCTTTATAAAGAACATTAAAAGAGAGTACAAATCTAAAGAACGCATTAAGCTGTGCCTTTTCATAATATTCTAATATCTCTTTCGGTTTTACATGGCATAACACTGCTTGCTTGTTAAGGAGACCATCATATATATTCAGGCACTTCAAAGGAGAAAAGACCAAGCTGGCCTAACATCTAAATCAGCCAATAATGTTAGCCTGTGGTGTAGGTGGATCCTTTATGAAGTGGGATCCCACTGAAAAGAACTCAGTTTCCACCTGAAGTGATTCCCAATGCCTCTCTCTCTCTTCTGCTTCTTCTGCTCAACTGTGAGAAAACTCTGCTCCCTACAACTCATGCATATTCATGGTCGAAGAGTCCTGTTCCCTGCTGAAAGAGCTTGGCGAGGTTTGGCGCTCACATTGAGAAGCGCTACAGAGTAGCTTACTGGCAGCGATGGAAGCACCTACAGAATGAATTCACATGCTAATGTGATCCTGAGTAAAAGACAGTCTTAATTTAGCCCCATTTCTGTGTGTGCCATCCCTGCTGCCGGGGACGTGCGGGCTTACACAACTCTTGTGCATATGGATGAACAACAAGATGGGAAACGTTTTAAAGAATGTGTCATCTTGTCGGTTCTTTAACAAAAAAAAATATATATATATGTGACTAAGCACATGTGGGTTATCACTCTGCAAACCCCCCCCCTTGTATCGTTCCTGTTGTGTTCCCACTTCTTGAATCTGGACCGTGCCCATATTTGAACCTGAACTGATTGGGTGTCAAAAGCAGTTGCCGGGGCAGGTTTAGTGAGGCAGAAGCGGTTGCCGGGGCAGCAGCCGTTGCCAGGGGCATGGCAGATTACTAATCGAGGGCGGCGGAGGAGGAGAGTGGTAAAGCCATTTGGAAGGCTTTAACATATGAAAAGCAAGAGGAGGGGGGGGGGGGTTAAGGACCACTAAAGATGATTCCAGGCAGGATGGTCTCTCTCTCCATGTCAATGGAGGGGGCTGTTGGTGGAGCAGGGGGTGTGGAAGCAAGGGGTCGACAAAAGCCCTATTGAGTATGAATGAGTCCCCTACACAGTCAGAGACAGGGGGAATTCCTGTAACTCCCCACTGTGCTGGAATGACATGAAAAGATTACCATAGCACTGAAAGTTTCATACTCTCTGTAGCCTTGGATATCCATAGGGAAACTTAATCCTCGTGATATATATGATATAGGGAAACTCCACTACAGCTAAAGCCTCATTCGTCCATTTCTGCTCCTCACGTTATACTGTAGATCATCTTTGGCTGGTTTTGAAATTGTACCAGTGATGTATTCTGAATAGTTGAGTAGCATGCAGACAGTGAGGAAAATGCTGGAAGTCATACTTTTATTATTGTATGTGTGCATGAAAATGCATGTTCATAAAAAAGTCCTTGTGATTTAATTAAAAGTGTGTTTGTGTGATTTCAGCTGTAAACCTAAGACTCCATTTCCTGTCGTTGCAGACATAATGGCTTGGATTTAGTGCACTTATTCTATGATTGCACCAATTAGTGGTTTTACTGGTTACCCCAACACCACACCAGCACAGGCTGACTGTGTCCATCTGCAACAGGTCTAACCCGGCTCAGCCCGGCACTTTTATTTCCAAAGCATTTGTGTTTTTGTTGTGGTTCTGTTGATTGAATGATTTTAGGTCGATAAATGCAAAGACTATTTCACTAAGTATAAAGCACATATTCTTAAAGGTATATTACATCATTTTATACACTTTATGGAATAGTGCACCCAAAATGGACACGATTTTACGAACCTTACATCATATTAAACCTATTTGTTATGTTCTTGTTGTGGTAGACAATATTTTGAAGAATGTGCTTGTTTTTTCCCTCACAATTTATAGTGTGACATTTTGCGTTATGGATGTGACACATAAATGCTCAGGAAATGTATTTAAAAGCAATATACTAAACCATTTTTTAATATTTTACTAAACCCTTGTTGATAGAGTTTAAACATCAGAACAATATCAGTCTATCCTGAAGTTATGGATGTGACAAAAAAATGACAGTTTTTGAGACAAACTTTGTAGGATTTCTCTGAATTAAACCAGAAGCAATAATACTCAACAAATGGAGAAAGGATGCTTCTTTATGGATACATAAAAGAGTTACTTTATTTTAATTTTCATGTGCCCATGAAAATTGCTCTAACCTGACTATAAAAAATGCACTAAAAATAAAACAAATGCTTTGTGACCCTGGACAACAAAACACACATTTGTGACTGTGGACAACCAAACCAACAAAAATTCTGCGATTTTTACATCATCTGAATGCTGAAAATATAAGCTTTCTATATGTATTATATAAAACTCTGGAATTTGAGGGTGCAAAGATGAAAACATTGAGAAAGTTATCTTTAAAGTTGTTATTCAGAGGTGCTGTTGCAGGCCGCTGCTAAGAAAAAACAGGTTTGTTTTAATGTTTTCTTTTGGTTTACCGCTATTATGACAATGTAGAGAATAGATGAACCTGAAAGCTGAAAATTTAAGCTTTAGCAGCGAGTGAAGTTTGTAGACGTGTTTCCGGGCATTTTTGTTAGCGATTTTGCTGCATCACAAATATAGTTTTGATATATTTACTGTAGGAAATCTTCATTGAACATGATCTTTACAATATCTTAATGATATTCGATAATGAAAATCAATAATTTTGACCCATACAATGTTTTTTTGGCTATTAATACAAATGTTCTCGTGCTACTTAAGACTGGTTTTGTGGTTCAGGGTCACATTTAGTTTTTTTACTCATACAAGTTATTGTAACTTGTTTTTTTTTAGAACATTTCAGACATTTATGTTTAAAAGAAGACATGGCCTAGTAGAAGACACATTTTATGTAAAGGAGCTCCTGCTTTATAATGGCCACTACAGAATGTTGAGATTACATTTAAATAAAACTTACCTTTTCTTGGTGTCTGCTGACAACTTCAAGCCAACATCAACAAAAAAAAGGAGTTGAGGAATGTGTTTCCTTTCATCTTGTGCTTAGAGTGCATGTTAAACAGTAGTGTTTTATATTATTTGAAGGTTTTGTTGGTTCTTAGTGTTGGATTATGTAAACTTGTCATGTTTATACCTCATGACACATCAGGACGCAACACAAGAGGATGCAGAATAGACTTAACAGTTCAATCCAGCATCATAACACACGCACGCACGCACACATAACACTCACACGCACACACACACACACACACACACACACACACACACACACACACACACACACACACACACACACACACACACACACACACACACACACACACACAGTGGTGAGCTAGAGGCTATTAGTCACAGGGTCAGATTCCCTTACTGTTTTTATCAATTAACACTCAGAACGTGGGAAAGAGAAAAGGAAAAAGTGTAAGGATTAAATACGAGACAGACAGCAACATATGCCGCTAAAGCTTTTCCTTTCTCTCTCTCTCTCTCTCCAACACACACACAACCACCCACACGCATATCATCTCTCTGTCTGTCTGGGCCATGTTTTTCTCACTCTCTGTCCCAAATGTCTCGACAACATTCCCTATCCCAGGAATATTTCCTATCCAGGCTCTTTTCTCTTACTGAAACCTAAACTGGTTATTTACATAAATTACATACATAACTCTGGCAGGACGTCCCACCATAGCCAGTCACCAGCGTGACCGTTGTGCTTTCGATTTTGGTTTGCAGAATGAGATTTTGTTGTTTTAACCCTCATGTTCTGTTCAAACTGACGGACTCTTTTCCTCTTGCTGTCCAAAAGTCCCCAAAGACTGGTGTATAAAAATATTAATAGTTTTATTTAAATGACCCTTTTATTTATTCATTCATTCAGATAAATTTCTCTGCACCTTCCAGTAACCATATTATTGAAGCTTTATCTCTGTTTAACCATAAAGTATGCACGTGGGTTTTAAAAATGTTTGTTTGGGGTCAATCTCTATCTGCAAAAAGCAATGTAGGATGACAAAAAAGTTTACTTAGCAGGACTGCATTTCTACTGTGTGTACAATACATCAGTCAGAGTATCTTAGCATGTGAAATTGTATTTTCATTTTATACTTAAATGGTATATCTGTCATGTTGGCATAGACATTGTTTTGCAAAAGAAAGAAGAGCCATGCTGAGCCATGGCTGAGCATGTAGCTGAGAGAGAAGAAGGCCAAAGCACAGAAGCGTCTCTCTCCAGACGTGCACTTGGCCTCTAGTGAGGGTGTGAAATGCAAGCTCATGCATACTAATGGTATTTAAACATTCACTAAAGTCATTGTTAATGTAGATCTCTGTGTGTCAGGGATAATCGGCATTGATCTAATGAAAATGCAAAGTGACCCTTTCTGCACACACACACTAGCTCCTTGATTTTGGTGATGGGGTGTTTGGCACCTCACCATTCACCCAGACCATCTCCATAGCAATACAGAGGAGATTAGTATACTGTGAGCACAGCGGGGGTGTGTGGAGGTAATTCTGCTTTTTTATTCTGATTGCTTGACCCTCATAGAATATACACAGAAATGTTCAGTAATAAAGAGATTATTAACATAAATTATGTCATTTTTATTCAACGCCAATCAATTCAACTTGATTTAATTCAGTTAGCAGCATGTGTAAGAATGTCAACGTGACATTTATTTTGCCAAATGAATAAATGTTAATGTAAATGTGATCGCTGTGCTGGGAAAGTGAATGCTTTAACAACTATTGCTCCATGCCAGTTATTCTGGGCCCTTTATTTATATAGAGAAGACATTGTGTCCTCAAACCATATTGACCTGTCATTTTATCAAAGAACTCTAGATGTGCAAAGTATGGACAGATAGTGTCTCTAATAATATTTGTATCCTGTTATGGTCTGTTTTTAAATGTGAATCCAAACAAACAGCTTGCGTTTTTTGCGCCTGCATGTGCACAACAGATATTAATATCGGTTCACAGGAAGTTCAGATGTTAATAAGATTTCTAAAAGTTTTTAGAAGCCAGATCAAGAACCAAGTCCAGACATTCACCCTGCCAAACACACATATGCCCCCCCAGCCATCTCTTCAAAAAACGACAACATCCTCCCTCTTCTCTCTCTGCTCTTATTCCGAGAGACTTACATCAACATCAGGCCTTTGAAGAACAGAGTAATAATAACCATCCAACACCTCAATATTCAGACTTTGCACAAGCTGTGGAAAACTTTAAAGAGTTAATGCGGGTCTTTGAAATGGAAGAGTAAAGAGAGATACTGAAGTAAAAGTTGTCCCCCCCACTGATTCAGAATAACAGAGATAAGGTGGTGGGCTTTCCTCTCTTTTTGAGCACGGCAGGGATAAAAGAGAACAGATGAATGAATGAGATGATGAGAGATGTTAACGCTGTGTGCTTTAGCTCTATTATGTTGATAAGAAGCTTGGAGAAAGAAGCATCTCAACACTTCACTTTTTCTGCCTGTGACACGGGTTCCAGTGACAGCCTATGGGATGTTGGGGGGGTGGACTGGGTTTCTAAGTGACAAACAACAAACAACGTGACTACTGTTTTGTGCTTTGTTCTCTAGCATACACACACTTAAATCAACACTGAGTTCACCCAAAAATAAAAATTTGTCAAGAATTACAGAACCAAAAATAATATATAGTCATTTTTTCTACTATGGTAGTCAATGGGGTCCAAGAACTGTTTGGTTATAAGCATCATAGGTGACTAAATGATAACAGAATTTTTATTTTTGGGTGAACTATCACTTTACTACATGTCAACTAACTCTCATTAGATTGTTAATAGAATGTTAGGTTAAGGTTAGGGTTGGGTATGGGGTCAGGAGAATAACAGGCTGTTTACACAAGGCCATTTTTAACATAAACGGAAAACGTTTCGGGCTGTTTGTTTACACAAGAACGTGTTTTGGGGGACTAAAATGCTTTGTGAAAACGCTGATGTCCCACACATGCGCATTACGTGTCGAGACCATCCTGTAACATTTCTTCTCTCAAAATGTTACGCTTTGTTGAGTTGTTTTAAAATTGCAATTCAGTAAATTGTCATTTACATTTAAATTTCAGATCAATATTAAAAAGCAAGCTGAGTCTCGTTGCCCACAGTAAAATATACACACAACTCTACTGTACATTCAGTGATCACCTTAAGTCTAGTGACAGTATACTTTAAAACTGCAAAGTACAGCAAAATGTCAACTACATTCCATATTTTTAAAAGCTGCATTTGTTTTTAGCCGATTTTAGCCAAGAAACTGAAGGCGTCGATGAAAGGAATAACAGATGAATAGGCTCATGTCTTTGCAAGCCCATGCTATTTTTCCTGAGCTGCACGGATTGCTAAAAGTGCTGGTTCATATGACTTGTGTAAATATTCTAAAGCCATGCAAAAGCTTTGTGTAGTAAAATGATAACTGAAAATGTCCTCCCCTCCATCAAAGTTCATGGACAATCATGTGGCAAACAAGAACCAATTACATTTAGTGTTATCACAAGGTATCACAAAACATAAACATGATAACTGGATACTTTAGTAATCTCCTCAACATTCATGTCTTGTAAGAAGCGAGCAGCCTAGACATTCTCATTTTGTGATTTTTATAGAAAGAAAGAAAGAAAGAAAGGAGATGAAGGTCAGTGATGACGGATTTTTTATTTTTGTAAACTATTCCTTTAAGAGGGTTTTTACAGGGTAATTCATCTTGGATGTAGTTTTATAAAGACCATATGAGCAACAGTCCAGCTCAGCCTGTTATTATTTTAGTGTAGTCAGCCTTTTAGTCAGCTTTACAAACAAACAGGAAATTTACACATGAAATGTTTTGGTTTTGTCATATGTTTGGTCTTGCTGGTTTTAATATAGATGATGGTGGTGCTCTCATGTTTCAAATCAAACAGATGAGTCCTGATACAGGGAACCAAACAACAAACAACTTTGTTTGTATGATGGTAGCAGAAGCATATGGGATTATAGAGATCAGTGAATAAGACAAGCGGAATAAAGCAGAAATGTGACACGTATTCAAAGATAAACGTCACACAAAAATGACAATTTATCCCTATGACAAACACATGTGAGTGTAAACTATTTTCCAGTTGAACAATTTACTTGTTTTCCCACGGAGACACAGCATCACCTTTCCCAGCATCCTCTCTGAGGGAGTGGTAAGGAGAGACTGGTTTTCTGGAGCCTTGTAAATTACAGCACTTTTACTCATGGTTTATAGAAACCAGACTCTCTTTATCCCCTCCATGTGTTGTTGATGAGCACGCCCCCCTGAATTGTGACCTCTACACCCCTGACCCTCTTATCTCAGTCCCTGGGCTCTGTCATCTCTGTCTCTCCAGTGACCTGCTCTCCTGTCCAGCATTTCACAGGCCATAAAGTGGGCAGTGGCTGCTCAGCTCAGGTCCAGGTGGAGCTTTTCTCTGAACGCCGGGCTGACCTCACAGATTTCACAGATATCTAACACCCTATTCTCTTTGCTATCATCCTCCCGCTTAGATCTTTAGCTACGGAGACACAGCACACGAGTACACATGAACAATGTTGATCTGTGCGACAGCTGCTTTTACACTATTAAATAAAAATATAGCTTGCTTCTTACAAAATGACTACACTACAGTAAAATTATTAGGTGCTATTAAAATAGAATGATTACTATAGTTATACAATTTTTGCACTTTCTATTCTGATTCGTCCGATTGCACTAAAACACAATTTTGGCATGCTTGTATAAGTCATTTATTGTTTAGCACATGATTTTGTGATGTCAAATAAATATGGGTTGCAGAACACAAAGGAAGATATTTTGAAGAATGTTGGTAACCGAACAACAGCGGTACCCATTGACTTGCATTGTTTTTGTGTTTATACAATAGAAGTCAATACCGCCGTTGTTTGGTTACCCACTTTTTTCTAAATATCTTCTTTTGTGTTCTGCAGAAGAAATAAGGTCATGTTGACAAGAGGGTGAGTAAATGATGAAAGAATTTTTAGTGTTTGGGTGAGTTATCCCTTTAAAAAGTAAAATGTTAGAGCAAAAATGTCCATATTGAGTAATGGATTTGGAGTTTATTGGTGACAGCAACTGTTTAACTAACTTGGCGCTCTGGGTAAACCAGTATACACCCGTGTTTACCACCCCCACTTAGATAACATCTCTGACCTGCAGTCTTATTTGCCCTCCCTCATACAACTATCAAAACATAGCAGAATGGTATTATGCTAGAACGTAGAAAGATGAGCGTGTTTTAAACTATTTTCTATATCAACTGCACAGTTACACAATCTGGTTTGCTGGTTAAACAGTGAGGAAGACTTCAATGGACTGTTTTAACAAAGAACCTTTATGAGAGCAGATATCCTCTTCATCTCCACCTCCACGCGCCTTTCTTAACACAATCCTCTGCTCTCTACGGGACGTCTGAACGTGGAACTGACTGGGCCTCTTTCAAAGGGGATTCCTAAAGTTTCCAGAACCTGAAGGTCAAAGTTTAAAAGTCACGGGTCAACTTTAAAAGTCAACAGTTCCCCTTCGCTTGCGCTTCTAATTGGACTTTAATCAAGCTTATTAAGTTAATGAAGTGTTCACATGGACCCTGTTAATCATCTTTTCTTTTAGCCTTATAAGCCATCGACAAATCAACAGAAAGCTTTTACCGGCCCAATTAAAATGAAGAACAGATGCCGGTGTGCAAGGGTGTTCTATAGTGGCCACAATAACATATTTTAGCAGACAAGCTTATTAATGGCATTTATTTGGAATGAAGGGGGTGCTTTTTGACTTTTGACCGATGATTTAACATGACTGGCTAAACTGACTAGCATCAAAGGGTGCAATAGGGTGAAACTCAGGTTGACTGGACAAATGCTGCACCTGGCCATAATTGGGTAATTGACCTAAAGATTTATGATAAGCATGATTGTGTAAAACAGACATTCCTCATTTAGGGGCAAAAAAACCATAAAACAGTTTTCAACAGCCCAGCAATAGAGGGTCATTCAGACAATTGCTGTTTGTGGTGACAAATAAACTGGAAGCTATTCATTATTATTGAAAATTGACAATTTCTGGTGACATTTGGGTAGGCGTGTCTATAGAACCTAATGCAGATACAGCCAATAATATAAAAAATATGATGACACATAATAGTTCAAGATGGAGAAGTTAACAATTTATCTGGTATATTTGATTTGTCTCTGCCCACATTTTTATCACTTTTTTTCTATCCTTAAAAAACCTCTTAGCTTCGTATATTGTGGTAGACTTGCTAAGACCAGTTTGCATCATGTATTGTTGTCCTTGTGTTGTTCTAATTGCTTCTATTGTTTACCTCGTTTGTAAGTCGCTTTGGATAAAAGCGTCTGCTAAATGACTAAATGTAAATGTAAAATGACCAGTTGTCTAGTTCATCAGTATGACTAACATTACAGCCATTTGGTGACCTTCTGTGATAAAGTCCCAGTATGTGTGAAGGCTGTATCATCTCAGACTGTTGGAGGTCACTTCAGTGAAATCAACACCTCCTTTCCATATTTATCTATTCTAGGCTTTCTTACTATAAACTTTGATCTCTAATCAATCTGCTGATATGAAATCTTTCCAGCAAGAATTATCATGTCGTCTGGAGTCATTCAGCATTGATTGCGCTGGTATAAATGTGTCATTTGGGAGCAGAAGAAAAGTGGATGGGATAAAGAGAAGGATCGAGTGAAAGGTTAGAAGGACAAACTGTGTCCATGTGTTCCAGGCATTCAGCAGGTCACTCTTTGTCCTACACACTCCTGTCCAAAACCTGGCTGAGTTTCAACAGACATTGACCTTTGTTCTCTGCTTTCTTACGAATAATGCACACAGATATAAACACAAACATGTGAAGCTATATTAGATCACTCATACAGACTCTAAACAAGCCATGGGCATAACTCGAACATTAAGAACAGTAACATTACATTAGTATATTCATAATTGTATAATTAAAGATAATTAATTAATAAGTTCATGACATAAAATCAAGATTAATGTCATTACAATAAAAATAATAATTTATTATTAATAAGTAAGTTTTATATGTAATTGGTATTTTCTCAATTAACCCAAACCACCGCCTAAAATAAAATGTAAAATAAAATAAAATGTGAAAAAAGAAAGAAATTGAGGACAATGTTAAGAGATTTTTAATATGTAGGTATCATCTGATGACAATTTATGTAAATACTAAAGCACAATTACTATGTAATTGTCAAAATATAATTGTACAGAATTTTCACATATTTTCGAATTATGGTAAAAACATATTACATTTCAGAAACAGAATGCAAACATTAAAAGTCGGATGAAAAATAGCATGTGATTTTACTTGACAAGTAATGTTATTTTACTGTATATGTAGTGTGTGTTACCGTTTTTTACAGGGTTTTGTGTAACTTGCTGCTTTTAATACATGAATTCAAATGTGTTCAAACACATGGTTTTTTATTTAAAAACTGGAGCGTGCATTTGCTCTTACATTTTGAGTTGTTGTGCTTGTGTGTAAACCAACTTTTCAAGCACATCCACAAAATAGAGAAACCATGTGTGTTGAATCTGCTGAAGTTTCTAGGGGTGAACTCCAATTACTCTTCAACACCAAAGCTCATGACTAACAGAGCCGACTGTCCAACAGAAACACGGCCGGGGTCAGAGGCCGAATGTCAAAGGGCGACAAAAGAAAAAGTTGTCATTGCAGACGCTCGCACGCGTTGGTAAATATTATTCTATGCGAAACATCTGGAAAACACATCACGGATTAATGATGATACAGTACACGCCAAACATTGATTTTCCATGCCTTGCTTTTACATTAGTCACAATCTATCATCTTACCACCAAAGCGGTTATTTACTCAAGCCTGTGCTGGATAGCTAAACCTCTCTTACTGCCGAACGCTCACAAACAGCGTCTGAGGACTGAATGTGGATTGATGCCTCAGAAAAACTCAAGTTTCTCTTAATGACAGTACAGCAGGGTATAGAGCCACAGGCCCCGGCGGCAGAGTTCATGAAGACTTCAATGTGAA
The DNA here is from genome assembly GCA_026939265.1 of Oreonectes daqikongensis. Lineage (NCBI taxonomy): Eukaryota > Metazoa > Chordata > Actinopteri > Cypriniformes > Nemacheilidae > Oreonectes > Oreonectes daqikongensis. The sequence continues at coordinate 6,332,874 of JAOTQM010000049.1, forward strand.
CTAATCCTTAAATGAAGCGATTAAAGTGTCAATCACAAAAACGTTAAATCACTGTCAAGAACAACAGAATGAAAATAAAGCCCTTGAGGTTTGGTTCATTTGTTGGCAGACATGCAAAAAAAGATTTTAATAATTAAAGATTGTGCTATAATGAATAAGTTTGTGCTTTATGCATTTAATTGTTTCATCATTAACATGTCAATTCAATCATCATCAATCATCTTCACTCTTTTACATGTGCGTGCATGCAAACTAGCGTTACTTCACTCAGAATCAATGACAAAACACAATAAAGAAAGTAGTTTGTAAAGTGCGTGAATGGGGTATCCATTGCCCAATGTTGAAATATTGCACAATGGATGACAAGTGCAGACAAGCATTCACACATACCAGGCAGCTCTGTACATACTAAATCATGTGTAGTGGATATGCAAGTGACGGGGCGGAAAAGAGTGGTCCACAGCTGACAGGACGCGGTGCTTCCTCATCCTGAGCCCCCAAATGAGAAAGAATGCGTGAAGATGGCCAAACATAATCCAGAGGCCCCTATGCACTTCTGCCTCATCCTGCAATGCACCGATATTACAAAGGCCTGAGTCTTTCTTTTGGCCCATAACAAAAGTATGGCTTGCATTCACACATTTACTGTTTGACAGGTTGCCCGCTTGAGGCTGTGCTGTTTGTTATCCGGTGTCAAGATGGTTTGCATGTGGAAAGTGTTGGAGAAGCTACTTTGAAACGATTGTTGCCTCCCAAGCTTCTCAAGCAGTCTCATGCATCTCAGATTTTTCAGAAATCTCATGTGAGTTTTAGAAGACATCTCAACAATGTCACAAACTGAGCTCAGAATTGTCAAGTCTGCAATCAAAAGTTAATATTATTGAAGATCTCAATATAAATTCAAACATTTCTCATCAAATTTACCCAAATCCAGATGATTTTACATCTACAATCTACATTCATTTTACGCCTCCATACACTTCATGCATTTGAACAGTTGTTTCATTTGCTTCTGCAAAGAATGTTGCTGTAGTTATGTAGCAGTTTGCCAGTAACTTACTGTAGATTTATATTTATCGAATTTATTGGCAACAGTTTGTTCAAAGATTAATGAACATTAAACATTAATAAGTTTAATAAACTTAAAATTAATAAACGATTAATGCAAAGCATTCTGGGAAGCATTCTGTTTTTTGGTTCCCAGAATGCTTTGCATGAGGTGGTTATTTTATAGTTTTTTTCTGCAAAGATAAAGACTTGTTAATGTTTAATGTTCATTTATCTTTGAACAAACTGTAGCCAAAAAGTTAGGTAAATATAAATCTACAGTAAGTTACTGGCAAACTGCTGCCAGTGATACTGTAATTGAACTTTTTAACAGTGTGTGTTTATATAAGCAATTGGGGGAGAAACATCTGAGACTATGTTGATACTTCAATAAAATCCAACTAAAAACTCCATCAAATCTAATATAAGTTACGAAAAAGTAACATCTGAATACAAAAATGCTTCTGGGACACTAAAACACTACTTATGTAATCCTGAAAAAGCAGAGATAGTTAAGCTAGCATCACTTTTTTTTAGTAAGGTATTCCCCAAAACAACTTTTACATGCTGGGACAAGCATACTGCAGAGTACTCATTCAGTAAGATACACAAGGCACCCACACATACAGTATGCATATATAACGGACACACATCTCAGAACTGTTTCACAAAAGTCCATTCTACAGCTTCATAAAAGCAAGGGCCAGGCTTGCTCATTGTCTAGAAATAGGGGCAGGGCCCATTTTAGGGACCAGGGTGTATTGTACGAGAGATGGATCATTGCATGCCCCTGCGGCTCTATTGTAAAGCAATATTCTCAACCATCACATTCCTGCAAGGAGAGCACGGCTGTCATTGCATATTCTAAACAACTTTAAAGTCAGAGCAATTGAGAGAGGGGTTATAGAAACACAGAGAGAGCTGTTTGAGTTTCCACTCGCAGTATCCGGCCCTGATTCACACGAACAGAGTCTGGGAGAGAATCAAGAAGGGAAAAAATCCACGTGGGGTGCAAGGCAGGCTAAATATAGACTCAAGAGTCAGTCCTAATTCACAGATATTATGAAACACATGCGTGTGTGCAGCTATACGCACACATAAACACATGCTCACACGTAAAAACGAAATACAGAGTCAGTTGGTTTTGCTTATTAAACTAAATGAAGTGAGATTACATTACCAGTGCTGATGGAAACAGATGAATTTCATTATTTCTGGGCACATAAAAAGCAATATGGAGAAATTTGAAACAGAAGGGAGAAAGATGGAGGGAAAGAACGAGCGCACATGTTTTTCATTCGCTGTCAATGAAATGCAAGAATGTGAACTGCATGAAAACAATACAAATAATCAATAAATAACATTTAAAGGAGATGTTCGTCTGAGAATTATTATTTACTCCTGTCGTTCCAAACCCGCTGGCTTTTTATTTCTTCTGTGGAACACAAGAGATACATTTTTGTGAAATGTTTTGGCCGCTATTTTTAATATACTAAAAGTGAGAGACAGGGGCTGCCGAGCTCCTAAAAGCTCAAAGTATGGAATACCGTAGCCAATATTTTCTTCCACCTTTTGTGTTTTGTGGAAAGATCCAAAATAAAAATGAGTTTGGAAAAACATGAAGATTAGTACGTCATAACAAAAATGTTGTTTTCGTAAGAACTATTACTTTAAACAGAAATTCATCAGGACAAATATACAGCCAAACGTAGCATGAGGAAACTGTTCTGATGGCTTTTAGCGGAGACGGCGTAAATCATTTTAACATGTCAAACTACAATCGTTCAGTGGAATAAGACACACAAAGATAAAGATTTGTTTGCCTGGAAGCTCAGTTAGCACAAATCACACCTAATAAGTTAACACATGGCTAGGCCTGTCCAACCTGTGGAACACAACAATTTCTTTAGTCGAAAACAGGTTTGCTGAATTGCCGTGGGGTTCCATCCAGACTAAAGGAGAGGGAGAGAGTAACTGTTATCCTTGCTTGTGTTTTTCCATTGAACCGAAGTTCACAGGTTCAGCAAAGTGTTTGTGCTAGAGAGGACTTGAGGAATGAAAGACAGATGGAGATCACTTTAAACTTCTTCAATGGTTCTTTGCAGCATTTTTTAACAGTGTTTCACACTGACTTCAGGGCATCAATGTCTTGGTTTTGTATACAACATCAAAATTAAAAGTGTGGAAATGAAAAAGGTTCTCCTGTGGCTTTCTTGGTTTTAATCAGACACTTTATTTTAAAGGAGCAATGTGGAGATTTTAGCAGCATCTAGTGGTGAGGTTGTGAATCGCAATCAACGGCTCCTTTTCGAAGCACTACGGTGGCTGACACAGGACAAAGATGTCGTCGCATTTTTGCTTCTTGGCCAAAGGAGATAACATATTTACGAAACGCGTTCTGTAGAGCAGTTTGTCCGTTTAGGGCTACTGCAGAAACATGGTGAATTCCATGTAAGGAAACCCGCGGTGTATGTAGATAGAAATTCTAAGATAATAAAAACGTAACGTTATGTAACGTCTTTAAACACTTTAAAGGGGTCTTTAAACACCTCTGAAGACATAGTATATTGCATTTCTGTCAACAGATCCTCCTTAATCCTACACAGTGCACCTTTAAAGGGAGGTTTACCTAAAAATAAAAATGTTATCATTTATCCAATCTCTTGTCTTTCATGGAATCAGCATTCTTCGTCTTCTTGTGTGTTCTAAAAGAATTTTCATTTTTGGATGAACTATCCCTTTAAGAGAGTAAATTTAGAGGTCATACGTGAGAGGTCTTTTCTCAATGCAGTATGCTTTTAATGTGTGTTCGCACGTGTGTGAGATACGGAACGGTTACTTCACCAAACGTCCCTCATCCAGCCCTCCTCCCCAACTCTTTCTCCATCCTTCTATCATCACCCCACCCACCCCTTTTCACAGTGTTAACAATCAGCACATGGCCTGCAGTGTTGAGGCTGTAATTGGGGCTGAACCCGGTGCTGATTGTGATGGATGAAGAGGATCAACAAGACCCAAGATGGCTTCTTTCATCTCCTCACCTCGGGTTCCCATGGCAAGGTCTAATGCATGTTTGAGATGTGTGCTGTCGTTGCAGTATTATACTGAAGCAGTTCTCTCGTGGAGTATGTGGTTAAGTGCTACAGCATGAACTTAACAGCATTTCTGCTGTTGTTTATTCAGGTTGATGACAAGAGGCTCTGGTCACCATAACAATGGCCTGCTCTCAGTCAAACCACTCAGATTCCATACTTCCATGACAACACACTTAAAGGAACAGCAACCCAAAGATAAACTGTGTTTTATTCATAAACAAATCATTTGAGTTCAATGAATCAACTGATCTAGTCCAATTTATTCACAAATTCCAGCAGGTTCGGAGCAATAAATTGCATGAGAATATACATATTTAACGCCTTTATAGCACTAATCTCATGAGGTCTTTTTGCCAATCCCCCTCCCCTGTCTTCACCCAGGACATTCCTGTCTGCTCTACACTGTCATATCGTAATAAAGGCAAAAAAAGCCCATAAACATAACTTTAAAAAGTTCTCACAAATAATCCTGCATCACCTGTTTTCCACTTTTCTGCTGTGGTTCAACTATTAATTCAAACCAGGTCGTGTCAGCATACAAGATAAGCAAATGCACTTCTGACCACAGAGTGACTGTGAACCAGCCCGGGTGATCCTGACCACCCTCACCTAACCACATTAAACACAAACTACACCCGCAAATCACAGCTGCGCCGAGCACCCACTAACAACATGACTGTACACTAGTGGTCAAAAGTTTTGTAACACTTGAGTGAAATTTTTCTCATTATTTAAAATTTTTCTAAGTGTTTTCTTAGATATCTGAAATACGTTTAGTAGACAAAAATATAGTTTTCCAAACACACATGTTTTATCATGACACAAACTAACATTTTATTTAATAAACAATGTTTTTAAATGGATAACTTTGGCTGAATAATGAAGAAAGAACAGCAAATAAGAGCACAGAATAAAAAGCACAGTTCATTTTGTTTAATATCATAATTTTGATGAGTTTATTATTATTCTAAAATGTGGAAAAATATAAACACATAAGTGAGTAAGTGTCCCAAAACTTTTGACCGCTAGTGTATTTTGTCTTTTTTGTCATTCATATTTATCAGACATTACCAACATTGTAAAAAAGTTGCAAAAAAGCCCTCGACATTTTCTAGTCACTGGTAACATCTGAATTACTTTGATAAGCATCATGGTCCTGAATGATTACTGTGGTATGGTAATCTACAGTAGGTATAAAACATCATGATAATGTGCCCAAACATGGCAATAAGAGTCAGTTGCAATTATGAGCACTTAATAGATTTTCTGGAGAACAAAGTTGTGTTTTATTTGACGCAAGTAAGACAAAAACTTAAACTGACACACTCCACACACTCACTCTTCGCCATACTATACACCACAGTATCATGGACTAATGTAATAACCATCCATTAACAATCTACACTATGTGCTGAACCATCACACATACACTCTGTGTGCATATCTGTATATTCTGTTATTTTTTTATATTTAATGTTTATAGACACCGTCCAATGTGTATATCTTGTGTATATATATAATGTGCATATGTGTAAATGTATATTGTCTTTTTTGCACAGCCCATCTGTTATAATTTGCACTGCTTGCCTGCACTACATACTGTCTACTTACTTTACAAGGTTTTGTCATACAGTTGTTTGTCTGTTCAACTGCATTATGCTTTGTATTGAGCATGCACCCAAGACTTTCACTCATCACTCGTGGTGATGTGACAATAAAGGTGATTTGATTTGATTTTGATTTGAAATGATAATGATAATGTACAGTAATATATGGCTTCAAAATGAATGCTGATAGTGCAAAAAAGGGGGAAAAAAATTCTTACTCTATATTTTAGTCATTGGTATTTTGGCAAATATGAGCACTGTTTGAGAGAATGTTAACATCACCTCTGAAACTGTAGATAATGTAGAGAGATCTGAGATACATGAAAAAAAACTGAGATACATGAAAAAATCTCTATTTAATCTCATTGCTATCTAGATGAAACAGCAGAAATCTCATTCATGATGTGTCTTTCTTATGGAAAAATACAGCACTTATTTAAAGGAGCAATGTAGATATTTTAATGGTATCTAGTGGTGAGGTTATGAATTGCAACCGTAGACTCCACTGATCAACCCTCCCTTTCTAAACACTACGGTGGCTGACACAGGACAAAGATGTCGTTACGTTTTCATTTCTTTGCTGAAGGAGATAACATATTTTCGAAATGCGCTCTGTAGAGCAGTTTGGCCTATTTAGGGCTATGGTAGGAACAACAAGATCTCTCTACATATGCCACTTATAGCGGGGATGTCTCACATCCCTGTCAGGTTATATTTAGCTGTACCTTTGTCATCAACCACCAGAGTTTATATTGTCCCATGTAAGATCGGCAGGCTTGCGCCCTCTTGTCGAGGGGCTACGTGCTGTAAGAGACGATTTTATACCTACTACCCGGTCTGAGCTACAGAGGGGGCCAGCATAAAGTAAATATTACCCAGACAGCGATATGATTCAGCCGTAAAACAACAACAAGTTAGGAGGGAGAGAAGAGAACATCAAAGAGCAGGGAAGTGAGATAAGGTCTGAGCTGCTGTGGGTCAGAATTTAATCTCGAGTTTGGCTCTAATATAGACTGTAGCGTGGATACTAAAGTTGTGTTGGTGTGTGTTATTTAAAGTGGGTCAAAGACTTTATGACTAATTGGGTTTACAAAAGTATCCGGTGCGTCACTGTTTTTTTAACAGAAAGCACATGCTGTGTTTACCGAGACTTTCCGGGTAATTGGGAGCTGAATGCACCTTTAGACAGTAACTCTATCTAAAGGAACAGTAGACTGTAGACCTTAATGTCAATTCGTGGGACACGCAAAGAGAAATTCCAAGAATAGTTACACGGTTCCTGTCATGTAAGTTCACAGTGACTAAAGGCTGTTAAGCTCCACATCTTTCAGCAGAATTGTAATTTTGGGATGAACTATACTTTAAAACCTGTATGACTACAGCACCAAGTTAAAAGGAAAAATACTGATTTGATGGACTGATAGTGACATCACCGTTGACTGGGACAGGACTAACCGTGGCTTTCCAGATACCCACTGAAATGAACATCTCTTCTGAAGACGTGTTTTGGGAAGTGAGTTCAGATTTGTTCCGCACTGATGAAAATCTCATCAACCACAGAAGACTGTGTGAAAGACGAGGAAGTAATCGTGACATCACCACGGACACTGATATCATATGATAATAACAAAGCCTGGGTTATTTCGAGACATCTGGATTATTAGCAAGATAAGATCAAGAAAGATTTAGGTTGGGTGGGCGTTTTTCTTTCTCGTAACACAATTTTTGTCTTTTCCAAACAAATGGGTCCTATAATTGTGAAGGTTTGCAGTCAGTTACTGGTTGTACAACAACAAAACGGTCTTGAGGAACAAATAAACTTACATGACTTCCATGGTAACTACACCAAAATGTTTTGAATCAAAAGCATTGTGTGTGGTTCAACCAAGTGGATCAATCTTGGGACAGAATTTTTTTTTGCTGTCTATAACGTGTCCTCATGTGCTGCCCAGTTTATTTTATTGAAACAGAAATTTAAATAAACTGCAGCAATGACACGTTGAGAGAGTGCTGGAAATTCCCTCTAGAGACAACACAAACACACGCTTACATCTCTCATTGAAACACACCCTAAGATCTTTCTCTTTTGACACTGTGTGCATGGACTTTAGCATTAGGACTGAAATGCAAAAATGAAAAGTCTTGTAATTATCGTAATTAAAAGGACTGAATTACAAGTAAAGGCATCTTTCTTTATCTATGACTCACTTTGTGGAGTTCCTCTATTCCTCTAGCTTCATCTTAGAAGACGCATCACGTCTTCTCGAGTATGAGAACTTGTTTTTCGTGTTTGGTCAAAGTTCACGTCAGGCTGTTTTGAGACAGTTGAGTACAGTACCTTGAAGGCCTCTGATCACAAGAGGCTTAAATACTGTTATTAACCTTGAAAACAGCAACACACACACACACACACACACACACACACGCACGCACATACACGCACACACACACGCACACACAAGCACCTCTAAGGTCACAGCTATTGGAAAAGAAGATTGCTCAAAATAAAGGGGTAAGTCTTGCTTGTGGTGCTGCCAGGCCTGTAATGGAGTGGTTGTGGCTTTAGGATGTGTTCCAACCACTCCAGATTATAGTTTACAAGACGAACATAGCGTAAGCGTTACGTTTTACAATCACAAGGCACTTTACTGACTTAACATGTTGTATATATTCTGGGCACTTTAACACAAACAGAACACTGTGGAAGTCATGCACGATAAGCAAGACCACACATATGGACCTCAACGTATGCAAACAACACTTTTTAAAATGATGCTTTCGGTTTCAATTTGGATTCAGCTTGTGTACTTTTGCATCTCGATGCATGTGTTTATACCACCCGATATGTTTACATAACGTAATGCTGTTGCAATTTTCTCACTTTTCAGCAAAGCCTTAAAGTTTTGCACAAATATAAACCAGTGTCAGTCTGGGTTAGATCCAGTTAGCTCTTGCTAGTACATGATATATTGTACTGTACTGTTAGTAGGGTATTACAGACCAGTGAGAAATCCAAAATGTGAACAGAGAGCTCCAAAAAATTTTAAAATGTCTGGGGTTTTCCTAGGTTGCATTAATGTTGATCTTGAGTAGAGGACAGACGCCAAGGTGACTGACCTCTCGTTCCCACGAACACTAAGTACAGACTGCAGACGAAAATGAGAAACTTTAGGAGGCACACAAACGTGAGATGTGATTGGTGGCTGCTGGAAGGACACGGTTGGGAATTGTTAGGCTGGTAGGCTTTAATTTCATGGTGGGATCCTTCAAATTCTTGTGCAAATAGTGACAAATGACCATCCTTTAATAAGCTAATTGCTGATCTAGGATCAGGTGTCTGTGTGCCAAGACTACCCACAGGAAAAAAACTAACTGGGAGTCCCGTTTCTCATATCTTTTGAGTTTGAAGAATATATCCGAAATTTCAGTATAGACCACTACGCAGGATGTAAACACATGGTCCAGAAGCACTTTCACTTTCATTTTTATTTATTATATAATTAAATCTTAAAGATATTTGTTTAACATTTTGATTCAGTTATAAATGTTCTGTTCAAAAAACTGAAACAGGAAGTTCTTTTGGACCTGCATTGTTTACTTTCTCCGACGTGGTCACTCATTAACTTATTTGTATATTTGCCTCCCAAAAATAATTTTTATAAATATATTAAAAGTAAAGTTGATACCTACAGCCACAGAAAAAAATGAAAAAGCACTATTTTTATGAATTTACTATTTATAGGTATGTGTTTAGGTAAAATTATTATTTTGTTTGATTCTGTGCACTCCTAACAATATTTCTCCCAAATTTCAAACAAAAATATTGTTTCTATTCAGATTTCTTTGCAGAAAATAAACTGGAGAAACAGGTCAAAGTAACAGAAAAGATGCTCTGTATTCTTTCAGACATCAAATACTGCAAAGAAAACAACAGTATATATACAACAAATATTATACAACGGTAATATTTGTACATGTATTCAGGGAAAGTTCAAATATAATTTTTTTATGTGATAACCTGGGTTTTTTAATCATAGTTTTTAATCATAGTTTTGTCATGCTGTCAGTCTTTCACTTTGCTGTTGGGTGACTTTATGTCACTCCCGAGGATTGATTTTGTTGAAATTCAACAGACACTGAACTGGAATGGACACAATACAATAATGTTTTTCACAACTGTATATAGAAATATATCAGCAATTTTATTAACTTTGAAAATAGAAAAATCTAAAAAATAGAAAAAAAGAGTGATCTTTGAATATTTGATGTTAATTACAGTAACATTGAGAAATGTTTCTCTATTGCAGACCAACTAAATTGCTTTGCTGTTTTAGCCTTGAAAGAATATCTTGAGATGTGTTTACTGAGATGTGTAATACAGACAGGGTCAAAGTTCGTAGATAGTATTAGTGAGTTATGAGCCTGTCTGAGCTTCTGTGATAGAACAAGGTTATCAGTATCACAGCACTGCACTACATTCCTCTCACATAGTAAATGTGCCAATGACAAACCTTGCATAAATACAGTGGCCCCTTGATGTATTTAGATACTATAAATTTGTCTAAACATTGTTGCATTATATAATAAAACACATTAAAACATAATTATGTTTCAGGTGAAAAATAATATTGTTGAAATTAAAGTATTTGTGAATGTGTGGAACTACATCTGGGGTTATCCTGCTAGGACACTTGAGAGGCACTGACTTCATACATCTTCTAAAAAATGACCTTGTGACCATTTGGTTGAATAGTAAATGTAAAAATGGTTCTGCAAATGATGTCATTTGCTTGCAGTTGATTTATTATGTTGCAATATACTGCAATAAAATTGGTATACCTTAACAGATCAGAAGTGTCCAAACACTTTTCAGGGCTGATGTACGTACACGTTGACTATCAAAGCGGAGGTCTCGTTCCAGCTGTATGGCTCTCTGCCTTTGAGTTTCCCACCAGCTGTCTTCCTCCCACAGCGGACAGCAGAGGGAGGTGTCTGGGGGGCACTGTGCCCAGGGGAGAGAGGGGTGGCAGGAGGGCTTTGATCCATACATGCTGTGAAGAGTCTGACCCTGCATGTTCTCGACTGAGCCTGATCTCAAACAACAGGTGAAACAAGGGAACGGATGAGAACTACAGCGGGGGAGAGAGAGAGAGCAGATTAAGAGTTATATAGTTGCCCAAGTGTAGATTGGTCACAATCGTGTCTAAAACATATAACCACATGTCACAAAAAAGGATATACAATTATATTTTTCTTAAACAAAATGAAGCAGCAAAATTAAGAGGTTCCCCATCCTTGTCACATTACTTGAATGTAAAAATGTCAAGTATGTACAAACAACACTGATTTGAGTTGCTGCATTTTTATAGACATCAAAATAAAAATCACAATGCAAATTTCCCTTTTCTTTAAGGTGAAATGTCACCATAACTTTTCTAAGATCCCAGATGCTCATACAGCACACCCAGAAACACAACACATTTAGTCAGCATGCAAACCGCAGAAATAATGGTTGCGTGCCATATGAACTGTCACAGTATTAAAGCGGGTGACCGCTCTCAATGCACGTACGCAGACCACTTGCATGCGGTTGGAGTTAGCTTGTCCAGGTTAGCGTGTCTGACCTCAATCGCATCAGTCACACTTCACGTCTTGCACAGCTGAAATGTTCCTGTGAGGCTTTACAATGCTGTGACCATACCTAGAGGTTTCAATGCTATGGAAATGACCAAAGGAAAGAATCATTTTAAGAGAGAAGGAAAAAGTGTGAGAGGCCTGGAACAGGACAGGAACAGTTTGGCTATCGTCCACAGAAGAGCAGATACAGTCTTTCTCCATCTTCTGTATTTCAATACTCATACAAAGTTGTAACATGTAAACAGTTGCTAAACTATTAAAATGGATTAGTGATTGGCCATTCTTTCAGCAACCTTCAAATGAATTTTACAATAGGCAACACTAACATTTGAAGCATAAACCAACCAGAAGATCAAAACATGCCCACCACAGTCATTTTAACTTACTTTTGTAAATCATGACTAGTGATGACTAAAGTTTAAAATGTTGACCAAACTTGTATGACCTTCTTTCTTCTGCAGAACACAAAAGAAGATATTTTAAAGAATTTTGGTAACCCAAAAACATTGGACACCACTGATTTCTCAAAATATCTGGTCAATTCCGTGAAAATGTTAACCTTGTCATGAAAAACAATCAAATTTTTACTAACGTTTTTTTCTATGCTAATATCAACATTTGGTGGTTCAAATATCCATGTGATGTCTCTCTTCAAGTTTTTAAAGCATTTGTTTTGTTTTTAGTGCATGAATTTTCATAGTCATGTAAGTGCCATTTTCAGGATTATCACATCCATAACAGTACATATTCCTAATGAATGGACACATCATGGACAGATCACTTTTTCATTTGTTGGGTATTCATGCTTCAGGTTTGTGCATTTTAATTCCCAGAAATCCTACAAAGTGATAGTTCAATACATTCGTAACAAATGCATTTTGTCACATTCTGTCATAACTCAAAATGTCACGTCCATAACGCTGAAATTGCTTCTTTTGTGTTCTGCAGAAGAAAGAGTAATACAGGTTTGAAATGACATGAGGGTGAATAATTAAAATGACAATATGTCATCTCCATAAAAAAAGGACAGATGTACTGTGAATTAACTGTTACACTGTAAGTATTAAGACTTCCTTTAATAAAACTTTCTACAGGAAGTAAAACATCTCTGAATCTTCTGAAGTAAAACAATATAAAATAATATAATGCTCTTTAAATCATTTGGATAAGTGTCTGCTAAATGAATAAGCACACATGTAAAATGTAAATATGCTGTCAAACTGATGATATGTTGCTGTACAATATTCTGCTTTTATATTTAGAGGTCTACGCCCCCCTCTTGGATTCATCTTCCGCTATGTAGGAATTTTTGCTAATAACATTTGAGCCGTAAGTCGTAGAAACAAAATTATTTTTTCACTTCAACCTGTTGCTCATGCCGACTCAAATACACCATATGATGTAATTTTACATAACAACATTTTTCCCAAGATTTAAACTTTTTTGATAAACACTTTTTCTAACTCCTTCGCACATGTCAGTTTTGCCGACAACACAACGAATGATTTTCATGATAAACTTTTATCAGTAAAAAATATTCAATGCTGCCTCTGTCAGAGCTGAAAGTAACAGTGTTAAGTGACACACTTGGTGTTTATACAGATCTCTCGAGAGGTGCAGAGGAGTTACCTTGGCAGTATTGAGAGCCAGTTGGAAATTATGAATCATCTAATAAAATAAATTCTTAAACAAGCTGATTCATCCGTCACAACCATCAGTTTTACCAACTACTGTCCCTCACCTCCCAGCTCCCTTGACTTAACATGGTCCTGGATAATCGGTCTCACCTCACCTCTAATGACTCCCGAAACACCCCATTGCCCTCTGTGACCGCAAAAGACCTGCCAGTCAACAAATAAACACAGTTGATTGATAACACACACATGCAGATAACACATTGACTGTATCCAGACTATCACCACTCCTCACTATAGATAAACACTAACACACACACACAACAGCTCTGTATCATGTCTGTTGTCATGGTTTCCTGCAGGGCTACACATAATTACTCTTTTCTTAAATCACCCTCTTTCGTCTCCAAAGCGCATTCTCCTGACGGTAATGAGAGAGGGCTGATCCCTGAGTCATCCTCTCTCTGAGGCGACCTGTAAACTTATGTAACTAATAAAGTGTGACTCAAAAACAGTCATTGCTCCAAAAGGCTTTTCGTGGCTGAGAGCTGATCGACGGCTTCTTACTGAAAGGGTATTGTGTGCATTTTTGGCCTGGACGCAAAACGCTCGCAGAGCTCCGAAGACATAAATACGATCGCTTTATAACACGGTTCACTGCGGCCCACATGCGCCGACCAGAAGAAAAGAGCCACCAAAGAAAAAGCAAAGAGACAGAGACGTTCATAACACACGCTTGTGTTTCTGGCACCTGAGAGTGTTTAAAAATGACTATGATTTGTGTGTGACTGCCTAATGTCTTCACCAGCTGTGCGTGCGGCCCAGGGGGTTGTGGGATATTGCGCTCCACTCGCATTCCTCCACTGTGACTGCTTTCTGCTTAACATACACTAACGTAATGGGACACACACACATCCTGAGGGATGTGAATATCATGCATGAACATTCAGGGATACGTTTTTTTTTTCTTGGAAAGAGGTAGAGGTGGTTTCCAAAGAAGCACACAACTCAACAAGCATGGTTGAAAGTAAAGAAAGAGTAGAATGGATGGATGGTCACAGATGGGTGTAAATATAAACATTTTACCTAATTAAATTTGCATTACGCTGCTAAAGCTTTAAAATACTCGCGATGCCACTCTATTTTTTTAAAAAGGGGGGCAGTTGTGGCCTAATGGTTAGAGAGTCAGACTCGTAACCAGAAGGTTGCCGGTTCGATTCTCAGTACCGGCAGGTAACAACTGACGTGCCCTTGAGCAAGGCACCTTACCCCCGTTTGCTCCCTGGGCGCTGCAGTGATAGCTGCCCACTGCCCCGGTGTATGTGTGTTCACGACTTGAAGTGTGTGTGTTCACTATTCACTGGTTGGGTTAAATGCAGAGGTCTCATTTTGGGTATGGGTCACCATATTTGACAAAAAATAGGTCAATTTTTTTAAACGGTAGTATCAGTAATGTTGCATATACACATCAACGTTCATTTGAATACTTACATCTGTAACATAGTTACACATAGTTCCTATGTGAAAAACATTGGTAAGCAAACAACATTGGACTCCACTGACTTCCATTGTATGGACACAAAACCACTCAGACATTTCTGAAAATATCTTATTTTGTGTTCCACTGAGGAAATAATAATTGTAATAATAATATTGGCTGTTTATTAGTACTTTCACATATCCTGCATGACCATAAGCTACATCCCTAATCCTACCTAATACCTAAACCTAACAACTACCTTACTGACCATTAATAAGCAACAAATTAAGAGTTTATTGGGGAAAAAGTCGTAGTTAATGGTTTGTTAATAGCGAGAAATGCCCCCATACTGAAGTGTGACCCAGAATTTTTATTTTTTACAATCAACTTATTCAACTTAATATGTCATTTGAAACCAACTGGAAGTTTACGACACTGACATCCAGACATACCTCCGTTCTTTCCCAACATCTCTGGACATCTCCCCCACCCCCAAAGACCAATTAAGATTTCCAAAAACCCCACAAAGGCTCATGTTACCTCAACACAACAGGACGGTGCTGGAAAACAGGCAGCCAGGCAGGGTTGAAAGCACAGGGACGTGATGCATTTGAAGATGAGCAACAGGAGAAGACATCATGGGATCTTCTGTCTACAGGACAGACCCATGACTGACCCTGAACGAGACTGTTCTGCAGAGTCATGTGTACTAAACTGAGTCTAATGAATGAAGATAATGAAGACTGCACACTCACATACTCTTACATGTACTGACAAAAATAAAAGCAGTGACTTCATTTCAATATATATTACTGATTTGTTTGTACTTAGTTTTTATTCCTAAATGAATTGAGCACTCCCCTTGTCTTGAATTGGTTGGCTGAACATTGTTTGATACACTTTTGAACATGATACATTTCATCTTATGTATACACTTCATGTGCTTAATCCACACTTAATGATAAAAACATTTCTCTGAAACATTTCCAACAAATCAAAGTTAATTGTGAACTACTAAGGATGGAGGACTTCAAACATTATTAAAACACTAAGGACATCTATTGAGTTCAGCAATATATTAATGGACTCATAATGCAAAACAGATATGAAAAATCACAATGTGTTATTGAAATGAGCTTAGCATGCGGCGCTCAAACGGCTTTCATGCGTAACAGAACTGAGGAGCACTTGTGTTCTGATTCCCATTACAAGATTCAAAGCAGCCATATCCTGGCAATCTTGTGGTCAGGGACACCATTCCTCTTTTCCCCACTTCAAGTGAACAGAATTCCTATCCAATGGCCTTCAGCCCCAGCAACAGAATGGCTCATTTCCAGTTAGGAGAAGAAATCCCACCGCACACAGTTTCCAGCACCACTGCACATCATTCCCACCGCAAGAAACGGTGGGAAGAGAGGGAATCGTTTTCATGGAGCTTTCATATGTAAGCATGGATTTGGCTCAATGTGCCAAGCAGCAGTGAGTTCACAAAACTAACTGTCACTGTTCAATTAAGCTTGAGAACAGAGATCTTTCTATTTGAGTTTTGTCTTCATTTTAGGAAAGAATTGTGAATTATAACTGTTACCAGAACAGCACTTGGATGCTTTAATCTTTTGTATAACTCCTCCATGATAATGGTTCAAACAATACTACAGCAAAGTCATTGATTTCTTTAACAGATATGTCACAGCAGATGCAGGTAATCACATGTTGAGTCAAATCTCTCTCTTTCTCTCTTTCTCACACGCACACGCACACGCACACACACACACACACACACACACACACACACACACACACACACACACACACACACACACACACACACACACAGTATAAGCACGTCTTTTAAACCATCAGCAGCAGATACTGAATCTATGGCATAAGAAAGTCGTTCTAGTTTTTTGCGACACTTCTTGACTCACTTTCTGATGTCTGTTGAACGATTGTGTTAAACCAACATCACACTCACAACTGTGCTATTACAGTGTGAATCAGCCTGATGTGATAACCACAGTACATTATTTTCACTAAAACGCAAATTTTTTCTACTGCTGTCACAAAATTCAGAATTTTGAGTATATAAGTCAAAATAACAACAGAATAATGAGTATTAGTTCATGCTAAATTCACTAATTACTCCCTTCTTACATAATGTTGCCATGACAAAGTAATGTGTATTTGATACAGTTGTTATAGTTAGTGGGACTGGGTGTTTGTATCTTCAACATTACTTTACAAGAAATGGAAATAAAAACTGCATTTGTTCAGTAATTAAACACTTTGTTGTAAAAGTTAACAAGCTCTATTTATTGTTTAAATATTTGCAAAATCAGACAAACATGAAGGGTACCAATATTAATAAAAAAAATTATTGAGGTTTCAGTCCAATAGCAACAATATAAAACTGTATGTTACTGTTTTTTTAATAACTGCACTGACACATGTACATGTTTTACATATCTCTTAAATTTGGAGCATCAATCTAACATGCTTACATTGAACAATTTAGTATAGCATGCGTTTTAATGATTTAAAAATGTAACTTATAAAGTATATAAATAAAACATACAATGTTTTAGTATGCTTACACTTCATCGCTACATTCTTCTAATAGTTTAACAACAGGCAATGAGTGTCTATAAGTGACCCATATTACTCAGTGCTCAGCATAACACAAAAATAGCCCATTAAAATGATTGTTTGTTAAGCAGTGTGACTGACGATTTATCCCCTTTCACAATTTTCTGCGGCTGCATAATCTTTCTGCAAAGAGTTTTCTTTGCTAAACTCGCTTTTGAGATCCACAAAAGTAAACGAATCATCCTTCAGAACTGTTTGTCCCCAAACTCAGCATCCCATGATCATTAAACTGTGTTTGTGCAATAGACAAAGCTCTCTGTATGATCACTCCATCACGATGACAAGTTTCGATGTTAAAGAGTTCAGAAATAACAACAGCTTGCAGACCACCACTGAACATAGATATAGTATCAGAGCGCCATCCAGTGGTGGCTCATGGGTCAAATTCACACATTCCAGTGCTTACTCAACAGGTCATCATCTGGAAATACAAATACACAGCTTTAGGAGCTTCTACTATGTGTATTGAGGAGAAAATCTAAACTAAGTCTAAAATTGACAGAAGGGCTAAAGTCTAGGAAAAGATTTCTAACTAATGCATGTTCTGAAAACCTGTCATGAGCATTGTGCTTAAAGCAAGCGAGATATATCACCCGCCGTGAGCTATCAATCAGTCAAACAGGTCTAAACTCCCACAATCGCACACAAACATGAGTGATGGGAGTGGTTTGGGAGTCATACATTTGAAGAATAGCTGTCAGCTACGCCAGACCAGAACTGACTGAATTTATTGAGCTCATGTAGGTGCACACAAGACCTGCGCAGGCAGAACTCCACAGATAGATCAGCAGATTTCTTAAGACTTTATTCTTAATTATTGAATTCATTTTAGCACAGCTGATTAAAAAATGTCTTGCACATTTATGACATATTTTGCCATTTTGATTTTGAAAATCAGGGCATTCAAAGCAAAAAAGGCGATTGTGTCCAGGCCTGTTTATACTCAGCTATAGTAGAGTATACGTGTATGACATAGGAAAGACTAACAACACAGTCGCACACACACACACACACACACACACACACACACACACACACACACACACACACACACACATATATACACAAACAGTGTTTGCCACCCTGACCTCATTAACACACGGCAATCAGCAACATAGCACCAATGTGGATTTCTGAACACACAGAAGACCAACACAAATAAACCAGTCGATAGTGATAGACAGGACTGAAATGAGTGATGGAAAGGGGTTCGAATGAGGTTACGAGTAATGATGGGTTGTGAGACCCACCATATCTTACTGGCCTTAAACTCCCATCATCTCTTACATACCACGGTACTATCATGTGATTGTGCAGTCATTCATCTAATAGTGTTTGTAGATCTTGCATGCCTAACTTATGTATATCTGTATATAAATACCACTGCTGTTTGTCTGAAACCTTGTTTCTCCATATTGCATGATTTTTATTTTTTGTCACCATTTATGTTTGTCACTGGGTTTTGCAAATATCAAACCATTAAAAAGTCTTAAAAAGTGTGTGGACAACACAATATATAAGCATTTAAAAAGTATAGTGTATATTTTTCATTTCCTGAAAAACAGCAAATTTGGACATCCAAGGTTTCGGAAGGACAGGCAATATGTATATATTCATTAATGCAGTTACAATTTACTTTGCATGCCAGTACCACATACAGAATACACACCTTCCTCTCAAACAATCTGACACTGCACATGCTTGTAAGAAAATGTTGGCCACACATTTATCTTCCAGCCCACAAAGACAAACCCCGTCCTGCCCTTTCTCTTCTACCGCCTCTGGAGACCCGCATGTCCCGGGGGTCTTATGTAAGAATTGGCGGCCCACCGCGGACACTCCACACGGGCCAGTGTAAGCTTGGCACGGTCCCCACGCTCCACTGCAGGGGAAAATAAACCGCGGATTCGGAGCGCAAACAGCCCAGGTCAGCAGCAGGGCCTGGCCATTATTAAAGCGTGTTTTCCCAGCATTGATGGATGTGGTGCAGTTATTGAATGGATAACAAGATCTCCACCCTCAGCTGCGGTTGGCACACACACATACCTCTCGCACACAATCGCGCATGCTTTATGTAGGTTATGAAAGGCTGTAGGGTCGCACAGTGCAGATCATTCGCTTTTTATATTTTGTTGTTACAGCCTTATTCCAAAATGGATTTTCCCTTAAAATTCTACAAACAATACCCCATGATGACAGAATTCGAGTGGAAGAGGTTTGATTGAATTCTTTGCGTTTTATTATTTTTAATAAGTTTGCAAAGATTTCAAACAAATTTCTTTCACGTTGTCATTATGGGGTATTGTTTGTAGAATTTTGAGGAAAATAATGAATTGAATACATTTTGGAATAAGGCTGTAACATAACACAATGTGGAAAAAGTAAAGCGCTGTGAATACTTTCCGGATGCACTGTATATGAGATCTGGTGTGCATGTATTCATAAACCTCAGTTACCTAATCTGTTACAAGTTCCAGTGCTGGACTGCCAAAAACTTGTGATTCATCACTCAAAGTGAGGGACAGAAAGACAGAAAGGAGAAGTAATAGATAGTTAGTCAGAGAGAAAAGGAAAAATGGGGGCGGAGGGGTGAGGGGATTCTTTTCAATGCATCTTGGTTGACAGCCAAGAACATTCTGTACCATTTAGATTACTGGTGAGGAAATGGCGTATACATTTTTACACTCCTTTCGGTCCAGGCCTGTAACAACCCCCCTCCCCAAACTCATGCACACACACACACTGTACACAGATGCTCACAGATGCTAAACACAACCAGCTGTAAGCCAGGCCTGTTCTCCATCCAACCGGAGAGAAAGAGAAAAAAAGAGAAGCCAGGAGTGAAAAGGAAAGTGGGAGCGGGAGAAAAACTCTGCATCACACCCCTAAACCTTTATTCTATAGCCGTCTTCCCTTCCCTCGGGCCATGAACGTTAGTTAGTTCAACAGCAAGTTTCAACTAATGTTTCATTTGTCAATTCTTATGAGTGCAATGCACAGAGCGGTTTTTTGAAGCCTCTGATTCATTATATTTGCAATAACGCTGACGCAAGGATAAACAAAAGCTTTGTTCAAACACATTCCCAGAGGAACATTTTATTACTGATGAGAAGTTACTCTTTAGTAGGTCTGGAAATGAAAGTTAAGTTTCAATTCAT
Source organism: Oreonectes daqikongensis (assembly GCA_026939265.1). Classification (NCBI taxonomy): domain Eukaryota; kingdom Metazoa; phylum Chordata; class Actinopteri; order Cypriniformes; family Nemacheilidae; genus Oreonectes; species Oreonectes daqikongensis. The sequence goes on from JAOTQM010000049.1 coordinate 6,353,178, forward strand.
TTTCAACTTTTTATGGCAGCTTTTAGTGCCAAACTAAAGTAAAAGTCAAACTTATGATTATTAAGATTAGATTTACTATCGAGAACAGTGTCATAACATTAAGTTGTTATGTTTGGGAATAATCACTTTTTCAAAATGAAAATGAAGTCAGAAGGTTTTAATAGGCGTAACATTAAGAGGTTCTTTTTTTAATAATGTTTGAAGGCATAACATTGCAAAAATAAAGCTGAAACATATTCATTTCCCCAGTAAAATGCATTGAAGATAAAAAATGAGATGTTTTGATATTTTCTGCTGTAAAATTTGATTGAATAACGAAGATGTATAATTTTGTCTTGTTTTCATTACATATTGAGTTGAAATCTTCAATGTTTAATTTAAATTTAAGGACATTTTTGAGGTTTTTATTAACACTCTGAAAGGGACATATGTACGGTAAGTTCACAAAGCCAGAATATCTGGTCAAGTTTGCAGCTTACTTTGGCCAAGAACAGCCAACTTACAACGGAAAGGTTTCTCATAAAAAGCAATGAATCATGATTTGTTTGGCGCTTAAATGCTGCTCAGGGGAGAGTTTTCTAAAACACCAGATAACACAATAATAAACACATATTAAAAAATAGTGTAGACCTTACCAATCGCTCCTGGTTACTCAAACAAACCAAACTGAAACAAAATATTTTTAAGAATTGATGCAACACAATGCCACTGCAATTTTCAGCTATTTTATGTGGCTGCAATTTCGTATGAATTAAAGGTGCAATGTGGAGATTTTAGTGACATCTAGCGGTGATGTTGTGAATTGCAACAAACGTCTCACTCCATTGCTCACCGCTCCCCCCCCTTTGAAACACTACGATGGCTGACACGGGACAAAGATGTCATCACGTTTTCACTTCTTTGACGAAGGAGATATATATTTATATATATAAACATATTTATGAAATGCGCTCTGTGCAGTTTGTCCGTTTAGGGATACTATAGAAACAACATGATGAATTCCATGTAAGAGGACCCGTACTAATATACAAAATACTATATACCAAGTAAAATATTTACGTTTTAGTGTGAGATCAGGTTGCACTAACCTGGAAAACTAAGCTGATGGAGAAGCTAGCCAATCAAGATTTTAGTTTTTTTCATTTCTGCGCACCAAACAAAATAGGCACTGCAGCATGTTACCATAACTAAAGTGCTTTAATATAAAAAACAAGATAATAGAATAAATAGTTTTCCCCTTATTTTCAGCCCCTAATTTATACAAATGCATCAATCCATCAATAACTTTAACAACCCTGGCATGATTTGGTGCGTTTCAGCATTTTAATGAAACAGCTTACACTACTAAAACTGAAATAAACCCAATCAAAACACCGGCAGTGTTAACCCTTCCATTATAGTCTACTACCACCCCCCAACAACAACACATATGTAACTTCAATGGCATCCAGTGGGGTTTCTGCAGCAGCCATTTGCTTCAACTACTTAGCTAACTTTCCCGTTCCTCCTCTCTCCCTCTGTTTTTATAGGGCAAAAGTTATTGCAATCATTTCTCCTCTTCATAAAGCAGCATTGATTTACAGGCTGGAGTACCTCCTGCTTTCGCTTTTGTCCAGCTTGTAAAACTGTGTGTTACAGTAAAGTGGAATAATGCAGAGTGTTGTTCAAGCACCGGCTGGACAAGCCTGAGACAAGCGTTCCAACTCCTCCGAGAGCAACCCAGCAGAAACACCAGCAATTAGGAGAGAAAAGGGGAAGTTTGGAGCGGGCGAGGCCATAAACACCACTTATGAAATGTTATGAATTGCTATGATTCAGATCCAGCATATTAAAATAAAATATATTTTCGGGTCCTGCCATGGCAGTTGAATGAAGGTGTAGAGCTGAATAGGGCCATGACCCAAACGAGGGCACAAGAGAATAAGCGAAAACACCTGTAAAGAAAAGGAAAAGGAATTAAAAATGTGCTGGCTACATTCATTGAGATATCCAAACTTACTTTTCACAAGAACCCTGCAGATCCTATTGTATGATCTTACCTAAGATGTCAAGTAGATGTATGTCAAGATCTTATAAACTTTAACTTCCATTAGACAATGTAAGAATAAATGTAGTGGAAGGGTGAAATCCTAACATAAATTCCTGTTTCTTTGAGGTTACATGTATGTGTGTGAAAGTGAACGGCCGAGCATGTTCACACAGGCTTCGTGCTGGGCAACAGAACTATAGGCGTGGTGTAAATCGTGATTAATTGCGGTTTAGTCAGATAGAACAATAAACATGGCAGAGGTTGGATGGTTCATATCACTTTGCAAGAACATTTTTGTCAATGTTTTTCAACCCTTCTAATTTAAGACGGCCAAAACATCACCCTTCATGACATTCGTGTGAGAAAGGTTGATTTTCCCCTCCATAAAGTGCATGTTATTTCAACCTGAAGGCTGTATAGGCCTAGATGACTGTCGTTATTTGGTTCTGCAAAACAGAGAAATATTTGCAAGTGTGCTATACGCTAACACACACAACCTTACACTGTTACATACACATTGCATACATTGACACACTAATTGCCGTTCTGAATTACAGCCAGAAAAGTTTGAAACGAACGTCTTTTGCTTTTTCAAAGAGATTATAAAGACATTGTGGAAGATTGTTGGTGAGACATGTAAAGTTCTTCCAGATGGACCACTAGAGTCTCCTTATAAAAGAGTCCCTTGTCTTATTGTGGCAAATGAAGTCAACTTCAATTCACTGACACGGGTGATGAGGCGTCAAGTTTGTGTGCGTTTATGTAGAAAAGTGGGTCGCTGTTAGCTTGTATTGGTTGTCACATTTGTTACACAACCAAAAGGTTGTTTTTACCATGTCCAGGGGAGTTAGATGTTTGGTCATGTGAGTTGAATTTAAATAATGAATTACTTTTCAAAACAGAGTTTAAAATCTTTGCAATTTGTGCACAAGAGTCGTTTTTGTAATGTAAAAGGTCATATTATGGAAAAATATGAGGAAATACAATTTTCCAAACATTTTCCAAGTTCACTGTGCTATGAAAACATACCATATCCCTCAGAAAAGCAAACTTCCTCTCTGAAAGTCCATAAAAGAGCATCCATAGAAACTAAAAACTGATGTCAGAAAACCAAAACATTAACATATGACCGTACACATTTACACATCAAGAAAGCCTATTGGGGAACCAGAAACATGGCCCATAATGGGGTCATAATGGGGAGATACCAGAAAAACGAGTAAAATTCATTACACCTTCGAGCATGTTCAGAAAGATCCGTCACAGTCTATTCAACTATTGTAACTATTCAACACAATCTCACAGCAAAAACATTTTACAATGTGGAACATTTTGGCTAATTCTTATGAATTTGTACGATCTCGTCCGTATATTTTAGTATGATTTGCTTTCATGCAAGTGATATTATAGGGTTAAGGGTAGGGCTTTAGTATTGTCTTTTTGGTAACACTTTACAATAAGGTGCTATTTGTTAACAATTCGTTAATACATTTACTAACATGTACTAACCACAGACAATACTTCTACAGCGTTTATTAATGTTAGTTTATGTTAATTTCAGCATTTACTAAAATATTTTTAAAATCAAACATTGTGTCTGTTAACATTAGTTAATGCACCATGAACTAACATGAATAACTGTATTGCCATTAACTAATAGTAACAAAGATAAATAAATGCTGAAAACTATATTGTTCATTGTTATCTAATGTTAGCTAATACTGTTAACAAATAGCAACTTATTGTAAAGTGTTGCTGTCTTTTATTAAGTAATCGTACATTTTTGTACACAACGTACACAACATACGAATTCAAACAAATAAGCCATCTCGTAAAATAGTTCTAATTGGTTTGAGATCAGATTGAACTACAAAGTGGCTAATTCATATAAATTATCTTATTTGTGCATTGCTGTCGCACCAGTGAAAATTTTACTTTTTAGCAACTCTCATTGTCATGTTAATCTGTCTCTGCTGGTGTCATCTAAACAATTACACAGCTTTAATTGCCATATAATACTAAATAAAAGAAATTTTTTAGGAAAATGTTGTCTGATGGCATCACAAGAGCACACACAGTCTCATGACTTTCACCAGAGACTGTACTGAACTTTGCAGTAAAAGAGTGCAAAGACATGAATTCATTTAGTCAGTGCATGGCAAGACATCTAACATTATGAAATATCTGCAATTCATATAGTGTGTGCAAGAAATGTCATTGTGTTAGAATACACAGTTCATATTAAATCTACCTAAAAATACCTGGTGAAAATGGTGTATTTTTGGCATCTAGGAGGGCTATTTACCAGTATGACTTTGCATACTCGAATAGAGGATTTTGGCCAGAAAGGAGATGGAAACCTGTCAGAAAAAAATTTAATTGTGACCAAAATTAATAACTTGTAAGACTTGTAAGTAGAGTAAGACACTATGATTTGACCTCTTATGTACTCTTGGCATTTTTTTTTTTGTCAGGTAGACTTCAGTTCGCCCTGGTTCCTTTTGGTGTTTGCATTAGACAAAGAGTCATTCATAAAGCCAGTTTGAAACTCCCAGATAGACATTGTGTTTTAAATCTCCTGAACTCACAACTATCAAATAAACACAATGGAGCAGATAATGACTGATATGACACCGAGGTCCCATATTTCAGCTGTGATTTAAACACTTCAGCCAGCCGTCTTTTCACAGTCTGTAACAGCTTCAATACTCTGGGAACGGCTGAAGGGGCATGTGAAAGAAGTGAGAAAAGACAAAAAGGCAAATACTGTTAAGTGTGACTACATTTTAATGCATTTACAAACACAAAAGATAGTGGGAAAGTATGTATGATTTTAAGGTATAGGCATTGGTTATTAGTACGTGGTTCATCAAACAGCTGTGCCACTTATGTGTGTGGTATTGCAGTGTATTAACCAACCATCTGCATTCCAGACACTATTTTAATTGTATTTAAACTTTTTATCACAAACTTTTCTCCTTTCTGTGTAAATTCCTTGTAGGAATGTGCTTTATTTACAAAAATCAGTGCTAGGCTGGCACAATTACATCACGCTGGCACTGCCCAAAGAAAGCAGTTGATAACAGAAGTATATAGTTTGCATAGATTTTCCGTCAAACTGCAATTACCAAAATATGTTTCGAGTTTTTCTTATTACCTGATTTCTGTAGTTCCTTTAGTGTCCTATAGAAACACAAACATGACAATTCTATAGTGTTCAAGTCATTCTTAGTGAATCTTTCAGTGTTTATTTACATATTCTCAGTCAGGCGGATTAAACTCTGATACAGGAACACTCCCATACATGTCATTACCATCATACAACTTTGTACTTTAACCCCATCTCTCTATTCTTTCCTCTGCTCTGTCTCTGTCATTGCATGCGGAGGGAGTAGACATGTCTGCAGACACATGAGGAACTTTGGATAATCCAGAGAATATGGAACAGCTCACCACGTCTGAGACTCCTATGAGGGGTCTGGACCCTGTCACGATTCTCAACCGCCTTGCGCAACACACAGCTGTAGCACATCACCTTTAGCACTTTCCAAAGTCACTTTCCCACACTGTGAAAGCTTTTCACTATCTGTTTACATCTACAGAGTCAAATGTTATCTTTTCTATCGCCTCGATCGTTGCCAGTGTTGGGTGACGCAGACATTGTGAAATAATTTGCAAATGTGTTTGTGCATGTTGCTGTCATGTGACAGTTTTATTAAGATGGTTTAATAAACAACTGGAAATGTTTATCAGATTCAAACACTATGCAATAAACGTATAAAAGAAGGTTTAAAAATGTTGTCCTGTTGTGTACCTTAGTGCCTGATCTCCTGGCCTAAAAACATATTTGTTTAAAAAATATACATGACCAATAAAGACATGAACTGAGGCAGTTGTTCTTACTTGGAGGGTCGTGACCCTGAAATAGGTTGCAGATCTGATCTAAAGGGTCAAGGAGACAAAAAAAAAGATGATAAAGGCAATACAAACTAACATAAATAAACATAAATAAATTAAAACTAACTATAATTAGATATAATTTAGATCCATAATTAGAAAATCTAAATAAACATACTTATAACAGAATTCTCCTGCAGTGTGAATGTAAACCATTTAGCCACCTTGAACATTACAGCTGTTATTATTTAACTTTAACAGATATGCAATTATTGAAAGTCACATTTTCATTCATGTCATATAAAACATGCAGCTTATTCTGACTATCATCCATTACTTGTCAAGCTTGCAATCCAAGTCGAGAGTAAATGCATGTTTTCTAAAACACTGATTATACAAAAACACACACCAACACACCCATGTTAAACTGTGCTTGTGTAGTAAACAGGAAACGGGTGAATAGTAGCTATATTACAGGATTCAGGTTTAACTCATTGAGCTTCATACAGCAAAGACAAACAATGAGTCATGAAGAGCAAACCCTAAAAATAGACATGATCACATGACTCTTTTAAAACCTGCCTCAACTCTCTCATGGTGGCCTCATGTGTGTATCTGTGTGTGTGTGTGTGTGTGTGTGTGTTTGTTTGTTTTGCTGTCTGCAAGTAGGGACGCCACAAGCCAACCTGTGGTTTTTCTAAAGAATGGAGCAATATCCTGCAGCCCAGCTGGTTAAGCTGTGGGGCGAGAGGAGGGGAAGCGTTCGCTCCTGTGAATTCTGAGAATCTCAAGCACTGACACTCTCAGGGATCTTTGGATATGAAAGTCTGGTGCAATCTTGAGCAGGAAAAATAAAATTGTCAAATCCATTTCATCATATACATGTACACAGAAATATTCCAGCATAATATTCCAGTCATAGCAGGACTCTTATGAAACTCTTATGAATGTCCTGAGCAAAGTAAAGTACTTCCACTACTTTAAAAAAAACAAGATTAGTACTTTAGCCATAGTACCAAGTACCAACAAATTTGCCATAAAAGCCAGAGTTACAATGGATGGAAGGCTCAATAACAAACAAAAAACTTCTCCTATAAGAAGCTTGTTTATTTTGTTATCCTAAAAAGAGCTAAATGCTAATTATTACAAAATTCACTGATATTATATTTAAATTCTGTGATACTATCTTTATGTGCATGACATATATGATCAGGACACATCAGTACATGGCTCATGGATTTATTCAGAACTCAACACGGCATATTAAATATCACTTATCAAATATTTAGATTGTGGGCCTCAAGTACAAGCTTGTTTTTCCTTGCCATTTCTTTGTATGCCCAAACATAGTTAACTGACTGCCAGCCGACGGTTTCTGTTAACAAGTCCAAGGCTCGTTCTTTAGAAAGTCATTACCATTGCACACAATGTCAAACATCCAAACCATCGTTTATTACAAGGTACATGGAAATTGATCAAGACATGTGATAAACATATTTACATAGATTTAATGTGTCGATTGGTGTGTTTCTGTGTGCGTTTTTCACTATGTACAGTGTAAAGTAGGAGAACAATAGTCTTCTGGTGGACACACACACACTCATTAAGGTAAAAACAGTAAAACAGCTAATCCTGTACAACATGACTTACATGATTAAAGCTCACAAAGCCTTTGAAGAGACTGTGTTTTAATGCAGTACATTTGAAATACTTTCAAAAGCTTATTTGACTTGATTAACTTTCAACTTAATAAAGTTCTGCTAGGAAAACAAAGAGGCCTTTATATTTAAACACATCACGGTCACACGGGGAAAGAGAACAGAGTTGGAACAAGGTTTAAGAAAGGAGTGATGGAGAGGCAGACAGAAATGTGTGATTACTTACTGCCAGGTATGGATACCAATAATGAACCTTACAGATGACAGGAAAATGTTTACAAAAAGGATGATAAACGATGTGATAGAGGAAATTTACTCTTTGTTGTGGGCTGAACCGATAATAGTATTACATAGAATTCAGTGCGGGTAGCAAGGTGTCACGGTAAACAACATTTGTGTTATTCTTCTATAACTATTTAACCAGTTAGATTTGTTCGCACATTTAAAGGAACATTTCACCCAAAAAATGAAAATTCTGAATCTGAAGAATGTAAGAAAGCAAACAGTTCTGGGGCACTTTTGTCATTGTAATTTTCCTACTATGGTAGTCAATGGTGGCCAACAACATACAGTTGTTTATTTATTTATTTATTTATTTTTACTTTTAAAAACAACACATTCAGCAACGCAGCTCTGCTGAATACACAATTTTAATTGAACTTTACTTTTTTTTCACACCACAATACAATTTAAGAGAACTGCAATAAAAAGCATGGTTAAAAATAATGATAATCTTGGAGAATTTCAAATATACACTTTCATTTTACATTTACCATTGTTATTTGTCAACCACACATGTATTATTGTAAGGCTCTGATTTACGATCTAATCTCTGGATTGTTTTATTAGGGCCCCTGACTTTGAGCTATAAATGTATCTATATGAATTCCTGTCCAATTACTGTACTGATTTGAACTGTACGATAGACTGTTCCTTTCAACCGGCTACAGGAAATAAAGTCAAAGTTCTGCCACAACTTCCTGTCTTTCAGTTTGACGCACTACTAACAAACAAAGAAAAGGTCTTTTTGGTTGAGCAACGATAAAAAGAAAAGGTGCACATGCACACATGGAAACATGCTGGTGGTTGTGCAAGGCTATAGGCGAAACAATATGTTCCTTCAAAACAAAAGATTTCCTTTCCAAATATGAGCACAAATCTGGCAAAGTCTTGAATGTTTTTCAGACAGATGTTGATGACACAGCCTCCAGCGCACGTTTTTCATTAGAACATTATGTCAATCCTGTTGATTGTCAATTAATAAAACATGTTATTTCTCTCTGTTTGTCTGTAGCTCTGGGGCCTATTAAATAGCCTTATTTTAGTTGCTGGCAAGAATGCAGACAGAAAAAAGATACAAGAAAGAACAAACATGTAACAGACAACAGCTGAAATATGGAAGATAACCGACATTAAAACTAGCCTTAGCTTTGTAACTTACTAGCTACATAATGCTGCTGTTCTTCTGAAACCTTGTAACTCCGTTTTATTTGTTGTCATGAATCATTATTACTAATTTTCCTTTTTGTTTGTCACTTGGTTTTGCAAATTTTTAACCAACACTTGTCAAGTTTGACAACACAGTGTTTAATCATTAAAAAAAATAAAATACAGTGTTTTCCTGAAAACAGTGAATTTGGACACTTACATTTTCAAAGAGGTTTCAAAAGGACAGCAATGATAAATTAGTATAGCCTACACATAATGAAGGTAAGAGGAAGTGCTTTCAGGCTATTCTCAAACAGATTAATCTATTACAGTATAATTTGTACCAAAACTAATTGTATAATCTTGGGAATGCTTATGATAAAATGTTCAGTTAACAGCAATCAACAATTATTTGACCAAATTATAGACAATTTCAAAGCAACAACATAAACAAACGTTACTGCGCATGCATGCTTTTGCAGTCCAAACTTATCTTCCGGTACACATCCACAATGAATAGAGTCCCTGCAGATTATTTCTGCAAAACAATTAAATTAGCTAACAAGTTAAAGTAGGCTATTATTTATAAATCTAGCTAGCAATATTTTGGGTTACCAGTAGAAGAACCGTTCTTTGGCTAAACATGACCCATTCAACAAATTGCTTATTTAATACAATTATTAAACAATACATATTATTATAAATGAATATGAATATACTTTAAATAAAACATAAATAGTAATATTATTAGCCACTAGCCAGACAGATCAACAAACACATATCGGAACTTAACTTCGGGACAGGCGCATGCATCCGATAAAACCGTCTAGTTACTGTATTTTGCATAACTGTAACTAACTGTAACTACAGTCTAAATATATGCAAGTGTGCATATATTAGCTATTTTACAATCCAGTCAGAACTTCAGATTTACCCTCAAAAAATATTAACCTGGAAAATGTTTATATTTAACCCCAAAATGAGTTAAATCAACCCAACATTGGTTTATTTATTACCCAACGTTTAGACTTGTGTGTAGACATTTGTAATATTATTCTAGAATAAGTGCTTCTCTGTCGCTTAATGTTAGTTTAGGTTCAATACACTAAAGCAAAATATAACTTTCTCATAAATATATTATTAATATATAACTACAGCTAAAACTATAGAACACATTATGTAAACACTGGTCCAGAAGCAGGTTTTATTTTATTGTATTATATTTTACATCTTAATTACAATTAAATTAGATCTTAAACATAAACATAAACGTTTGTGCAGTGCTAAAAAACTAAAAGGAAGTCCTTCTGGACCAGCGCTGAATCAGCGTTGTTTACATTTTTTGTACGTTTTTGTAAGTTGATCAGTTAACTGTACCTCTTCTAAGCCCTGTTACATTCTCTCTAGTAATCTCTCTCCCTTTCTATTAGTCAATCTTGCTCTCTGTGACCCCTGACCTTTAATAAACAATACTTGATCCAGAGTGGGTGAGTGCAGTGTGTGTGTGTGTGTGTGTGTGTGTGTGTGTGTGTGTGTGTGTGTGTGTGTTAGGCCAGCTCTCTGTATTGTAGGTACGTGCAGTGTCAGGGTGAGGGTGATCTCTCACAGCTCTACTCTTGTTTACTCCGAATGTTCCCCACGGCTGATGTTTAATGTCATCGAGGCTTTTCGCTCTTCAGACAAGCTTTACATAAGCTTTCATAAACAGCAAGAATGTGTGTGTGTGTGTGTGTGTGTGTGTGTGTGTGTCCATATGAAAGATAGCGGCTGCGTTGTGAGGAAGCCCAGGCGTTTTGCCCACCTAGCATAAAGTTAGCTCTTAAAGAGACAGTACACATAAAATAAACTGCACCCTTAAGTTGATCTTTTTTCTTATGTAGAACAAAATAGGAGGTTTAGTAGAATATTTATGACGTATTGTCACATACAATGAAAGTGAAGGATTTTTACTGCCAAGCTCTAAAACGTGTCACATTACTTCACAATACTTTAACACTACTTTGAAATGTTTTTGTCCTTTTGGGAGGTTGAAAGAGACAAGTTACTATATCATGATATCGACCTGCACAAGTTTAGGTGAAATGGAGCTCAATGTGAGCATCTGTTAATAAAATTACAGTGCACAGCAGGTCTAGATGTCTTTCATCAGATACAGCTGATAGAAAACACTTGTGTGAATCATGCTAAAGTAAGACGGTCTTTTAGCCAGGGACCCCAATGGAAAGTAGTCTCAACTAAAGAGATGCAATCACGCTATATCCAGGTTTAAGGTCCCTGTGAGATGTAAATGTTTAATATATCTTTGTCTTCCTCGAAAAGGGAAAAGGTCAAGGCATTTATATTACATTCTCATTTACAGACGAAACAAAAGAAGAGAAATTAAAAAGATGAAAAACACCATGTGTTCAATACCGTTTAATACAATACACTATTTAAAGACCAGTGCAAGAAACAAAACAGATGCTTTTGCTCTGATCTTAAATGCACCTCCACCCCACAAGAAATTTATTAGCTGATCAACATCTGCAAACCATTGAAGCTGTTGTTTAGAGGGCCGAGCCAGGCGATGCTCAGCACTGTGTCCGGGTCACATGATGGGGTCAGAACATGGTTAGGAGGTGCAGATAGAGCCGCGCTGCTGGCGCTGAGACCATCCTCCCATTTCATGCTTAAAAGAACTTTATCGTCCCTCCAGCACTGGAGGTCATCAGCATTACAAATGTTGGACAGAGAATGAAATCACAGAGAAACGTTACATTCCCTTGTAAGTGCATCTGTCCTGGCTTGCACTTATGTCAATGCTGCAAGAATTAAGTGTTGTTTGTATGTGGCATGCTCAACATGATGAAAATTGCAATGTCATGTTTTATTGTTAAACAACTTGCTCTGCCAATTCATTTTCTTCAGTTTGGAACACATTGCATGGAGCCTGTATCCTTTCATTTTGTGTTGCCAGAACTTCATCAGTCAACAACCTGAAGATATTGAGGATCTTTTTTGTTCATATGCAGTACTATAAACCTGCTGAGTTGGCAGATGCTGTAACTTGCTGCCAATTACTGCTCTCTGTTTTTTGTTAGAAACGTGTGCAGGCATAGAAAAAGTTTTTTGTTTTGTTTTGAAGAAATTACCTAAAAAATGCATTTAACATTTATTATTTATTATTTATGAGTACTTTTAGAATGTTTATGATACTTTTAGATGTGTACCCAGTTTTACAAAATTTAGAACTAAAACAAAACAGGGTAAAAGTATGTTTTTTTATGTAAATCATACACAGATGTTTAAGGTCATTTTTATACAGATTTATTCAAATATTCACCTTAAAACCTCCTAATGTAGAAAATAGCAGTATAAAGGTCATTATGTTCCACATTGTCCTTTCCTGATGACAGACCAATGTACACAAAGTTTTGTGCAAAGAAAAATTATGTCTAGTCGTTCTTCAGTAGCCTATATTTGAAAAATGAGAGTAGATGGTTTTGAAATAGAGAGTTTTGAAAACACATTTGGAGAATAACTAAAGCATATAATGTCATGTTTGCTCTTGTCCTTGTTGAAAATGCTTTAACATGAATGCACTAAAAAAATGAATGTAAGTGGAACTGTATTTTCTGTCTTATGCTATGAATCTTACATTTTTTCTTTTTGGCATGTAAACTGTAAAGTTACTGAGTGCAGCTGTGACACGTCAGACGAGACCTGGCCCTCCCAGCTGAGTCTGGTTCACTTATATATCATTGGAGTTTTGGTTCCTCGCCACCGTGCCGTACTGTGTTGCTCACCCGCAATACTGCTTTTATTAGATTAGCTTACGGTTCTGTTAAAATTGCTTTATTAGAATGGCCTTGCTTGTCTTGCAATACCATGGACTGTACAGAACTCCTCTTTCTGAGTTTTTCATTTGTTTTCTCTTGAGAAACAATGCACACTGCAAAAAGTGCTATATAAATCAAATGGAATTGAAATGGAAACTGAATTAAGGTATTTGGCATGTTGTTATGCAGTTTTTAATATATTCAAGTCACAGTAAAGCAATTTAAAACTGGGCAATCATTATTGTCAGTGTTTGTTACTTATGTGAAATTTGTATTTGGCCTTGTGTTTGACTTTACACAACGGCAAACAACTGCATTGCATAACACAAAATGTTCATCACATTAAAGCTGATATTGTAGTTTTAAACTGTTGTCATATAGTCTACAATATAGAAAGCAGGTGGCTTATTCATTAGACTCAATTGTTTACATATTTTTTTTCTTAAATCACATTCCTTTGTGCTATATGTTTGTTGTTTTGTGTAAACAGCAAGGATGATTATGATTAAAGTGCTGTTGATTTGTTTTCTTTGTATTATTGACAAATATTCAAACCTCAACCCCATTTTGCCACTTCCTCTCTTCCCAGATGCTTCTCATTTCCAAATGACAGCACAAATGATGGCAGCTCACCCAAACCAGCGCCACCGCTCTGCCAAGGAAATCACTGTCAAAACAAGATTCACCATGTACAGTGACCATCTTCCTGTTCACACACACACAAGCAGTTTCACCACAGGCCAAAAGGTCCCGACTTCACACAGCAAGCAGGGCAAGCTGACTGATTCACTGTGACAACACTAACTCGTCTTTTCCAATAGACTGAAGCATTCAAGCAAGGTCTTGCTGTTTCTCTCACATCAGAGACAGAAAAACAAAAGACAGCGAGTTTCAAAATTTACCATCCAGGGGTCTTTAATTCTGCACCATAAATACATCCAAGGTGTGTGTGATGCAAACGTATTGAGTGGTCGGGGGTAGGGGCATCTCTACTTACTCTTAATTCACTCTTTGATTCGGGAGAAACAGTCAATGTATTAATGAGTGCCTGAAAAACTAAAGCAACAAACAGCAAGATAAGGTCAGTATGGAGAAGGCTATATTTACACATAACCAAGCATATATAATTGGGTTAGATAACAGCAAGGACAAGCTTAATCGGGACTTTTGACTATTTAGTAAGAAGGTTCTACAAATGATGTGTATGTTCAAAAACACATAGAAGGCATGGAGAGAACGAGGGAGAGAGAGAGAGAGAGAGAGAGAGGTCTGTCTTTAATGAACCCGCTGAGTTTGTTTGTCCAGCCACCCAGGGTCGAGTCTGAGATTAAATCATGAAGGATGTGGTTGGATGTCTAATTTTACAAAAACAAATGTTCTAAAAGGCTGTGTTTACATTGGGCTTGAAGGGGGGATGGAGGACTTATGGCCGACTACACAGCACCAGCACTAAGAAGCATATTAGTCTACTGCTAACTTTAAACCTGCTGCAGACTGGGCCAGTAAACAGAAAAAATAGTTTGTTGACATTTTTAGGAATGTGTGTGTGTCGTGCACACTATATGGGATTGTACAGGGATGTTAATAAGCATGAAAAATGAGAAAGCATTCGACAGCTTTGCACAACCTTGCAGCTCTGTACTGTACATAAATGCGATCATCATGTCCCACTTGGTGCTCGAAGAGGGACAGTACTCATCGGTATGCAGTAGCATTCTGAGCTACAGTATGTTTTTAACAGTAAAGGCAATTACTTTTGCATTACAGCACCTGTTTTTAAACTACGGGTGCCTCTGAGCAAGACAGTCTGTCCAAGCCAAAACTCTCTCATTCATTATTGTCTGCCTTAAAGGGATTTCACCCAAAAATGAAAATTATGTCATCATTTTCTCACCCTCTTGTCATTTCAAACCTGTATGACCTCTTTTCTTATGCAGAACACAAAGGAAGATATTTTGAAGAATGTTGGTAACCAAACAATGGTGGTATCCTTTCACTTTTATTGTGCGCACAAAACCAATGCAAGTCAATGGGTAGCGCCGTTGTTCAAACCAACATTCTTCTCACAATATTTTCTTTTGTGCAGATATAAGAAAGTCATACAGGTCAGAAATGACAAAAGGGTGAGTAAATGATTACAGAATTTTCATTTTTGGGTGAACTATCACCTTCATTTCTAAATGTTACAGACCCTGTGACATTTAATGATTTCAATTTCAGAATCTGTGGAAAGCGGATCTCTCATATATTTATAAAATAAAATGACAATCAATCAATGAATCACTGAAATCTACAGTAGAAAACAACATACTCTTTTTAATATATGGTTTCAACCAAAATTGGAATCCAATTTGGCATTCGTCTTAATATAAAAGTAAAAAAAGTTAATGTGGCACATTAAATTTAAAGCTTGAATGGAGAAATAAAAGTTAGAAACCCATCCACCAGCTGCATCATTGAGATAAATGTGAATTCTAACACATATGTACAGAATCCTTTAATAACAGTGGAAAAATCCTTATACAGATGAAAGATTTTAAATGAGTGTAGAGTGTCTCTGTAGTATGCATTGCAACTACATACTACATTTATCCAGACAACTGAGACTTTCTCCAACTAGAGAATGTAACTGAAAAAGTGAAATTGTTAGGTGAAATTGTCTGCTTACACAGGAGAATGTTTAACATTGTTTTTCCTCCTTACACTATTTGTGTGTGCGTGTTCTTACACTTAGAGGCATGACTGCTTGTGTGTGGACCTCCTCTAATAAATAGTTACCTGAGCCTGCTGTCAGTCAGACGTCTACCTCCAAAACACCCCCTGTCAATCAACCATCCATGTGATGTACATTCTTACACACCAACTATTGCCCACAGCCCAGGAGTTAATGACGGGGTATCAGGTAGACGAAAACACACACAAGCACGCAAACACACACACACACACTTCCATTTTTTTATGAACTCATGCAGCTGCTTCCTTAGTCTCTCATGGGAAGGGACATTTTCATTCTACATTGGGAAAAAAAAATGTTTAGTGCAAAAACAGTCCTCAGTCATTTCAGTGATGTCCAGAAAAGAAAGATGTGTATATCTGCTAAAAGTAGGATTTGGCAATGTTTAGGAGAACACAAGCAAGAGAAATGGACAAAAAGCCACAAAAGCCTCATTTTGATTTCACGGGGCATCGAAACACTCAGAAGTGAAACAAACACTTCTCCATTGGTATAGGTGAATTATGCTTTCAATGTGGAAACAGTTACTGATGTACATTTCAAAAGGCCTTTGCTGGCAGAGTTTAGGAGGTGGAAATTTTTCAAACAAACCTCCACACAGCTGATACATTTACAGTAAAATCAGTGAAGAAAAACAAGCCCGAGGGGATGTGACTTTTATTTCATCATCGGGTTTGTTTAAATTAACACTAAAATCAGCCCGAGGCTATTAATCTTTGATGTGGATTCGGTCTCGGAGAGAAACGGAGCGATAGAAAGAAAAATCAAAGTGAGATATTATCGAGTTACCTCAGGTATATATTTGCACTATAGGCTTGACTGTAGCTAACTCTCTGAATGGCCTCTTTCGTCCTTTGAGCTTTTGAAAAGCTTTGGTGGGTTATGATGATATCCATGAATTGACTGATTGGCCTGCGGACCACCCATCCGACGGAAACCCCGAAGACCAAATTACGACTGAGTGCTGAGAGATGAATAGGAAGGTTCCTCACATGAGCTGCGGTACATCAACATCCAATAGAGGTTGCCGTGGAAGCCGTGCCAAAATAAGAGGGTGTATTGCCCACAACAAATAACATATCATTGAGAAGATACTGGTGACAAGGATGCTGGGAAAACTATGTTTTAAAAAGCAGCTTGCGCTTTGTGTTAGAGGAAACTAAAATATTTAGGAAATACTTACTAGAATCAAAATGACTGATTTTATGGTAGTATGAGTAGTCATTATGTAAGTAAAAGAACAAACATGTCTTAACCTCAGTCAGGTTTACCATTGAGGTTTAGACTTGTTTTTTGTTTCTATACTTTGATTCAAAAGGGGAAGTTCACCCAAAAATGAAAATTCTTTAATCATTTACTCATGTTATTCCAAAGCTGTATGAGTTTATTTTTTCAACAGAACACTAAAGAAGATATTTTGAAGAATGTTGGTAACCAATCAACATTGGCCCCCATTGACTTCCATTGTATGGACACAAAACCACGGAGACATTTCTTAAAATATCCTCCTTTATGTTACACAGAAGCAAGATCAAATATAGGTTTTGAATGACACAAAAAGTCATAACAGAATGTTTATGTTTGGGTGAACTATCCCTTTAAGTTTCTTAAGTTGAAACAGCTTTAAGCAAAACATATATACCAATTCTGAATTGCTCTTAAGAAAAGCTGTATATACAAACATCATCCACAAGACCCAGCACCACCACACTGTCTAAAACTCTAATACAATCTCCTGTAGCACTAATACAAAAATTACAACCGTATGAGATGTGCCACCTTGTGACGTCCAAGCACAAAAGATTGGAAAGCACATCATATCATTGCCTCTCATGTTTTCTCTCACATATTACACATTTTAAGGCTTGCCAATCAAAACACATTTGGCAAAGCGGCTTCAACCAGGGCGCTGACAAATGTTGCCATTGCTTTTGTCTTTTTTTTGCCCTAATCTATTTGTTTTGTTTTTTCCTCTCGGAATGGAAATGTTGAGGTTGATTGGCTTTGCCTGTTCTGCTCCAACAGTTTGAATGAAAGCGGTGGAGGAGGCACGGCGGGGCTTCAGAATTACACCCGTCATGAGGGGCTCTAAACAGCTCCCATGTGTGCCTCGTTGCGGCTGGGCATGAAGGGTAAATGGAGCGAGGCGAGAACTGGCGCGGGGGAAGGCACACACATACTGTACAGTACCTACACAACACACACACTGCTAAAGCGGGCACATGGTCATCTCTCCCTGTTCTCTAGTCCTAAATCTTAATACAGATGTACCCCAGCTACCTTCAGTTATACTTTTCATCTCCATTCTCTGAAGGTATGGCTCTTGCAGGAATAGTGTGCCCAAAAAATGAGCATTCTGTCAACATTTACCATCATTTCAAAACGGAAATAAAACATTTGCAGGAAAATATTAATCTTTCCTCTTTAAAATGTAAAGTAAAAACATGCAGAAAACAAGGTTTGTCAAGCTTAAAAGGCAAAGAAAAACATGGAAAGTGTAGCAAGTGCAACAAATGTAAGAAACTAACCATAACCTTATTAAAAGAAAATACTGTTGCTGTCATTCTGAAACCTTGTATCTTCATACTTCATTATAAATCTTTTGTCATAAATCATTATTAGTAGTCACCGTTTATGTCACTGGGTTTTGGAAATATCTATCCAACAAAAAGTATAAAAAGTTTTTGTCAACGTTGACAACACAGTATTTAACCATTTCCTGAAAAACAGCAAATTTGGACATCCGAGGTTTTGGCAGGACAACGACGATATGTATGTATGACTTCTGTCATATTTTTAAATCTTTTTAACACATTCACATATCCCCTCTTGGCAGGGGCGTAGCAAGCTTTTCAAAAGTGCGGGGGATAGATGTGGTTTGTTTATTAACAATAAAAACGATGAATACATCCAGAGGGGTACAAAATGAATAACATACAAGATATAAAAAGCTTCCCTGCCTTCTTCATCACAGTTATGTTATACATTGCATGCCACATAACGTTACATAACCAAATTTAGCTAGCTGCTGAACAATATCCCAATAATAGCAATTGGCATTAGTCTAAAAAACGAAATATAATAACGAAAACACTTGACATGTCAACAAAACAATAACAGAACATCTTCCCAAACACATATCAAGCCTATTTAAAAACCTCGAAAGCATAAACACTCATTCAAAGTACCTGGAAAGAAGAGATGTAAATAACCATAACCATAATTTTGCGCCTCCTCAGCACTAGCTGACCGTTAATCTAACACACCAAGAGAGGCGGGACTTAAGGCAGAACAGCCAATCATCAGCCGGTCACACTCAAAGCCGGTGTAATGTTTGAGCGCGAGGGGGAGAGGAGGCAGCTGCAGCGAGCGCAGACACACAGAGCGGCCAGAGAAACGGAGGGGCGACTATAATAAGGCGTTTGTGCAAAACTGCGGAAAAACTGCAGAAAAGTGCAGGTGTTGAACCCTCTCACCGGGAAAAGTGTGGGTGTTAAAACACCCACATCCCCCACGGGTGCGACGCCCCTGCCTCTTGGTCCACCGTCATTGGTTATATGATTAAAAATGCAGAGGCCTAAAAATATGGGTATACACCCAATGTGGTTTGATCAAGGGTAAATATGATGACAAAATGTTAATTTTGGGGTGAAACATCCAGAAATCCCACAGTGATCTAACATCTCTCAACACTGCAGAGCATCATGTTGAGTGGTTGCAGTCAATGCAATCGTTGCACGTGTTTGAATTGCTTGTCTTGTTGTTTGTTTGTACTTTCCAAACCAGCCTCGTAAAGAAGGGTGTTTTATTTTACACAAAAATGTCATGGAAACGCATGTATTACAGTAAACAGAAGAAGTCAACCCTGCCATGTTTACTCCACCATGAGCAAGAAAGCATTCATGCTGGTTGGGTTTGGAATAGAGAGACTTGGAGCCATTAGAGAAAAGATATAAAAACAGTGGCATGCATAGAAAATCTCATTTCGTTGCCTGCCTGGCAATTCAGTGCTGGTGATGGTAAGCGTACTAAGGAAGCATTGTCAGAGATTGACATTGCACCCTTGGAGCGAGTGCAAAAAGTTGACCCGATGCATAACAGCGCCCCATCAGACATGAACCTAACCCTCCCCCATCCCCTATCCAAACACCAGCTCACCCTCTGGGACAGCCAATGGGTTACTTTCAACAGATACATGAATGATATTGTTATGTTCCACTGCTGAAGATGTAAATCAAGTCTCGAAGCACGTCAAGACCTCTAGTGTGGAAATATTCATTTTTCAACTTCATTTAATCACTGTTGTCTTTTTTCATTAGGTGAATTTGAAACATCAGTGAAAAATGGGCTCTGTACTCTGAAATAACAACTCAGTCTCTGACTCAGATCATGTGTTAAAATAACTCAATCTAGTCATTTTCGAAAACCACTGATGTCAGATGAGACAACATCAACAATTTTTCAAAACTTGGCTCAAGACCCCTCTATCTCTCTTTAGGCTTCACAGCATTGCTTTGATGTTGTGCTTGCAGAAAGATAAATGTTGATAAAAATTCAGAATGAAAAACAATCAGATTGAAAGTTCTTGCAGGAACTCATAAAACGGGACTTTCCGGTGCGGTTTCCAATTTCCATTAGCACACAGCCAAAATACACAGTTTGGCTCAGGCAGGTAAATGGGACACCCGCAAGCTGAGACTCTCTCTGATATGATATTTTAGATAAGAGTGAGACAGTTATGCAGCCCCCAGCAGACCTATTGTCCCTCCTTTACAAACTTACATGACCTAATGCCCTTCCTCCTTCAGATCACAAGACTGTCAAATAATTATGAGCAAATACATGCAGTTACTAATGAATTTATCATTACCATTTAGAAAATCATAATGAAAATGACCAGAAATGATGGGTATAAGAGAAAGGAACAAGTTGCAAGCGTTTTTAAAATCACACTATCCATACCAAGTGATAAAACATGAAATAGCCAAGATTTTACTTGCAATTAGCAGTTTATATATATTAGTGACAGGATCGTCGCTAGACCCCTTTTATTGGGGTATGTGCCCTAGTATAAAACTTCTGTGCCCCATGTATAAATCTCAAGACTTGATAAACAAACTACTGTACAACCCTAGTCCTAGTCAGTCAGGTCTCAGGCATTAGTGGAAAGTGTCAGGAAAACCTTTTTTGTGTTCTGTACTGTTTTGTAATTTCAGAAAGTATATTAATATTTTATTCACTAGCTCTAGATTAGGACATTACATAAAAGTTGTCAGTAACTATAATTAAGATAACTATAGGCAGAACAGTTAAATGCTTAAAAAGTGAACTAACCTTATTTGGATTTGGATGGAAAGCTGGGGAATACTTTTGTATATAAGATTAAATATGGTCTTTATTTTAGTTTTAGCAATAAAACGACGTCATGTCTTGAAATTATAATTGTAAATTCTTAAAAAAAATATGTTAATTTCATATTTTCATATATCAGTTTCAGTTTCATGCAAATCTTAATGATCTTTTTTACCAAAGGTTTACACCATACTGGTTGGTCAGATGTCAATATTTGGTGGTTTGAATACTCATGTGAAGTCTTACAGTACCCTTACAGTTTTTAAAGGCTTTTTTTTTTAAAGCATAGTTTCCATAGTCAGGTAAGTGCCATTTTCAATACTGTCACATGCATAACAGTCCATATTTCTCATGAATGAACACATTAAAATTAAAATAAAGTAAAATAAAAAATATATTTTATGTATAAAGAGCCATCCCTTCTCTGTTTGTTGGGTATTATTGCTTCTGGTTTGTATATTTGAATTCACAGAAATCCTACAAAGTATGTTGTGCCTCAAAAATCATTTTTGTCACATCCAACAAATACATTTTTCTTGCTTTTTAAAATAGAAAACGTGAGTATAGACTGATATTTTTCTGATGTCTGTAATCTATCATCAGGGGTTTATTAAAATATAAACAGATATATTCAACATATTGGTAATAAATCCATTCTTTGAGAATGTATATTTCACATTTTGACACATGCATGCATAATTCTGAATTTGTTTTAGATCAGACCCTCCAAATATACAGCACCGTGTTTCTTTATTGAGGCCCAATAGGCATCTAATATTAACCTTCCTGTTATGTTCAATTTTTAGCAACACTTTTAATGTTTTATGCTTTTAAAAGTTGTATGTTTTGCTCACAATTGACCTAGCTAATATTTTACATGAAATATTAAGACAAAACATAACTTTTTCATAACTTCTGAATTTTAATATACATTTCTTTCTACATTTAACTCGTTTCGTTTACCTAGAAAACAGCATTTTGAGCCACATGAATTTATTGGATATTTAGGAAAATATTAACATTCATTTCACACACCCTTCATTTTCAATCCTCAAAGTTTACATATTAGTGCATTATCTCCTCTTTAACCACAGATTAATTCCCAAAAATTACAGCACAGAAGCAGAATGTACAAAGTGTCGACCTTTCTGTTTAAACAATTCAGAGATATTGTTGTATGTTCAACTCGTCCTTAGACCTTTTTTCACATTTACCCTTTCAGACAAGAAGCTCTTAGTCAGAAGTGGAAAATACAGACTAAGCCCTCTTGATTATGGTGCAGGCTTTTCTCTGACCTGCAGGTTGTCTTGGGTTCAACCCTGCTTTTTCAGGCTATGGTCCCCTCCGTTGCAATCCCTGCGTGGATTGTTCGGTAATAGTGCTCAAGAATGTTTTAAGCTCAATTAATTGAAGGAGGTCTTTGATCATGTATGAAAAATCCCAACCAATCAACAGCGATCAATTAAAAGAACAATGGCGAGGTTGAAGGGCAAAACTGACTAAATCTTTATTGGAAGGGTTTAGAGGAAAGTTTAGTTATGACCCCTTGGGCACTAATCAGCCAGAAAGAGCACAGGATTAAGTGAACGTTAACTGTGATTAATGGGGAAAAAGCAGAGAGGAAGCAAACATAGGCTCCAGTTGCATGACACATGGACTAAATGCCATTTACAGTCAAACCAAAAAAATGTCAGACACCAGATTATTGCAAATGCAATTAAAATGTACACCACAGACTGAACAAAATGAAGCATTGCTTCGCATAAATTGGTATTATCTAACTGTGTACGTAAATTTAACCTAATCCATTACATAGCCTTTCAATCAAAGTTATCTGTCATTATCAAGATGAGTATGTTGTGACACAGTTTAACTCTGAGTTCTTGTTATAAATGAAAACCATTTTCTAAACTGTGATAATGTGAGAAATGTTGAAGGTGTCTGAATAAATTTAGCTTTGACTGTATGTCAAAACAGTGTCTGTTAATATAAGTCCTGTAAATGTGGCCTGTGCATGATGTGAATGGGAATAAATGCACTTAAGTTGCTCTTAAACGTATTTGCATGCTTCAAATATTTGAAGGTTGTATATTTTGCACTGACCCAAAGGGTCATTCTGTGGCTTTTTGTTTTTTCTGTTAGTCAAATGCCTATTTGTTATACAAAGCCACAGGTCAGAGTTCACCAAACGTGACGTTTGGTACACAACAGAAAACAATACTTACATGACATGACATCACCTTTATATCTAAAAATCACCTTGGGACAGTTGGTTAAGATAAATTGCAAAAAATGGTTCATAAAAGTGATGTTAGGCCTGCCATTATTTGCACATGCACCTTCTTTGATATTTTCTTTTCCAATGCTATTAACTTGACATTTTAAAGCATGACTGAAGTGCCAAAACACTTCAAGCCACTGCATGCATTATGGCAAATGAAAGAAATCTTGGAAGTAGTCTATGATTAAAACTGCGGGTGTCCTTCCAGTGTGCAATAAAAAGCCCTGACATAACCAGAGTGCCTCAGGATATGTTTATACTGTATGTGTGTGTGTCCAAAACCCCTCCGCACCTCTGTGGAGCAGGCAGGATGTTCCCAGGCTGGTTGCTGGATGGACAATAATCCACACCGCTGGAGGAAAGGTCTCCTCACTGCAGTGGAAAACATTTATTACACCATATTCGCTTTCTAACAGAGAAACAGAGTCAGGAGAGAGAGAGATATGCATAAGATACCATGACAGATGACAAAACCAGACATATTTTCTTCGAATAATGGCTCTTTGGAGAAGCTCAGGCCAGGGCCAGCGAGTGAGAAAAGATGAAAGCTTTCATTTCCTTCAGCCAGCCTGCCAAACTTCCCTCAATCCCTCAGCCCTCATCTCTTCTTCCTCCTCCCCTCCTTCCCTACTGGCAGCCAGAAATAAAGGCCCCATATGGAAAGCATTTAGCCGGGCATCTGAGATTCATCGCACTGGGGAATGTTTTGACGTTTATCGAGATGTACGCTGTGATGTCACAGACCTGCTGCGGAG
The DNA here is from genome assembly GCA_026939265.1 of Oreonectes daqikongensis. Lineage (NCBI taxonomy): Eukaryota > Metazoa > Chordata > Actinopteri > Cypriniformes > Nemacheilidae > Oreonectes > Oreonectes daqikongensis. The sequence goes on from JAOTQM010000049.1 coordinate 6,377,130, forward strand.
CACAGGCGGGCAAAGTGCTGTGTCAGAATAGGGGGAGGATGGCTGGAGTCGGGGGGAAGTGAGGGTAAAGTGAGTGGGGCAGACAGGAGGGCTGGGGGGAATGCTGAGCCTCCAGATTTTCACCACACCGTAATTTAGCGCAAACTTTGATGGAAAACACTCATGCAACTTAAGGCCCCGGGACTTACAAACACTCTTGAAATACCGTGTGCGGTTAGGAATGATCTCAATGAAACCCAGAACACAACACCACCATTGAAGCTTCACCAGAAATCCTGATCCCCAGGAGATGGTATGAGGGCTGGAAATTGTCTAGATCTGATTCTCGTATAAATGCTTTATTGGCATTTTGTATAAAAAGTTCTATTGAATTAAAGCAGGGCAAAAACATTCTGTGCTACATTTTACCATTCAGGACTTAAAATCCTCAACATGAAAACATACAAATCACAAACGTGAGAATAATCACCACATTTACACCTGATAATAAATGTGAACTATGATAATAAAGGTGAACCCAAAACTAACTTTATAGTAGTTCATTTAGAATCAACATTGCATAAAACTCTACATCTGAAGTTTGATTCTGAATTCACAATGAGGGAATCACTCATGAGGGAACATTCCACATCCTAAAAATATGATTACATTCTTTTCCATTCCCTCAGAGCCGACTGATAATGGAAGCCATAATTATAGTCCTCAATAAAGGCCTGTTTCCCTGATACAACCATGCCAACATCACAGAAGTTCCCATCCCACCCTTAGATAGGATGTTATCCAGCATCCTGCCTGTTTCCTTTTTGCTTGTGCGAATCCCCCTAAGTCTTTCCTCTGACCTGCCCCAGCAGGGCTGCATGGGGATGGGGAACTGTCAGTATGGTTTCAGTGGGCTGACCTAGCTCTTCTCTGACCTGCCCCATCCACGGCTCTGGGTTCCTCCGGGGCCCACGTTCTACATTACACTGCCCAACATGTGTTTCCTGTTGTTGCAGACTCACTCTGGTCTTTTCCCAACAGAAGCGCTGCCTTTGTTAGAGGTAGCGTTCTGGGAATGCTTTAAATTTAGGTATGTTTGACAGATACTGTGTTTGGGGGATGATGTGATTGAGCCTCATAAAACATGACCACTCCAGCGAGACCCGATTCTGCACCCTTTCCTCACTCGGAGAATTATGGGCCACTGGAGAAAAGCGAGTCTGGCCTCTGTGATCTGGCTAGAGATTAGCTTTAATTCATGTAATGGGCTATAATAGGTGTGAAACGTTTTGTGGTGTTACATATTTCTATAGTAACCAACTGGTATTGAATGGGTAGTTTACCCAAAAAACGTATTATATAAGTTTGTTACTACATGTTCATGAAATGCAACGTTTTTAAAAAATATGTACTTATTATTTAAGCACTTTTGAATACTTATTATTCAAATTAATTTAAGCACAAATTTGATGTATGTATTAAAGTTGCAATCCGTAATGTTTACCTCTCTGTTTAAAACATAAAATTGCAGCTTTCTTTACGTATTTATGTGGTGTCACATTTCCCACATAATTCACATTTTCGACAGCTTAACTTGGTAAGCTTACAATAATGATTTCTGTTATGAATCGGAATAACGTAAGGAGACATTTTGTTTTTACTTGCCCAGTCACAGAAAGTCAAAACGTTACAGATTTTTGTTTTCAGACTTGTGTGTTACTCACAGGTGTGTATGCTCATATATACAGAATGAATAGAATTATTTAAAAAAAGGAAAATATGAATTTTTGGATTGAATGTGCAAATCTATAAATATTATTTTGCCTCTATAAGGTGTAATGCTGGTGGAGCAAACATGCTTTTAAAAATGTATCCACTTTTCCATCATCTCAGTTAAAGGGATAGTTAGCCCAAAATGAAAATCATCATTTACTCACCCTCAAGTTGTTCCAAACCTGTAAAAAAATGTTTGGTTCTGCTGAACACAAAAATATATTTTGAAGAATGTGGAAACAGTTCTGGGGCACTATCGACTAGTAGTTTATTTCTGTACTATGGAAGTCAATAGTGCCACAGAACTGTTTGGTTCATTCTTCCAAATATCTTCCCTAGTGTTTAGCAAAACAACGCAATTTACATAGGTTTGGAATAACTTAAGGATAAGTAAATGATGACAAAATGTTCTTTATTAGGTGAACAATGCCTTTAATAATTTGATTTTTTGAAGGTTTTTCTCAGACCATAGTCCGAAAGTACATTTCTGCCACAACTGCTAAAAAACAAGTGATTTCTCATTATTTTTTATATAAAATATATATGTATGTCCTTATGTCCACTGTATCTTTTATCTTGCATATTAATGACAAACAGTGGAGTCACTTTGCTGTTTGTAGCATATACAAAATGAGGAGTAACAGATGTTTTATTTTGTTTACGGTTTGATTTGAATTATGCACGTCACTAGGTAAAATTTATTAGATTATAGTTTGTACAATTCAATTTAAATATGTATTATGTTGCAGTTCCTCATAAAGCTAACTGGCAATATACTCTGTTTAATTTAGTTGCCAAAAGCAGTTTCAATTGAATTTGGCAACGTGTATTCCAGTAATTTGATTGTGTTGCCACATATAGTCATGCCGTCATGAGATTTAACTTTTGAAATTTTCTAACGTCAAAGTGAAATGTAGTTGCTTATATTTTGCTTTATATTCTATTTATATTCTAACTTTTCTGTTTTATGTTTTATACATTTAACTGTATCTATTTAGAAGATGCTTTCACCCAAAAAGCAAGTGTGATACGTATCCTTTCCACATAAAATGAGGTGTTTATTAGAACATTTGTGAACAATCAATCCAGGCAAATTGCTTCAACGTTACAAAAGTAATGGTGTGATAATTGGGTGTTTCATAATGTATGATGGTCCCAAGTGTCAACATCTTTACTTGTAGGCCAGATGCCGCAGCACCATCTCTTTGCTCTGTCATAAGTTAAGTCATAAACAGTCTATACCTCTGCTGAGTTTAGAGGAATATAATCTCCTTTCTATTTCAAAAGTCAATGCAAAAGTCAATGTTTCTGCACTACAGTAGATGAAAGAGACTTCTGATTGTCCCTAAATAAAAAAAACAGAATAAAATATATAGGGGCAAAGGCTTATACATTATATCAGTGTTCACCTCAGACATCCATATCAGTTCTGATAGCATTATGTGGCAGGTTAATGTGTCTATATAAGCCTATTCATTGTGCAGAACTATGTAAACATACTAGGTACAAACTTTACTTTAAAGGTTTTGTCATGCAGGTCTTGCCTAAACATGCACAAAAGCAGTGTCTTCCTAAAACAACAATGTGAAAGACCTAGGGTGAGGCCTGTAAGTTATATGCCCACAGGTGTGATAGAAGCATGTTGGTACCAGCTTGACTGAGCAAAACTAGGATTAAAGAGCAATGCTACAGTTTTAACTACAAACAAAATGAAAAGGGCAACCAAAATGACCCATCAATCATCCATTGAGGATCATTTCCTTGTTTTCTCACTTCATTATGTTTTACCATTCTCCAACTTTTGTAATCTCGCAAAAAGTTGATGTGTACTAAATGTGGTACACATGTTACAGAAAATGTTACAGAAAATGCAAAAGAACATTGGATGAACCTCATTCCCCTCCTACCAAAAATCATCTCTCCGCACTTCTTCCCCTACCAAATCTCTTTTTGGATCCGACTACAATGAAACGCTATTCTGAGAGGAGGGAAAATAAACACAGGGCTTGGGAATCAACACAATCCAGAAGCAATTCATCTATGAAGCAATCGCGCCATTATATAAGAGCACTCGGTTGTGGAATTCAAATCACAGTTTATTTGATTTGATTTGATTTCTTGAAACAAGACATGATTGTGTTGCATAAGCTGTGTCAGCATGGGCAGGGATGCTGGGTTCAAGTCCATTAAGAACAATGCTTTCCATTACCTCGCTGCAGGTCATGTGACCGGGGCATGGAATGGGTAAATATTGTTTATTTATTTATTTTTGTATGGAAGGAAAACAGGTCTGGTCTCGGCACTCAGTGCACAACTCATTTAAATAAAAAACAAAGCTTCTTAGCAACTTTGGAAAGTTTGCACGGACTGTGCTGTGATGGGGACAATAACGCGATGGACATTATCAAGTGAGACAAAGTTCACAGCCAGGAAGACGTAAGTCACATGACCCTATAGTTTAAGCTTGTAACCTTATGAGATCATGACCAGATGAACTTCCTGTCATGGGCCTCGCAATGAAAGTTGTGTGAGGCACATGTACGCTACAGCTGCAAAGGGGAAGTGTCAATTCTTAATTTCCCCTTATGGCCTGTTCCAATTACTTCATCAATCTTTACATGAAATAGTTTAGCGCAAGTTGAAAACACAATCCCAAATGTTTCCACTTGGCTTGGCCAATATGACGTATATGCAATCAATCAGTGGAGATTCTGCAATGCTGTTGATACCATTACCCTTTATTGACCTGTAGGTTCAAATTTCCAACTGCAGAGCTCGGCAAAGTGAGAAAGGAAGCAATAATGTAAGACATTCAGGCTGTTTTGATTGTGTCAAGGCGTTAGTTGGCTCATAACCATTATTACAGCCAATCTCTAAGAACTTCTTTCCTGTCCACATCTGCAGCTTCTCTCTGTTTATTATAACAGCTGATGACGAACAACATATGCAAGACTCTACCAAACGTAGAGCAGAAGGGAGTCAAGCACACTGACATGTGAGTCAGTCAAACTGCTTCTCTGTGTGTGAATTTGGGTAAACGCTCTTGCCAAAGACACCAAAGGATCAGTCATTTCACTCAGTCAAGGACATGTTTCGAATCTGTAAAGTTGACTTGCGGTCGATGGAAACCACTTGAAATTTTCTGCAGTTTTTCTCTGGTAAAACCTGCCTCATATTCCTGACCTGAAACCAAACTGAAAGCCTTTTCAAAAGATGTAAAAAAAAATGTTCCAGAGGCTCTACTTGTCACAACCTTCCTTTGTAATGTTATAGAAAATCAAAGCATGTGTTTAATGCATTAATGCACTACCGTTCAAAAGTTTAGCGTCACTTGACTATTTTTGGGATCGGAAAAACCTTATCATCTGAAGAAATGTGCATGTGTTTAAAAAAACTATGTAACTAAATATAACTGTGCAAAAATATTAATATCTTACATTGCAAAACAAACCCGATTTTAAGGAAGGACCAATAAATGATGAAAAATCAGCCAATAAAAACCAACATTGATGGAAGCTTGTTTCAAAAGCATCTCAGGGTGACACATAAAAAGCTCACGAACCATTTTGGCAAATATGCAAATGGTGGCTACAGGTGTCAAAATTAAAATATATATATATATAATCACAACAGTGAGTTTCGATTTTGGACATATTCTAAAATGTGGGGGAACAAAACAGCTATAAGTGACCCCAAACTTTTAAACTGTAGTGCATGTTTGTAGTTGCTATCTCTGGCTTTAACAGCACCCTCTCAAGCTAACTTCCTGTGAGCAACCCGGGCACCAGGATGTGTTTGGACATCCTGCAGGCCAATATGGAGACAGCCGGTGGACCTCCATGGCGTTGCTGGGAGATGGAGGGGTCATTACTAGGGGATTAACTGAAGGGATCAAGGGCTTACCCAGCAGGCAGCTGTAGACTCAGGGTCCCAACGGCGCAAAACTGTGAGAACTTGGTTCTTGCCAAGTAGCTTCAAATTGGAAGAAAGCCACTGTTTAGTCTAGACTATCAAGCAACAGCTATTGTGACCCATGTGCAAATGTCCCTTTTGGATGGACTACATGACACAAGGAAAGCTCTTAAGTGACTGCTTTCTCGTTTGTAAAAAGACTATTCTGGCACTATGACATCATGGACGCCTGCATAAGACAATGTGAGCAGAATGGAGAAACATGTTTATTGCATTCCACTAGGCAGTCTAATGAGGATCTTTCTAATTGTTGCCATTTTGAGGTCTCTTTAGTTGGATGATGTGAAAAGTCCAGTTGAGATGGCCTGGCTGGAGATGAATAATATAATCTGATTGACGTCATTTCGACTCTCTTCTCATGCTGAGCACAAGAGACTTCATTCAGTCACTTTTATTATAGTTGCTAGGTCACCGTGGCCAAACATGGATTATGTGGAACAACCTGGTTAATGCAAATTGATGCAATTAAGAAAAAGAGCACCGAGTCTCGATTTATGAAATTCACAAATGCCACGTAGCGCAAGCATACACAACAAACTGAACTCTACAGGACTCCTGTAAACTGCTTGGCTGAACACAGATTTTTAAAGATTCCCAGCAGTAGTTTCATTATTGGACAGAATCAAGACAGGCGCTATATCTGGACTATGTAATTGAGTGTCCACAAACAATTATAGTGAATGATGCTCTTCTGCTGTCCCGTGGTCGTTAAACAACAATCTGGCCTTTTCCCTCTATCTGTGGTGCCCAGAATGCTTTGCATGTCAATGGAGCCAGTACTTGCTGAGAGCCAGCATGACCCTTATTCTCCAGTACAATCATAACAACAAATATTGGCTCATATGCCCTAATTATGGGTCTGAGAAGGAAAACAAACGTAAGAGATGGAGAAGACACAGGTCTTCTGCTAGAGCACTGGGTGAGCACTCGGAGAGCGTTTTATGACCACAACTAGGTAGCCACAAGTGCTTAGAATGTGTTTGGTTTGATTTATACGGTCTGTGGGGCCCTTAATACATGGGCCTCACCACATCCGTTTATGCATCTACCCCTCTATTCTTCCTCGTTTCCTTTTCCACTTCTTTCTGCACTGTCCCAGAGTCAGAGAGAGGATATGGAGGCCTCCGATGGCTCATAACAGAGGCCCGATGAAAATATAAGGTCAGATCCCGCATCTTTAGGTATGAGAGGCCGGGCAAAGGTGATGCCACCAAATAAGTGGGCTGTAAAGCAGTTTCATCTTTGTGAGTTTTGTTTGGCTGTAAGATTTATCGTTCTGGCCAAGTTCCAGCACTCGGCTATTAAGAGCGGACTGGGAATGGTCTGTAGAGATAAAGTTCTATGAATATTTACACCACAGGCCTCAAACAATGTCTGTGACCCATTTGTATTTGAAGTGCCCTCCACTACAGATGGATTTCATTTAGGTCCTGCTCAAGTCCACAGAGCTGTTTTATACAGAATACAGGCATGCAAATGTATAAGTATGACCCTTTGTCCTTTAACTATAGATATAGGCTTGAAGAAAACCCAATGAACAAGGTAAAATTGCTTATTACAGAACTTAAGTAAGCATTATGTTTTAATACCACCAAAGTACCACAGCCCTAATAAAACCAGCCCTAACAAAAATATACAAAAATAAATGTAATGTTACTACCTCTTTGGGATGACTTTGCCTGAAAACGGTACTATTAAACTGAAATGACAGCTTTACCCTTTAAAGGTTGTTCAGCATTTAAGATGATCTGCTCACTGCCAGTCAGAGAACAACGCTTAATTCCTGTTTTCTGTAAGACATTAGAAAAATATACAAGTAATCCATAAACAAACATTACATGAGACTGCTAGTCTTTAAATTCTTATTTGTTTCTCCCCAGGTCTTTGTGAGATGCCGAAAATCTCTTTCTAAGTAATCATCTCTGGCTTTAAAAAAAGTTTTCTAAATATTTTTCCTCTCCCCCCATCTCACTGCGGTAAGAGGAAAGCCACGTGTCAGTCACACAGAAAACTAAAAGTGAGTGAGAAATGGAGTGAGTGAATGTTTACAGTTTGTGTTGATATGCATTTTCTGGGTATATTAGTGTCCATTACTGTTAAAAGGTAAATCATGTTTTCCACACATTTCATATGAATCCAGGCTCCTAATGAAAGAAACCAAAAGAAATCCTAGCCTTAGAAAACCTTTTTTATTTTACATAGAGCAGGTGACAATTTAGAGAAACAGTTAAGAATTTTATATATGGATCACTGACAAGTTCTAAAAATTCAGGTGGTATAACAAATTATTTATAAATATTTATAAACAATTTTGGTAACTAAGTAACTTTTGGTCCAAGTAATGTTTAAAGTGTCTACAGTACCAAAAATATTACAACATTATTGTGGTTGTACATTTTATTCATTTTTATTTAAATAATCACATTATGTTGGTCACACTTATTACTAACTTACACTTAGTTTATGGATTACGTGGGGCAGTTGTGGCCAAATGGACTCGTAACCAGAAGGTTGCCGGTTCGATTCTCAGTGCCAGCAGGTAACGACTGATGTGCCCTCGAGCAAGGCACCTTGCTCCCCGGGCACTGCAGTGATAGCAGCCCGATGCTCCGGGTGTGTGTGTTCACCATTCCCTAGACGGGTTAAATGCAGAGGTCACATTTCGGATATGGGTCACCATATCTGACAAATAGGTCACTTTCACACTTCAGTGAATTCTCATTGCCAATAAACTGCTAGTTAGTGAGGCAGTTGTTTGGTTTAGGTAGGATTAGGGATGTAGCTATGGTCATGCAGAGTATGTGCTTTATAAGTACTAATAAACAGCAATATGCCAATAATAGGCATGCTAATAACAACTAGTTAATGATGAGAATTGCCCCCTATACTGAAATGTTCCCAAAAAGTTTCATAGTTTCAAGTTTCATCAATGTAAAATGAAATGTACTTTTGGTAAAACTTTACAATAAGGTGCTATTTCTTAACAAGTTGGTAATGCATTAGCAACAACTAACAATGAACAATACTTCTACAGCATTTATTAATCTTAAGCTGTGTCCCAAATGACATACTGATAGCTAAGTAAGCAAAACGTTGAGTGCGTGAAGTGTCCAGAGTTCCACACTTAAAAAAGTCCATCATCCGTGTACTTGAAGTGCACTTGTTTTTAGAGAATTTTCAATGTGAACGCACTACACACTATTTAAACTACAAAATGGCGAAGAAAAGTGCTTTTTTAAAATTTAACGTTATGTCTGTTAACATTAGTTAACTCACCGTAAACTATAACATGAACAACTGTGTTGACATTAACTAACATTAACAAAGATTATTAAATGCTAAAAAACTAAATTGTTCATTGTTAGCTATTACCTAATGCATTTATTACTGTTAACAAATAGCACCTTATTGTAAAGTGTTACCGTACTTAACACTACATTCATTAAATGTTAAAAAAGTTTTTACTTAAATTTTATCGCAAAAAATAGCAAATTCCAGCTTTCCTAGCTCAGAGGTTAGAGCATGGCGTTAGCAGCGCCAAAGTCATGGGTTTGATCCCAGGGATTGCACATACAAATATATAATGTGTAATGCAATGCAAGTCGCGTTGGATAAAAGCGTCTGCCAAATGCATACATGCAAATGTAAATAGCAGAGGCACATAACAAAAGTATGCAATGATAATGATCATGTAAATATGATGGTTTGATAAATATATTAACGTGCCCTTGTATTTTATGTCATCTGACTGATACCATCACAGAGCAGATGAAAAGATAGTCAGTAAGAGCTACAGTATAGGGAGTAAAAAACAAAGTGTATATGAGGACCCCCCAGGCTGTGATTCATGATCTACAACCTGGTCACAGGCACAGTGTATGGTAATAAAAATTGTAAATAATGTTCAATCTAAACTGCTTAAATTCTGCTGAAAAACTCAGATTAGTAAAATTCTCCTGGTTGTGGCCATTTTTAGATATCTAAAAGGATACTGTTTTGCCACAGAAATACTGACAGTCAAGTTATATGTTTGTGTGACAGAGAACTTGGTGTGCTGTGTTGCAACATACAGCACATACTCATGTGTTTTGACACACTTCACTAACACTGCAGCCATTGTGTAACTGCTCTCATGTTTACTGCTTTCAATAAAAGTTTATTCAGGCGGTGGAAGTTTCTCTGAAAACATGTCAAACACATGGCGCTTAATGTTCTTTTCCTCTTTTACTCAGACACGATTATTAGATGCAATGTGCTAAAAATAATGTTCTGAAATGGCAGTCACAGTCGAATCGCTGCTTTTCTGCTATTTGCGTCTCTAAAAGTACACAATCAGTTTTCCTGAACATGTGAGTGTGGCCAAGTTTTGTTACAGAGGGTGTTCACACGACACAGTTTTCAAATAAAACAGAAAATATTTTCGTGACAGCATTTTGGATACTTTAAAGTGCAAACTTGAATGAAAATGAACTACAAAAACACAAAAAGTGAGCCGTTGGTTGCAATTCACAACCTCACCACTAGATGCTAAAATCTCCACATTGCTCCTTTAACGGTGCTTTGTGTAAACAAACATCACAGATGAGTGAAAATCACATTGGTTAGAAACAGCATGATGATGAATAAATGTTTAGAATTTACACAAACCATCAACTCTCTCCTCTCTTGTCTTTCTTTTTCATTTCCTTTCACATTCGTCTCTTTTGCTCTCTTGTTTTATGTGTTCCATAAGTCTTCTCATAGGAACTATTGTTTTTAGAGAGCCATTAGCTTCCTGCTGTGGACGAGGCTCTTCAATGTTTTCCAGCTGTACATATTTTGAGTGAATGTGCAATTGCCTTTTGAGTTGCTACAGTATACATTCACATTGTCTGTGCTCTTAACATCTTTAAGACGCCTACATGCTACATATGTAGGGTATGTGAGTGAGCGTGTTTGCATGTGAGTCAGACATGACTATAAACACATAAATCTACCCATTTAAAGATTTAGAGGAGTTATTAAGTACACACACACACACAAACGTACCCCTGAATAACCCGTAATTCCCATAAATAAGGGTGTGGGTTTAGATTTGGGCATTACATAAGCCAAACTCCCTGACTCATCATCTAATCAAAAGGCTTTTTCTGTGTAAATCTCATAATAATTCTTCTGAGTGCCCTCTTTGGCTCTTTTATAAACAACACATTATAACATTTCAAACACAGCTGAAATTTCCAGCTGAAATCTATTATTGCATCCACTGAAAAAGTTCCTCAGGATGTATATAAGCCACACATGAACAATGAAAAGAACACAACATCTGCACGCCAAGAACTTCATACTAGTGTGTAATGCAAGACAAACAGCTGATGTGATGAGACCACACTGTCATGTCAACTCATCACTCTGAACAGATACACAGAATAAGGAGTATGCAAGAAAGCTGAAAAGCATGAAAAGATAGCATGGTGTTATCTGACATGGTGTTATCTGACATGGTGTTATCTGCGGCATGTTTAATGTAATGACTAATGCCGCAGGTATGTTTTATCTCACTATTGTTTCTGTTTACTCAGCAACAGCAACAGTACATAGCAGCAAGTGCAGGATATACATTGGTTGCATAAGTTACATAAATAAATATAAAGAAGTAATTTACAGATGGAAATGTACTATGACCATGATTTACAGATGTCTCTTACTATAAACAGAAATTTACAGATGATCATAGTATATATCCATCTGTAAATTTCTGTTTATAGTAAGAGACATCTGTAAATCATGGTCATAGTACATTTCCATCTGTAAATTACTTCTGTATATTTATTTATGTAACTTATGCAACCAATGTATATCCTGCACTTGCTGCTATTGCAAGTACTTGTACATGTGTAATGACAATAAAGTTGAATCTAATCTAATCTAATCTAATACTGTATCTGTTCTTATGGCTCATCAAAAGTTCATTCTTTACAGTTGACCAAACTAACTACAATATCAACTGTTTTACCAGAACATTAATAGCATAAAATGTAAATCAATTGAGGGTTTACTAAATATCCTGATGTACACTACCGGTCAAAAGTTTAGGATCACTTAGTCATTCTTTATTTATATTTTTAATAATAGTAAACTCATCAGAGAAAAAACAACACAATTTTAACTTTGGGAATTATGATGTGACTAAAAGCATCCAAATAAATGAACTCTGTTATATTTTTGCATCTTCAAAGTTTGCCTAGAGGTTTCAAAATCATACACTTGACATTTTATTATCCAGCTTTTTGAGATCTCAACATGGGAAGCCTTAAAACAGTATTGGAGGAATTTTCATCTATGCTGGACTCTATTGGCTGCTTTTTATTCATTATTTAGTCCAAGTAATGTATTTATTTTATATTTTTGTCTACAAAGGTAATTATGAACATTGAAACATACACCTTGAGATTAAAAGATTTTCAAGATCATGAGAAAATGTTTTTTGTGAAGTGATCCTAAACTTTTGACTGGTTTAACTGCTTAATCTCTTTAGCATGCTAAATATCTCTCTAGTCATTGCATATGTTAGTTCCTCAGAAACAAACAATATGAGCTATGCTGTCCACATGAATAAAAAAGCTCTATGATTTGTCTCTATTTAAAGAATTTTAGATTTCTGAATGCAAAATAACAGTACAAAATAAAGGCTTACAACACATTTTTCTCATACACGTAAGACTTTTGTCCAGTCCATTTAAGAATTATTAACACTTTTTTATAATTAAGGGAAGGGGATAAAAGAAATGCAGTGTAGATTTTTTGTTTTCCTTTTCAAACGTCTTTCCTGTCAAAATGTCAGCTCCTGTTTCTGGCCTATGGGTGGCAGCCTCAGTAAGAACGCCAAAGAATACAACTTCGTCGAAATGTGGATTGCTTTTGAACGATGGAGAAACACGATTTCTGTCAAGATTTTCTGGTTATTGAAACAGTGTTGAATTTATGTCATGCGAGGTAACATCTTAATCCTGAAAGCCCTAAGGAAACTTCATACGTGCCCAGGCACAAAAACACAAACCACGAATAAAAACACACATCGTGGTGTTAAAGAGTCTGCCTTTTTGTAATTCTTACCCTCCCCTGTCCAAAGTTTTCTTTGCTTATTTTCAAGCATTACTTCCAAGTAATATGGCACGCATCTCGTGGCATTAGTAAATACCACACAGTGGAAAGAACACTAAATTTACAGTAACTGCTTGCGGAACTGAGCGAATACCTCCCTGGCACAAATGGCAGTGAGACGCATACTTCATAGTTGGGGAGGATGTGTTCAAGATGCCCTTTCTCACTGACAAGTGCCTGTGAAAACCATTATTTTCAAAATGACTAAATAATATCTAATAGCAAGTGATCTCATGTAGTCTTTTTCGACAGTTAAGTTGTTAGTTGGACCATCTCTTCCACATACCTCATTCGTGGTTTAGAGACATAGCCGTATGGGACAGTGCTGAATCCCTTCAGGGGCTGCCAAGGTTCCACTCAGGCACCCCTGTCCATTTGTCATCCTCTTTATCTGGATGTTATTAGCCTAATGGATACCAGATGCCCTGGAACACGGCCATTGTAACTGAATTTGCAACATCTATGGAAAAAAAGCGAGGGGTCGTAATTACATAATGCTGAATGTCACGGTAAGGAGGTGTGGTGTACGTTTAGAGAGAGAAGGTTTGATTTTTTTCCATGAGCAGTGTAACTAGGCCACTGAAGTGACAAGCAATGATCAATATCCAGAAATACGTAGACACGCCCATTCGAGCACATTTTCCCAACAACCACACGCCAAAATAAACTCCACTAATATAACATTCTAAATTTCTTCATGATGCTCCTTCTTGGATGAACACACGCAGGCAATAACCTGCTAATCGGAAATAGCAATTACGATGAGTAATTCGTCATTTGATATCTTGGCCTCGCAGCTTACACACAGATGTGAACTAGAACTTACTGGCTAAGAAAAGATGACCAAAAGTACCTAATTTGTCCAAAGCAATTATGAAGAGCTTGGGTTTTTTCAGAGCTAAACTGAGGGAATGGGGATGTGAAGGGAGAGCAGAGGACCAGATGGAGGGCGTTACTAAGATGCAGCCATATTACAGGTTTGACACTATTATAGTGATGATGGACCCGCACTCCACAGCCAAATGCGGCCCGTCTCCTTGGTTGCAAGCATTGTTATTTGTACAGTTTGTTCTCTGATGTCATCTCTCCGCTCCAGCAGGGCCTGTAAGGCTCATCAGTGGCTCATTCTGCTTCGGTTAACCACTCACACACCCAAACATTGTATAACTATCCCGTATAGTTTTCCAAAGGCACAAATACTTGAACCTTCAGTCACCTTTGCACAAAACTTGCAGCAAAAGTGCTTTGTATTCAAAGCCGAATGCACAATTGAATACCTTTGCCAACCTGAGGCTCTTAACTCCCCTAGTTTTGGGGATATGACATCAATTACAGGAGCTTGCTCCAGCTTCTGTGAGATTTCAGAGGTCTCGGCACCATGGTTAACCTTGTATGGTGGTCTTGGCTGACTGTTTGCATTGAAAAAGTATGTTTTGAAGGAAAGCAGGAGGGGAATGGCTTTGCAAGTCTATAATATCTGGAGAAAGCTTTACAGTTGATTGTCTGGTGCAGGACCTCCCGGAACTATGCACTGAAATCAAATACATTTGCTAGAAGACTTCTAGCTCTTGACATGAAAATGGATTATCTTGGACCAGTAACAAGGACAATGTGATCAACCTTGTTTTTTGGAATATTGTGGGTGGTGGACCAGCCAATGACCATCTAATGGCCAGCCAAAAACCACCTACTGTACCATGTTCTGAAGCACGGTTACCAGTTGTAAGAGTTTTTGCAGTGGAATTCAGCAGTTTGCTTTGACACCAAGCTTAACAGTCTGAACTTTTTTATTTGTTGCATTTGCACCTGCAAATGTCCTGGCTTGTGCATTTTAATAGGATCATTTACAATGAAGGGATCTAAATTTATAGTCTGCATTCTCATGCACTAAAGATTGACAACCAGAGAAACCGTGCTTTTCCGTGCTTTGTGTGGGCTCCATTGTCTGCATTGAAACTGCATGTATTTCATGCCCTCATATCTCACTATTTTCAGTTGTAAAACAGTGGTCTCTAATGGAGCATGGGCCCCAGGCCCTTGTAGACGCTCTGGAGAGTGTGACACGGACTCCATCAATCAAAGATGAGACTGGGAATTCTCACCTTATAACTCAATGCTAGACAGAACAGTCTGCTGGCCTTCTCTTCTTATAATGAAGTGTTTTGGAGTGTACCGAACTGTCAAGTTAATGTGACATGCATAGAGAGTGAGTGAGTAAAAAACAAGGGACGAATATTAGTGGGAATTCTGTCAGTATGGTTATTGTTGACCAGGGGTAAATGACAGACCTGCCCTACTCGTTCAGCAGTTTTTGTACAAAGTGACAGACTATTGTTCTTGAAGCTGGGAAGAATGACAACTGTTGTTTGCACTTAACATACTTAAAGGGAGAGTTCACAAAAGAATGAATTACTCACTCTCTAGTTGTTCCAAACCTGTTTTTACATTCTAGGGTGGTTCTGTACACACACTCCAGACACACAGTTATGTTTTAACAGATTTAAAAGTGCATTTTCTGGGATAAGGGGGGCTTTAACATTTACGTTCACTTGCTAACAGTGCTAAGGTAAATGTTTTTTAAAACCTTTAACCCTAAACTTGAATGAATGAATGAATCTGTACATCCTATGACTTTATAAAGGAGAGGTGTGCTGATACTTTTCTACGTTAACACATAACTTGCTGGTGAACAAAACTGTGGGCTAAAAATCTTATTAGCTTTAGGTAAAGGAACCTGAGTCCTATATAGTGATCAGATATCACAGAGGCTTAAGCGACCTAAAGCAACCATTCACAATACCCTATTGTCCACACGAAACACCTCAGCTTTAAGTTAGCCCTCAGATTTTCTTCAGAAAATGTTAAATAGTTATTAAATAGTATATAATTTAATAATAACATTGATTGCTTTATTGTCTTTAGCTGTATATATTATCTTTATGTACTGAATGGGCAATTTGTACTGTCACGCATGTCAAGACATGTATAGTATGTGATATTATTCATCTTGATATTCTTAATGTTTAATGCAAGGATTGTGTATGTGTGTTTTTGTATTAAACAAACACTATAGATGCAGGTGTATTCTAACGTATGCCACATTGATTTTGGTATTCATCCAAGACATGTGGGAGTTCTGTAAATATCCATAAGGTCCCATTCAGTTCTTAAGCTCACCAGTCAATTGGTTTGTTGGTGTGATAAAAGAAAAAAAATTCAGTGTGAAAGGAAAAGGCTTGTTTCTCTAGAGAGGAAAGTGGCTTTACAAACTTCCAGCTGGACTGGCTTCCGTCTCTCACTATATCGCATTTGCAAGTCTTTAAAGTCATTGTAAATAGTCCATGCCTAAAACACAATACACAAAACACTACCCAACAAGTCAAACTTCCCCTGGCACTGTGGCTGTCCATGACCTGATAGCTCTGATAAGAAGCCTGAAGAGAATGGACTAGTCTGGTGGTGCAGTATGTAGATGTGTAGGATCGGGAGACTGGCCAAACTTTCATCTAGCAGCCCCTCAGAGGAGTTACCTTTCAACTTGCCACTGAATTTACAACTGGTACTACAGACCTAAACAAGTTTCCTAACTTAGATAATGACTTTAATGTCAACACTATATGTCAGCACTGTGATGGAAAAACCCTGATAGTGCTGTTGCCCTTCAGGGTTGAAATATCTGCTATAGAAAACTTTTGTCCTCTAGGAATATTGGGAAGGTACCAATTATAGACACCCAAATGCCTCCTCCCCTTTACCCTGTGATCTCCATACTTGCTCTTTCCTCTGGGCCATAATCCATCTCCAGTTCCACCATAGT
This sequence comes from Oreonectes daqikongensis, assembly GCA_026939265.1. Taxonomy (NCBI): domain Eukaryota; kingdom Metazoa; phylum Chordata; class Actinopteri; order Cypriniformes; family Nemacheilidae; genus Oreonectes; species Oreonectes daqikongensis. The sequence goes on from JAOTQM010000049.1 coordinate 6,393,814, forward strand.
ACTGGGAGGAGATTCAATTCCACCTTTATCTGATAAAGGTAAACACTGCCTTTTAACATCTACAAGGGCAAGGACCAACTCTGCTTGTATAAAAGACTCGTCTGCTTTTAGCTCTAGTCTTTATGATGTAACAGGGCCATGCTGTAAATAAATTATAGGCCCTGCAGATTGTTCTGCTATTGTGTTGGTCTGATTTATGGCCATGCATTTATGTTTTAATAGGCAACCCATGACAACATCTGATGCTAAGCCATCAACCAACCGTTATTTTACCCATGACTTATCACATAGACAATAAGGTCTAAAGACTGATATTTCATAACTAAATGAAGAGTTCAGATGCAAAACCCTCTAAAAGCCACCTGCGTCAAAAATGAGATTACAATGTTAAGTTAATGCTCTCCACACATAATTTGGCTTCAAAACCCACTAAATACAACACTCTGGCTGGTCTGAAATATCTGCTATTGCTGGAAGTAAATGGAGGAGACTGATAAAAATGCTTGTTTAACAGAAAAGTCGTTTGACGGACTTAAGAGGGTTTTGCATCTGAACTCTTAAAATATAGTCTCGTAAATGAATCTTGTGTTACTCTTGGGTGTGATAGCTTTAGAGAGTATACTATTATACCTGTGACTATACTGGAAATTCTGTGGCCGGTTCAGTTTAAAAACATTTTCTATGCACCAATTTATGATATGACGTTCTGCAAAGGTCATTTGCTATGCGTGGAATTAAAGTGGGAAAAACCGGTGAGAGAAGCCTTAAATCAGATGGCAAGGTACTGGAAGTTCATCCTGCTGGGGAATTTTCCTGTGGCAGGAGAGCATTCATTACAGGAGGTATATTCTTGCTTTTTTCGTGTAATTGAGGTTTTGATACTGGGATAAGAATCTTCAGAAGCGTAGCCTCTCATCTACCCCACCCACTGTGCCTAAACCCACCTGAAAAACAAGAACCCCCCACCCCCTTCATTTGCAACCTCATAAAATACAAGCTCCAAGGAGCTACACCCATTTCCTTAACATTCCTGAAAGATTTTCCATACAAAGTATAGTAAACAAGCCCCGCCACTTAATGTTATTTTCTTTCCCTAGTAAATCATAGTGAGCGAGGGAGATATTCTAGGGAAGTGTGAATGCTATTTACCGGTTACAATGCAAAAGAGAACAAAGAAGCCGATATGTTAAAAATAAAGGGGTTACAAGGAGCTTTCTTGGCCTTCACAAGAAAGACCATAATACTCAACAAATTTTCAAATGAAAAATGTGAGTTAAAATCTAGAAAGTTGTGCAGACTGCAATATGAGTCAAGCAATTGTTAATATCCCTTCTAAAAATACAAGACGGATTCTAGAATTTTTGCAATGGTCTCAGTTTTCCCTCTAAGAGAAACCACTGTGATATTAAGAGTTCTTATTTGTGATTTTTAATTTCTTTCAAATTTTAGAAGAAACATCAGAGACATAACTAGACATAACTGAAACTCCTCTAGGTTCCCTGAGCTATGATAGAGAAATCTCAGAGTAATAGTTTAAAAAATAATCAATTCAGTTTTATTTATATAGCACTTTTCACCATTTTCATTGTAGCAAAGCAGCTTTTTATACATTATGATTTAAAAAAAAAAGAATAGTTATACATGAATAAACAAAACAAAGACAATATATGGTATTGAAATGCATATGTTAAAGCACAAGATAAATGCAAGATGTTTATGTTTGGGGAGTATAAACCCCCAAAAGCAATATCAGCAGTCTCCCAGTGAGTAAGCCAGTGGCGACAGTGGCAAGGAACCAAAATGCCACTATAACTGTATATATGTATAAATGTGGGAGAACCCAGACTCAACCGGGAGGGCCAGCTCTCCTCTGGCATATTAATGTAACACTGCTGCAAAAAAACCAATAAAGTAAGATGTGAGATTCTACAGCAATAAATAAGTAGAAAGATAACTTCTCTGGTCAATAACAGAAGAACATTCAAAATGTTGTCCAGACACAAAAACAACACTAAACATTTTTTATTATCAACTCTGCACCCCTGTTCACCTGACCTGTGTTGAAAGCTGAGTGTGAGAGAGAGAGAGAGAGAGAGAGAGAGAGAGAGAGAGAGAGAGAGAGAGAGAGAGAGAGAGATGGAAAACCCCACCGTCCCAGACACATGCAGGTGTGTATCAACAGGAGCCAGGGGTGAGTGACAGGGCCACTGTGAGTGTGTGAACACAAGCAGGGTGTTGAACTGAGCCAGGCTGCGACCGAGGCCAAGACAGATGTGAGGAGTGATAAGGATGGGAGTGGAATTTTCCACAGCAGCGTAGCTAGTGGAGGAAGCCGGGAGGGCAGGGTTTGCTGCTGGCACACAGCTGTTTGCTCTTAAAGAGCATTACTTTACAATTGTAGTGATTTCCTGGTGGCATGCTGGAAGTGTCTGAGAACTTCTTTCACAAAAAAAGGATTCTGTCTTGCATGTTATTTAATAACAGATATGAAAGGGGAGGTATGCAATTTATGTGCAGTACAAAACAAAGATGTTGTGATGATTGTTAAAAAATATAGATTTTCATTCGTCTGACAATGGTGGGCAAGAAGTTTGGCTCCACACTGACGACATTGCTGAGCTGACATAGTTGTATTTGGCTGGTTGTGATACTCAAGCAAATACAGACATGTTCAGACAGCACCACAGTGTTTTCACTTTATTCATAAAACTGTTTTTAGAATAGCACATTTTAATGTAAAAACCTTTTAGTGATTATTTATGTAAGAAAGCTCATGTATTATGTTTAAAGTTTTTTTTCTCCATTATTTACTTATCTTCGTGTCATCCAAACCTGTATGACTTTCTTCATAGACTTTTTTTTCTGTATGACTTTACTATTTACACAAAATATATTTTGAACAATGTTGGTAACCAATCAACATTGGTCCCCATTGTCCATTGTATAGACACTGAGACAATTCTCAAAATATCTTCTTTTGCAGCCTGGTCTCATTGTTTATACAGGTATTTGTACGTAAAGTTTACAAGCACAACGTACATTTTATTAATGCTAAAATGATCAAATTGGACGTATTACATCGTATAAAACGTAAAAATTGCTACGTATTTTTGGCTAAAAACGTCAAACATTTACAAAGCATTAACAGTGCATTTTTATAATTGCATAAGCGTTTTATATTATTAGACCCGTTAACCTTTTCCAAACCTAAACCTAACCATTTTATATGGAATATAAAAAGATTTAAAATGTAATAGACCAAAATATGCAGGAAAATTACCATTTTAGTAACATATAGCATAAAAATATATTTATAGTCGCAAATCATACTCCAACCTCTAAATCTAACCATCACTATTTCTTAAAAATATGTACAGTATAAAGAAAAAACATGACAAACAGATAAGTGCAATCACAATATATTTATTTCAAAAATACCAAAAGTAGTCCAAATGAATGCGTTGCAATCGCAGTTCTCTCTGGTGGAATACAACACTTTTGTGTGAGGAACAGAGCAGAAATCGTTAATTGATCAAATTAGTATCCAGAATATTATCCTGATCCACTCCGGGAACGCGCGCATGTCTCATTCAAACACCCCTTACCAGAAACCCGGCATGTCGCAATCTGTGACGAAGAAAGCGAGAACCAATGAGCGTTCGATTTTCTTGCCGTAAAACCTGTCGTAAAGCTTCTTGACCGCGCCGGCTGCAACTTTTAAATATGTAATGAGCGCGTCAGAGCGGTATTGTTGTAAATAATGTAAAAAAAAGGCTTGGATTTCCTCGCAGTCGAATGGATTCTAAAGATATGGATTACATCTGACGAACAAAATTGTATTTTGGTGTATTTTATAGTTCTACTGTTAGTCACAGCATGTCGGAGAAAACGTCTTTGTGTCTCACGGCAAACAAAGTTATAAGTAATGGTTAAACGATTGCAGAAATGTTATTCATTTTAAGAGTTTAAAGTCGATTTGGCAGCATAAATCACACAGAACGAAATGTTATTTCATATTAAGTAAACAAATACACTTTAATTTATGCAATTGAAAACATAATGCCACTGATATGAGAAATAAATACAATTTAAAAACATGTTAATGCCGCGATTACAATAGGCTATTCATAAGAATTCATTTGTAAGTCTGTAAAGTTGTTCATATGTAAATAATTGACGGTTTATGTCAGTATTGTGCATTTAGATGCTGTAAATACGTCAGTATTTTGTTTTTTAGTGTTTGTTCAAATGTATGCTTTTGTAGAACCACATTTTACGCAAAATACATACGAATTCTCATGAGATCACGTTGCAGCTCTTTTGTGTTCCACAGAAGAAAGAGTCACATACAGGTTTTAAACAACGTGGAGAGGGAATAAGTAACAACAGAATTTTATTCTTTTAACCTTATTAAACGGTAGGCCTACCTCACTACCATATTGAGAGTTCAAAAAAGCACACGCCACATGGCTAAAAGTTGAGAGTATATTTAGGCTATTTTCCAGAATTAAAGAGAATCATTAATATACATTTAGCAAAACTCTTTTTCAATTCAACAACTTTAGAAGGATTTTGTTAAAAATCTTCACCGCTCTATTAAATTCCAGTCTAGAAGAAACAAATTAGACATCGAAGACATTTCATTTGTAATATTTCCTCTATAGCAAATCAGGTTCTTTATCATTGTATCTTGACTCAGTCTTTATTTGCAATGTTTAATCACGTTTTGCAGAGAATGGCTTTTACCAACCCCTGTAAAGTCTTCCTGAACCAGGTGGAACACATCTCTAATATCTTCATCCCACAATAATGGAGACTAGTGTTAGTGATCGGTTTGAACAGGCTCTTACCTTGGTTCATTTAGTTAAACACAAAAGCAATGTTTTCTCTAGCCCTTTGTGTTTCAGCAAAACATTATTTAGATGAAAGCCATGGCACAGATTTCACAGAGCCTGGAGCTAACCGTGATCTGCGTTCGGTTTGAACAGCCCAGCCCAGAACGGCAAAGCTTGACTTACATACAGCACCCGCAGGCATACTTGCTCAATTCACCTCCATCACACACACATACAGTCACAAATACAAACATGAGAGAGAACTCAGCCTGTCTCAGCAAGCATAGCAGTTGTGCTTTGTTTCAAAACTGGAATGCATGATTGAGAAAACGTTTCACCGCAAAAGCCTCCCAGTCATTCCTACTAGTAATCAGATCCAGTCTGACAACCCCCCCCACCCGCATGTGTACTTTAACACACACTCACATAGGCTACTAGGGCGGGGAGAAAAGTCTGTATTTCAAAAACACACAGTACTATAACAATATTGTTCCTCTAAGAATATAAATTTGCATATTGTGACCCAGACATCAATGTAATATTGTTATCAGCAAAGCCATGACTGCATATCAATATACATTTAAACAAGAATATGCAGTATTAAAGACAGGAAATCATCAAACAAGGATCAATATTTTGTACACATTTAATAAACTAATAGGGGTAAGTCTTGAGAAACTAACTTGGGATATCCCCATCTCCATGTCCCAGCTGTAACTGAAAAAACAAGTCTGTTTCTTTTCCTCCTGCAAATTCATGACCAATCCCCTGAGATCTTTCTGCTTTATATAAGGTTAAATTACTAGAACTAGCTTTCATCAACCCTTCATCTTTCTCCTCATTTATACCAGAGTAAAATCTGGTTATTTCTCTAGGCTCTCCTCACAGGAAATTCTGACTGGGGCTGATTTGCTTGTTTTCAGTAACTTTTTGGATCGCCCCTCCTCAGGCAAAACTTCATGACCAAAAGGTGTTTTAAATAATTACATACATTTACATGTGTCCAACCATAGACATCTGTCAAAATATTAAACGACACATAAAACAAAACGACTACACATTCCTAAAATAAGACAGACTCACGCATACAGCGTTTCACTGCTACATAATGTTGGTGCATTTCTATTTGTGGTTGGTCTCTTTAAGCTGGCTATGGTTTCGGAAATGAATATCAAATGTGGCTCTGTTTGCATAAATCAAAACAGCTCAGTGGGTTTGGGGTTTTGTTACCTCTTCATTTCCACAAAACACTGAATGCATTTAAGCTGTGTCCATCGACCACTTCAGAGAGAGTCTGAGCTCTGTGACTCAGAACAGTGAGTAAGGTACAGCGTTCTGTCAAAGATGAAAATTACTGAGACGGAATAAGATAAACAAGAGTACTGTATGATTGAAGCAATGCACGGAAGAGGCAGAACTGAAAGGCTGAAGTAATGTCCAATGGAGACTTTAAAAGGTAGTATTTTTAAAAAGTAATGTAGGAACATTGACGTTCATTTGAACACTTACATTCACATTTTATCGGTGTTTGTCTCCTAAATGAATCCATGAATGACTCAAACAAGATAATGATTCATTAATGAGCCATTCATCATGAAACGTTCTTGAATAGGTTGCCTGTCAACCCACCATTATGGAAAGAAAATATATACTACTACATATATATATATATAGCATATGGCAGTTGTGGCCCAGTGGTTAGAGAGTTGGACTCATGACCAGAAGGTCGCTGGTTTGATGCTGAGGGTTGGCGGGTAACGGCTGAGGTGCTCTTGAGCAAGGCACCTAACCCACACTTGCTTACTATACAAAATGTACAAATGTATAGTACAATACAATGTAAGTCGCTTTAGATAAAAGCGTCTGCCAAATGCATAAATAAAATGTAATATATATATATATATACATTTGATTTATACATTTGAACATATACAGAATAATACCTTGCTAATGTATATTACAATTGATTGAATACATGTTGTAAGGAATTAATTCTTTTCATATAAAAATATTGCAATATATGGAAATGTATTATTTGACATATAGCATTATATTTTTCATTATATTCCCATATACAGACACAAAAAAATACTGCTAGTAAAATAAAGTGCTTAAAGAGGAATCATGTTGTTTGAATTGGACAATATACAATTTATGCAAACTGTGTGGGTGAAATTAACTCATAATATAATCTCCAACACTGCTCATATAATGTCTTTATGTATGGCAATGGCTATGTGTGTGTATATGCATTGGCAGGTGTAGATCGATGTGTTGAAAGTGGCTCTTGCAAAGAAAGACACATGAGTTTAGCGGCGTCTCGGTTGCCAGGATTAAACAGGATCAAGCACTGTACAAACCAACCAGTTGAGCTGTTTGCATCCGAGCTATAGCACAATAGGTGCCAGTGTGTGTTGGTTTTGAAGAAAACACATGGGTTTGGGTTCCCCAAGGGACTTTTAGCCACAAAGGCCTCAGGGACAGAAACATTTAGTCCTGGTTTTCAAGGGTCACAATCGTGGCTTCCTTTGACATGACGTGTCTACAGATGATCTAGCTTGTGTTAGCAGGCCGAGCTACATGTGCACATGAACAAAAGAATGTGAGGGATGGGGCCAGAGGTGCGAGTAGCCCCTATAAAGCTCTCTACTAATCTTGGCCGCGAGTACTAAGTACACATGCTCGAGACAGACAGCGCAAGAGCAGTTTAAAGAGATGGGGATGCGCACTGGCGCATCTTTTTTGCATCACTAAGCAATGTGTACATGTTACACTGACTTTCAGTCATCCCTTCTGCATTTAACAGGTCCATCTGCCTGTTGGTATACAGCTGGTAGAGGTTTCCTGAGATTGCCAAAATACAGTAGTACAAAACTTTGAGGAACCTCTAACCACCCTTCCAAAAAGGGGTAGAAGTATCCCGAAGGCTACCGGTTCCTCCATTAAGATCATTATAAATGAGAATTGGATGCAAATTGAGTTGCTTAAATACAAAGGGTGACAAAGGGGTTTGAAATAAAAAATATATTTTACTGTAACAGTATGAATATTCACAGTAGTGAGACCCGTGATGAATCCAATAGATATTAATGCTGTTTGAAAGGCTTCAAGCAGGCCTGACCTCGACTCTTTCACTAAAAGCGCCACAAGGCAGGCTGCACCTGAACAAACATTTACTGTACTCTAGATGTCTACGTTTGTATAAGTTATATGGATAACCTTTATGCACTTCTCAAAAGTCCCCGCATTTTGCCAATTCAGCCACTCCCTTTGGGATGCGCTGACTTGGAGCTCATACTTTGCTTTCAATTAATGGCTTCTCGTGAGGTCCAAATGCAACAGTGTGAACACTCCACATCCTCTCTGTAAAATTAAAGAAGTCACAAGTCCCCTCACTCAACAGCTTGTTAGCGCTGTCCTATTATGGCGCTTTGCTCTCTGAATGACAGGGCCCTTGTGAAGTCTTCCAAGATGTTTGCTCAGCCCAAGCAAAGACTTCTGGAATGGCAGCAATAACAAGCCTCAACGTCTGGAGGGAATGATGTCAACCCCCTAGTCCTGGATCAGAGCCTGGCACGGATCTAGGGAGCAAGAAGAGGGGGGCGGCCGTACCCACTGTCAAAATTACATACAGTTGGCTTTGCTCCCCTGCAATGTTAAAATACAAGCGCATGCACTGAATGGGCCATTCATGGCTTTTTTCCTCCTTTATAGCACGCAGTCAAAAACACAACATGGTTTATGTTTAAAAACTGGACACTGATGAAAATACAACGTGCTGATGAAAGTCGTATGCAAACTAACGCGAAGGGTTTCATAACATTCACGGGAAACGATGTAAAGTTCTATTACCAGATTGTGACACTGATGAGAACACTAACATAGATTTACATGGACTAACATCTGAAACAAGACTTTGCAGATAACCAGTCGACAGAAAACCTGTTTTCCCTGCAGGTAGCTCAGTGAACCAGTGAAAATAGTACCTTTCAAAAGTTGAGGGTCACTTTATATTTTTTTGTGTCTTTTTTTGAGGTCTCACCATGGGATGTTTTTTGATGAAGAGATCTGGTTGAAACAGCAAATGATGAAGTGGGACGTTTTCTACGGATCTGTCTTTTTCTGAACGTCTTAGCTTTGAAAGAGAGTTTGTTCTCTTTGCACTGAAGATCTTTCATTGCCAGGATCTCCCTAAAGACGTCTTTGAACTGAGGGGCATTGTCAACACTTCTTAGGAGATCAGGCATACAGGCCTTGACATATCCACGGGGAGCGATAACCAGAACTTTGAAAGATCCATCCTGCTTAGCCCATGAGACAACCCCCTGCCTGGCTAACTTTAAGACTGCTATAAGAAGCAGTTGTAGACAGCTATCTGATCCCTTCTTTCTTGGGAACATTACTGCACTCTTTAAGGCCTCAAGAAACAAGGGATGGTAAAAATTTTGGTTGTTCCAGAGCTATGCCTTTAATGTATCTGTTTCCCATGTTTAAACACACTATTTTGCCACGATGCATTATATTTCTTGTAAGTTAAAATACCCCGACACATGACTGTAAAATGATAATATTTCAGTAATATTTTGATTGAAAAATACAAATGACTGATATCTTGGCTACCATTGTAAGGGAAATTTAAAATACAGAAGATGCCTTTTTAATGTTCAAATTCTGTTTCGATAAAATGAAGATGGACAATTTTGGATCTCCACATGGGCAACTGTTGGGTGCCAAGATATTTCCATAAATCAAACAGAGCAGCTCCGATGAGCCAATCTTTATTCAGGACATATATCTGGATGGGCAGTATATCCAGGGGATGTGGTCAGGAAGCGTTCTTTTTAATATGCTGACACTGGATGGGGTAGCAAGAGGAAGGATATAATATTTTTGGTGTGGCTGATAAAACAGAGGAAACTGCACAAGCAACCTATTTTTATCAATAAATGGATTGCAACTAGTTAAACATTCCCGAAAAACAGCATACAACCATTATTAGCATTCTTTTTAAAATGAACCTGCAATAGATGTGTTGAACATTTTCAGATTATTAAAATTAATTTCAGATTAGAAAAAACAGCCATCTTTTCATAGTCTAGGTAAAAGCATTTGAGTGTACGTTCTGTAAATCAAGTCAAATTTCCAGGAGAGGAGGAATATGTCAAGGAAACTGGAAAGATGCAGCCTCTTAGAAGTATGTTTAATAAGGCTGAAGTGGTGTAGGGGGGACAGAAGCTGATACCAGACCAGACCCCATTTCAACCTGGGGGTGCTTGCAATGTTTGTACCTTTTCACTGAAGATTCATTACAGCTTACAGCTACAGCAAAGAAAAACAGTTGTTCTCACTTTACTTCGGGTCTTCATCATACTTTAGGCAAGCATACACACATCAGACATATCAACAAAAGGGGCAGTTGTGGCCTAATGGTTAGAGAGTCGGACTCGTAACCAGAAGGTTGCCGGTTCAATTCTCAGTACCGGCAGGTAAAACTGACGTGTCCTTGAGCAAGGCACCTTACCCCTCGGGCGCTGCCGTGTTAGCTGCCTACTGCCCCGGTGTTTGTGTGTTCACGACTTGAAGTGTGTGTATTCACTGGTTGGGTTAAATGCAGAGGTCACATTTTGGGTATGGGTCACCATACCTGACAAAAAATAAGTCACTTTCACTTTCAGAATGAAGCAACCAAATTCATGAGAATATTCAAAAAAAATTAGCCTTGACTATTGCAGGCATCTGGGAAATAGTTTATGAGTAATGAACTCGTAAATTCGTAGTAGCGAGCATTTCAGAATGAAAGAGAAAATGAAAGTAGAAGAGAAAAGCAAAGTGACTTTTACAAGAAAATGAATCATGCTAATTCTTACAAATTCATAATCGGACTCAACAGAACTTTATTGAAGACTGCAATAGAAAAAGAAACCTTAATAACGGTTCAATGAGTCCACTTCTTAAATAACTGCACGATAATAAACTGCATTCATGAGAACACTAAGGTAACCTGATCTGTTGTTTTAGATGGCGAATGAGGTGACATCACTTCCTCTTGGCAGGCTTACAGACACTTAATCATCAACCTGCCTTGAGGAAAACGGTGTGTGGAAAAAAACAGGCACAGTAATGATAATAATTATGCCTTCTGCTATAATGAGCATTGCCTAAAGCCCTTAGTACATAACGCTGAACCAATGACCTGTCGCAACTCACAGCTAACAATCATGGCTAACCAATGACATATGTGAGTTATATGCTAATATACATTCCTCTGTCACTGGATCCATAGAGGTAAGATTTATTTAAGTGTCTGGTATACTGCAGGGACATTTTAAAAAACATATGTCCATGTAAGAGTTATGAAGGATTATGTTAGTGAAACTTACATTCGATTCCGGGATATTATGACTATGATTGCATTTGTATGCAGTGGATTATATAAAAATATGGATAGAAATATTAAGTTTGGTTCATGCAAAGCAGGAATGCAGTATGTTAACCTATAAATCATTTACCAATTGTTTATTCAACTAATGTTATCATTTAAAACAATATTGTTGTTTAAACACCCATGACAGCTTAATTCATGGGTTTATTGTGTACAGTATGCCAAGTTACATATGTACACAGGGCGCTGTAATGCCTAACCCACTGTCTTATCAATATGGTAATGGCATAATTCCCCAACAAAATAAAATATGTTACCTGTATATGATTCTTTTTTCTGTGGAACACACAAAAAAAAGATATTCTGAGAAATATCTTGGTGATTTTGTGTCCATACGATGGAAGTCAATATAGGCCAATATTCATTCTTCAAATCTTATTTTATATTCTACAGAAGAATTAAAGTAGTTTGGAATGACATGAGGGTGATTAAATGATTAAATTGGATGAACTATATGGAGAGATATGAAGACTATTACTGATGCACGGTAATGCAGAAAAGAGATACATTTTACATTTTCAAGGACGAATATAAAGAATTTCATCCACATATAGAGGAAGAACTGACATCAAACAATGGTATGAATAAAAACAATGAACCAAATTACAATGAATTACAATAGCTAGTCACATAACAGGCTTAAAAATGAGCAATGTTCAATGCATGCTTAGATTAACTCCAGGTCCCCCTTATAGTCCCAAGAAACAATCTGAGTGAAATTGAGGCACACATTCCTGGCAATGTTTAGACAGTAAAGTGCAATGTGTGTGTTTAGCCTCTTTAACAACTAGTTGGTATCTGCTTCCAAAGAACACAACGCAAGTGCAGACAGAACATAGTGATGATAGATTTTGCCGATTTGACATTGACAGTAGGCTTGTATGGGCAAAGAACCATTTCTGACAATCATGCCGTCAGTGCCCTATGTAGTGCAGTCTATGACCTAGATAACAAAGGTAACACTTAAGGCCGTTGTACATAGTCTGAAATTCACAACCGAAACTTTCGCACGTTAAAAAATAAATACAACCTCACACTGTGTTAATCACATTTACACACTGCCTCCGAAATTTTCGTCCGTCATAAAAATAATTGGACCGGGTTCGATTTTCTGCGTTTTTCGCATCCGTAGTAAGCATTTAGATGGGTGTTTTGAGAATTCAGAGCCACCATACAAGTGAGGATGACGAATACGAAAAAACATATGTGCAATGGCCTTTAGAGGCCTTTTATCCGACGCCGTTTTCAACTGCAACTTTTTATGCGTTTTGGCCATTCGTTTACATGGAAAGGGTGTTGTGGGGGGACCGAAAACGGATCTCAAAGTGCAAGTTTTTGAAAACGTCACCGTGTAAACTGCAAGATGGAACTTTTTAAAGATGATGACGTCACACGCATGCGTATTACGCGTCAAGTCGCGCGAATATGACCAAAACAATATCTCGCAAATATCTCCATTAAAGTTTCCGAAGAGATCTCAAAAATGTCACGAAATAAGCTCACACTTGTCAAATTTGTAATTTTAATATGTCCTGAAAATGTCTTCAAATTTACCCAAGTACAATCTATAATGATTTTAACAAACTGTATAGTTTGTTTCTTATTTTATTTCTTCCTAGCCATTTAAGAATAAACATACTGATAACTATGAATTCTATAAATGAATTAATGATTTCTATTCATGAAATCTATGAAAGATCAAAGATATTTTTAACAATGTTGTTAAAAATATCATTATTGTTTCCCAAGTTCATGAGTGTCAAGTTTACTCTGTTTCAATACATTCAAAATCAAACTTATGTCTAATAGCCTATAAAAATGCCATTTAAAAATAATAATGAATTATATTTCCTTCTGCTCTACAATATTGTGTTTAAGCCTTGGCTGACTGCAAAGCTAAGACCATGGAAGCCGCGAACTGCTTGTTCCAGAGAAGAAGGTCATCACATTTGACAAACTTCATCTTAATGAAGCGTCTTTACCGAGAGGCCTAAGACGGGTTAACTCTTTGCCTGACTTGACCCTGTTTTTAACTGATGTCATGCTAATTGCCTCCGGCCTGAAGTGCAGCTCAACAAATGGAGGCTAAAGCGCTCAGCACAGCGGGTTATGTCATTAGGCACCAGTTAGGTTACAAGTCAACTGTATGTATTTTAGTCATGTAATCTGCAGCGATACTGAAGTTGACTGTGCTGAGCGTGTGTATGGTTGGGGGGGTTTGATGGTCAGCTGTCTGCGGCTGTCTCCACATCTTGGATTTGCTGACTCAATCTTTCACTGTAGGATGTTTTTAAGTCTTATCTAAATCCCAGCAGGATCTTCTCCATGCTGTACCTCCAAGGCTCTCTAACCGGAGCCTGTGGATTTTGAAATACATTATCTATTTCTGTTATCAAAACGAATAAATCAGCATTCAATGTGAACACCCAGGCAACTGTGCAGAAATCTTCCCACAGCGTTGCCTCTCGGAAGAAATCAAATCAGATCTGGCTGCGCTCCCAGATTTACGCATATAAGAATATGTTGTTGATTCTTTCTAACATTAATGTTCAAGCCAAAGATAATATCAGTACTGTCAAGATCAAGTGCGGAATGAAGTCAGTCTGTCACGTCTGATGTTTCATTTGTCTTGAAAACATCTAACACACGAGGGCCTTGTCACACTGCCCCATATACATGCGAAAACAAACATTAAGGCAATTACATTGACTGGAAGAACAACTAGACTGGGATCAGATGATGTTATATGAAAACAAAGGATGGAGGGTCTTCATTTTTGGTGTCAAGACTGCATATTTAAGGCAGTAAAATTGATTAAAATTGAGCCTAAACAAGTAATCAAATTGTTCAATTTGAGTTAGCCTTTAAAAGTAATTTTAAGATTAAACCTTATTTCAACAACCAGGATAAAGAGTTGTATATAAATGAACCACATTAACTGAGGAAGTAAATGAGAAAGTGGACTGCCGAAATGCATCAAGAACTAGTGGGAATAAAGGGTTCTAGTTCTTGATGCACTAATGATGAATCTGGTCCTAAAACGTTGAACAACACTGCCATCACATGACTGGCGTGTTTTGGTGCTCCTCCTCGTGTGATTTAAAAGGCTACAGGGCTTTCTAGATTATCGTCGAGTGCCGCTTGCTGTTCGACTGAGGTACTGCAGAAAATTACATTGAAATTCTCCATTTAAAATACACGTTACTCTATATTTTATATAAAAAAATATAAACAACAAATTAAAATGGTATTTATAATAATTGTAAAAGTCCACATAAACACTTCAAATAAAATTATGCAAGGCGACCTATTATATTATAATCCATTATATTACATGCTTTTTTTATTACATGACATGATATTATAATTAAGACGTATCATTTTAATTGTATATCATGTTTTCATTATTCATTTGTCTCACTGGAATTGTTGTAATTGCAAGTTCAACTGTAAAATAAAAATGATGGTTATTATCTATGTGCACTGTAAAACTGGTAAAGTTAAAACAGAGGAACACACTCGTTTTTACAGGGATCATAGACACAGAAATGCTTTAAAAACATTCAAAACTCAGCTTTTTCTAAGGTGTCAAAAACACTGCTCCAGGTGAGGCTCGAACTCACAACCTCGGCATTGCTCTGCAATGTACTGCTATATAAGTACCGCGCGCTAACCGATTGCGCCACTGGAGCTTCGCTCACATTGGCTGCTGCCTAATATATAACCACACAGGTTTCGGTAGCACGCTATCGTACCGAAGAATCTTTTTTATTAAAGCTTCCCCATTTTGGCTAGTTCCTATTATGCCACTAAAAATAAATCACACACGTTGTCATATTATATGTTATATATTGTGTGTTTTAGCTGCCCTGTAATGAATGCTAACTCATGAACTGTAATATTTGCTTGCAATATCGAACGTTATTTGCAGACAAACCGCGCTATATTGACGCAGCTATACAAACAAAAGTTCATAATTATTACATAATTTGCGTTGATCTGTGGGGATATTTCTAAGCGTTGAATTTGTGTTTGTAACGTCAGTAATGCGGCTGGAAATATGCGCTGTAACGTTACACGCTATGCTGACAAACAACAGGATATAAATAATAACAGATTCTAAACAAGATAATAATAGATTATAATACTTCAATAGAAGACAATTCTTTTGAAACTGGGATTTGTGCTATAATGATGGCTTGATGACAAACATTTGTTTGCGTGCCTGTAGCCTATGTTATAGTTTAGTACAACGTAACAGTAAACACAAGCTTAGCGATGTTTCAAGCATACTTGTGGAAAAACAACAGCTTACTTACCAATAAATATATTACAATGCCAGTATCTCTGACAAACTTTCTGTACGCTACAGCGAACGTTTACTGTTTACTGTCATTTTGTTTGAATGAATGCGCCCTCTAGCGGACACATTCTGGCACTCACACCACTAGGTATTACACAGTGTATTGGTATTGGCATTGTAATATGAACATTGTTGGTTTTAGTATTATTAATTGCCTGTGATGTGTCTTATTTGTAGGTCTGTTTAAAAGCATCAGCAAAATGACATAATGTTATAAACCCTATGGCCTATGTCATCTGATAGAGCGTTTGGACCCAGAAATGGTATGAACCATCATCAGAACCTTTGCTGGTGAAGGTGAGAGGATACAGGGCACAAATACAAATACTGTACTTTTATTCATATTAAAAAGTAATTAGTAGTAACAAATAACAAACTTTCCAAAACATTCCTATCAGTATAATTACTAAAAAATAAAACAATGACATTACATATAAATAAACAAAACCGAGAACATATGATCAATTGTGTTTTTGACATTTTTATTGTTTTGTATTTTAGGCTCATCGAGTACAAAGTGCTTTCAATGTATATCGATGTAACCCATTTCGATTCCTAGCTGCTGTTTTCGATTCCCATTCATATCACGATTTTAATTTGTACTAAGATTGAAATTAACACATTTTTAATGCAATATAATTATCTAAGCTTTCACTTTTCAAATGTATTCACAAAAACCTTAAGCAAATCTTGTCCTGCGATTCCAATGTTTCATGAATAATAATATTTTTTCAGTTTTTTATTTACTAGCTGTTTTCAAAATAAAACAATTTTTTCAAGTTACTCAGCAGTGTACACAAAAACACTTGGGAAATATAGATAGACAGATCGATAATCTGTCAATTAAAAATATATATAAAGAATACTGTGGGTAAGTGTAAATGACACACAGATCTCTAGAGATCAGGTATTAAGTAGCTCTATTTCTCTACGGCGTATACAAACTTCTTTATCAGTCAGCATTGCGTATACCCAGTTGTGTACTGCAGGTTTACGCGGGTATACGGCGTATACTTGGTAAGTTTTCCATGATGTGTAATAAAAGTTGTGAATAACTGTCATGATCCTGTCCTCCTTGTAGTTGTTTTGGCTGGCAGGATAATGACAGCCTCATGTCTTGTGTCTGTGTTGGAAGCACATGGCCTTTGTTTGTTTGTGCCATGTGCTCTCCTGTCATGCAACTTAGCCCCGCCCCCTTGTTTCCATATTCATTATCCCGTTATCAGTTCACAACCTTCATTTGTTGCCCTCGTTATTAATGATGTCAAAATGAAGCCTCCTGAACCACTGATGCTGCGTCCCAATTCGCCTACTTATACTATGCACTAAAAGTACGTACTGGTTTTGTTATGAAAAGGTATATACATTTTAATGTGCAGTAAAAGAATATGCACGCACTGGGACATATTAACAGGAAACAGAAGTGGCCGTTGTTGGCTAGACAACATTGTGGCCAATAACTGTACACACATCAAAATACATTTCTTCTTTCCATATAAGTATTTATTCATTAATTGTTTCATATGTAATGTTATCTCTATAGTTATATTTATTAATTTAGTGACGCCCAAGTTATCTAATTTTATTAATGCGGTGGAGCGTCACTAAACTCCGCCTACTCGCAGAGAGTTGTGGGTAATATCAGCCGTAAAGAGAGTGCATCATTCTGCACTTCGGATTTCTACTGGAAGTAGTAGACCATCCGGGAATCTTTGGAATACTATTTTCAACATACTATGATTTGGGACATACTAATTCTATTTTCGAATATTATTTAGGACGGATAGTATGCGAATTGGGACGCAGCATGAGACTTCGCAGTCAATTGCTTCATCAAAAGGTTCATTAACCGAAGCTTTATTCAGCATTGCTCACTAGTGACACCTGAGTGTCACTAGTGAAACAACAGACAAATCAATCAGTCAGTGACCTCAGAAGACATTTGTCCATTGCTTAGGTGTCAAATAAAATTTGTTTTTTTTCTCTGTGTAACTTTACTTGTGCAGTATCAATTTCAATTCAATTTAAGTGTGCTTTATTGGCATGACAAAATTGTACATTGTATTGCCAAAGCATTTGCAGCTGGGCTGCATACAAGGAGTGCAAATATGTATACAAACAGAGAGTAGGTAAAAATAAAAATAATAATAATAATAGTATTAAATGAAAAGTGTGTAGTGCAAGCTTAAAGTGAATAAGTAATATATAAAATTTAAAGAAAAATAAAGTATACATTTTCTACAAAAGCAGAATATACATTCAAGTATACATTCAAGAGAATCAAGTAATATAATGATATGTACATATATTGGAAACATCAGGTCAGGGCAGATTCAGTGTTTCCTCTTCTGTTATGACAGGCAGACACATATTTAGCAGCTAACACACAGCAGTCCTTGTGTTCTCCAAACAGATACGGCAGTTTCTCATCGTTTGACAGACTTTCAAACGTCTCGTGTATGGATTCGATTTTTCCATAAAACATTGTCCGTATATCCGTGTATTTTGTACATTCCGTTAGGAAGTGGAGCTCTGTCTCAATTTTGTTGAGATCACAGTGTGGACACAGTCTCTGTTACTGTTGCAGCCATGTTTGTCTGTGTCTGCCCATCTCTATAGTGAGTTTATGTCCACTGAGACATTGCATTTTACTCTGTTCATTTGTTTGAGTTTTCCAAGGACTGATATAGTTTTGTTTCATTTGTGCTGTAATTTGGTTGAGAGTGATTTTGTCAGTTCTGCATGCAGGATCTCAGTTGGATGTTTTTCCCATTTAGTAAAATCTTGTTTTGGATTTGTCAGTGGACCCCACACCTCACTGCCATAGAGGGCAATCGGTTCTATTACTGATTCTAATATTTTTAGCCAAATTCTAGTTGAGATCTCTATAGGACATTGACGTTTGATAGCATAGAAGGCCCTGCGTGCTTTATCTCCCAGTTCATTCACTGCGGGATTAAAGGAACAATACTTGATTTTTTTGTATGATTTATTGAAAGAAATGCAATATAACATACAAAACTGTTTCTTCAGAGGTGTATAAAGACTGTACGTAATGAACAGTTATGTTTTTATTACCTTAGAATAACCTCGTTTTATCTATATAGGCGCGGGCCTATATATGTGGAGTTTTCCATGTTGCGCGGCCATGTTTGGTTACAGCAGCCCTAAACGGACAAACAGCTCACAGAGCGCATTTAGTAATTCGTAGAGGCAGCTTACGTCATTACTGAGTTTAAGACCACGAAGAAGTAAGTTAGTCGTAGTACGAAGAGAAAGAGTAGTCGTCGTCGTCGTCATCGTCTTCTAGCTGAAGCATAGATCGTTCTGTTTTTAGAAGTTTTGATACAATGGAAGACCATACGTATTGTGCACAAGAGCCGACAGAGCGCGAATCTCCGTCGGTGAAGCGCAAATGTGACAAATTAGAGATAAACGACGGCAGAAATCCAGGATAAACATCGGTGTAGCTATTACCAGATGAAGGACAAATGTTTTCAACACGACGCAGAAGTTGCCTGTTTTCTGCTGGGCTGGTAAGATAATTTAACTTTTGTGAAAGTGAAACCAGTTTTTTGGTAACGTTAGCATTTAATACAAATGGGCATATAACCTACGAGAGACGAACGTTTTTCCTTATAAGTGTAGAAATAATGTAACTGCATTGTAATTTCACGTGAAGTAACATGACAGTGGCTAGAATCACAGCCGCTGTCTCAGTGGCAACATGTTTTTTTTACTGTTGTGGCCACCGTCGTACTTCAAAAGGGAGAGATGAGCAAATGACTGAAAGATTTATTGCAAATCTATACTGAAACGCTAGTGGCCGCTAAAAATCCAAAGCTGCGCCTTTAAAGTTTCCTGTGGATGTGATCTCTCTCTCTCTCACTTCCGGTTTCCGGTGTGGCTGTGAGATGAGATTTTTCTTTCCTTGTTCTTTCTTTCTTTCTTTGGTCTATCTGATTATTTTTTGTTGTTATTTTTGTTTGGTTTTGAGTTGCTGGCCATTTTTGCACTGGCAGCATGGCAGCCCCGCGGTCACAAGTTATGGTTGAGTGTTGAAGATTATTGTCTAGCCACAGGATAGGTTGTGGGACATGAGAATATTATGTCGGCTTCAAGAATGAATAGTGCCACTGTCATTTTTCTTAACTCAGTTGAGATAGCAATTGGGCTGGTTGAGACGGGAATAGTTATTGACGATCTGTTTACCCCTGCCCTCCCGCTTTCCACGCCATCCAAAAAAGTGTTCTTGTCGAATGTTCCGCCTTTTATAAGCAATGAAACTTTAGTGAGAATTATGTCACGTTACGGTAAGTTGGTGTCACCTATTAAAATGATACCACTTTTGAAGCATATTGTTTCTTTTAGATGCTTCCTGTACATGGTCATTAAGGGGGACGAAGAACTAGATCTGTCACTGCGTATCAAAGTTGATGACAGTGATTATGTGATTTTTGCGACAACTGAAAGGATGAAATGTTTTAATTGTGGAGAAGTGGGCCACTTAGTTCGTGCTTGTCCCAGTAAAACTACGGAGAACCGTTCGGTGGTTGTCAATACTGTAGGCAATGTTAATGAATTAGCTGAGGCCGGACCGTTAAACGCGGCAGTGTCAGGTGCAGCGGAGGTGAGAGCTGTTGTGAAACCGCCCGCAAGTGAGAGTGCGGCGATTCAGGTATCTGACCCCGAAAATGCAAGTAAAGAAAAGGAGTTGGTTAATGTTGATATGCAGTGATATGTCATGTGTAAAGATAGATGGACAAATTGGCGGTAATGCAGCTAACGTCTTGTTGTCTGATTTGCTTGGTGGTGATGGCACTAAAATGAAGGTAGGACAGAGTGAATTTAAAGTCCCTCCAAAAAGGAAAATAGTCGGTGATGTTCAAATGGGTAAAGCCAAGAAGGCGGGTGTGGAAATTGTTCACCATGATGATGATGGCATGGAAAGTGGTAGTGAGTCTTCTGACTCCAGCGTTAGTTTGTCTCAGGGTGTTTTTTTAAGCCGAAGTTATGATGTAGAAGACATCAGACTATTTCTAAAGGTTACTAAAAATAAGAGAGGGGTGCGTGTGTCCGAGTATTTTCCTGACACAAAACAGTTTGTTGACAAATCTAGATGTTTTATGTCGGAAGGTTTGTTTATGAACAAGGACATTTTTCGTGAGTAAAAAACTCACCTCTGACAATACTAATGAATGTAGTGAAAAACCTTAAGTGCATGACTTTTGATGATATGGGTGTGCACTTTGTATTGTTGTGCAACTTAATCTTATCTATCTTACTAAAGATGAAGTGAATATTGCAACTTTGAATGTCAATGGTTTAAGGGACATTAGAAAGAGAGCGGAAATATTTGAGGTGGTGAAACGCAAAAAAATTGATGTTGTTATGTTGCAAGAAATGCATAGTGATTCAAGAAATGCTGCTGATTGGGCTGAAGAGTGGGATGGAGTCCCCATTTTGAGTCACAACACCTCTCTTAGTGGAGGTGTTGCCATCCTCTTTTCTAAGAGTTTTATGCCACACACTTATCAGCTTGAAGAGATTGTTGAGGGTAGGCTTTTAAAATTAAGAGCCACTTTTGATAAATAAACTTTTGTTTTCATGTGTGTGTATATTCCAACTTCAGCAGTGGAAAGAATGATATTTTTGAATACACTTTGTTCTGTCTTGCAGAAATGTTGTGTGGAAGAATATTTGTTTTTGGGTGGTGATTTTAACTGTACAGTGTCAAATCTAGATAGGAACCATTTTGAACCCCATTTGCCCTCTCGTAATCGTCTTATTCAATTTGTTAAGACTTTTGAGCTATGTGACATTTGGAGACAGCTTAATGGGACACAAAAGCAATATACTTGGTCTCATGTTCGCAATAATGTAATTTCTCTGGCTAGGTTCTATGTTTTTAATCATCACTGTAATATTGTAAAACGGTGTTTAATTACTCCTTTGTTTCTTTCTGATCACAATATGGTGGTATGTTGTGTTTTTTTTAATTCTGCTTTATTGTGCTTATTGGCAGCTAAACAAGAGTTTGCTAAGGGACATGTATTTCAAAGATATGATTTACTGGGTTTTAAAGCACAGGGGGCTCTGATCAGGTCACGATTCCAGAGTGTGAACCAGATGGATGCTCCGTCCAAATTCTTTTAAAATCTAGAAAGGAAGAATGGCCAGAGCAAGGTCATCCATGCTTTGCGCTCTGAGTCAGGAGGACTGTTAACAGATTCTGGTGATATTCGTAAGAGAGCTGTTGTTTTTTACAATGATTTGTACAAAAATGAGCTTGGAGTGGGTTTTACAGGTGAAAGTGAATTTTTTTGCTGACCTACCTCAGGTATCTGAGAAAGCAAATACTGGAATCTCAAGCACCTTGAGTTCGGGGGAGCTGTAAAAAGCCCTCCAAGGAATGGAGTCTGGAAAGGCACCAGGGATTGACAGTTCTGCCAGTTCTGAGCAGTTCTGACCCTCCTGCCTAAGAAAGGTGATCTAACCGACATTAAATGCTGGCGTCCTGTATCCCTGCTCTGTTCTGATTATAAGCTGCTCTCCAAAACTTTAGCGAATCAGTTGGTGGGGGTGATGGATTGTGTCATCCACTCTGATCAGACCTACTGTGTACCCTGTAGATCAATATTTGATAACATTTCTTTGGTCCGTGATGTTTTGGAAGTCTCCAGGATGCTAAATCTAGATTGCGGGTTAATCTCTTTGAATCAGGAGAAAGCCTTTGACTGAGTTGAGTATTGTTACCTGTGGAGGGTTTTAGAGGCTTTTGGTTTTTGTCAAGATTTTATTGATTTTATAAAAGTTATCTAAAGTGACGTGGAAAGTATTCTTAAAGTTAATGGTGGTTTATGTGCTCCTTTTAAAGTGTTTAGGGGTGTCAGGCAGGGGTGTTCACTGTCTGGCATGTTATACTCTTTGGCAATTTAACCACTTTTACAGCAAATACGGGCTAAATTACATGGTATATGTTTGCCAATAGGTAGTAGTAATCTTATCCTGTCAGCTTATGCCGATGATGTTGTAGTCATGATTAGTAGACAAAATGATGTGCAGGTTTTGACGGATTACTTTCAGATTTTAAAATAATATCTTCTGCCACTGTGAACTGGAAGAAAAGTGAGGCATTATTATTGAGTAAATGGTCAGGTGGAAAACCAGAACTCCCTGAAGATTTGTGCTGGGGCACATCAGGTTCAAAATATTTAGGTGGTTTTTTGGGTAACGATTTAATAGTACAAAAAAAAGGGAAGGTGTCATTGAGAAAGTCAAAGGTCATCTTGATAAGTGGAGATATTTACTCCCCAAGATGTCATTTAGGGGGCATATTTTGATTATTAACAATTTAGTTGCTTCCTCTTTGTGGCATAGATTTGCTTGTATTGACCCTCCTTTGTATCTGTTAATCAAAATTCAGGCAATTTTTGTAGATTTTTTTTGGGATAAGTTGCACTGGGTCCCACAGAATGTCTTATTTTTGACAAAAGAAGGTGGACACGGTTTAATACATTTGCAAAGCAGAGTGGCAACTTTTCGGTTGCAGCGTATCCAAAGACTTTTATGTGGTTCAGTTGAGTTTAAATGGTGTGCTGTTGCTTATGTGATTTTACATAAACTTGAGAATTTGGGCCTGGACAAAACTCTTTTCCTAATGGGAAAACTGGTTGAGAACTGGTTTCCCTATCTGCTCCTGTACTTGGGCCAATCTCTGTTTTGCTGTAGTGCTGGTTCTGAAATAGGCAACAAGTTTCCTACATTTGGTATTTCATTGAAGCTACTGATGTCATCCAAGGACTTCCTCACAATAAGATTTAAGGCATGTGCATGCCTAATATTTATTGATTGTACACATGCTATCATATTGGCTGCAGCATCAGTTATCAGGCACCTTACTTTATATTTTATGCCCCACTCTTCCATGAGCTTTATATGTCCAGCAGCCAAGTTCTTAGCAGTATGGCTCTTAGGGAAAGGCTCTACACCTAGTAAAATAGTGCAGAGCTTGTTATTGTCATCTATAAAATGACAGGTTACTGCCATGTTTATGGATGTCCACATGTCTGAAGTAAGGCTTACATTCGCAACCTTCTGCAACTGCTCTTTGGCACTCTCCTTAGCCTCCTTGTACTTTTTATCAACCATGGCCTTCAAAGTCTGTGGATAAAATAAATGCAGTTATTCTAAATTAAGGAAAAATAAGTACTTAACAATAATAAAACAAACTATTAATCACATACATTTCGTGTTGGGATAACGTAAGTGGGATCCAAGACATGCAGGAGCTCTTTAAACCCAAAATCTTCCACAATTGAAAAGGTTTTGGAGTTCTTGATAACCATGTTCACTAGGGCCACATTCACCATTTCATTTTTGGATTGTGTTGGTATATTGCAGGAACACATTTTTCAAATAAAAAATAATAAATGTACATTACTTTGACTAGTGTGTAGATTGTTAGTCATTTATGCATGCTCAGGCAGTGCTCGATAATGCCTGAAAATGGAGGAGGTATTATTATTTTATGTCAGCTCTTTTGACGCAGCAAAAATTAAATAATATACATGACAGTTTATACAGCCATATAGTAAAGATTAAAATTATACTAAGACAGTAAAAATATAAATGACAAATGCCTTATTTTGAGCAACAATTTCAAAATACTCCCAGACAGGGGAGGTTTTCCTCTTTCTTGCTGGCTCCATTATAATGAAAAAGCAAACAAATCCAAAAGGGCAATCGCAGCGTGAAAGAGAAGATTCTAAGGTATTGTCTATGCACCGTACTTATGCTTTCTAGGATCTATCAGTATTGCGTACTGTTACATGTCTGGCGACAATTGGCCAGTTTTTTTACTATGATGAATCTTTGGTTCTGCTGGAATCACAAGCAGTTCCGTTTTTGCAAGGTTTAGCTGCAGGTGATGGTCCTTCATCCAGAGTGAAATGTCACTAAGGCATGCTGAAATGCGCGCAGAAACAGTCGGATCGTCAGGCTGGAATGACTGGTGGAGTTGTGTGTCATCCGCATAGCAGTGATAGGAAAAGCCATGTTTCTGAATGATGGAACCCAGGGATGTCATGTATATGGAAAAGAGCAGCGGTCCAAGCACCGAGCCCTGCGGCACCCCTGTATTGAGGTGTTGGGACCCAGAGACCTCACCTCTCCAGGATACTCTGAATGACCTACCTAAAAGGTAAGACTTAAACCATTGCAGCACCATTCCAGAGACACTCATAGCCCTGAGGGTGGACAGGAGGATGTGGTGATTAACAGTGTCGAATCTAGGGAATAGATCCAGTAAGATGAGTGCAGATGATTTGGATGTTGCCCTTGGCTGCCTCAGGGCCTTCAATGACTGAGAACAATGCAGTCTCGGTGGAATGGCCGCTCTTGAAACCAGAGAGGTTGCCATCCAGGAGGTTGTTCCGTGTGAGATAGGAGGAGATCTGGTTAAATACAACCTGCTCAAATACAACCTGCTCAAGAGCTTTGGCAATGAAGGGAAGAAGGGAAACCGGTCTGTAGTTTTCTAACAGCGCAGAGATAAGGGTGGGTTTCTTCAGTAGCGGTGTTATATGGGCCTCTTTGAAAACTGTGGGAAATATCCCTGTGGTGAGAGATGAGTTGATGATGTCGGTCAGAGCAGGGACAACCGATGAAGAGATGGCCTGAAGGAAATGGGCGGGGATGGGATCCAGCAGGCAGGTGGTAGGGTGGTTAGAAGCCATGACCTTGGAAATGTCCGCTTCAGATAGGAGAAAGAAAGTTGGGAGCGAACATGTGTCTGGGATTGGGCGTGTTCAAGAGGCAGCGGCGCAGAGAACTGACTGCGGATGGCGGTAGTCTTCTTTACAAAGAAAGACGCAAAATTAGCTGTTAAATCTGAGGAGGGTGGGGGAGCATGCAGACAAAGAAGATAATGCATCTTTTTAACCTTGCATACACACCACTTCTATAATACAAATCCTCTAAGGGATTTAGGCTGCATTAGTGAGATCAACCGGAACCAAAAAACACTGCATTAAAGAGTGTTGAACAGTATTTTGCTCTCAGTTGTCTTTTCTTAATGTTCCGAGGTTACCATAGTGAGCAGGATGCAGTACAAAACTGCCACTAGCTACAGGAATATTAATGATAAGCGTATACCTCTATCTTTATTTTATTTTAGTCTAGTTGTGCAAGCACTGTTGAGCTTGTAGAGAAGCTGCAGTTTTTGCCAGAGGGGAACTGGTTCCCCTGGTTGGGTCTGGGTTCTAACGAGGTTCTCCATTAGATTTGGGTTCCTCGCCATTGTTTGCATATTGTTTTGCACCATTTGCCCCATCGGGTTTCTCTTTCCTATATCTTCTGTGTTTGCTTATCTGTAATAACAGATGTAAACACTGGCATTGTGCTCACAGAGAACATCCGACAACCAGGGGGCTTCTTTTTAGGGGCATCTAGTGGTGAGGTTGCGAATTGCAACTAGCGCTCACTCCACCCCTCATCACTTAAGTATTATTTCCATCAAATATTCATGTCTTTATCAAATGTAAACAATTAAATTTTTTTGTTGTTTTT
This sequence comes from Oreonectes daqikongensis, assembly GCA_026939265.1. Classification (NCBI taxonomy): domain Eukaryota; kingdom Metazoa; phylum Chordata; class Actinopteri; order Cypriniformes; family Nemacheilidae; genus Oreonectes; species Oreonectes daqikongensis. The sequence continues at coordinate 6,420,023 of JAOTQM010000049.1, forward strand.
GGGTTTGTTATTAGTTTTGCAATTTGTTGTTTTGCATCTTACAGCCATCGTAGTACTCACTCAAAAGAAATAAAGGTAAGTATAGGTAAATATGAAGAGTTCAGATGCAAAACCCTTTAAAAGTCACCTTTATCAAAAATGAGATTATGATGATGAGTGAATGCTCTGCACACATTTAATTTTGCTTCAAAACCTGCTAAATACCACACTCTGGCCTGTCTGAAATACCTGGTATTGGTATTGGTAATAGTAAATGTAGGAGCCTGATGAAAAATGCTAATTTAAACGAAAAGTCATCTGAGGGATTTAGGTGTGGACACACACATATGAGTTAATGTCACCATTTTAGGCCAGGGAAGATTTTATTTTTAAGAAAAAAAGAAGACCTTCTCTCCTGGACACTGTCCCGTCCATTAAATCTGTATTTATTCCCCATATAGAAGGGTAGACCATAATATTATGCAGCCAATCAAATGTAAAGGGATTTAATAAATGAAAGCATAAATTTAATAAATGATTTAAACTGTAAATAATTATTTAAACTGTTTAATAACGGCTTATTAAACTGTAACAGGTCATCAATATAAGTCATCACTGTTACTGACGCCAGGATATTAAACTGTAACAGGTCATCAATATTAGTCAAAATGGTAAATAGTATCACTATTATGAACTTATTATCCCCATAAATGGGGCAGTCGTGGCCCAGTGGTTAGAGAGTCAGACTTGTAACCACAAGACTGCCGGTTCGATTCTCAAGGCCACCGGGTAACGGCTGAGGTGCCCTTGAGCAAGGCACCTTGCTCCCCGGGCGCTGCAGTGATAGCTGCCCACTGTATAAACCATAATATATCAAGGTTAAAAGTATGGTGGTCAATAGTATCACCATTGTAAACACTGGGTTACCTGTGTTATCTGACTGAGAGCTTCTCATTTCACCCTTATCTTGATCCCTTCTGGAAAGTGAGATTCCGCAAACTGCAAATGCTGACCTACAGTCTGTAAAAAGAAAAGAACATCATTTAAGAGAATGATGTTATGATACACTGTATTAACTCTCTTTACCTCATCTTCTTCACACTCTGAGTCATTTATCAAGAGTCTGTAGTGAACATCAGATATGACAGAGTCTTCACTGTCTGAGTCATTAGATGACATGGTATCTGTTGAATCTAGATAACTGTCATCCGTCAGGAGTGGTGTAAGCTAAAGCAATAAAAATCAATATTTATACTTACTCACAAAACTGTTCACATCTTGAGTTATAATGATGATCATAATATACTGAGATTATTTTTAACAGTCATCATAATTTTGCAGAATTATTTTAATCATAAAACACACTCTGAGTCATTTATCAAGAGTCTGTAGTGAACATCCGATATGAGAGAGTCTTTGCTGTCCGAGTCATTAGATGATATGAAGAGATCACCTTCATTGTCCAGGTCCTGACTGAGGGCTTCATTAAACTTGCTGAACACCTTCATCTTGATCTCTTCTGGACGGTAAGATTCCTCAAACTGTAAAATCTGAGCTACCATCTGTAAACAGCAATAACAACAGTATACGCTCATGATGGAGGACGACTGTGCTATTTGTATATATATCGTGTGAAGCCATCAGTGAAGACCATCAAAGTGTGGCCTGTGGGGGCAGATTTCACACTCCAGGAAAGGTTTCTACACACAGACTGGAGTACATTTGCTTCTCAGGCCACCAGTGGCTCTCACACGGACATTGACTGCTACACCTCCTCTGTACTGGATTACATCAACATCACCATAGACAGTGTCACAACTCAGAAACAGATCATCACGTACCCAAATCAGAAGCCATGGATGAACAAGGAGGTGCGCCTCCTGTTGAAGGCACGCAATACTGCCTTCAGATCAGGTGATGCACAAGCCTACAGCACATCCAGAGCTAACCTGAAGAGGGGCATCAAAGAGGCCAAGCACTGCTACAAGCTAAAGGTAGAGGAGCACTTTTCCAACTCCGACCCTCGACGTATGTGGCAAGGCATCCAGGCCATCAGTGATTACAAACCCACCCACTCCACCCCCGCAGCCACTGATGTCCTCTTCCTGAACGAGCTCAATGACTTTTATGCTCGCTTTGAGAGAGACAATAGAGAAACTGCCACCAAGCTCAAACCCTCAGTTGATCACCCTCCAATCACACTCTCCTCCATAGACGTCTGTAATGCACTGAGCCGGATCAGTGCGCACAAAGCCGCTGGACCAGACAACATCCCTGGACGTGTACTCAGGGCATGTGCTGAGCAGCTTGCTGGGGTTTTCACTGACATCTTCAACCTGTCTCTTGCCCAAGCAGCTGTGCCAACATGCTTTAAATGCACCTCCATTGTGCCAGTGCCAAAACACTCCAGCCCAAAGTGCCTGAACGACTACCGTCCTGTAGCACTGACACCCATTGTCATGAAGTGCTTTGAGCGGCTGGTCCTGGCACACCTGAAGGACTTTCTGCCATCCACATTGGACCCACACCAGTTTGCCTACCGCAGCAATAGGAGCACAGAAGATGCAGTTTCCATGGCACTGCACTCTGTGCTCACACATCTGGACAATAAGAACACTTATGCACGTATGTTGTTTGTTGACTTCAGCTCAGCATTCAACACTATCATTCCATCCAAGTTAATAGCCAAACTTGAAGACCTGGGCATTAACACCTCCCTATGCAATTGGATTATGGACTTTCTGACCAACAGACCACAGCAGGTGAGATCAGGCTCCATCTGCTCCACCACTATCACACTCAACACTGGTGTACCACAGGGCTGTGTGCTAAGCCCCTTCCTCTACTCCCTCTTCACCTCCGACTGCAAGCCTGTGAACGGATCTAACTCCATCATCAAGTTTGCGGACGACACTACGGTGATTGGTCTCATCAGCAACAACGATGAGACGGCCTACAGGAAGGAGATCCAGCACCTAGCCACATGGTGCAGCAACAATAACCTGCTCCTTAACACCTCCAAGACAAAGGAGCTCATTGTGGACTTCAGGAAAGAGTCAAGAGGCACACATGACACCATCCACATCAATGGGATGGCTGTTGAACGTGTCTCCAGTTTCAAGTTCCTGGGGATCCACATCTCGGAGGACCTGTCCTGGACTACCAACACCTCCAGCCTGGTCAAGAAGGCTCACCAGCGCCTCTTCTTCCTGAGGACACTAAAGAAGAATCGGCTGTCCTCGGCTATCCTGGTGAACTTCTATCGCTGTGCAATAGAAAGCGTCCTGACCAACTGTGTCACAGTCTGGCATGGGAGCTGCTCTGTTGCAGAGCGCAAGGCACTGCAGCGGGTGGTGAAAACCGCCCAGCGCATCACAGGGACTCCACTTCCATCCATGGAGGACATCCAGAGGAAACGCTGTCTGCGTCGAGCTCGCAGCATTCTTAAGGACTCCTCTCATCCCGCTCACAGACTGTTTTCTCTCCTGCCCTCCGGCAGGCGTTTCAGGTGCCTCCGGACCAGGACCAGCAGACTAAAGAACAGCTTTTTTCCCAGAGCTGTCTCTTTATTGAACTCTGCCCCTCACTGATCCCACTGCCCCTCATTTACTACTACACTCTTCTCTCCCCCCTCATTGCACACCTGTCTTCACTTGTTATTTGCACTAATGGACTGTCTATACATAACATTTATGTTCATTTGCACTACCAGACTGCTCATTTGCACTGCCAACTGTTCATTACAGTACCGACTGTTTACTGTTTACTATGCATCTTGCACTCCTACACTTTAACTGAAATATGCAATAACTTCTTCCATTGCACTGTTACTTCGATAGCTTCTGTCCATAATTTATTTGCACTACTCTATATCCATCGCACTGCTGCTCACCATAGCCTAATTTATTGTATACAGCCACCTGTAAATTTCTGTTTATAGTAAAAGCCATCTGTACATTATGTTCATAATACATATCCATCTGTAAATTTCTGTTTATAGTAAAAGCCATCTGTATATTATGTTCATAGTATATATCCATCTGTAAATCTCTGTCTATAGCAATAGACATCTGTATATTATGTGCAGAGTATATATCCATCTGTTAATTTCTGTTTATAGTAATAGCCATCTGTATATCATGATCATAGTATATATCCATCTGTAAATTTCTGTTTATAGTAAGAGACATCTGTAAATCATGGTCATAGTACATTTCCATCTGTAAATTACTTCTGTATATTTATTTATGTAACTTATGCAACCAATGTATATCCTGCACTTGCTGCTATTGCACTTCTGGTTAGACCCAAACTGCATTTCGTTGCCTTGTACTTGTACATGTGTAATGACAATAAAGTTGAATCTAATCTAATCTAATCTAATATAGCTTGTGATTTTTAAGGGCCTACTTTGGTTTATGGAGTGTACACACATGGTGTAAAACACTAGTTTTTACACAGCAGTTTTTATTATCCCTACTTCTTGATGGACTCTCAAATGATTCGTTCCGTGATTCATTTGTCTAATCCCCGCCTTTCCGCTAGCGTAGTCTGCTATGATTGGTTTAGCATGTGTTCAAATTTTCGCGGGCAGGCGGGGACTATTTCTAGTGACGTAGATAGAATCGGACTAGGTCACGACTCGTTCGCGTGATTCAGAGTCGACTCCCTTTTTTCCAAAACAATAACTTTGTTATTTATTCACCTTCGTATTTAGAACTTGGCAGACTGCTTACTTTCAAACACGGCAACATTACCCACTGCATGAAATGTAATTTTGATGATCTCGTGGAATGTACTCTTTAATAATGTTCTTCCTTACCTGTTCCTTAAGATGTTCACTCATTGAACAGTTTATGTGGACTCTATAGGACAGTCAGATTCAGGCGTTTGTGAAATCTGATCTGTCACCTGTACAACATAAAAAACTAAATGTAAGTTATTGGTGTTAAGATACATGATGTTATTACAAAACATAAAATAATTGTATACACATTGGCTGCAGTGGCATCTCATCAGAGGAGTTCATCAAACATGTTTTGTGCAGCTGCGATGACCGAGTGGTTAAGGCGTTGGACTTGAAATCCAATGGGGTTCGAACCCTGCTCGCAGCGAGAAATTAATCTTTAAAATAAAATTCTTATGGCTTTAGCACAGTGCGTCTCACTTAAAATAAGAGAAGGATATCACAAGGTTCAGCTAACACCAATGTTAATACATATTCTCTAAAGAACATAAAATACTAATACTGTACTAATCTCACCCAAATGCTGTCCTGCATGTAGCATAGCAACTTGTTTGGGATTATGTAAAGGAACTAAAAAAGCTAGAATGGTATTACAAAGGCTTAATTTTAAAAATGGTAAACAGTTACATGCCTTTAAAATAATGCAGCAATCAATCTTTTGGCTGTTTATTTTCGCAGTGCATTAGTGCACAGTGTTAAAAAAGGTCAAATTAACACTCACAGTGTATATTAAAACCACACTCTCAAGGTAATTTGACCTTTTTTAACACTGCCGATTTTGCTGTGTATGCGTTTGGGATACATCTAATTATATCTGCATAGTGTGTGCAAACAAAGCTTTTGCTTTTATACACCGATGCAGAATATGTCATGTTATTGCACAGCTCTAGACTTCATCCATCAGTTTTTTCTGTTTTTGACAAGAAACTAATGTGATTGGGTTGACCAATGATATCAGCTAAGAGGCGGGGCTTGTGCTTATGAAGGCTCTTAAAGAGGAGTTAATTCCTTTAATATGTTTATTTAATCATTAGAAAACACAGTAAATTAGTATTTTGTTTGGTCTTTTGAGGTTATTTGAGGTGATTTCAATAGTCTGTTTTTGCAAAAATGCCAAATAAGTTGCCCCTGAAACATTTATTTCAATAGTCTAAGTGTAAAAAATCTATGACTTCAGAACAAGGAATTAATAAAAAACAAAAATAAAGCTAATACAAAAAAACAATAAGCAGTTTTGAACAGATACAAACCTCAGGAGTCTTAAAGTCTGTAAGGATGGATCCGCTATAGGGGTTCAGGCTATAGCGATGCCGAAATGACTAAAGAAACGTTAAAAGCAAGATGGTATTAAACTGTCTTTCTTGTCAAATTCCACCCTTCTGCTACTTATACCAATGACGGAAATAAGTGCAGGTATTATAGCTATATGTGGAAATGGGTGTGAAGTAAAATACATAAGTTGTTATAAATCTGTTGTTATGCAGGTGTTGGAGGTCCACACCCATGAGCTGAGTGGTTTGCAAAGTCCTTTAGGAGAACTGTATTAACATGAAATATTTAAATATGTTGTTTCGCAGATGCTGACTCCCTTCCTGAACAGGACACTGGAAAAACAGAAAATGACACTTTTAGCAGACGTGTCGCAGAGGTATTGTTATGGGCTTTTGCAGTCTCCAGTGCTGTAGGTAAACAGGGTATAGGTATTAGTCAGCAGGCTTTAGAGAAGCAATCCACAGCCACTAGTACACACGTGAAAGTGCCAGATAAGGGTTAATCAGTGATCAAATCTATGGCCAGATGGGACAGCGTGGAAGAGGAAGAGGCATTAACTTTCTTTCTGGCAGGCGATGGAGAACTTTTGAAATGGCACAGACTGAGCATCCTTTGAACCGGGAGGTATCCTGGGACATTCCGGGCCACCAGTAATGGGCTGCTAGAAGCGAGAGGGTCCGCTGACTGCCTGGGTGGCCAGATCCCGGAACAGAATGTGCTGAGTCCATAAGGGTTGGGCGAAGCTCAGGGGAAATGAAAGTCTTACCCTCAGGACTTCCTGGCGGAATGGGGTAGTCACTGGCGTTGATTTCCTCATCCAACTCCCACAGAAAGGGGCTCAGGAACACAGCTGGAGGAAGAATGGTATATTGGCGTAAGAGAGCATCCGCCTTTGCGTTCTGAGATCCGGGTCGATAGGTGACCGTGAAGTAAAATCTGATGAAGAAGAGCGTCCAGCGGGCCTGGCGTGAGTTGAGTCTCTTGACGTCACGCAAGTATTCCAGGTTGCGGTGGTCTGTGATGACAGAAAAGGTTTTACTCCCTCCAGCCAATGCCTCCATTCTTCAAGGGCCATTTTGATAGCCAGCAACTCCCGATTTCTGATGTCGTAGTTAACTTCCGCCGGGGACAGCTCACAGGAAAAATAGACACATGGATGGAGGCATGGCGGACTACCCTGCCGCTGTGATAGTACTGCACCCTGCCCACTGGTAGAGGTGTCGACTTCAACGATAAAGGGGAGCTCAGGATAAGGTAAACACAGGGTGGGTGCAAAACAGAACATCTCTTTGAGGCGTTGAAAGGCATGCAGGGCTTCTGGGCTCCAGGACAGAGATTTGGATTTTGAAAGATACAAGCTTTAAATAGCTAGTCTGTTGGGCTGACCATACAAATGAGTTGGAGCAATAAAAATGGATAAATGACAATGGATTTATTTCAGTTTATGCATGTTTTCAGTTATCAACTGGCTTCAGTTGACTCACACTGTCTCCTCTCCTCTGTCACCAGACATTCTAAAACTTCAGCTGTTGTTCTCTGCTCTGAAAAATGTCCCATTTCTTTGCAATGCCTATTTATTTCTGTGCCTGTGCTACAAAATTCATGCTGGTTATTTTCTCACTTTTTTCCTTTTTAAGTTTCGCTTTCTCCGCTCCTACATGAACTCATCTTTATTTTCTGCCACACCACAAGCTTCCCCTTTCCCTTCTCATTTCATGTCTTGCATTATTATTTTATATTAATGCATCTGAAAAATGTAGAATTGCTGTGAATTATAATAATATTTACAAAAGTTCAATATAATAACTTGTTTTTATTATTTATGTTTGAGTGCTAAATTAATATATTGTATGCAATTCCTTGACAGGGAGATATGAGATATGGCATATCAATCAGCCCTCCAAAGATCTCAATACCAATGCAGAACCTAAAGAAGACATATACTTTTAGCAATACAATTTTTTGTAACCACTTATGTTTACAGAAAAAAATGATAAAGCCATAGAAACGTGCTTAGCTATACTGTAGCTATTTATAACTGCACAATCCTGTCACAAGAATCTGAACACTAAACACATATACAAGGTTGACAGCACCATGACATTTACTTCCCACAATTCTGTTTAGGTTTGTTTTGGTTTGGTTGTTGTACTTTGGTAAGGAAGTGTACTTTACGTGACAGATGACTAATAAAGAATGAATATCATGATCTGCAGATGATTTCTGACACAATGGTGAATTCATGTATTAGACAAAACTGGAAATAGAATTGTTCCTGAATCTCATTGAACTGTATCTTTTGTCTGGTAAGTTTTCAAATTGCTTAGCTATTATTTGGACACATTCATGTAAAATGTTATCATTAAATGAAATATAATTGTATGTACATTGTACATTATATATACAACAAAGATTTATTGTGTTTAATTGTGTCGATTTAAATCTTGATCTGGATGATGTTGTTTCTGTTCTAAGTTATTAAAAGTCATTGAGAAAAAGTGACTCTAACATGTCTCTATTATGTTTTAACATTGAAAATGTCTCATGAAACAAAAACACAGGATGTGTCAGGATTGTAACGACAAAATAGGTTCTATCCCTTGTATGTAACTCACGGTCGATGCAAACAGTACATGAACAAGAAAAATGTCTTTCTAGTCTCTGCTGACCTGGTGTCCAGAATGTGACACAAGAGTTCAGGATGTCCCAAAAGGCATTAGAATAGCAGTAATAAAAACAACAGCAGACAGGTAAGAAGTGATCTGTTTCAGTGTTCTTTTCAGCAGAAATGAAAAGGTCTCTAGAGGCCATTGTGGTAGCCATCTGCACTGAAACACTCTTTTACGCAGGGATGGGTAGCACTCTTACAAGAAGGCTCCTGGTTTGACTCCCGGCTGAGCCAGAAGGTTTTTCTGTGTGAAGTGTGCATGTTATCGCTCTGTCTGTGTGGGCTTCTTGGGTTTTCTTGCAGAGTTACAGCGTTCATACCTCATTATCTGAGATAGGCTTCTGAATGCCAATTTGTGTGTTTATTGCTTAGTTCAACAATTCACTTCTGATTCAGCATCTAAATTCTCTTTATATAAAATAGTTTTTGTAGCACTTTTGTTGCTGCTGTTTTAAAAGGCTCCCAGACTTCTAGACCACATTTCACCAAGATATTTCTGATACTTGCATTGTTAATCTCTAAAAATAATCCAATAATGATGTTTGAACTTCATGAACAGATGATTAACTTCTAATTATAAGATTATTAATTATAGAACAAATTTAATTGATTATTAATATAACATTTAAATGATAAGCCCTTAAGGCAATCATAAAGAACATTTTTTGCGCATTAAACAAATTTGTCTTTATTAAATAATAAAGTGTATTACACTTTTCTTTCAGTTTCACTTAACAATATTGTTAAAATTGCTAAATAATTTTGGCAAATATTTAATATAACTTAAGCAGTTTAATACTATTATTCTAATAATAATAATAATAAGAAGAAGAAGGAAAATAATAAGAATGTTTATAGTTTTTTCATACAATGTGTTATAACGTTTTTTTAGTATTAGCCTACTTGAACCAGTTATCACTTTAAAAAGAAAAACGGCCAGTCCATGTTCGCTGTATTAAAATCTATGTTTGATGACACCATGTCAGCACTGAAAGGTTACTGCTGCATAAACATGGATTTCAACCTCACGGTCACATACGCATGAGCGCCGCCCCTATTATTCAATAACTCACAGGTAGTCTGTCACGAATTCACTGGTGAAATAAACCACTGGTCACTAAGTTTGTGCTAACTTGCCGTTGTAAGTCAGTCTTGCTCTATTCTCTAGAAAGAAAAATGACCAACAAATCTCTTCATGTGAACATTGACAAATGGATTTCTGAAAATGAGACTTCTTTCGTACCACCTGTGTGCAACAAATTAATGTAAGTGTTAACTTTCAAAACGGCTGACTTTCATAAAGATTGAAATATGGTATGGTATTATATTATGTCCCTTTTTACAGCTGACTGTATTGTCATGTCACTTTTAGGTTCTTTTATCAGTTGAATATTATGTATGTTGGTGGTCCAAACGTAAGGAAGGATTATCATATTGAGGAAGGTGAAGAGGTGAGGTGCTATACACACTACTCATTGAATACAATGTAAAGATTCACATCACAGACTTTCTAACTTGAGCATAAAGCCAAAAATATACAGATAAGTGGCAGTGAAATAGCAGTGATATTAAATTCCCCACAAATAATGAGAGAAAAATATCAACAGAGGAGGGTATAACAAATCCAAATGATCTAATATTGAACTTTGAAATACCTTTGCATTACATGTAATTGAACCTTTAAACTGTAATAGTTTTGCAAATACACTGTGCTTTTTTCTATTTAATAAGGTCAAAGTCTATGATGGTGCAATAATACTACTGTTAAGTATATGTTTAGATCATATATATATTTGCTGCTTCTCACACTTTATTGCCCTTTCATGAATTTACAATGGTTGGCTGTGACACCCAATAAGTGATTTATTTTTTTTCCACAGTTAAGCAATAAAGTTGTAGAATAACTGTAGTAAACCAACTTATTTGCCAAGAAAAGCATATAATAAGTAGCCTATACAGTTTCTTTGATTTAACTTATAATAATAAAAGATAATCAACATTAGAAAAAAGCAAAGGGAAACCCAGAAGATAGAAGATCTAGCACTGTCCAATCAGTGTCATTCCCTCCCACGTATTACAGATGGTGATGTACATGTGCAGTGTGCAGTGATCTGCTGCATTCTCCACATTCACCCAGTGCTCAGAAACCACATGCGAGATGGGGAACTGTCTCATGCAAATGATGTTTAGCGCCGATTTGCATAATTACTTTAGTGAATTGAATGTTAAAACAATGTCTTTGCAAATGAACAACACTCTCAGCGGGTGGAATTCATTCTTAGCGAATTCACCCCCGAGCCTTTAATTAAGACATTTATTCGGCGGAACAGAGGCAAATGTCATTTCAAAAATCAAACATCAGTAGGAAGTGAATAAAAAATGATTCTTGCTAAGCAGCCCACTATGTCACACCTTTGAAAAGATGACCTAGTTCCGATGTGCCAGACTGGGTAATGCTTTTATTTTGGTCACTAGAGGTCAGCGCAAACCATTCTAATCTAAATTATAACAGTCATTTGAACATCTACACAGCTGATAAGAATGTCTTCTAGACACAAACAACGTGTTACATAAGTTTACTGTTGAGTGTAATATAAGTGTAGGATTTGTTAAGGTTTAATGGCAGATTTACATTTCATAGAATAGAATGATAGAAATGTTCAGAGTAATCCAAATGCACTGGTTGCTAAAGAGAAGATTTCTGTTTTCAAGCAGCATCTACATTTTATTTACATTTATCATGCATTCAAAGTATGCATTGTATCAATTTGAGTGTTCTCTAGAAATTAAACACATGATGTCGTTATAACCGAAAATTCAACATTAGTGAAGGACTTTTTTTTTTACCGGTGACACAAAAATCTGAAGGACGTCCGTCATTTTGACGGATTACAATAAGGGCAATTTGTAATTTCCAGTTTTGTAAAGTTGGTAGCATCTAAACATTTACTTTTATTAGAACGTTGGGGTTTTTGGACCGCAGGCACGATTTCATAGTTCCGGGACGATTTGCCAGAAGTAGGCTACCTGGTTTTTGTTGTGTTCGCACCGCAGGAACCGGACGGAATTTCAGATCCGCTGAACCTTTTTGAAGGAACACTTTAGCTCCTTCTCCAAGGCAGAGTCTAAACCAGTAAGACAGGAATGATCCGTGACGTAAGCAAAAGCTGATTGGCCCAACTTCTGTTGTTGGTTATTTGTTGTTGTTCACGTGCTTAAATGACGTTGCTGTTGAGGTTTTATCTTTCAGAAAAGTGATTGTGACTAGCGTCATTCTGGATAAACATTAGCTCTTGCTAATCATGTGCATAAACGCCTACTTCCTGTCACTCGTGTCGCCGGCTCTACATTGAAATGAATGACATTGCGGCGCTTTGTCGCTAAAGCCACATTCAGACCGCCAACGACTAGCAGTGGCAGAGTGACGCCATATCATTTATTTTAATGGAGAGCTGCCGACTTCCGCACCGTTAACATTACAAGCGACTTTGTTGCTGCATGTCGCCAGCGGTTGGGGCATGTCACCATTAAATATTATATTCTAAAAAATGAATGTGAAACAAAGCGTTCCTTTTTTCCATTGCGGCTATTTATATGCAGCATAAGTGCCAAGGCCGGTCTATCTGGGTCCATGAAATAATTCAGGCTTGGAGTCAGCACGGCGAGTACCACAAGCTGGTGGCTCCCTATTGGCTGTCGCTCCCGAAAATTGCTCTTCATTTGCATGAAGTTGAAGATTTCTCAACTTTGTCGCATCGCTAGACACGCCCCATCTAGTCGCCAACGGTTGCTACTGCTTGTGTCGCTGGAAGTCTCCAGCTCTCCATTGAAATTAATGGGATCATGTCGCTTTGTCGCTTGTAATGTGAACGGGACGTTCTGGCGACAATGACCGTTGGCGACAGAATTTGGGCGTGTCCAGCGACAGGAGTCAAGTGACAAAAGTTGAGAATTGCTCAACTTTATGCAAATGAGCAGCGAACTTCGCGAATGACTACCAATAGGAGTAAAGCAGCGGAGCTCACGTCATCCATCGTGATTTAGATACTACGCATGTGCAACGCTTTGCTAGGGCGGCCATTTTGAGCGTTGCATTACTTCTCATTCATTGTAACGGCAGTGGCACATCTTGTTATATTATTATCTTTGGCGATACTTTATCTCGCTGGCTGACTGAATGGGGTTTTAGTGTCGCTAGTCTCTTGCTATGAGGTCATTAGAAGACGTTCCTAGATGTGGTTGCTGTAGTAACAGTTATAAACAAACCCTGCAGTAACTGACAGGAGATGGATTATGTAAGCTCTGCTGCTTTACTCGCTAGTCATTTGCATAAACGCCTACTTCCTGTCGCCAATGGCCCTTGACGCTCGTGTCGCCAGCTCTCCATTGAAATGAATGACATTGCGTCGCTTTGTCACTAGGTGTCACTGATTTCCTGTTTCACTTCCCTTTGTGTTCCAGCTCTTTTACCAGGTGAAGGGTGACATGGTTCTCAAAGTGATCGAGAATGGCACGCACAAAGATGTGCATATCCGAGAGGGAGAGGTGAGAATCGAGACACTGGTCTACCCTAGTAGTATTACGTACATATTTGAATTTTAGGAATAATATCCTGTTGAACCAAATAAGAACACCCTAGACCTACATGAGCGAAGAAAAATATGTGTGACATGCTCAATAGTCTGGTTTCTGTGGTGTTCAGATGTTCCTTCTTCCAGCACGGATTCCTCATTCTCCCCAGAGACAGGCACATACAGTTGGGCTGGTGGTGGAGAGGAGAAGACTTGACTCAGAAACAGACGGGCTCAGGTACATCAGCTATGAAACGTGACCTCTAAATTATACACATACAGGACTTGTATTTATGATTTAATAAAAGCCATTTTGATCATAATCATAATCTCAATAGGTTCTGCTCCATGACCCTATTCATTCTACTAGATAAAAGATGCTCTAACACACTGATCTAAAGGGATTACTTAAAAAGGATCCAATGGTCCTTAGAAAGATTTAGCTATTACCAATAAAACCAAAATAACTAATCACGATTTTTTTTTAATCATAGGGGAAATGTGCCATAGTGTACAAAATGTAATATCTGCCACTAGTAAGTCTTTGTATGTTGTAAATTGTAGCCATTATATTAAAAATATTGCAGTGGGTACCTGAGTGTGGAAACATATACTTTACTCCAGGTACTACGTGGATAATACTACTAATGTCTTATTTGAACGCTGGTTCTACTGTGAGAATCTTGGAACCCAGCTTGTTCCAGTCATACAAGAGTAAGTCATTTGGATTTTTCTAAAATATATTTTAGATTTTTTAAATGTTTGCATATGTATGTGCACAAACATATGAACTGCATTTGTGTATGTCAGGTTTATGAATTCCAAACAGCATAAAACAGGAAGGCCTGACCCAGGTAGATACTTTTCTTCATGTTTGTTTGTGACTCTTCTCTGACTCATAATGCCAGACATCAACTTCTACACAACACAACACAACACAACACAACACAACACAACACAACAGTTACCTGTAAAAATCCTTTTACTGGAGTATTGTATTTTTTGAGTATTGCAGCTTTATTTATTGCGTTTCCATTTGTGATGCACTCATGAAACTACAAATGCAAAAATATTTCAGCTTTTAAAGCTTTTAGATGAATAGTGAAATGGAGTGATCAGTGTGAATGAAAAATGAAACTAATTCCTGCATGGAAGATTTCTGAACTTTTTCATAAACCATATAAGATTGCTGTATTGCACTACATTGTACTATACAGCATTATTTTCATCCATCCATCCTCCATTTTTGGCTTCTAGCAGATGAAGACACTATTTTAATGGATAGATCACTCATTGTACTCTGGCACAGACAGATAGCAGCTAGACTAAGAGAGACTGCAATGAGCTGCTAGAGCAAAAACTGCTACATTTCAATTCATTTTCAATGAGTGGAGCGCCCTGTCTAGATGAAAGTACTGTTGAAATATCACAGCACAATCTGTACAGTGAGTGATGATAAGTGAACTGCTGAGAAACACTTTTAGAAGTTAAACATGCTGCACTACTTTAGTTACCTGGCAGCAAAACTGCTACAAACATCCAGTAAACCACTAAATCAATATTAATATAATCTATCGATCGGACAATAATTCCCTTAACCCCTTACGTTGGTTATACATTTTTTTAGCGTAATTTTGATAACAATGTTTTCATTTTTGTAGCTGAACCCATCAAGCTGCCCCCGTACCCACACAACACCATGAACGTTATGACACCTTTCTGCTTCAGAGAGTGGGTGGAGAAGCAGAAACCAGAACTGGCCATGGGTCGGCCGGTGGACATGTTTGGAGCACAGTTTGAGACTGAGGTGAGAAGGAAACCATAAATTGATCAGTTCTCAACAGTCAAGATGAGATTCTGGTCATTAACTTCACATCTGGCTGTGAGCAGTTCCCATTACAGCACAATTTCAAGAACATAAGTGCTAGTTCTTAAAATAAAATAATATATCCATGTTTATGTTATGTACAATTATACATGACCACAAAACTCTGGGAGGTCCTGGTTTAAAAACATGCTGTATGCAGCATATGCTAAAATTCTGAGCTCATTTTTAATCCACAGTGACTGGATGGCAGACTTGCTAATGATGTTTTAAAATCTTAAATTACTTTAATTCCCCATGCGTTGCTGAGCCTGTATCTTAATACAATATCTAAAATCCCTGGTAATATCTGACAAATGGTATCATAAATTAGAGTAAAATGTATGTGTCTAGATGTTCCAGGTAATTCCAGGTAATCATCTTTTCAATTAGATAAAGAACTCAGTCAAACTTGCGCTGTAAAAGTGACATGTGAACTGCAACTTTAAAATAGTAAATCTCATTTTCATTAATGCTAAATAAATATGCTGTCTATCCTGACTAGTCTATAACTATGTCGAGCGTTCCATAAATTCTTCATCTACTTTGTATCTGCTCCAGGAAATTGTAGACATTGACAGTTTCATCATTTGTACGCGTCTGGCCCGAAGTTAACTTCCGGTCTGTGTTTGTTGATAAGTCTGACCAGTGGCTAATAAAACAACTATAATTTGTTTTATTTATATTATTTTATTTTAATATTTTATTGTTTATTAACTTTAATAAATAAACCATTTGTGGAATGGGTCGTTTAACTTTGTGGCATTTAAGTTTATCCAAGTAACTGTTCTTCTACTGGTAACCCAAAATAATACTGGCTAGACATACTTTTAACTTGCTAGCTAATGTTATTTACTTGTTATTTCTTTTGCTTGTTATTACAAAAATTCTGCAAAGACTCTATTCTTTGCGGACGTGTACCGGAAGTTAAGTTTGGGCCACAAAAGCATGCATTTGTTTATGTTGTTGCTTTGTAACTGTCTATACAGTAGTTTAGTATTCTGCTATGGCATTAATGCATATGCTGACTTTCTACCTGTTAGACTCTGCTCTTCGGTCCCGGGACATCCGAATCTAAGAGACCTACTGATGGCTGGATCTGGCAGCTGGTAAACATATTCATAATCAGTTCTTTACATCACGTCTTACATTTCTTTAGTAGTTCTAAAAGTAACTAACAGCTGTACGTGCATTATATTCATTCATCCCTCTCATCCAATCATAGTGCAGCTTCTGCTTTAAACATCCCACATGTCATGCCAGATGCTAAGACTTTGCTAATGTGCATCAGAATGTCTAGATATGTATTTGTGCTTATAGTTTTCTGCCCACACACATCTCAGTTTCTATTTCTATACAACAGTAAGTCCAGTACTAATGTACTAATAATAAATTCTTTTTTAAAGGCCTGATGCTACTTCACATGTGGCAACAGGCCTCATAGACAATGACATTTCAGTCATTCTAAACACGTGTTGATGGCTTAGCAGTTTAAGGATTTTATGAAAACCCATAATGTAACAAATTGAAACTGCACTTCTGAAGTTTCTGTATTGAGCTGCGGGTTTGTTACACAGCAGAAATGCTGGGAGGTAGGAAAGCACAATGCAAGCTTGCTGTTTAGTCGTAGCGCCACACCTCTCACTCTATGCAAATGCAGCTTTGTGTCAATTACTGCACTAATACATATTACATATTAATATAAAATACATTGTTATATTACTAGCCACTAGTCAGACCGATAACCAAACACAGTCCAGAAGTTAACTTCAGTGTGTCCAATGAAACCGTATACTGCTTTTCTAGATTATTTGGACATTGCATGTAGAAAGGGTGTTCCCTACACTCTTAAAATATCATTTTTTTGTCTAAATGGTTGCATAAAGAACCGTTAACATCCGAAGAACCTTTCTGCCTCATAGAAGGTTCTTTGTTGTGAAAAAAAGTTCTTCAGATGATATAAAGGTAAGAAAGAGATGGTTCTTTAAAGAACCTTTGACTGAATGATTCTTTGTGGATCCATAAATGGTTCTTCTATGGCATCGCTGTGAAGAACCTTTTAAGCACTATTATTTTAACGAATCTTTCCCTGACAAGTGAAGAACCAGTGAATGAACAACTTTTTATGCGTTTTGGCCGTACATTTACATGGAAACCAAAAACGCAAACTTTTGAAAACAGGTCTCAAAATGCAAGTTTTTGAAAACGCAGCTGTTTTCTTCTCCATGTTAAATGATGATGTCATGCGTATTACGCGTTCAGTGGTGCAAGTATAACCAAAACAATATGGCGACCTCCAGTACTGTGAGCTCTCGCAGCTCAACTCTGTATTTTTCCAGCAAAATGTGGATTTACTGCACCAATAAGACAAGCGGAAACACATTATTTACATTCGCAAGACTATAAACGCATACGTATTAAAAAAGTATTAAAAGCTCTTTTGACTTATAACTGTGTATGTGCGCAGGCCCAACACATTGCAACATCCACTGGCCTGGCATGCATACTACAGCATTTTTATCAGTTTTCCTGGATCTGTGTAAATGCAGAACGTTTTGATAATGCTGTCATGTGTACGTGAAACTTTTCAAAATCGCAAAAGAAAAACTTTTACGCTTTTCATTGTGTAACTGTGGTCTTAGACTAGATTTTATGCCATTCTCCAACAGAGGGTTATATTATTCTAATGCATGAATACAGTAACATGCATGTTCTGGTTCTGGTATCATGTTTACTTTATACTATATGTTTACTTTAGCCTATTAGATTAATTCCTTTTACTTTTCATTGCTTTTATTAGGAGGGGTCATCAAAAGTCTGCATGAATGGCAACGATTATAACCTCTTTTCCGGAGACTGTCTCCTTATCTTTGGAGGAACAAAGTGAGTGTGTTTCTAATTTGTGCATGAATGAACGTTTGTATTAAGCTACATCTAACACATTAATTTGGACTAGCTTTAATAATAGTCTTAACAATTTAAAGTGCTAAGTGACAGAGCTGCTTTTGGAGTAGTACATTTGTAAGCAATGAGAAAAGTTAAGCAGGAATAAATCTGTGGATTAACATTTACATTTATATGTATCCATTTAGCAGACAATTTATGACTATTTTATTTTATTTACTATAAAAGTACACGATTAACAGATATACAATAAAAGTAAATATTTATGTTAGTTTGAAAGAGGAAAGATGACATCTATTTTCTAAACATCACTGTGTTTGTGTGTGGATTCTCTTAGGTATCAGTGGAAACGGTCAGACGATTGTGTTGCTTTGTTTGTTGCTCAAGACCCAGAGAGGAAGAGACCTTTTTGAGGCTTATAAACCAGAGATTGTAAAGATCAGATGTATTATAACAATGTATATATTGTAATATAATTATCAAGAGACTTACAACCAGTATAATCAGCATAACAAAAATGTTTAGGAAAAACATTTACATTTACATTTATTCATTTGGCAGACGCTTTTATCCAAAGCGACTTACAATTGAGGAAAACAGCAAGCGAAAAACATTGCATAACCTATCTTTAAATAAAAGATTTTACAATGTGCCAAGAGAATCTCCACCGTCTTATAAGCTTCACAACTCTAAGATAAAAACAAATGGTTTTAGTTTGGAATAAAATGTTCTACCTGACCAATATCACAGGGATATCACACTTCTCTCTGTAACAGCCCTAGGCTCTGTAAACAGCTAACAATTGCCAGGGGAGCAAAAAATACATTTTTATCCAAAAACACATTATGATTTTGCTCATTCAGTTTGGCTGACATGTCTTTAGAGAGATATGTTTTGGAAAGAGAATATATGGTTTGGGGGGGTGTAATTGAGTGTCTACAGTATGTCTGGTGGAGGGAAGCATAATAGCTGAAATCACACAGGGGCATCTTTATGTCCAGAGCATCCAAAAATTTTAACAGATTACCAGCACTACTGCCAATAGTGTGGGTTTGTGTGGCATACAGATACAAAATATAATATTCATGATAACATAGCATTCCTTTGATTTGACAAACGTTTGGTACATGCAGACAATGTTGCTATTACAGTATCTGTGGGCTTCAATACTGAATTGAAGACAAGCTAAAGTTTGCGTACAGAACAAACAATGAAGGTACATTTTAGGCCTTAAGGTCCGAAAATCTAATCTATATCCCACTTTAGTTATTAATGCTGATTATAAATTCACATTATAACAAATCAAAATAACAATTTGAGTTAAAAGTTAAAAACATAAATGTAAGCATATTTATGCATCACTGCAGTGTACACTTGATATAATGTAGAAATATTCATTGTATGTTTTCTCAGCATCAATTATTTGTTTGTTTGTAAAGCTTTCTATTTATTTAAAAGTTTAAATAAGATTTTGATTCTCAAGATTTTCAATGTGGTCTCAGACCTTTGGACCCCACTATACATCAAATTAAGAGACCGCTCCAAATTAAATTTTCATTTATTATTTCTAGATGTATTGTGGTCATTCCAGTCTGTTAACTTACAACAAAATCAAACCTCAGGAGTGACAAAGTCACTCAACAGCTATGAGACAGACAGCATGACAAGACACATGAAAACTGTGATAAAAATAAGGTTATCACATAAAAAATAATTTTGGAACTTTTCCAAAGTATTACTGTTGTATTGCTTAAGGCTATGTTCACACTTGACTTGAATTCTTTTTTGACAAGAAAAAGTTGACAAAAGCGCTTTTTTAGTAAAAAAAGACTTGCAGCGTTGTGTTTCCAAATAGCAGCCGGCAACGTTCAGATCTTGACTGGCTTCATATGCAGCGTAACGGAAGTCTATTTGAATTATAAACAGAGAGCGTCTTTGCAATAACTAATCACATACTGTATTTAAAAACTACAATACTAATTTCTCGCTAGAAATGCAATCAAAACTTATTGAAAGTAAAAATTAAACTTACATTTATACAAAACTACGCTCCATACATAAAACAGAAGCTAGCAGCTCCAAAAAAGAAGTCAAGTGTGAACACGGCCTAAATGTGAATATAAACTGAAAAAATACAGAGCATCTTTTCTGTTATTTTGACACGTTTCTCCAGTTTCTCTGCAAATAAATACACAGAAACAATAATTTAACTTGAAATATTGGTAGTAGCTCACAGAATAAAACAAAATGATCACTTTACCTAAACACATACTGTATCTATGAAAAGTCAGAAAAACTGAAAATGGTGTTTGAAATTATCTCTTCATTTTTTCCACGGCTGTACAATACAGCATTTATCAGATATGTACAGTACCAGACCGCATACTTGTATAACCTAATACAAATATAGATTGTCATCATTTTACCCATACTTTATTGCCGGGTTTCACAGACAAGGCTTATGACTAATCCCAGACTAAAATGCGTGCTTGTGCTATCTTAACTGAAAACATTTTGCACTGACATATCTTAGTGCTATTAATGTTTTTTCTAACATCCAACTTCAACTAAGGTCTGGTCCTGACTTAAGCCCTGTCTGTGAAACCAGGCCAATATTCATAAGTATTAGTGTGCCATGAAATAAAAAGATCCAGTATCTACTAATAGTGGTTACTTATCCAGACGTATCTTCAGTGTGTTTCTGATAACATGTTTCTCAGCTATAAGAGCCGCCAGGGCCCAGGGAACAGCATACTCGAGTGTTACCAGACCAATGAAGTTAAACCTGAATTCTGAATAGTCCCAAGGACAGGCCCCAAACATCCTCAGCAGAAATCCCCAGCTAAACTCCCACAGATAAATAAAGATTGTGTACACAGTCAGCCTGACCAGTAGAGGGCATTGTTGCTGCTGCAGCCAGGCACTTAGACCTTCCATGAAGAAGATGGCAGAGCTGTAGATAAGCAGTGCCCACAGGCTTGTTTGGCCTGTTAGTTTGTGGTCATGGGTGTAGTACCAGTCCCAGGCTGCTGTGAACGCCACTTCGCAGAGACACCCGTGCAGGGCGTAAACGTACAGTCGGGCGAGAGGTGAGAGGGGTGAAAGTGTGATCTGCTTGGTGAAATCAGCTTCAGAGTCTGTGTCAACACCAGTGTCTGCACGGGCAGAAAAGATTCTTTTGTTAACATGTGTATATGTAGATTAGCAATATTGATTTTTCTTTGTACTATTAACTAGTAGATCTGTCTTTAATGGAAACGTAACGTATTAAATACTAAAATGTACAGCTAAAACATTTTACTGTTAATATAAATCAAATGAACAATTGAACCCATCAAGTGTGTGTGTGCATATTATTATGATTATTAGAGTATTGCATTGTTAGTTTAGTAAAATGCTAAAGTCCAACTCAGTCAGTTGAAAGGTGAGTCCCACCGAAAGGTATTTGTGAGGCATGTGGACTTGGATACTGTTACAGCTTTAAAAGCCAGTCACCTATGTAGGCAGTAGATAGGTATTGGACCAGAATGACTTCAAGGTTTGCTGAAGCTTGTTGTAATACTTATGCAAAATAATATCTGCATGTTGTTGTTTTGTTTTTCATCTGTCTGTTTTGCAACAGCTCTTAACCGTGAAGCGAAACCGAAGATTAACTGCTTGATAGTATCAAATGTATGAAACCCTTAGTAGGAGCCATGCTTTTCTGGAATGAGATAAAGATGTGTTAAACCACAGTACAGATCAAGCCTGAGATATGCAAATTAACGCTTTGAGTCTTGAACATCCTGCGTCAAGTCATTTACATTTGTTTCCATATCATTCGAAGTTGATTTATTAGTTAAAGTTGGGCACCAATTCTGGTCAAGCTGGTTAAGATGGTTTAACCGGTGTCCCGGACTAGGATTACTTTACAGTTTACTTGAAATTACTGATTTGAATGGTTTATATAAAAGTTAGGCCCATTTCTTTAGAGAAGGTCACACAATTTCTGTATGCGCAGTCAAAATAAAGCCATCAACACCATTCAGTCAAAGGTTTTTTAAAGAACCATCTATTTCTTACCTTTTTATAATCTGAAGAACCTTTTTTTCGGATGTTAAAGGTTCTTTATGGAACCATTTAAACAACAAAAGTTCCTCTATGGCATCGTGAAGAACCATAAAACTTTAAAGAACCTTTGACTGAATGGTTCTTTGTGGAATCAAAAATGGTTCGTCTGCAATTGCTGTGAAGAACCTTTTAAGCACCTTTATTTTTAAGAGTGTATAGGTCACACTACCTTTAAAATCCGCTCATGTGTTTAACAATAATTGTGAATGCACATAACACATTTACTAAACATGAAACTTAAATAGTTTGAAGTGTTTCATACAATAAACTACTCACCATTACTCTTAGGGCCTGGCCTTCTCACCAGCAACTTTCTATACTCCATCTTCACTTCGTCTAAGCTTCTGGCTCTATGATGTTTCCCTGTTAGTGCCTAAGTTCTCTATACTTGGGAACAGAATGGCTAAATATTAAGCCGGCGCTATCAGTGACATCCTCATCGAGCTGTGCAGAAATAAAGAGGCGAAAGGGCGGGGACCCTAAGCATACTACCTCTTATATGGCATCGGGAGATGTAAACAGATATATTGGAATAGGGTGTATTGGAGACGTTTTGATAGGCCTTCTCATCTGTGCTTATTCAGGCATCTTGGAGACATGGACAGGCCTGTGACCAGTCATGGAAAATGAGAATAGTAGCCATTTAAGAAAGATTTCACCAAACATTTTGTCATCATTTACTCATTTAGGCCATTATCATGCCTGACCTACGTCCATACAACAACAAAGGAGTCATACAGTTGACATGATGGTGATATCATTGAGGTTGATGTGCTAATGTAATGTTAAAAGTTTGTGCACATTCAGTCATAACAGATCTCAATGAAACAAAACTATCTCAAGGGCGATTGGATTTTTTGTTGTTGTTGAAATTAGATGTTTGGTTGCCTATTGAGAGATTATTATTATGCTCCCCTTTTTGCATATCGCAACGCACATACTGTACAAAATATGAAAATATATTTTCTCAGGCCCATGCTAGACCCGGTTTCCAGGATAAACATTGTTGAACTAAAGGCTAATGACCCTTTAACTAAAAACAGGACAGATGAGCACATTACTATGAAAAATAGCTCTGAGTTCATAGAGGGGTAGGCTGTTAACTTTAAGATAATCAAAAGCTGTCCGGGTGCCATTAATACAGTATATCTCTGATGTTTGCTTTGGACTGTAATAAAAAGTCAAACGAGTGATCAGTAGAGACTTGCAGGTCACTAGGGAACAGAGTCCAATGCAAATTCTTTCTCGCTTTTACACATGCACACACACAAAAAGAAAAAAACTGTCGTAGGGCTGTAAATAGCATGAACACTTTCTGAAAGTGTGAATAAATATGCAGTCATGTCACACAACAGAAACACAATATGTTTCTATGCCAGACTGTCAAGTTTCAGACCTGAGTTCGCGAGAAGTTATACTTCTGCTGGTGTTTTTCCTGGCTCTAGATTCTTTCCTTGAAATTAAAAATAAACATGATAAATCTGACTTGATAAGATATGTTATATACTAGGTACTTGCGTAAGGTACTTGTGTAAGTTTAGATTTATATTGTCAGAGATGGAGGATGGAGTCTCAGATTATGACAGAGATATGAAAATATGTTTTAAAATCAGTTTAAGTTATATTAAAATAAATTGGAAAAACTGAAAATGATTTTTATGTGAACAAAATAAACTTTGTGTGAGCATTTCAGGATGACTCAGAATTGGTCATCACTTTTCCCTGTGTGATGTCATCATGACAAAACAGGGGAAGTTCGCTTTTAAGCAAGTACTGAACTGTTGTTGCTCTCAGAGCAGAAATCTGCTTTTGTGCTGAGGCTGTTTTCTTCTTAGTCTCTGCCTACATCTCCATGTGCTTGAATCAGCAAACTAGTCTGAAGTCAACTCTGGTAAGTAAAAATATGTTGTTACAGAGTTGTTGTACAATGTTTATGTGCTTAATTCCATATGAGTTTTAATCAAAAGTTAGATATAAACCCATTCTTTAGCTTAAGATGAAAAGAGTATTTAAAACCAGTTTAGAGATGAACTGTAAGATGAAATGGCAGTAAACATAATGTTTTGTTGTACAGTACACTATTGTGAGAACTGAATATTGTCTTTTGCTGGTAACTTGCATCCTGTCTTCAGAGCTGTTAACAGAGCACATATTTACATGTGATGTGTAGAAACTAAAGTCAGTTAAACAAGTCTGATGTTGAAACGATTGCACTATAAGAGGAAGCCAACAACTCCAAGTGTAGCATGAAATGGGCAGTGAATTATGGGTTCAAATCAAATAGATAATATCAGTATTGAGGTTTTTGAAGCTGGAAAATGCGTTGAATTCACTGTTATTCAGTGACTAATTTGATATCCCATAATTTCAAACACTATAAAATGATAGATCATTTCCTTTGTATGTTTTTATGAAATACTTGCCATTGCTTCTATCACTAACCACAAAATTGTTGTCAGTCAATTTCTTTTCCACAAAGACATCCTTCCTCATATGCTCCATACATTATTGCATAATACATAGCAACATTTTTTTCTTACAGTTCATACCCACATCACTAGTTATTGATGGTATTATAGGCTGCATTATGAATCATTTCTTAAAACTAAACTCTTTACTTAAACTCTCTTTCAGAAACTACAATGGCACCAAACAACACTGGACATCACTGCAGTATGTCAAATCACAACCTGGTGGCATCTGTTCTTCCTCCGGTGCTAATCATCGAAATGTTACTCGGTCTGCCTGGCAATGTTATGGCATTATATGTTTTTTGCAAAAATATGCAGTCTTGGAGGACCAACGTCACATTCCTCTTCAACCTAATTCTATCCGACTTCCTGCTTCTCCTGAGTCTACCCTTCCGCATCGACAACTTCATACGTGAGGAGACGTGGATATTCGGAGACGCCTGGTGTCGTATCAATCTGTTCATGCTGGCCGTCAACCGTTCAGCCAGTATTGCGTTCATGACTGCCGTGGCTTTTGACCGCTACTTTAAAGTGGTCCATCCACATCACAAAATCAATCACATGTCTCCAAAACAAGCAGCCGGAGTTGCCTGCTTCATCTGGGCCGTTGTGATATCCCTGAGGATCCCTTTGCTGGTCAACAACCTTCTAAACATAGAAAACAACAAATCCTTCTGCAGAAGTTTCAGTAATTATAAGAATCCATCACTAGGTATCCGTTTGCACTATGGTGTGTTTATCTTAGAGTTTTTTGTGCCTCTAATACTGCTGATATTTTGCTCCGTGCGCATCGCCTGCATCCTGCGTTCTCGGCAGATGGACAAAGACAAGAGGGGACAAAGGGCCATTCGGACCGTTCTGGTTATTGTCGGGGTTTTTGTCTTCTGTTTTTTCCCCAGCATTGGCACAGGACTGACTGCCCTCTTTTTAAAGCCATTTGGAGAGACGTACTGCAATGCTTACAATCTAACTTCTCAGTTGTTTGCTATGTCTATAGCGTTCACGTATCTGAACAGTGCTCTTGATCCAGTCATCTACTGCTTCTCCAGTTCCTTATTTCGCAATTATTTGAAGTCAACTGTTAACCGGACCGGTATGTTACAGCTACAGCTCAGCAGACGAGGCAGCACGTACAGTGGCAGTGACTGAGAACTGGGCATGGACTGGATAGGATGATGTGTAATGGAGATTGATCGGGCATTGGTGAAGACTGCAATGCATTTGTCAATGTTATAATACTTTCTTATATCACAGTTTAAAATAGAATTACAAGTGAGTCATTTAAAGGACAGTTCACAATGACTCAAAGTCTATAAAAGCACTGCTATGTGTTTTTGGAAATCTTGACCTCTACAGTACAAAATGGCAACACTGCTTCCATCAGTGGTGTGGGTTGGGACTGTTTGTTTGACTGACCACAGGCAGGCAAAATGGGAAGTCAACAGCAATCCTGCATTCCATTGTGATGGTTGTTGGGACAGGCTCCAGCCCTGTTTGACCTTCTGTGACCAGCAGATTTTAAGAATGGATGGATGGATAGATACAGTAGTTAAATGGGTTAAAACAACCCCACACTTTTAGAATGAAAATGTTATAATAAATAAAATATAACACAATATAAATTATAAATAAATATAAAATAATATTATTATTAAAAAATACAAGTTAATAAATTAAATGAATAAGTAAAGATTTTTTTTAGGTTTGCAAACAGACAAAAGAAGGAAAAAAGGCCCAAACATATTTTTGTCCTGATTAACTCTTTCCCTCCATTTATGAAATTTTCCATCGTTTATCAGCCACCGCTTAAAGGAGCAATGTGGAGATTTCAGTGGCATTTAGCTATGAGGTTGCATATTGCAACCAACATCTTACTCCACCGCTCACCCCTTCATTTCAAAGCACTACAGTGGCTGACACAGGACAAAGATGTCGTCACGTTTTCACTTCTTTGCCGAAGGAGATAACATATTTACAAAACACGTTCTGTAGAGCAGTTTGTCCATTTAGGGATACTGTAGAAACAACATGGTGAATTTCATGTAAGGGGACCCGTGGTGTATGTAGATATAACATAACACTTCATTATGTAAGGTCTTTAAACACATAAAGTTATGTATATTATATTGCATTTCTGTCAAAAGATTCTTCTAAATATTATACATTGCACTTTTAACTGATGGAAGTTGGCTTCACTGTTAAACAGTGGAGCGCATTATTGCACGTGCAATTTTGAGCACTATTAAATAGATCTTGGCATTTTATATTTTTTTGTTTAAAACATTGTATTTCTGAACAAACCTACCCATATTTGAGAGGTGTTAAAAAGAACTAAGAAGATCTTATCCTCTGAAGGTCACAAGATGCTAGAGCCTGACCCAGGAGGCATCATCAAATAAAACTGCATAAACAATTCATGCAGGATTGCTGCTTGCCATCTCAACTGGTGGACCATTGCAATAGAAGCGTGAAAGGTTGTGGGTTTTATACCCAGGGAATACACATACAGTTCAAATTGAATTTGAATGCACTGTAAGTCACATTGGATAAAAGCATCTGCAAATGTATGAATACAATGCAAATGCTTTCATTATATAGTAAAATAACAATATGAGCAAAAAGTTAAATGAACATGAATTTTATAATAGGACTATTTATTTGGTATGCTTCATTGTATATTGAGCTGGCGTAATGTTACAGAGTTGCTTATATGTGATATAATCCAGAATGAGTGCAGAATTGTAAATATTTTTTATTTTTTGTATGTTGTTTTCAGCATCATGATTTTTCCTTGTTTAGCATTTGTGATCATTCATCATATTCAGCATGGTCTCAGACCTTTGGACCCCAGTGTACATACAAACTTTACTTAGCTAATAATACAGCATTTATCATATATGTTCAGTACCAGTACCATACTTAAGAGACTATCCCAATACAATATAGATTGTTTTCATTTTACTCTGTACGAGTAAAGTATTGGTGTGCCATGAAATAAAAAGACACACTATTTATTAGTGTTGGTTACTTATCTTCAGATTGTTGAGAACATTTCTTTCAGCTATTAGAGCCATCAGTGACCATTATACAGCATACTTTTTAGCTACGTTCTATTAAAATGCAAAGTACAGTCAATGAACAACATCAAAATGGCTTTGATGTTATTTAGACTAAAAATATAATAAATGTAATAGATTTTACAAATAAAAAAATCACATTAATCATTTCAATTTAGGTGCTTTTAGTGACCAGTAGTGCATGTGACACCGGATGATGAAAGAGGCCTCACTCTAGATCATTTTAAATTCAACATTGGGTCAAAAAGTGATGAACTGTTGGGTTATAAATTAACCTATGCTGGGTTGTTTTAACCTATTGTTATGTCAAATATAAACATTTTATAGGCTAATTTAACCCAACAATTGGGTTTGAACTCTCTGTTGAATTGAAAATAACCTTGCATTTTTTTGCGTTCCGCTTAATACGTCTTAATGTGAAAAATCAAAGTGAGGGTAGCAACCTATTGATTTTTTTTGTCTACGTTTGAAATAGGTTGGTTCTAAAGAAAGAGTTGGTGTAGACCGTCGGTTCTCACGGGGGCCATGTACAATGATTTAATTGGTTTGCCAACTCCTACTAAGACAAATGTTCCCCTCAGATAAACCATGAATTACACCTTCGATTAAACAGTAAATTTATAAGCGACAAAAAGCTTTTAAAACTAGCAAATCAAGTACTTTAGCAAAGTTCTACAGAAATAAGGTCCAAAGGGAAATATGCCTCGCAAACACTTCTATAAAACGAGAGTGGAAGGCATAAATAAAGTAAATCCTAAGGGGTGACATAGTAAAGTCAAATCAATGTGCAAAACAGTGAAAAAGGTAGACCATATTAGCATTACCTGGAGTTTCCCCTCAGGATTTTGTTACAGTTGCTGATAAAATCAACACAACATTTGATAAATGGGTCTTATTTCTACCCCCTCTTAACTGTTCAGCCTTACCGTCTTGCCTCTCGTCAGTTCACATGCCCATACCAGTGTGGGATGTGTTTAATAGCTCATCTTCTATTAACTGCAACAAATCTCCAGGCCCTGACATGATCCCACCAAAAATACTGAAGGAGTTTGCATGTGTAACTGACGTTAATTAATAGCCTTGAACTTGCGGGTACATAAGTGTGAGAGTTTACCGCTGTTGGCGGTTAGGCTGCCAGCTTACCTCGCCTCCTGGGCGGAGGGCCATAGTTTATCTTACCTCCTTGCTGGCGTTACCGGCCATTGTTAAAGCTACCCATTTCTCCAGCTGGTCCGATGCTGCCGACAAGTGAATGCCACAAATGGCGTGGGCTGTAGCTCGGGCTCACAACTGTGAATAAGGGGTTTAAAGACCCGTCGGAGCTAAAGGCTAGCTGGGAGGATCACATGGCTGCTTTTACCCTGTTCATCGTCGCTCAGCACCCGAGTTGGCGTTTCTGTCTCTGAACGAACTGATTTGGGTATGTGATGACTGTTTTTACCCTGTTTGTCGTCGCTCGGCATCCGAGTTGGCGTATCCGTCTCTGAACGAACTGATCTGGATATGTAATGACTGTGTCGCCCTGTTCGTCATCGCTCGGCATCCGAGTTGGCGTATCCGTCTCTGAACGAACTGATCTGGATATGTAATGACTGTGTCGCCCTGTTCGTCATCGCTCGGCATCCGAGTTGGCGTTTCTGTCTCTGAACGAACTGATCTGGATATGTGATGACTGTGTCGCCCTGTTCGTTGTCGCTCGGCATCCGAGTTGGCGCTTCTGGTTCTGGACGAACTGGTGGTTATTTGGATTGTTGCCTCATGTTTGTATCGTGAGGAATTTGTTTCTTTTTACTTTTAAGTTGTCTTAATTGGATTGTGTTATTTAATGTTTAATTTGGAATTTTCTGTGTATTGTGTTGGTTTCTTTTTCTCTTCCTTTTTTTTTTAGCTCTCGGGTCATCTGGAGGGGGAAGCTGCATGTTGTTTTTCTTTGTCACATTTTGAGTGTCGTGTAATTTATATTTTGTACTTGATTTCCTGATTTGGTGTGTCTGTGTGATGGGTATGGTGTGGTATTTAAGTCTGTAACCAGCCACCCACTGCAGTCCCCTGCTTTTGGAGAGCTTACCTTCTTTTGTGTGCGTGTCACAGCCTATTTGGCAACTTATAGAGTTGATTTTAAATATTAAATATATTAGGATTTAATAAATTTTTCTACATTTATACTCCTGTCTCTTGCCTGAACCTTTTTGGTAATGAACCTGTGTCCTTAATATTTCTCCTGTTTCCTCACAGGATAGTGAGGTGGCGTAGTTGACTATTTAAAGAGAATTTAGGTTAAATTCTATACCTGGGCCCTTTTAGGCTTTGCCCCCTAATGGCCGCATGGCCTGGCACACTCCGCTACACATGCGAAATTAGCACCCCTCTTTGCGACATCATTAATAGTTTGAAGAAGGGGTTGTCCCTAGTCAATGGAAAGAGGCAGTTGTAGTCCCTATCCCAAAAACGTCTCCCCCAAACATTGAGGAATTGAGACCAATATCATTAACAGCTCAGCTCTCAAAGATTTGTAAACAGTTTGTAGCACACTGGATTTTGAAGGATATTACACCAAAGTTGGACCCAATGCACTTTGGCAGCCAAAAGCACCATTCAACAACTCATAGTTTAGTCATCTTAATAGATTATATGTACAAAGCCAATGATGCTCCGATGATGCCAATGATGTTCAGTGTGTACGGTAATTACAACTGATTTCGCTAAAGCTTTTGAGGCTGTGGACCATACTTTGGCAGTACAATCTCCCCTGGACCTCGGAATGAGACCTGGCCTTTTCCCATGGATTTGCAGCTTCATGACAGATCAACGTCAGAAAGTACGGTATCATGGCCATTTTTCTGATCGGGAATACCCCTATGTGGAGTTGCACAGGGAACAGTACTTGGACCGACAGTGTTCTTAGCATTAATAAATATTGCCCTCCAGAACGAAGTTGATCACTGGAAGTATGTGGATGATATGACGTTGGCCCAGATATGGTCTCCACCTTCAACGTGTACCCTACAAAATACTCTGCATAGCTTGGATATCTGGGTAGAAGAGCACAAAATAAAACTTAATCCAAAGAAGTGTAGAGTTTTGCACGCTAGCAATATGAGACTTACAGCAGCTTGGCCAACCCTTATTGAGCACAAAGCCTTGGAAGTTTGCAATACAGTTAAAGTCTTGGGTGTCATTATCCAAAGTAATCTAAAATGGGACAGTCAAGTAGACCATATGTTGACTTCAGCCAACAGGAAGCTCTTTGCCCTTCATCGCCTGAAAAGATTTGTTCGAGATTTGGAAATGGTTTCCATTTATACAGGTTATGTGTGGCCAGTATTGGAGTATGCAGCCCCCGATTGGCAGAGTTCATTGACAGCAAATCAAGATAGAAGGTTGGAGCGAATGCAGAAACGAGCCTGTTAAATTATACTTGGACAAAGATACTCAAAATATCCAATAGCCTTCGTACCTTAGGGTTGTGTACACTTGCAGAAAGACAAACCCAAATATGTCTTGATTTTGCTAGAAGTCTGCTTAAGTCCAACTTCCGTAATTGGCTACTCTCACGACGTGAACATTTTACAGGTCGCCAGACAAGAAATTCAAACAAACTTCCCATCCCAAAATGTCGAACTGAGAGATATAAGAAATCACCAATCCCCTTTATGTGTAAACTCCTAAATGACTATGGATTTTAGAGATCTTGGAGGATTATTTTAGTATTTAAACTGTAAAATATGGGCTATTTTTATGGGCTATTGTTTTTCTTTTTCTTTATCTTTTGTCATTTGTATTTTATTGTAACAGTAAAATAATTCAGTGTTTTTTATGACAGTGTTTTTTAAAAACTAATCTTGTAACCTTAAGTTTGTTCAGCTACTTTCATGGCACAGGCCACTGAGTTCTCGAGCCACAAGAAAGAAAGAAACAAACAAACAAACAATGTGTGAGTATTTTAAAATGCCTCGGAATTGGGTTAGACACTTCCCCTGTATGATGTCATCATGTGACGTTTGCTTTGAGGCAGGTACTGGGCGGTTGTTGTACTCAAATCAGAAATCTGCTTTTATGCTGAGGCATTTTTTCTCACACTCTACCTACATCTCAATGTTCTGAAATTTTAAATTCGGAGTAAACTCCGGTAAGTGATTTCTTTACAATGTTTAACATAAACTGCTCTGAGATCTATTTGATTACTGACATTCTTACAAATGTCTTTGTTTGTGTTCAGCAGAACAATACATTTATACAGATTTGAAACAGTCTAAGGTTGAGTAAATGATGACAGAATTTTCAATTTTGGGTGAGTTTCCCTTTAAATTACTTCAAAACTCCATATGAGTTCAAAAAAAGATCAAATTCTTTAGATCAGGATTATAACAGAATTTAAGTAAAATAATTTAAAACCAAAGAAAACAAAATAAACAAACAAATAAAGATGAGAAGCATAGTGTTTGTTGTATAGTAAACTGTTGTGTGAACTGTACATTATTTCTAGTGGGTAACTTGCATTCTGTCTTTAGTTAACAGAGCACATATATGCAAGCAATATTTAAAACTGACTTTGTACAAGTCTAATCTTGATAAACTTGAACTAACAGGAAGCCTATCGCTCCAAAAGTGGTATGATATAGAAAGTGCTTAAAGATGAGAATTCTGGGTACAAATCAAATGGGTAGCATCAGTTGAGGTTTTCAAAGCTAAAAACTGAACTGAAATTGCTGCCTGCAATATGAATAATGAACAGTAATGATGTGTTAAACTAAAATCTAAACATCATTTTTAGAAACTACCATGGCACCACTGAACATGGACACTGAATATCACTGCAATATTTCAACTCACGAGCTGGTGGCATCTGTTCTTCCTCCGGTGCTAATCATCGAAATGTTACTCGGTCTGCCTGGCAATGTCATGGCATTATATGTTTTTTGCAAAAATATGCAGTCCTGGGGGACCAACGTCACATTCCTCTTCAACCTAATTCTGTCCGACTTCCTGCTTCTCCTGAGTCTACCCTTTCGTGTCGACAACTACATACGTGGCGAGACGTGGATATTCGGAGACGCCTGGTGTCGTATCAATCTATTTATGCTGGCCGTCAACCGCTCAGCCAGTATTGCGTTCATGACTGCCGTGGCTTTTGACCGCTACTTTAAAGTGGTCCATCCACATCACAAAATCAATTATGACCTTAAAGCAAGCACTTGGGGTTGCTGGCTTCATCTGGGCCATTGTGATATCCCTGAGGATCCCTTTGCTGGTCAACAACCTTCTAAACACAGACAACAACAACTCCTTCTGCAGAAGTTTCAATGGTAATAAAAATCCACCACCAGGTATCCGTCTGCATTATGGTGTGTTTATCTTAGAGGTTTTTGTACCGCTAATGCTCCTGATTTTTTGCTCCGTGCGCATCACCTGCGTCTTACATTCTCGCCAGATGGGCAAAGGCAAGCGGGGACAAAGGGCCATTCGGACCGTTCTGGTTATCGTCGGGGTTTTTATCTTCTGTTTTTTCCCCAGTTTTGCCACAGCGCTCACTGTCCTTTTTTTAAAATCACTTGGAGAGACATACTGCAATGCTTACAAGCTAACCTCTCAGTTGTTCATTATGTCTATAGCATTCACATATCTGAACAGCGCTCTTGATCCAGTTATCTACTGCTTCTCCAGTTCCTTGTTTTGCAATCATTTAAGAACAACTCTTAACCGGACTGGTATAACAAAGCTACAGCTTAACAGACAGGGCAGCATGAACAGCGGCACTGGACTGGACATAATGATGTGTAATGGAGATTGATCAGGCATTGGATAAGACCACAATGCATACGTTACTCCCCCATATCACAGTTTAAAATACAATTACCAGTCAGTCTTTTCACTTTAAGCCTTGAGCCTCTGTATTTCTTTTTAATACAGATCAAATAAAGTCAAATAAAGATATAAAAAATAATGATAAAAAATGTATTTCTTATATGTTTCCTTGTGTGTACAAGCAAACTTGACAAAAAAGCTTTTCTGATTCAGATTCTGATTAATACTGTAGTGTGTTGCAACGCAAGTCACCAATCATCAATATTTATATCCAAATATTTATCCCTATAGTGTATAATATGTCTGTGTGGTGAACCTAATTTATATTTAAACTATCGTTTTGTGTTGTTGGCCAGATAAAATCACAGAGAAAACAAAAACAGACTCTCATCCTATTTAAAAATGTAATATAAAGTTAATTGACAGCTTGCCAGTAAAGATCACTGCTGTGAGTCTGTTACTACTGAAAACTTTTTAGAGAATGTCTGCCAATTTAGAGAATTTGCCACTAGTTTAAGCAACCCTTAAGATTAGATTTAGATTAACCAAAGAATGTATACTATTTCACTGTTTAAGCATATGGACGTGAACAGTTCAAAATGGCAGAGTTTCCAGACATATTTTATTAGTTGTGTGGCAGAAAATAGACCTACACAGAAGAAAACAGATTTATTGTGCATTTGGCTGTATTAAAATATAACATACATTGTAATTAAAAGTTCTGTACATAAATACAGGAATGCTGGAATATTACTGTAAAATAATGTTTTTTTTATTTTTATTTTAAGTATAATGACATGTTTTTCCACATTATTTTACACAAAATTATCAGAATAACACATGCGAAGTGCTTGCATTAGTCAGAAAAAAACGATATGTTAAGACGTCACGGCTATGCTAATTAGGGTATGACATCATCTAGCAACACTTTCCATTGAAAATATGTTGCAACACTGAAGTCCTGGAAACACCAGATGATGAAAGAGGCTTCCGCTGGGTCTTAAAGCTGAACGTGTCAGACAAATATTTAAAATGTGTTTTTTCCAAATGTTTCGGGACAAACAAGCAAACAAAGCAAAGGGAGCAACCTATTGGTTATTTGTTTAATGTTTGCAATAGGTTGGTTGTAAAGCGAGCATTGGTATATAGGCGGTCAAGCAGATAATATGGACAAAATGGGTAACAAGTGGGTAACAGATTCAGGTGAAACACATTTGGGTGCTTAATTAATCAGTTA
This sequence comes from Oreonectes daqikongensis, assembly GCA_026939265.1. Lineage (NCBI taxonomy): Eukaryota > Metazoa > Chordata > Actinopteri > Cypriniformes > Nemacheilidae > Oreonectes > Oreonectes daqikongensis. Next base: position 6,454,728 of record JAOTQM010000049.1, read on the forward strand.
AACAGACCAGGCCGTGTACTAAGAGTGAGTGCTGACCAGTTAGCTGCAGTTTTTACGGACATCTTTAATCTCTCCCTCTCTCTTTCTGTGGTCCTCTCATGCTTCAAAACGTCCACCATTGTGCCAATCCCAAAACAGGCTAAAATCACATACTTGAATGACTGGCACCCTGTAGCTTTAACATCCATCTTCAGTAGGTGTTTTGAGAAGCTGATCAGAGACTACATCTGCTCTGTGCTGCCTGCCTCATTAGATCCCCTACAGTTTGCATATCGCATCAACCGCTCCACCGATGATGCCATCGCCTATACTCTACACACTGCTTTCTCCCACCATGACAACAAGAACGCATATGTGAGAATGCTGTTTGAAGACTCAGCAATCAATATCATAGTGCTGACCAAACTTTTTCTGTAGCTCCAGTCTCTGGGTTTAGACAGATTCTGAACTTCCTATCAGACAGACGTCAAGTTGTCAGAATAGGAAACAATACTTCCTCCCTGCTGACTCTCAACACCGGCGCACCCCAAGGTTGCGTCCTAAGTCCACTTCTTTACTCCCTGTACACACACGACTGCATATCCACACACAGCTCCAATGTCATCATGAAATTTACTGAGAATATACTGAATATAGAATATACTGAGTGTTTAATGAGTTTGTTATCTGTAAATTGGCGACACAGTTCCTGTGGTGGATAATACCCGACCGGAGGGTTTCGATCAGGGAAGTATTTCACGTGACTTAAATTTGTGCATCACGTAGTTGGATTGCTGTTAAGCACATAGGTAAGCAGCGTTTGCCACCCCATGTACTTTTGGTTAGGAAGAGTGTAGTTTAGTCTGAACGTTTTGAACGCCGAAGATCTTTGTGTTTTTATTTTCTTGTAGGCAGTTGAGCAGAGCATGGGAAAGTTAGCATGTGCTTTTGTTTTGTTCTTTGTTTTAGCAATGCTCACGTTCATTTCCCTCCGTGTTTGAGGTTATTCTTAACTGTAAATACCTGTAAATACTTGCACACAGAAATACTATCACTATATTCTTATACTTACCTGTAAATAAACTTTAGTTGCATGTTACTCGATTGGCCTGTTGCTTTTAACAAAAGTGTACTCAAAAGCTAACGTTAGTCACAATCGAACGTTGACTATAGTTTTATATGTATATCATCCCTTCATATCCCTAGACAAAAACAACAAGGGGATGTAACAGCAGTGTATGAGGGAAGCCAGGAAGATCATCAGTGATTCCAGCCACCTGTATCACAGGCTGCTCTCCTTGCTTACTTCGGGCAGACGATACCAGAGCAACCGGTCCCACACATGCCGACTGAAGAACAGCTTTTTCCCCCAGGCTATCAGACTGCTCAACACTAAAAACTGACACACTCCACTCGCTCACTCTTCACCATACCATGCACCACAGTATCATGGAATAATGCAATAACCATCCATTACCAATCTGCACTATGTGCACTATGGCTGACCCATCATACATACACTTTTGAGCATATCTTTATATATTTTTATATTTAATGTATATTCACACCATTCAATACTTTTGTGTATAATGTGCATATCTTGTGTATAATGTGTATATAATGTGCATATGTGTAAAATGTATATTGTCTATTTTGTACAGTCTGTTTATAATTTGCACTGTCTACCTGCACTACATACAGTACTGTCACTTACGATACAAGAATGTATAGTCATACAGTTGTTTGTCTGTCCAACTGCATTCTGCTTTGTATGGAGCATGCACCCAAGACTTTCACTCATCACTCGGGGTGATGTGACAATAAAGGTGATAAATAAATAAAAAAATTAGGAAAGTGGTTGGGCAACACTCATTAAAAGAGAGAGGAAACCAACCAAACCACTGTAGTGCCAAGGAGTCAAACAATGCCAAGAGGCATGGAGATATCCAAGAACATCAGGAAGAAGGTGGTGACAGCCCATCATTCTAAGAAAGGAAAGCCAACACTGAATTCCAGGAAAATAACCTCCTCCCAACAGTGAAGCATTGTGGTGGAATGTGATGGTCTGGGGCTGCTTTTCTGCCTCCGGGCCAGGTCGACTCCATACTATTTAGGGAAATTTGAATTCTCAGATATATCAAAAAAATCTCCTGCCATTAATCAGAGAGCTGAAGCTGGGCCAAAAATGGGTGATGCAACAAGACAACGACCAGAAGCATTCAAGCAAATCCACCAAAGAATGGCTTAAAAGAAAGAAAATTCACACTCCTGATTGGCCTACTCATAATCCGGATTTCAATCCAATTGAAATGTTGTGGCTAGACCTGAAACAGGTGGTACATGCCAGATGTCCATCCAACCTCTCTCAACTAGCTGAGTTCTGCAAGGAGGAGTGGGCAAAACTCCCCAAAGACAGATAAGAAACTGGTCAGTGGGTACAGAAGATGTTTTGGTTGAAGTCATGGCTGCAAAAGGAGGTGCCACAAGATACTAAAAAAAGGCTTCACATACTTCTGCACAAGTCAAATTTCCAGTTTTTGTGATATTAACCCCTTTTGTTCAATAAATAATGACAATATATCCTTTTCTTTTTGTTTGTGTCCATCATTTGGAAATCTGCTTCACAAATTGGGTTTTAAATGTACATTTGATTAGGTTTATTTTTTTTTTTTACACAAAACCTGATCATGTCTCAGGGTCCATAAACTTTCAAGCAGCACTGTGTATGTATGTGTGCATATATATATTTTTAAATGGCTGCATTGTTACATAAATAACAGGAATAGACTTCAGGAACAACCCAACAGTATGACCCAATATGACGCAATATGGATTTTTGAGAAGTTATACTTTTGTTTGTGTCATAGGTAAAGCAAATGGGTGAGACATGATGAGACATGTCAGATACTTGCGCAAGATGAAAACGAGAATAAAGTATGATCTATGGTCACACACACACAGAGCAGAGACAAGCCAAGAAAGCAAGCAAGACGCAAGCAAACAAAAAGCAAAGGTAAGGCAAGCTGTGCTGAATTTCCTCTGTACAATTTTTTCACTTACCAAAGTTTACGATGTTTGTAGAATAAATGTGCTTGAATTTTTTCCAGATGAGTTTGAGACTATTAAATGTGAGATCTCATCCAACTCTAAACTAAATTTGAGCAAAATAATAAGATGATGAAATTTCACTAACAAATAAATGACAAGATGAGAAGTATAGTGTTTGTTGTATCGTATACTGTTGTATGAACTGTGCATTATCTCTATTGGGTAACTTGCACCCTATATTCAGTTAACAAAGCACCTGTATGCTAGTGATGTTGTTTCAAAGTGATGTTTCAAAGTTATAAGTCTGACCTTAATAAAGTTTAACTAAAAGAAAGAAAATCTAAATATAGTATGCTATGGGTAGTGCTTCTAGTCAGTAGAGAATTCTGGGCAGCAAAGTAACAGGTTTCTCAAAACAGTGTGTGTATTTAAATAAAATGTGACAGTTTTATTACTGTAACAATATAGTATATTTAAATTATACTTCACTTTTTCATTTTTTATAGACTTTATTTTCAGAAACCACCATGGCACCAAATGACACCGAACCTCACTGCAATATTTTACCTCACGAGCTGGTGGCATCCGTTCTTCCTCCGGTGCTAATCATCGAGATGTTACTCGGTCTGCCTGGCAATGTCATGGCATTATATGTTTTCTGCAACAATATGCAGTCTTGGAGGACCAACGTCACATTCCTCTTCAACCTAATTCTGTCCGACTTCCTGCTTCTCCTGAGTCTACCCTTCCGCATCGACAACTACATGCGTGGTGAGGCATGGATATTCGGAGATGCCTGGTGTCATATCAATCTGTTCATGCTGGCCGTCAACCGTTCAGCCAGTATTGCGTTCATGACTGCCGTGGCTTTTGACCGCTACTTTAAAGTGGTCCATCCACATCACAAAATCAATCACATATCTCCAAACCAAGCAGCCGGAGTTGCCTGCTTCATCTGGGCCGTTGTGATATCCCTGAGGATCCCTTTGCTGGTCAACAACCTTCTAAACATAGAAAACAACAACTCCTTCTGCAGAAGTTTCAGTAATTATAAAAGTCCATCACCAGGTATCCGTCTGCATTATGGTGTGTTTATCTTAGAGTTTTTTGTGCCTTTAATACTGCTAATATTTTGCTCCGTGCGCATCACCTGCGTCTTACGTTCTCGCCAGATGGACAAAAGCAAGCAAGGACAAAGGGCCATTCGGACCGTTCTGGTTATTGTCGGGGTTTTTATTTTCAGTTTTTTTCCCAGTTTTGGCACAGCGCTCACTGTCCTTTTTTTAAAATCACTTGGAGAGACGTACTGCAATGCTTACAATCTAACCTCTCAGTTGTTTGCTATGTCTATAGTGTTCACGTATCTGAACAGTGCTCTTGATCCAGTCATCTACTGCTTCTCCAGTTCCTTATTTCGCAATTATTTGAAAAGATCTCTAAACCGAAATGGTTTGATACAGCTACAGGTCAGCAGATGAGGCAGGACGCACATTGGCTGTGACTGAGAACTGGACTTTGATTGGACAGTGATGTGGAATGGGGATTGATTGAGCATTGGACATGACTGCAATGCATATGTCAATATTAAAAGCATAATGTTACAAGAATAAAGTAGTAATATTTTGAGAATAAAATCTAAATTTTGAGAATAATGTCACAACATTATGACTTTATTCTTGTAATTTTGACTTTATACTTAAAATATTAAGACTTTAAAATTGAAATACCACAACTTTATTTTTATATTTTTGACTTTATTTTCAAAAAAGATCATGACTTTATTATTATTATTTTTAGGACAGCAATGAAATGTCATATTATCTTCGCATACTCCACTACAAAAATTAACCATGGTTTTACTATTAAAAAAAATCTTCTTACTATTTTACTATTATTAAACAAGTGTACACAAATTATTTGTAATAAAACTATGGTTATTCAAATGCTAATCAATATCCATCAAAAATGTTCATAAAGTCTGGGCTTATCTGCTTTCTTTTACAAGTTATTATTTATTTATTAATAATGTGTTTACTGAATTGATTATTATTTACTGAATTGATTTATTATTTATCAGATCTGTTGTTCACTACATCACGCCAACGCACTTGACTTTATTTTCAAAATATTATGACTTTATTCTCATAATATTATTGTTTACTGTCATAAGACAAAACTCTAAATACATGTATGTTAAGCATTTTTCTCCCAATTAATGTGCCATTTATTGCTTTGCGTTCACATTGTGGGCTCATCTGCTTGCTTGTTTTATTAATATGCTCTGTACTGGTCTTTAAATATTTAATTCAATTCAGTTTTATTTACATAGCACTTTTAACAGTGTTGCACTGTTTTAAAGCAGCATTACATGAAGAAAAACAAAACAAAACAAAACAGAAAAACTGGGCCCAGTGGTGAGGAAACAAAACTTCAATGATGAATAAATGGAGAAAAAACCCGGGAGAAACCAGTCTCAGTTGGGAGGACCAGTTCTCCTCTGATGTGTTACAGCTGCACTCAATAACTTTGAATAAAAGTTACTGAGCAATTGTTTTTGATTAGCGAGGAGTGCTTATTAGTAATGATACATTTTAAATTTGTGTGAAGCTATTTAAGTCTAATCTTGTTTATAAACAATATCAAAAGATATCAAAATGTAACTGTCTATGTTAGCATAGGCCATGTTAGCATTTTCTTTATAATGGTTTTATATGGGACAATGCTTAAAATGAAACTTTGCTGTATGCTTTATACAGTACTGCTCACCAGTGTGCATGTACATCAATGCTTTATTAATAAATTGCACTACATTTTGACTGTATACAATATTTTGACTTTGTCTCTTAATGAATATTGGATAAGCTTGAAGTACAACCTGAAGTACAATTTGTATTCTCTATATAATTAAGTCCCTTGAGCTTTAAAAATGTAGAAATTAGAAATGTCAATATCAAGTAGCATACCAGAAACATTTGACATTTTATTGTTGTTTATGGATAACTAAAATCCTCTGTGACGGAAGAAATGATTTTGTGTGACTAAACTAAACTAAACTAAACTAAACTAAACTAAACTAAACTAAACGGAGTAGCCATTGTCATGTCCTGTATAGCTGTACAGTACATAAACAAATTCATTTTTTTTTTAGAAATGGAGCGGAGATACAATTTGGATCATATCACATTGTCACAGCAGTAACAGAAGGCTGAAGTACAGCAGAAAAGGGTCTCTTAACTGCCAGTGGGGAAAATTGCACTTCAAAGGCTCCCACACACTCAAGCAGGCAGGATCCACTTTCATTCACTGCTATAACCTCGAAAAGCTACTAGATATTCTGAAAACAACAAGAGGTATTTTAGAAAAATATCAGTGCCAGAATGTTGCCTGTGGATGTTAATACACTCTATCAGAGGGTTGACAAGCTTAGTCAGCCAAGGGATAGTTCACCACAAAATGTTCATCTTGTTCATCACAAAATGTTAAATTATAATGGATTTTAATGTGTTCTATTGTCTTTTGTCCGGTGTAGACACAGTGTTGTTAGAAGTCCAATATATTTGTCACCTATATGCCATTTGTGATTTATTTTGTATAAGTCATAATTGTGTTAGCTTTTGGCAGTTCATATGTTGTGCCTCATCGGTTTTACATGATTAATATCCAAGAATCCAACCAAGCAAACTAATGACATGTTTTTAATACGACCTGCCCACTGACACAAAATGTGTTAGGGTCAACAGACCCGCATCAAGATTCAATTAGCATTCAGCTTGCTGGTTTCATTATTAAAGCAGCAAAAACACATAAGCCATGTAATCCTGTTCATTTCCCTTATACAAACTTGATTAACATGTCTGAGGAAAGCAAATTATTAACAAGTCTGTAAGCAAGAGTGTGACCCAAGGGCAACGCTTTTCAGGAGACAAAATCTAAAGAGCTTTTGAATAAAAAAACATTCAAACACGGATGTAAAGACGTCGAAGTATGAATAAATGTCTGACATAAGGTCATCAGATTATTTTTGTCATTTAATGAGAATATGAATCACATATATTAACATTGATGCACCCTTATCTGTCATTTAATGAAACCATACAATGAAACCGAACAATACTAAGTATAAGAGCTGAAAATTATAAATATCACAAATGAAACAGAGGCGTTGTAACACTCCTGTTCTGCCCATGTGCTTATTTCCGGACCTTTATTTATAAGACACTTCCCAGAATCCCCTGCACCACATCTCCGCCATTTTGATTGGACTGTCACCTGTTGTTCATTTGTTTCACACCTGTTCTGTGTTTGCATCTGTATTTGAGTTGTCATTTGAGTTTTGTTCGCTGTCTGGTCTAGTTGTATTCTGTTCCATTTTTTCTCATACCCGTTTGGATTATACTCACCTGAATACCTGTTTGGATTATACTCGCCTGAATACATGTGTTAATAAACTTCTCACCAAACTACATCACCTTATGGCGTGCTCACCTGCCTGATCACCAGAACTGTTACAGGTGTCAGTTTGTCAAACATGAAAATCGTTCTAATAATCGGTGCAGATGACAGTAAGTGAGAACAAACGGTGTCAATTTTTGCATGTCAATCAGACGTCAACATAATTCATGTTGACAAAAGCGTTGGCTCATTTGAAAGTGTCAGTTTTATATTCCTCAACACAGAACTGTTTTGGAAAACCGTATTAATTTGCGGGCCATGTTATAAAAGGATATAGTTCCTGCTCAGAATCAGAATGAGCTTCCAGTAGAGAGAAACACAACAGCAGTACACAGAGCATAACACAACACATACAATATACAGATATTATATGTAAAAAAATAGAATAGAAAACTAAAGAAATACAGATATAAAGGAATGTGTGTGTGTATATATAGACCTCTTTGGATGATGTTCCAGAAGAACTTGCTGTTTACACAAATGTTTAAACAAAATAAAACCAACAGAATATTTATAACCAAATTTAAATGTTAAACAAATATTGTTAAGATTAAATTATATATGTATGATTTAATAACAATACTTCTAATACATACATCAAAAGTGCTTCTGGACTAGTGTTTACATCTTGCAAAGTGGTCTATATACAGAAAAAAAACATACCATTCATGTACATGTATGTTAGCAGAATATAGACGGTTTCCCAAACTTAACTTCCGGTACACATCCACAAAGAATAGAGTCCCTGCAGATTATTTCTGATAACAAGCAAAATAAATAACAAGTAAATGTAAACTTGTACAATGCAATTATATTATTTACTACATAGTTGTAAGAGTTCGGGGCAGACGGAAGAGCACACCACGGGAGTTGACCGTAAAAAAAGGGTTTATTCAAAAGCAAGTAATCCAAAAACAGACATCTCAAAAAGCAGGTAAGTAATCCAAAACAGGTATTTCCAAAAGGTAAGTAATCCAAAACAGGTATTTCCAAAAGGTAAGTAATCCAAAACAGGTATTTCCAAAAACAGGTAAAATAATCCAACAGGTACTTATGGAAATGGACCAATATGCCCCGAACCACAACCACTACAACAATACCGGACAAAGATCTGAGAACAAGAGCCAACTTAAATGCATTTATAAACACAAAACAGGTGCAAACACAAACCAGAAACAGGCACGGATCAAATCATGATGGCGGAGGTGAGGTGCAGAGGGTTCTGGGTGATGTAGTCTTTTCAAAATAAAGGTCCAATGTACAATATAACCACAAGTACTTAGATGTAGAAAAACCTGTATTTACGAATGGTCATTTACGTTCGGTAGACGACTACAGTTTGTAATGTGTCACGTGTCAAGTCGGTTACACAGCTGCTGCTGTAACAGGGAGAGCCAGATCAGATTTACAGGTTTTTATTTGTTAATTTTTACCATCCACTGCAAAATTCTTGCCAAAAATAACATGGATTCTGCATGATCTAAACAGGTACAATTGGATTCCCTTCCTCAGAAATCGGATTTGTCAATTATTTTGTCTGTTCAACTGCAATGGTTCCAAGTGGATAAACATCACATTAAAACTGAATAACTGAGTAAATAAATAGTATTTAGTATTCGGTATCATGACCTACAGTATAATGATCTTACACCTGTTTGTTAAGAAAATCCATACAAACCCTTGCAGACATTGTATCATTCTTCTTTTCACAGTTGTTTAAAAGTGCAGTACTTTATGTCATTGACATAAAGACTGTACTGTACCCATATCTACATACCTTATCCATCTGTACTTTAGTTTGAATTAACTGACTAGTTCACAGCCTAAATGCATGTAGTTGCTTCATAATTACATTTTAATTACAGATTTTTACACAGGACTAAGCGGCGTAAAATAATGTGTATCAAGACTGTACATTACGTGTATCTACATACCTTATCCATCTGTACTTTAGTATGAATTAACTCACTAGTTCACATGTAGTTGCTCCTTAATTGCATTGGTACTACAGGATATTAGACAGCAATAAATGTATAAAAAACTCAACTGTATTAACTTGTGAGAATAAATGTGAATTGATGTTATTAAAGGTATAGTTCACCCAAAAATGATAATTCTGTCATGAATTACTCACTTTCTAGTTGTTCCAAACCTGTACAAATTTAGCTGTTTGGCTTAATAAAGAGAATTGAATGAATGCTTGTAACCAAACAGTTCTTGGACCCCATTGACTACTAGACCGTTTCATCAGACACGCGCCTGTTCGCCAGTTAACTTCCGGTTTGTGTTTGGCTAGTGTCTAATAATATAACTATTTATATTTAATTTAATTTGTGTTCATATTAATTAATATTATTATTTTATTGTATAATAATTGTATTAAATGAACGATTTGTTGAATGTTCATTTTATTAAATAAACAATAAACAATTTGTTGAATGGGTCCTGTACTTTGGTCACATTTAAAAAAAAACGTATGGGACATTGACATCTAGCGGTTGAGATTGGTATCGCAGTCTAAATTCAAAATATTGGAGAGACAAGTTTGGTCAACGTTTTTTCTCGGTTTCTTTCGCTTGTTATCAGAAATAATCTATCTACAGGCACTCTATTGTTTGTGGATGTGTACCGGACATAGGCGTAATTTGCGGGTGAACAGGTGGGACATGTCCCCACCACTTTTTGGAAGAAATTAAGTAATGCTTGCGGAAGATATGTCTTTTTAGTGGCCATGCGCTGCTTTCTCACAATCTCCCGTTGCTCGCACTCGTAAGTTATATTTGCGGAAGACAGAGAGCCGTGACTCCAGTTTGAAATGCGTGCATGTCCCCACCACTTTTCAAAACAAAGTTACGCCACTGGTACCGGAAGTTAAGTTGAGGTCAAAATAGCACGCATGCACAGTAACGTTTGTTTATGTTGACACTTTAAAACCGTCTATAGTAGGAAAAATTACAAAGGTAGTCAAAAGTGCCCCAGAACTGTGTGCTGTCCTAGATTCTTCAAAATATCTTTATTTTTGTGATCAACAGAAAAAAAAGAATTTATAAAGTATTTTTCTTACTATAGTAGTCAATGGGGTCCAAGAACTGTTTGGTTACAAGCATTCTTCCAAATATCTTTGTCTGTGTTCATCAGAACAAAGAAATGTATACAGATTTGAAACAAATCAAAGTTGAGTAAATGATGACAGAATTATATATTTATTTGGGTGAACTATGCCTTTAATTCAGATCTAAAATTAATATGATGTGAGCAGATTTAAGCTTCAATACAATGGAACACGAAAAGGCTTTTAAAACCTTAAGCAAAACATTATCTTGACACATTTAAGTGTATTTACTTAAGTACAGATGGATAAGGTATGTATATACACATAATGTTGTACATGTGCATAGTTACAATCTGTCAGTACAGATTGTTGCATAATGTTGGTAAGTACACTTTGTTACATGATATTACACTAGATACATAGTACTTAATTAAGTAATTACTCTGTAACACAGGCACCGTAAAATAAAGTGTTAGCTTAAATTATTATACAATAAAATATCAATAGTTATATTATTAGCCACTAGCCAGGCCGATGATCAAACACAGACCGGTTGTTAACTTCTGGCCAGGCACGTATGTCAGATGAAACCATCTATAATATAACACAGTACACATGTGAATGAGAGAAAATAGGTAGGGTAAATATCAGGTGGGTATAAGTAGAATTGCACATTATTATGGTAGCACATTGAACTATTCATGAGGTAGATTGCCAGAGGGAAGAAACTATTTTAGTGTTTGGTTGTTCCTGTACTCAGAGCTCTGTACCGCCAACCAGACGGCAACAGTCCATGAGAAGTTGGCATGAATGTGAGGTGTCCAGTGTGATTTTAGGAGCTCAACCAACATTTTCGCTCATAGAAATTTAACATTATTTTAAAGTAAATCTGTCTCTTTAGAAATACTCCATAGATTTACTACATACTGACAGTGTGTCGGTTAATTGGGTAATACGTTGAGTTTATGACTCAAGTTGTGAATGTTATGAAAGGCAGTGTCTGTAAATGATCTGCTATTTTCAGTTTGTGTTTCAATGTGTCTTCTTGCTGAATGTTTTCCGTGTAAACAAAGCTGTTTCCGAGTCCTCGCAGGAATGTCACTGTTTACTTGATAATGACAGATATGTGTTTGACTCTTTCTAATTGGCTGTGTTCTCTCAGACAGAGCTGGTAACAGGGTGATAATTGGGAATGCGGTGATGTCTTCCAGTGGATGTGTGTTGTGAGGTGTTGAAGCAGATTGCCCTAGCGCTGTGATTTTTTTCCTCAGGCTCTGGACACACCAGATTAATCAAACCTGCTACACTCAATTATGTCCTTCTGGTTGTGGATACAGCACCCGTGTGTAAAAATAACCTCAAGATCAAATCTGTAAACGTTAGACAGTAAAAGGGCATCTCACGATTCATTGTTCCGCTATCAACATCTTGCTGGTTTGCGTCCTACGACTCTGTCAAAACAGTTTTGAGGAGTAAGACACAAACCATGACACAACATTTGTCAAGTTCAATTTAAAAGATGCGGTCAGCATCTAGCAGTGAGGTTGTGAATTGCAACAAACGGCTCACTCCACCGCTCCCTTTTAAAGCACTATGGAGGCTGTCAGAGGACTAAGATGTTGTCGTATTTTCTTATTCGCTGAAAGAGATACCAAATTTATGAAACGCGGTCTGTAGAGCAGTTTGTCCATTTAGGGCTACTGCAGAAACAGTGAATTCCATGTATGGAAACCCGCAGTGTATGTAGATAGAAAACGCTTCATTATGAAAGATCTGTATACAACTCTGAAGATAACATTTCTGTCTTTAGATCCTTAATATTACACACAGCACCTTTAAGTAGAGGTCGATTCCCAAGAAATACAGAAAAAATACAGTAAAAAATAAAAAGCAAGCATCTGCCAATTGAATAATTGTGAATGAAAATAACACAGAGAAACTAGAGACCCGTAAAATATAAACCTTAGAACAATAAATCACTTGTCACACATACACAACCACGAATGCTAAATGTTGGCAGGCTACGCCAGCCAAGCAACATATGAACGTCGCCCGTTTAATAGTTTTTATTTTCTTTAAGACGCCACTATTCACAGACTAGAAGCATGAGCTATAAAAGACCTTTTGTTATCTTTTCTTGGTGAGAAATCGCAGTGATGTGTCCTGACAGGAACAGAATTGTGAGGCCAAGCTAATGGCCTTGGGTTTCGAAATCATACACTTCCTCTGAGAAAAAGAAATGTTGTTGCTCTTTGACTGAACAGTTTTTCTGCCTTTACAATTCTATACAGGTCTCTAGACGAAACCCACGTGCATTGCTTAAATGTTCATCGCACATGCACTTGGATTAAACCTAAAGTGAACTTGAACTTGAAAGAAAATGATAAATAAGCAGGCATAGAAGCGAGATGGATTGCCAAAGCCAGCATATGGTCAACTTCTGAAGAAAAAAGCTCTGGTGCTGATGCATGCAATGTGCTGCCAAGACAGGGCGTTGCAAGTGCTAAAGTGTAGTGGTTTTAGCTCATTGCATTGCTATGGTTTTCTAAATGGCTTATAGAGCATTTTAGGTGATTTCTAGGGTGGTCCCCAGGGCATTGCTTTGTGGCTATGTTATTCTGTTTTCTAGATATATCTACTGTTTGATATATTCTGTTTGTCTGAATGCTTAGAAAAGTAATTGTACAGCTCCTTTACATGTCACACAAATTGAGGCATCATTCATGTCTGCAGCACAAACAGTGCGTGAAGTTGCTGACGTTTACATTTACATTAGACATATGGCAAATGCTTCTATCCAAAGCGATTTGCAAATGAGGAACACAAGCAATGCATAAAAGAACCATTATGTAAAAGCAAACCACACTGCATCTCAATGTCAGTGAAGTTGGGGTTGTTTCAGAAGATCTGGTAGAAGCTTATTCACCATAGAACAGATCACGAGGAAATGTTCTCCTAATATACGCTCCATGAAATAGTTTGAGGTTCCAAATAAATACAACAATATCTCAACATAAACAAAGTTTTACGGTATTGGTATCTGATAGATTACTGTACAATAGGTGCATTCAGGTGATATTACACAACAAGGAAAAATACGACAACGTGAGTTTGTTGGCATAAAAACTGATCAGATATGAAAATAGAAGTGCCAGAGGGAGATTTCTTTCAGATTTAGATTACATTTCCACTTCTAAGTAAACGGTGGGACAGAAAAAAGAGAGAGAGAGCTTTATCACGCTTTATTATCAGCTTATCAGATTTCATCTGACGTTTTATCATTTTTTTACTCTACCCTTCTCTATGACTTCTCATCACATATAGACCTTCAGCCAGGTGGGGATGGGTTGACTGGAAGTCTAAACCCCTAATAGCAATAAATAGTAGCATAAAGGAAATTATAAACTTAGTTGTGCTGAGCAATTGCGTGCATAGATTTCAAAGAACGGAAGTTATCTGTACTTCTTTAGACATGTAAGTGGTGGTTGGTTGCCCATGCAAACCTTGCGGCTTTACGTATTTCCTGTGTGGTTGTTAGAGTGTTTGTGTTGGAGTTAAAGCATTGCAAGGTGGTTGCTACGTAGATAGGTCAAGTTGACTAAAAGTGACTGCATCCATGTACAGTATGATGTTCTGTTCTTTAGCTATGGCTCAAACGTCCAAAGCAAGAATATGGAAATGTTTTCATAGTTTCATCACCACCCAGGCAAAAATCTTAAGTGTGCTTACTTTGAAAAATAATAAAAAACCTCAACACAAAGGACCGGTAAATACAGATGAAAATCATTTAATGCAGTAATAGCAAAATTATTTAGTAGTTCTGACTTTCTCACACGGTCACACATAAATTCTACAGTACTTTCTCACTCTCTTCGTGTTTTTCTCTGTTCCTCTTTTTAAAAATAAACTAAAACAACTCAACTATCAGACACCATAATCTAGCTGACAAGGACAATTATTATACTGTCCACATAATTCAAGTGCATTGCAGAACCATAAAACGTTACAAAATGACAAAGAAATAGAAACTTTGCCTGTGCAAAACCAATATTCACCATATAGAAATCAACTAGGCTATTTTCATGTGTTTCATATGCAAGGACAACTAAGTAAGCCATTTGTAAGCCGATTTCCCCCCAAAAAGTAAACACTATGGCTTTGAGGTGTTATCAAAACATTAGCCTGTTTGTCCCACCAACAGCAGATGTGGAAGGTGTTTGGTAAATCTGTTTGAAACATTATTTTTGTAATTCTGTGTGGAGATGCTGGCAGCACAAAAATGGCACACTGTAGCTTCAACAAGTTGTGAACAGTTACAGTTCTTTCTCAAACGGAAAAATGTGACACTGTTATATCATTTTGTTTTTGTCAGTGTTTATGGCCTTGTGTGCAGAAACACAATCCTCTCATGAATTTAACCATGGGCTTTTTAAAATTCTTCCACTATTCATGACATTCAAAATAAATTCACATTACACTCATGCATGCAAAAAGCGTTGTTATTTTCACACCTATTTCATCTGAACTTTTCTCACAAACGTGAAAACCAAAGACCAGATCAAACAACAAAGCCAAAACAAATACTGCATTTTAATACATGGTAGTGGCATTAAAATGTATGAATGGAGTGCTCGACTATGACATTTAGTTGCTGATAGAGAAAGTAGCTAAGCACTGTTCATTGTGTCTCATTTATCACATCCTATCTGTCAGTCACTATAAACATGAGCACTTTATATCCTCAAATCCATTCATTAACCAAATTTTGCCTATTCCCAAGCATCATGACTCAATGGACTGTGTAAATTATAAGTGACAAAATAGATGGAGTCGATCCCAGCCAGAACACTGTCCTTTTCTTATCTAAATACAGTAAGGCAACAAGTCTGAGTGTGCAAATTAAAGAAAGAAGCAATCGATCGATCAATTAGAAAGACTCATTTGAGATAATCCTTGTTTAGCTTTCTCAGATCAGTGGCCAAGTCGCAGTAATTGAAAATGTCTATTTCTAAAAGCCATCATTGATCAGGTAGAACTCAAAGATAGTTCCTTTGGCAAAAGCGTAGTGCCACAACATGTATAAGAGAATGGAAATTGCTTGAGTTCCCTTAAGAGAAAAAGAGCATGTTTATTTAAAAAATAGTTCACCCAAATATGCAAATAACCTCATAATTTACTCACTTCTATATCATCTTAGATGTATACTTCAGATGACACAAACAAATTTCATATTAACATGCTGTCATCTCAAAAAAGCACATCCATCCATCATTAAAGTAATTCAAACAACTGCAGTGGCTTTATAGATGTCTTCTGAAGTGTTTGTGAGAGAAAACAATTCATATTTTAAGCTTATTTACTCATTGATACATCATGTATTAATTAATGTAAACAAGATCAGATTCAAGCAGCATCTTGATAACTTTTGGTTTAAAGGCAAATTAGTTATTAGTGGTGTCATGCATTGTTAGACAATTCATGTTTATATCAGAGTTTTTAGGATGGCGAAAAGATAAGCAATGGCCCGGTTTAAACCTAAGTTCCCTTTCTGTCTGTCACTCGACGTTGTGTAAACAGATGGGGTTTGAACTTGAGATCCTATCTCTTTCGAGAGGAATTTCAAAAGGCCAATGACCTTGGCGAATGGCAAATGGTTTCTTTTGCTTCATAAAAATTCAATTGAACCACTATGAACAGATGGACCAATTTAACAATGTCTTTAGTACTTTTATGGAACTTGACCGAAACTATTACCATTATGTCTATGAAGAGGCCTGGAAACCTCTCGGATGTTATCAAAAATATCTTTGTGTTCCGAATGGGAGGTCTTAAACTGTGTAGAATGTCATGTGGGTGAGTGAAAAACGACAAAACTTAGATTTTTGGGTGAACTATCCCTTTAAAACAGAAATTAGTAAATGAAGAGTTTGGTTCCAAAACACTATAAATCCATTTTCAAAAATTTTTTGATTGTGCATTCCAATTAATATCAATCAAACTGCAGTTGGTGTTGGTTAGTTTTGATTTAAACCATAATAACAAAAAAATACAGCTAACTAACACAATAAAAACATGATAACATAATAATATGACATTAAAAACATAATATGTAAAAATGGATTTATAGCGTTTTGGAACCAAACTCTTCAAATATTATATATTGCAATGAAATCAGTGCCTCACTACTGCTCTAATCTCTGCATTCAGAGCCAATGAAGGCTTACAGTACTGTTTACCAGACTGACTCAACCAAATACGAACATAAGCAATCCATTTCAGGAAACACATAAAGTAAGAACAGCTCACTTTCCCTGTAATGCGCACACACACGCACATATTCTGCGAAAACAGAAGCCCATGTAGATGAGCTGACAATCTGGTTTTGTGAATCAGATAATCCCTTCAGCACGGTGAAACTGATAAGGACTTAATGTGCAAACCTCAGAAAACGTCTAACTCTAGAGTAGGGGTGTGCCATATCATACCCTCCACGATAACACTGGTATACATTTTCCATGATAAAAAAAGTGTCATATCGCAAATCTCGCGATATCAACAATATAATGAAGCAATGAGGTAAGACTGATATTCTACCTCATTTAATGGTACTCCAAAAAAGATTTAAGGCAGCTGTTACTTAAGTTTTAATCATTGTATAATTATAAGCAGTGATTTTTACATTTTGAAGGTTTGGATTGCTGCTGTTTGTTACAAGAGTTACAATGTTAAATTACTTTAGTTATTGTTAAATTTAAGTGTTAAGGAGTTATATTCAGAGGTGTCAAGTAACGAAGTACAAATACTTCCTTACCTTACTTAAGTAGAATTTTTGGGTATCTATAGCCTACTTTACTGGAGTAATTATTTTCCAGTCGACTTTTTACTTCTACTCCTTACATTTTCACGCAAGTATTTGTACTTTCTACTCCTTACATTTTAAAAATAGCCTCGTTATCCTATCATTTCGGCTTGTTTTCATTCCGGCTTGTCATCGTTAAAAAAACATCCAGATAAATCGCGCCATCCGGATAGAGTGAATTTGATTGTGGTTGGATGAGAAGTATAAACATACCATTCTGACACCCTATTGGCTTGTACGCAATCCATCTCACCTGCACATGACACAAATCACGTCGCACTCCAGCAAGGACATCAGTGTTGGGGTCAGGTGCTTTCTTTTCGTCCTCCGCAAATTAAGAATTTTTCGAAATGATGCAAAACAACTTTGCGCTGCAAGCTCTGCGCACCCAAGCACCACCAGCTAATGGCTTTCAAAAACTCGCCGTCGAATTTGAAAAAGCATATTGAGGTAAGCTGAAATTTTGTTATTATCTGTCGATTGCTCAGTAATACATATGGTATACCTGTCAACACTCCCGGTTTGGCCGGGAGTCTCCCGTTTTTAACACCCATATCCCGCCACTCTCCCGTTTTGTTATTTCTCCGGTATTTTCTTTGAAACTCCAAGACCGATGGGTAACGGAACGCGTTCAGGTAAACAAGGGGGTATTCTCAAACGTTCTCTTATTACGCCGCATAAGGTCCGCACATTCCACTCCGTGTCCGCTCACTGGAGAGACGACAGATCGTTCCATCGTCGGGTAACGTTAGATGCAGTAGGCCAGGGGTAGGCAACGGGAAGCATGAAGGGACAAACTGCTCGTACATTTTAAACTGTGTTTATTTCATGTCTGATGTTGAGATCTCTTGCAAAATGTAAATATTAAATTCAAATAATATCTTGCAGAGCTGCATTAAACAGTCTGTCTTATTATTCTGAATAAATATATTGATTTACATTTAAGAATTTGAAATGAAAGTTATTTTAGCCCTATTTGCCCTGCACAACACCCCAGCAACTACCCAAATGTTGACAGGTATGATATATGGTTCTTTAATGTATTTGCATTGTACTAAAAGACGTTCATTTTCAATGGCCATATATGCGGCTGAAACAGGTAGCCTAGTGCATCCCAAATTTTTCAACATTAACATTTTAATATAACATTATGGCGTTTAGAAATTTTTTTGAGGAGGAGGAGGTGGGGTAGTGCACAATAGGCCCTTGTGGCACGGCCTAAGCTTTTGTCCTTAATGGCATTTTGCCATATTTTGTTCTATATTGTCATAAATATCATTACCACAAATAGTCTTAAAATATTGTGATATCATTTTAAGCTATATTGCCCACCCCTACTCTAGAGTGTGATAGATTTCTAATGTTTGAACATAGATTTATGAATAGAGTGGGACGTCTTCATGGCAAACTTGAAATCTACCTACATAAAATCTGAATTGTTTTCTGGTCGTATTTCTGGTCGTGTCTGATTACTAAATTATCAGATAAGAAAATATAATCTCACTTTCTGGCATTTAAATATTAAACAGATTGTTGACTTTTGCCTAAAATATGATATACCTGTATAAATAACAGACACCTTCGCTGTTTGTATTTTACCAGGCTTTTACTTTCTTACCCACATAGAATCACAGTCTGTTTGAGATCAAACACACATTTTTATCAACAATTCACAGCCCTCTCCTTGCTGAGCTCTTCCAGTTTATGAATCATATTCTAGCCATGGGATAGAAAACTCTAAATCTACACCGCTCTTGATAATTCTAATGGAATTAAATGGTCAAGGTAAAAGGTGTTGACTTCTGCCTTACATTTGGGGTGACTCTTGCTACAAGCATCAATATTACTACTTATGGTTGAACAAACCCATTAAATGTGATTCAATTCAGCATTGAATTCCTCCCACATCAGTGCTACAGACATGAGGTCAAAATGTGAGGCTTATTGACTTTTCTAAGCAACTAGGAAATTACAGTTTTTGTCTGGTGGACAATAAAGCAAGTGACACATTTGGGTTCAGTTAAGGACAACACACAAAAACAATCTCTGTGTTATTTCTGGGACAACTGTTATGTTACAGTTAACACAACTTGTTTGTCCCTTTCATTTATTTCATACAAAATAAACATAAAATATGTTAAATAGAATAACACAAACAGTGTGTTAATAACTAACACATTATTTTTAAGAGTGCATAGACACTCAAGGTTTCACCACCTAGCAAGTACCCAGAACATTTTTGCAGCAATTACAATTATGGTTGGTCTTTTGTTTTAATATATCATGTTTTTGCCCCTCAATGTCTACAATTATGACATTACAGCCTGAGCAAAACTATTGTATTGTTAAAAACTATAAACAATATCTGATAAATGTCTGGTAATACCGGGCTCATAATTTAGTCAAAAAGGGTTTTTCTTTAAATCAAATACCTTGCACATGTTTGTGTGATTATTAGATTTAGGTGTTGGGGTAGGGGTAGGGGATAGAATATATCATAAGCCTGATATAAAATCAATTAAAGTCTATGGAATGTAGAATTGTGTGTGTGGACTTTTATTGATGGAAAGGAGCAGAATAAAGCCAGCGTT
This sequence comes from Oreonectes daqikongensis, assembly GCA_026939265.1. Lineage (NCBI taxonomy): Eukaryota > Metazoa > Chordata > Actinopteri > Cypriniformes > Nemacheilidae > Oreonectes > Oreonectes daqikongensis. The sequence continues at coordinate 6,474,709 of JAOTQM010000049.1, forward strand.
GGAAGAAAATGAGGATAGGCGAGACAACCGCTGGCCTGAGGGGCGTGTTGTGTGTCTTTTAAAATTCAGGGTTTTGATTAATGCAACATCAGTCTGTTCACAAAGACAGATTACTCAACAAATGTGTCATCATATGTATCATAGCATGCTTCTTGAATATTTATTTTTACCAGATAGATGGTCACTTTGCATTTAATACCATGATGTAAAGAAATCACATTAAATAGTAATGAGAGGTCATTACTGGAAATCACTTCCGAATGTTTGTTTTAATGAACTGATTTAAAAATGATCTAGCAAATCTTTATATTATTTTGTAATTATGTCATCACTTGGTCTGTATTTACGTTCCAAAGCCAAAATAGTTCCCTTTCGAGGGTTTTGATTAATGCAACATCAGTCTGTTTCACAAAGACAGATTACTCAAACAAATGTGTCATCATATCCTGTATCATAGCATGCTTCTTGAATATTTATTTTTTTACCAGATAGATGGTCACTTTGCATTTAATACCATTTTAAATGAAAAAGAAACTATGTAAAGAAATCACATTAAATAGTAATGAGAGGTCATTACTGGAAATCACTTCCGAATGGTTTGTTTTAATGAACTGATTTTAAAAATGATCTAGCAAATCTTTATATTATTTTGTAATTATGTCATCACTTGGTCTGTATTTTACGTTCCAGTGAAGCCAAAATAGTTCCCTTTCGAGGGAACTCTACACTGCATCAAGGATTTGACTCTATGGGGAACGACAGCAGCGTGACGCGCGTGAAATAGTGAATGCAACTAACTCGCGAATACTGGAAGGTATAAATAGATCGCGGAAACAATGCAAATCAGCTTCTGCCATTTCAGCAAAGCGCTCTGTGTGTGAATGTGTCTTTTCCTTTGTCTTAAGTTATCTAGAGTTGTTTGTGTGAATAAATCAGATACAATGAGTTCTAGAAAGACTTATAAATTGTGTGTTACTACCTGCCCTGCCCCCGTTACATCACAGATGGGGACACACAAGCTCTGTGTAGAATGTTTGGGAGTGGAGCATGCTAAGGCAGCTCTTGAAGGGGCTGCCTGTGAACATTGTTTATGGCTACCGCTCCGAACACTCCACTCCCGAATGGCTCTATTTGATGCGGAGAAGTAGAAGGTCGCTCAGCCTGTGGGCTGTGGAGAGAGCAGCACCACCATTGGCACATAAATTGCCTGGAGATGTTAGCTGTACTACGAGCACGGAAGTACTTCCTCCCGGTCCTCAGAGGCTATCATGTTCTGGTAAGAACAGACAATATGTCTGTGGTCTCTTACATAAATCATCAGGGGGGCCTGAGGTCACGCCCTCTGTGCAGACTGGTGCACCAGAATCTCTTCTGGGCCTAGGAGAAGTTTCTATCGCTCAGGGCGATGTACATTCCTGGAGTCCAGAATGTGGGAGCAGACATGCTGTCAAGGCAGGGGCTGAGGCCCAGGAAATGGAGACTCCACCCCGAGG